>CM057340.1:645167447-646367447 GCA_030015575.1 Agapanthus africanus
TAAAACCAATTAGAATCTTTAGCATAGAGCTAAATCTGAAAAATTCCAAGGCTGAGTGCAAACATGCATGGATTAGATATAATGTCGGGTTCAATCCGCGACATTTTTTCAGCGGAGAATTTTTCTTCTTTCCTCTTCGGCTTATTAGCATGTTTATGTGATGGCATTGGGGACGAAACCGATTCAAATGGGTCTGTTCGGCATAGATGGTCGACCATTTTGTTTCCGGATTAGGGACTCAACATGCACTTGGGACCTGGTCTCTAGATTTCTCTACATCCTATCTCTATATTGTATCTGAATAACAAATAAACAGAGTTTTTGTTGCATTGCTCTCATGTTATTCTCCAAGAATGTACATCTATTTGCTCGGTGGGACGGAGCGTGTCCATATTCACTTGCCCGTCTCTTCTGATCATCTTGAAGATGTGGCAGACAAAAGATTTATATGAAACAGGAATTATTAAAAATTTATATAACCATTTTATTAAATTATTAAAAATAATAAATAATTAATTTTGTCAACATTACACATTTTTAATAATAAAATTGTTATGTCATAAAAAAACCTATAGATATAAAATTCATAATACAAATTATGCAAGAACTCAAGCAAGTCCATACCAAAAGTCCCGGTCCAAATCCAAGTCCAACACCAAAGCATGAGTCCAAATCCAAATCCAACACGTAAATCCAAGTTGATTTACGGCACCATGTATCGAAGGTTTAAACAGATGCGGCCGATGTAGCAGACTTCGTCAGATTCCCCCTCGTTTGAGGGGTTTTTGATTGTAGGAACGCTCTTCCCTGCGGGCGCATGCCCCTGCAGTTAATTATGGTACCGCGTCGTGGTAACAACTTTCTCTTTCTCCAAATGGTCACTTCGTGTCGTGGGTGTTTGTTTTATTTTTGGTTGCCTGTGGATTGTATACGGAGACTAATTTATCTTGCCGTCCGTAGGGCATGGATTAGTCCAAATCCGCATCTTCTTACATTTGGGTTTGGGGGTTGGGTTTAAGGATACGTTAGCCTTATTTGAGGCTAAGATCAACTTAAACGTTTGTTAAGCATACGTTAGTCTAATTTTTAGGCTAAGATCAACTTAAAGGGATCGTTTAGATCCGACAAGAGAGCATTTGGACTCTATTGTTTAGTTTAGGGACACTGCGGTTGATTAGTTTAGGGACACTGCGGTTGATTAGTTTAGGGACATTACAGTCCAGCATTAGTTTAAGGACATTACGGTCCAGATTAAGGACATCATAGTCCATGAATTTAAGGACCCCACAGTCCATAGTTTAAAAACGTCATAGTCTATAAAGTTTAAGGACATCATAGTCCATGAGTTTAAGGACCCCACAGTCCGTGAAATGTGTGGTTATCAGGACCCGTCTCCTCTCTGAAGACGTTGACGGATTAAAACGACAAATATCAGAGGAGTAAAGAGATGTACCCTTGAACCGGTGTGAATTGGTCGGAAGATCTGTAGTCCAATTTGGGACTAAGATCTGTTAAATATTCGTGAGCGGATGGGCACAATTAAATATAAGTTTAGGACTTATGGCCAATATTGGGCTAAATCCAATAAATGTTTAACATTTTTATTCTGGCTATTGAGCCTTTATTTGGGCTTGGCCCTTTTAATAATGCTGAGCATTTGATCTTGACACTTTTTTTTGTCTTGTATTGAATGCAGAGCATTCATCATAACAATTTATGTTCTGTCAGCGCAACACGTGGCGCGCCAGGCGCTTTGCGCCAGTTAAAGAGCGCAGTGCGCTTCTGCCAAGTAGCGCACACGAGAAGGACACATGCCGCGCTCGGCGCTAAGCGCCAGATGATGGGCGCATTGCGCCAGTTTATGAGCGCTAAGCGCTAGTCCATGAGCGCATTGCGCTTTCAATTTAGTGGCGCACACGTGAGTGACACGTGGTGCGCTTAGCGCTGAGCGCCAGCCCATGAGTGCAGTGCGCTATTTCAGAAGCGCAGAGAGCAAGTTGCATACGTGGTTGACACGTGGTGCATTTTGGTGCCGAGCACCGGTCCAGAGAGCGCAGAAGCGCTGTTCAAGAGCGCAAGGCGCATTTCAATAGCGCAACGCGCATTTGATAAATTTTTATGATCCGTGAACAAATTTATGTTCTCTTAAAAGAGACTTTGTCTCAAGATTCAAGAACAACAGTTATCATTTTTGAAAGGACTTGCCTTTATAGATCAATGATCCGTGTGAAGAATATGTTCTTCTTTTATTATGTGATGAGATCTTTTGATATTTTTTATAAAAAAACCTTGGTCTTTGTAGATCTATGATCTTTTAAGAAGATAATTCTTCTTTTTAAGAGATGATTTCATCTCTGTATTCATCGCCATTATCTTTTTACCTTGAAGAAAGAATCTTCTTTCAAGAGCTTGCTCTTTTTGTTTTGAGTTTTCTCAAAGTTTATGGGGGAGTTTTTTTATGTCGGACTTGAAGTCTTGGGGCCTTTATATAGGGCAAGTTGATTTGTTAAATCAGTTAAAGAGATCTTTCTCTGATTGATTTGGGGATGTTTCCCACCGTTAGATCTTTGATCGCAGGACTTCTGTTTTACAGAAGGCAATCTTCTTGTTTTTAATAAGATTGAAAGAAAATCTTTCCATAACAGAATTTTAATTCCGATTAATGATTTATCATTATTTATTAGATCTTTTGATCTAACGATAGGGAATTTTTAATTCCAGCGTTAGCGCACCCGTGCTTTGCACGTGGTGCGCTGCTCAGAGCACAGCGCACCTTGCGCTAGCACACCCATGTTTGACACGTGGTGCGCTGCTCAGAGCGCAGCGCAGCCTGCGCTAACGCACCGGTGTTTGACACTTGGCGTTCAGCGCGCCTAGCGCTAGCGCACACATGGTGCACTGCCTATGGCGCGGCGCACCTGGCGCTAGCGCATCCGTGTTTGACACGTAGCGCGCAGCGCGCCTAGCGCTAGATCTGAAGCGTTGCTTTAATTTTTGAATTTTGAATTTCAAAACAGAGCTTTTCTCTGATTGGGGGAAACAAATGCCCCTCCCCCCACCGTTGTGCTCACGTGGCCCACACGTGAGTGCAGCGGTGGCAGCATCTGCGCCCTTGGATCAACTTAGAAGTTGAAGAGGCGTTTCAATTCCTATAAATAGGACCTTTGGTCCCTCGGATGATTTTCATCTCCTTCTTGTTTTCTGAGAATTTCACTCTCCCATAGAGCATAGCTCTCTTGTTCAAGAACTTTTTTTAAGAGTCAAGACTCTGTCAGAACTTAGGTAAAATTTAAAACTTTTAATAAATTAGGGTTTTACCTATTAACAGAGCCTTGCTCTTCATAGATCTTTGATCTAAAGAAAACCCTTTTAGGGTTTCATTAATAGAGCTTTTCTCTCTTCAAATCAAGAACCCATAGATCTAAGGAGATCTTTTCTTGGGGCTTATTAGCCTATGAACAGAGCCCTGCTCTTTTGATTGTTAGTTATATGTATGCCCTAGAGGCCATTACTGTACATACGATGTATATTGTAGTGGATGCTTGGACATATATAGGGAGGACTTTCTTGCTCGACATGATAGTACGCTATCTGGTTGCTCTTTATCTTAACAAGTACTCTGATTGTCTCTATGTTACATGTTGATAAAGCCCTTAGGATGAGTACTTGACTACCAGGACTATGATGCAGATCATACTAGTAAGGACAGTGTAGTCGCCAAGTACATCCTTCAAATGTTCCTAGTCGTGGGAGTACCGAGACAGGGCAACGATACTCCAGAGTAGACTAGCGTATGCGCTTCTTGACCCATATGATGGGCGATGGATGATCTCATATCCACTGGTATTTGACATCAGAGAAGGTATACGGGTGCTTAGTGGAGACTGGGTACACTGGACGGACTCGCCGAGAACTCCCAGTTAGTATTATACCTCACTTCAGATGGCAGTTCTCTGGTGACACTGGTACAGGTTAGTCTGTAGACCCGAGATCGTCATAGAATCTTGTGTGATTCCCGCTGTGCTTTGATTTCCATCATACCACGTCCAAGAGGGTGTGCAAAAAGGTGGCTTTTGGGTACAGTCCCGAATCACATGGAGGTAATGAGCGATAGAAGGGGATTCGTCTCTCCCGGTATAGGGAGTTGATGTTGTGCTGTATTCGATTGGCTATAACTGGAAATCTCAGGCCAGGGTTGCTGAGATTTACTTTTAAGTGTTATCTGTAGTTTCTCGAACTGTTATAGACCTCATATTGACACGACTTATCAAGCTACTGGGGTCTGACATATCCACCCCTAAGCGAGATATGCGACATATCAGACGAAGAGACCGGACTGTACGGAAGTGTTACTGATTGGATTCACAGGAGAATGTACATGCTTGCTTGTTGATCTTCTGAGCGCTCAATACCTGGGTGGATGTTACATTTAGCTGACCGCTTGCAGCTTATGGGTGTTTGATATGATCATCACCTACTACCGGCGTATTGACGATTCTTTAGAGTCCTACACAGAGGTTTCTTGGCTCAGGCAAAACGGAATAGGAGCACATATGTGATATGTGCGGGACCGAGAACAATACGTGTATGTGATACCGTATTAGATTCTCACAATATAAGATATCGGTCGGGTATATGCGATATATCCGGGTCATCGGATCAAGTGTTGATTCGATGAACTGATACAGATTATATTAGTCGGTTATTTGTAAAATAGCCGGATTATCGGATCAAGTGTTGATTCGATAATTTAATGTATAATTATGTATTTGATATATTAAATTACATTAACTAATATAAGCTCACTAAAAGATTCTTTTCTCACTCGGGTAATACATTGATATATATGTGATATATGTTAATAGTATTATTTTATTTTGTTACAATGAATATTGTATATGTGATATATAATATTGTAATATGTTATGGTTATAAATGCAACATGTTTTGTGGAGTTTAATTAAGGTTAGGGTTTGGATTAGGGTTAAGTCTTCATGAAGCTTTCATGGAGCTTCTTGAAGGTTTGACTTTGACTTGGATATTTTGCATAGATATTTCCTTAACCCAACCCAACCCTTCCCTTTACCCTAGTTAAATCTCTACATGGGTTAAGTCTTCATACTTAACCCATGGTTGCAATTCTAACCACACTAGAGTTTCATTATTCATCACAAAAGGATTCTTCTTCTTCTTCCTTGAGTTCTTGATGGAAAAGCTTTCTAGCTTTTTCATTAGTGATGAAAATGAGTGAGTTAAAGAAAACAAATGAGAGCTAAATTCCTACTTCATCATCCTAATCTTTCCTAGCCATTTAGATTAGGGTGTTCACTTCATTTTGTGAGTGAGAGCTTGTGTTTAAGAAACTTCTAGGTAGATCATCTTAGTTATCGAAGATCGGAAGCAAGTTTGCATCATTCTCTTCGTGGAGCCTCTCTAGAGTTCGGGAACTTGATGATCGCAGCGAAGGGACCTCAACACGGAGCTTTAGAAGTGAAAGACCGGACTACAAAGGTTGTAATCCCAAACTCTTGATGTTAAAGTGTTTAACATTCTTTGTTTCGCCTAATCTCTAGTTTAAGATCTTGGTTTAGGGTTGTTCGGCACGGATAAATTTTAAATCGGGCATGGTTGATGCCTTGTAGAATCTTATGAGAGTGCCCAGCATCCTTACAGTGGTATCAGAGCCAAGCTAGAGCTTTAGGCGAAGTTTAAAGTCCAATCGAACCCCGAAACCCCGACACAGACCCCTTCTCTGGAAATTTTTTAAAAATGTTGATTTTTTCGTATTAAAAATACTCAGAAAAATAAGCGGGGAAATTTAAGAATTACTGTGAAGTACGGACCACCAAGTCGATCACGTGACCGCGGAACCGCGGCTAAACCAAGCTCGTGGCGGCGGTTCCGCGGCCGAACAGTGTCGTTGGGGCCCACTGCTTCACAGTATTATTCCTCGGTTCTTTTGCATTATTCTGGGAATTTTTAATTCCACTCAAGTGTTGAGTTTTCTGGAAAGTATTGGGAGATCGTTGATTCGATCGGAAAGTTTAACTTCGTTTAAGTTTGTCCGGGTAATTTGAGAACGTGTTAAAAAGTTCGACCGGATATCAATAACTCACTTTTTCCCCTGCCGGAAAATTTCCAAGCGTTGGATTTTTCCGTAGTTTAAAAACGTTCTAAGTCGTGCAAGTAACGCGATGGTCCCTTTAGATGAACACAAACCTTAACTCGATTATGTAACCGTCTGAACCGCCTCTATACCTTAGGGTTTGGGGCAGTACGGCTTTGCCACATGTGAGGCGTTGGCTTGACCCTTCTACGGCTGGACCATTGGTACTGTGGCATGTGATGGATGTTTTTTAAACTAATTTCAAGTGTTGAGAACTATTTGGGAAACCTTGGGTGTTTGTTTATTCGATCGGGAAGTTTAACATTGTCTATTTATCTGGAATGTGATACAATATTTGGAATCCACAAGTACTTATAAGATAACTAATTTGAATGTTATAAATCTAGCAGTTTAGTCTCATTTGATCGGTTGCCATGGAATTTTGATGTGATCAAAAGTCCGTCGCAATCACGTAGCGTACGCGGATACTCGTCGGGTAAACTTAATAGACAGTCATGCCCCAAAGCCCCGACCAAGTGACTTTAGGAGAACCCCGTCACCAAAAGCATCCGTTTGGGTGCTTGCAGCAGCGGTGTTCTGCTTTAGTGCACTTCGTCGACGGCATCGGGGGTGCAGCCGTCTACTAAAGTTTGCGATGAGCATTCAATCAGGATGTCGGGAATCTTGTTGAATTGCCCGACTTGATATTGAAAAAAGTTTTCGATAATGAGACTAAAATGCGGGGTTTATAATTGTTAGGCATGCGATGTTTAAGGAATTCATTTGGTTAGGCATGCGATGTCTAAGGAGATTGCGGATTCCAACTGTTGTAGTTTTACACTTTTTTCTGTGACCGTAAACGTAGTATGTGGTGTATTGCCGGCTTCATTGCTATACATCAATGACAATCGGGATACACATACTTGCTTACGTTGATGATATGAGATATTATGTGTTGCTGTGATATGTTATATTGGATCCTCGTGTTTTGAATAGCCGGGGGTTTTATGTGAGATGGGAGTTTTTCTTTTTCATTCATGTAAAATTCATTTGTATGTAATATTCTTTTATTGGGGCACTTCCGGGCTGAGGATGATGTCGCCATTGTATATTATTTACTTTTCCGCATTAGGTAGACCCAAGGCGGGGAGCACAAGTAACCAGGTTCTAAGGTCCAGTGGGAGACCATCTCGAGGAGTCGAGACCGGGTCTCCTAACCCCAGAATTGGCAGAGTTGCTTGTCGCTCTCGTAGGGGTCTAGGGATATGGGTTTGGCTATTCATCACGACCGTGGAATCCGTGTTTTATACAGGCTCGTATTAAAACATAGACCTCCTAGTATATCCAATACTTCATATATGTTCAAATGCTGCAATGTTCTGTGATGAGATTATATTACTGCCTGAGACGAATGTTTATATTATATATATGAGATATATGTCATATTGCAGATTTCGTTTCATATCAGATGCTTGTGAAGCATAATAAAATGGGACTTCATTAATGAGATTAATGAAATAAAAGAAACCTAAAGATGTTGTAGAAACTTGTTTAAAAACTGGTAGCTCTAGTTATTGCTTTGCATAGCGGTGTTCCTTGTAGAACATCCAGCACCTTATTCGATAAGGAAACAGCCGAGGTCCCTTCACCGGGAGTGACCTCTTTAGTGAAACTAGCAGATGCTGCATAATCGGTTTGTCTTTTGATTGCTTCTATAGTTTTTGCTTTGCACAACGGTATTTGTGAAATATCCTGCACCTTATTCGATGAGGAAAGAGCCGAGATCCCTTCACCGGGAGTGACCTCTTTAGCAGAACTAGAAAAGCCTCAAAAACACATTCCATTCAAAATCACTCGATTCTACAACGATATCAAGTTCATTACGCAAAGGGTTTTTTTAAAAACCTGTCGTAGCCCTCCGTCATTTCAGATAAGTTCTACTTAGTATTCGTACTACGTTTGTTGACCTCCGTCAAGACGTAGTGTGCGGTAGCTAACTAGTATTTATCTGCTTATTCATATGATGCAGATTGTTTTAGGGTAGTCGTGCGGCCTTGTTGACCTCCGTCAAGGGTCGTGCGGGTGGGTTTAATTCAATCAGGAAATGACGGGTAGAACTTGACTAGTAGCCTATGGTTTGTTGACCTCCGTCAGGGTCATAGGACGCTAGGGGTAAAATATTATTGGGAATTTCAAGTGTTGAAATTTGCAATGAGATTACATACCTTCTATGAGATAGTTGGATCCCGATACCCGCTGCGAGTAAGAGTTACTCCTGGGAGAGTTTTACACATTATAATTAGCCGATCAAGTAGGAGTCTAGAAAGGTATTAACGGGGTTACGCCCCTGGGAAAAAGAGGTTTATTTTAATTAGGTCCGTGCGAAAGCACGGGGAACCTCCCTCAAAGTACCGGCACTGGCCTGGATGAAAGATTGGCGAACTAGTAGGGTGTAATTAATCCCGGCTAGTCTTTCCTTTTAGGGTTTGAAGGAAGATTTCACTAAAATAGTGGGAGCCATCCTGATTAGATAAATTGATAACCAATCTAATCTTGTAAAAGCGCACCCTGAGTGTTTTCTTCTCTCTCTCTCCAGGTAGCGACCATATCACGCCTTAATCAAGATAATAATACGGATGTTTTGACCGAACCCGCTTATTATACTGCGCTAGGGAACGTTGGTCCCGCTCCAACTTATAAATGTTATAAGACAGAGCAGGAAATAGGGGATTACCAGAATTCCTGTGCCACCCAAACGAAGAAAGTGCATGCTGATGCATCTTCTTCGGGTGTGTTCATTACCGAGAACTGTTTCTCAGTATCCTTTACGTCCTGGGTATGAGATACCAGATCAGGATCCCGTATATGTAATATGTTACATGGGCTACAGATAGGTAGAGAACTGAGAACGGGTGATAATTTTCAAGAGTTGGAAATGATGCAAGTGTTGCAGCCAAGTCTGTTGGCAGTTATCACCCTGTATTATCAGAGTACATTGATTCTGAACGAATGTTATTAGATACCGAACCTGATATACAAACATCATATCGGTCTCTTTATTAGTAAAGAAGGATATAATTTTTTATTGTTGGATAATGTTTTGAATATTTCCTATATCAAGAGTTGATCGGTTCAGGCACGTTATCTAAAAGCATAGACGTTCTAAAATCAAACCACAGTTCTTAACATACAGAACATACACAAGAGGAAGAGTTCAGAAATGAACGAATCTTTCTTGAGGCATTATAGACTAGGTCATATCAATGCGACCCGACTAGCTGAAGTTACATAAAGATGTATATTTAAATTAGTTTGGATTTACATCTTGTAAAAACTTGCTTGTCATGTCACAAAGATAAGATGGCCACAGCTCCGTTTATTGGAAACAGAGAAAGAGTTAGTGAACTATTGGGATTGATACATGCTGATGTATGAAAGTCCCCTGTCTACAGATGCCAAAAACCGGCTCTTTGTACTCCATTATATTCACTGATTATCTCTCAAGATCCGGACATATGTTCCTGTTGAAACACAAGTCTGGAACTTTTGAGAAATTCAATGAATATGAGTTAGAAGTAGAGAACCAAAAACGGGTATACGTATTATGTCCTTTGATGTGATCAAGGAGGAGAATACTTGAGCACGGGATTCCTGGACTATTCTAAAGGAGAATGAGATTCTCTCTCAGCATTACTCCTCCGTATACACCATAGCACGATGGTATATCGGGGCGGAGCAATAGCACCCTATGTTATATGATGTGCTCTATGATGAGTACTACTGAGTTTCCTATTTCCTTTTGGGAGTTATGCACTTGAGAAGCTGCATACCTATTGAATAGGGTTCCAATCAAATCAGTTGCCTACCACTTCATATATGATATGGAATGGGAAGAGTCCATATCTTAAGTATGATAAGATTTAGGGTTGTCCAACCTATGTCTAAAAGCATAATCCGGAAAAGCTCGAGGCATAGTCAGGTCCGTCGAAGTTTGTTGGATATCCCAAGCATACGCAAGGGAATATCTTCTCCCTAACCGAGGCACAAAATGTGTTTTGTTTCTCAACATGCCACCTTTGTGAAAGGGAATTTCTTTTGAAGAAATTAGTGGTCATGAGGTAGAACTGGAAACAGTTCCAGCTAGACAAACTTCAGCTGATGATTTGGTAGAACCGAAGGATTCAATAGTTTCTAACGAACCTCAACCTCTCCGCCGATCTAGTAGGGTTCCTCACCCACCTGAGAGATATTCCGGTTTCTCTATGACAGTGGGAGCGAGGATTGCATCATGAGATGATGACCCAACTTATTTCGAGCAGGCCATCAAGAGTGGGACTCTGTAAAAATGGCTGGATGCTTAGAGATCTGAGACGGAATCCTTATACACCAACAAAGTATGGACTTTGGTTGCTTTATCTGAAGGGTTAAATCCCCATCAGGAGCAAGTATATCTTGAGAAGATTACTTGGTGTACATGGAAAGGTTGAGATTTTCAAAGCTAGGCTTAAGTCCATCCAGATCCTACTTGCCACGGCTACATACCATGACTACGATATCTGGAGGTTGGGTGTCATGACTGCTTTTCTAAATGTTGATTTGGAAGAGAGCGTCTATAAGTACACAGTCAGAGGGCTTCGTAGACAATGGGAGCAGCGGAAATGTGTGCAAGATGTTTTATGTGATAAAGCAGGCATCGCGGAGTTGGAACGTCTGTTTTGATGTGGCAGTCAAAGAGTTTGATTTCATCAAAATGATAGATGAACCTTGTATATACAAAAAGGTAGTAGGGAGTATGGTGGTGATCCTCGTAGAGTATGTGGATGACATACTCTTGATAGGGAAGGAGTTTCCTATGCTACGCTCGGTCGATCTCCGCTTATCACAAGGATTCTCCATATAGGATCAAAGTGATACCTCCTAAATCCTGGATTATGGATCTATGAGATAGATCTAAATGGATGTTAGGATTCTCACTAGTTGTAGTGAGATGGTATCAATCGATCCTGGGGAGAATCACTGGAAATGTTCCAGGGTGATAAGGATGACTGAATGTCAGTCGCAGGCATTGTCTTTACCCTCAGTGGAGGGACGGTATGTTGGAAGAGTTCCAAGCTAGATACCGTGACTTACTAGATGATTAAAGGCAAGATACATCGTTACCAAGGATGCTACCAAAGAGGCAGTCTGGATATATATAAGTTCATGAGATGAACTTCATTCCTACCATTGTGTGACAATGGAGTTGTGGCTTTTGCCAAGGAATCCCCATTCCATCAGAAATCCGGATATAAATTCTTAGGCAGTATCACCTGATCATGGAGATGGTTGATCTCCAGGAAGATCGAGATTAGGAGAGTAGACACAGATGACAACAACGCGAATCCACTCACAAAGGCCTTTTTCCCAGTAGAGACTTTTATGGGATGGTTGAGTATGAGATACTTCAACCGCAGCTAATTGTTGGGTATGTGATACCACAACAGATGGCCCTAGTGCAAGTAGGAGATTGTTAGTTATATGTATTCCCTAGAGGCCATTACTGTACATACGATGTATATTGTAGTGGATGCTTGGACATATATAGGGAGGACTTTCTTGCTCGACATGATAGTACATTATCTGGTTGCTCTTTATCTTAACATGTACTCTGATTGTCTCTATGTTACATATTGATAAAGCCCTTAGGATGAGTACTTGACTACCAGGACTATGATGCGGATCATACTAGTGAGGACAGTGTAGTCGCCAAATACATCCTTCAAATGTTCCTAGTCGTGGGAATACCGAGACAGGGCATCGATACTCCAGAGTAGACTAGCGTATGCGCTTCTTGACCCATATGATGGGCGATGGATGATCTCATATCCATTGGTGTTTGATATCAGAGAAGGTATACGGGTTCTCAGTGGAGACTGGGTACACTGGACGGACTCGCCGAGAACTCCCAGTTGGTATTATACCTCACGTCAGATGGCAGTTCTCTGGTGACACTGGTACAGGTTAGTCTATAAACCCGAGATCGTCATAGTGTTTTGTGTGATTCCCACTATGCTTTGATTTCCATCATACCATGTCCAAGAGGGCGTGCAAAAAGGTGGCTTTTGGGTACAGTCCCGAATCACATGGAGGCAATGAGAGGGATTCGTCTCTCCCGGTATAGGGAGTTGATGTTGTGCTGTGTTCGATTGGTTATAACTGGAAATCCCTGGCCAGGGTTGCTGAGATTTACTGTTAAGTGTTATCAGTAGTTTCTCGAACTGTTATAGACCTCATATCGACACGACTTATCAAGCTATTGGAGTCTGACGTATACCACCCCTAGGCGAGATATGCGACATATCAGACGAAGAGATCGGACTGTACGGGAGTGTTACTGACTGGATTCACAGGAGAATGTACATGCTTGCTTGTTGATCTTCTGAGCGCTCAATACTTGGGTGGCTGTTACGTTTAGCTGACCGCTTGCAGCTTGTGGGTGTTTGATTTGACCATCACCTACTGCCGGCGTATTGATGATTCTTTAGAGTCCTACACAGAGGTTTCTTGGCTCAGGCAAAACGGAGTAGGAGCACATATGTGATATGTGCGGGACCGAGAACAATACGTATATGTGATACCGTATTAGATTCTCACGATATAAGATATCGGCCGGGTATATGCGATATAGCCGGGGCATCGAATCAAGTGTTGATTCGATGAACTGATACAGATTATATTAGTCGGTTATTTGTAAAATAGCCGGATTATCGGATCAAGTGTTGATTCGATAATTTAATGTATAATTATATATTTGATATATTAAATTACATTAACTAATATAAGCTTACTAAAAGATTCTTTTTCTCACTCGGGTAATTGTTCATATCATAATATTGCATTTTATATTCCCCATTCTTATGCATTTTAGAATAAAACAGGTGTTTTTGACGCATGTCTGCTACATATTACAGGTTACAGGTTCTTGGACAGAAAACAGTGAAAACGATGAAAAGACGAAGCAAAAGTGGACATTGACCAACAAACAGAAGACTCTTGATCAAGCCTACATCAAAGATAAAATTCATAAAGTACAAGGCAATGCAAGGTCCAAGATTACAAAGCGAACGGTTAAAAGTCCACCGCAATTATTCACTGGAGATCTGGAAGAAACATAGAAGCTATTTTAATAAAAGAACTAAATAATAAGGAAGCCCAAAGATTCAAGGCCCAATACTTCCTTTCAAAGAGACAGAGACATAAAATTTTACCAAACCTTGGAGTCTACTTTGACTAGATCTTCCTAAGGATATTTTGGTAAATGTAGACGTGCGAATCAATTGTAACCTAGGGTTTCCTATCCTCTATAAATATGAACTCTAAATCATTGTAAAGGCTATGCCTCCCTTCATTAATAAATTTTAGAATTCTTTTGGAGAGCATCGGTGCCTCTTTTCAATTCATGAATTCAGATCTGACAACCCTGTGTTGATGTTTAGAGAGAGCCATCTGTTAAATAAGTAATTTTTCATTCTTTGCCCTAGGTAGATTTAATTCCTTGCCATAGATAATTGTTTAGAGTTAGCTTTGGGGAAGGCTTTTTGAGAGATGAGATCTCTCATCCCTTTCTTACCCATCACATATAATCAATAGGACTCCATGCATACACGCACACACCGTGCCCTACGGCACCCTATCCCTCGAGGTAGCGGTGATACCGTAGTATAAAGTCCCGGTTGCGCGCGTTTTCCATGGAGGTTAGGGTAAGGATCTCTAGAGGAAGGACAAGAATCTAGAGGAAGGAACACCTTCCCGAATGGATCTAATCCCCTTTATTGATAATTACCATAACTCCTTTTAGATCCTAATTTGGGTATAGAAAGCGTTGAGATTTATTTACATCTCCAAACCATTCCTAAACCTAACCCTAGCAAGATTTAGATCTAGATAATCTTAGTATAAATAGATTTAGTTTTTAGATTTAATAAATCAATCTGAACTCCCATCGGAATTAACTCGTTTAAGCGATTAGGAGATTCACAACATCCTTCTGGACCGACCCGTACTCACCGGCTAGCTGCAAAGCGACGCCGTTCTTGATTACGGTAATAGATATTTTTGAGATCAATCAGTAATACATTGATATATATGTGATATATGTTAATGGTATTATTTTATTTTGTTACAATGAATATTGTATATGTGATATATAATATTGTAACATGTTATGGTTATAAATGCAACATGTTTTGTGGAGTTTAATTGAGGTTGGGGTTTGGATTAGGGTTAAGTCTTCATGAAGCTTTCATGAAGCTTCTTGAAGGTTTGACTTTGACTTGGATATTTTGCATCGATATTTCCTTAACCCAACCCAACCCTTTACCCTAGTTAAATCTCTACATGGGTTAAGTCTAAATACTTAACCCATGGTTGCAATTCTAACCACACTAGAGTTTCATTATTCATCACAAAAGGATTCTTCTTCTTCTTCCTTGAGTTCTTGATGGAAAAGCTTTCTAGCTTTTTCATTAATGATGAAAATGAGTGAGTTAAAGAAAACAAATGAGAGCTAAATTCCTACTTCATCATCCTAATCTATCCTAGCCATTTAGATTAGGGTGTTCACTTCATTTTGTGAGTGAGAGCTTGTGTTTAAGAAACTTCAAGGTAGATCATCTTAGTTATCGAAGATCGGAAGCAAGTTTGCATCATTCTCTTCGTGGAGCCTCTCTAGAGTTCGGGAACTTGATGATCGCAGCGAAGGGACTTCAACATGGAGCTTTAGAAGTGAAGGACCGGACTACAAAGGTTGTAATCCCAAACTCTTGATGTTAAATTGTTTAACATGCTTTGTTTCGCATAATCTCTAGTTTAAGATCTTGGTTTAGGGTTGTTCGGCACGGATAAATTTTAAATCGGGCATGGTTGATGCCTTGTAGAACCTTGTGAAAGTGCCTAGTAACCCTACATTGATAACATGTAGATTTTTTTTAATCTTTTATGAAGAACTCTTAAGAGTTTGTTCAAGGATCTCAAATTCATTAAAAGCTTTGATTTTAGGGTTCCTGATGGGTTACTTCATCTTCCTTACAGAGCATGGCTCTTAGCATTCTTGGGGAATTTCTTGACTTTGACAGGTGTCACTCCTGTCTGCAGAGCATTGCTCTCGAGTTTTTTAACTCCTAGACCCGAGGGGTTGCTCATTAAATGAGATTCCTTTTTTTTAGGATTTCTCGCAAACTCAAATTTTTTAGGTATCATAATTAGAATTTGTTTTCTCTATTGGAATATCAAGAGTCGTTTAAATCCCTGTGCCTGTTTTTCCTCATTACTAATCTTTTAATGATGTTTCTTTTCAGGCACTATGGTTGTTCATTTATATAGTCTGAATGAGTTTATCTCTTATGAGGATATTCACATACAGGGTCGTTGCCAGAACCAAGAGTTTACAGATGCCCAATGTGCGGAGATTATGGATTGTATGTATGCACACGTCGGTCGACTGCTTCCTCTCCGTTCCGCTCTCTTGAAAATTATAGTGGGGGCAATTTAGGGAGCACTTCTTGGGTTTCATGAAGCCATGCCACTTAATGCGCTGGATGATGCCGAAGACAAGGTGCATTCAGTGTACCTGTCGAGCCTGATCTCGAAGAAGCGGCGAGATAAGCTCATTGATATTCTGCATTAAACTTTCCAACAGACGACGATAATCGCTTCTTATCAAAGGGAGGAGGACATTGGCGAGGATCTCGACACTCGTGAGTGCGAGAGGATGCACACGAGAATGGTCAGAAAGGCCAGTAAGATTCTAGACGACCTTGCTTTCGAATTTCTCAATCCATGCCCTGGATCTGAGGTTTTACCATTGTAATCATTTTGATGATGTTTTCGTTTACTGCTTTCATGATTGTAAGAACTTTTCGAAGTATGAATGGCAAATTCCTCATTTCAGTGTGTTTTATTTTACGTACTAAATCTTTTGCACATGCATGAATGGGTATACTTCGAATGCTTAACCAAATGAGAATCAAATGTTCTCCTTGTCGCTTTCTTCTCTTTTCTTTGTTGCCGGTATGTCACCTTAGAAAGCATAGCCGGCAGATGATAGAGTGAGCATCTTGTTTTGGCTTCTTCGAGGGGTAGTGATGGCTTAGGAAGCAGGTTCAGATCTTCTACTTAAGACTTTTCATGTTTATGAGCCGTGAGGGTCTCATAAAGACTTTTCTTCATACGAGTCGTGAGGATCTCGTAGGTGTCTTTTCTCCTTAGGAGTCATGAGGCTTCCTAAGTGTGTTTTCCCTTATAAGTCGTAAGGATTTTATAAGAGAATTTTCTTCCTTACGAATCGAGAGGACCCGTAAGTGTGTAATGAGATTGACGTTATCCGCATTTCACGGCGTCATTGGGTGATGTATTTCCGAGGCGGGGTCATGTAGATGACGTATTTCCATGACGGGATCATGTGGATGACGTATTTCCGCGACGGGGTCATGTGGATGATGTATTTCCATGACAAGGTCATGTGGATGACGTATTTCCATGACGGGGTCATGTGGATGACGTATTTCCGCGACGGGGTCATGTGGATGACGTATTTCCGCGACGGGGTCATGTGTATGACGTATTTCCACGACGGGGTCATGTGGATGACGTATTTCTGAGACGGGGTCATGTGGATGACGTATTTCCGAGACGGGGTCATGTGGATGACGTATTTCCGTGACGGGATCATGTGGATGGCGTATTTGCGAGACGGGGTCATGTGGATGGCGTATTTCTATGACGGGGTCATTTGGATGACATATTTCCGTGTTGGGGTCATGTGGATGACGTATTTCCGCGACGGGGTCATTTGGATGACGTATTTTCACGACGGGGTCATGTGGAGGACGTATTTCCGTGACGGGGTCATGTGGATGACGTATTTCCGAGACGGGGTCATGTGGATGACGTATTTCCGAGACGGGGTCATCTGGATGACGTATTTCCGTGACGGGGTCATGTGGATGACGTATTTCCGAGACGGGGTCATGTGGATGACGTATTTCCGTGACGGGGTCATGCGGATGACGTATTTCCGCGACGGGGTCATGTGGATGATGTATTTCCGCGACGGGGTCATTTGGATGATGTATTTCCGAGACGGGGTCATGTGGATGACGTAATTCCGAGACGGGGTCATGTGGATGACGTATTTTCGTGACGGGGTCATTTGGATGACGTATTTCTGCGACGGGTCATTTGGATGACGTATTTCCGCGACGGGGTCATGTGGATGACGTATTTCCGAGATGGGGTCATGTGGATGACGTATTTCCGAGACGTTGTCATGTGGATGACGTTGCGTCTGTTGTAATAGGACGGATATCGAAGTGGTCTCCAGGTTGTCTGTGAACCATCGAGATTTGGAGTAGGGGCTTTGCCGTGGCTCCAGGGTTGATTGCAGCGTCTGAATCCTGCTGGAATAGGGAGGAACGCTGTTGATGATCTCTGGGCTATCCCTGAACCGTCTAGATTTGGCTTCGTTTCGATGAAGCCTAGTGGTAAGGTATGATTCCCTCTTTGTTTGTGCCCCTGGATTGTATATAGGGATCGACGTGATTTCACCTGTACGGCATAAATTTCATTTTTCTTTATTTCTTTCCGCGATGCTCTATCATTTCAGCTTTTATATCGCGAAGGTCGCGATTGCCCAATCATTTCGGCTATTTTTTGCGGTGCCCAATCATTTCGTACTCGCTGCTTTTTATTGCGAGTTGCCCAATCGTTTCGGCTATTTTGTATGCATACATTTTTACTTGCTGATTTTGTTCCAAGTTGCTGTAACAACCTAGTTCATTTATGCCAATTTCAGTTCTCGTATTTCCTTAATTGTGGTATTTCCTGATTTATCGTGTTTTGGGTGCGATTAGTATTTCACATTTTACATTGCATTCAACCCGACCCGCTTGCTTGAACCTGTTTGATTCATATTTATGAATTACCCTGACTTGTTACGTAGACTGTGCATTTTCATGTTTAGTGCATACTGGCATTTTATCTGGTATTGCATCTTTTACCATATAACATTTTAAGACACGTAAAATAATTTAAAATTACTTAACACGGCTTGCATGATACCCCTAACCCCGTGGTAGCATCCGCGCATCTTGTTCTCGTCCCGTTCAATGAAACAGACGTGTTTGGATGGCTACGCGCACGTAGGTGCATCCGTTCTTGGGGGTATGCATTTTCCTTACCTGAGCATTCATTTTGAAATTTTGAAAGTCGCGTATATCATATTTTAAATCTGAATTTTTAGACCCGACCGGGGCGTGTTTTGGAATATTTTGTATCCCGCCTAAATTCAAACTTATTTAATATATATTTTTTAAACTTTACATTTAAATCTCGTTAACTGATAATATTTACCTAATAAACTAAAACCTTTTTTTAATTTAAAATCTTAAATCCTAACTCCTAATTAACAGCAAACTCTAGCTCTCTCCCTCTGTCTCGTGGCCCCCACTCCCTCTCTCTTTCTTCTTCTCTTTTCTCTCTTCTCTCGCGCAGATCTCATTCTCTCTCCCCCTCGTAATCTTTCTCTCTCTTCTCTCTTTCTCTCTCTCCCGCTAAATGACAATTTCCTTTCTCATCACTGTTCATTCCCCCCTCTCTCTCCTCTCGATCTCGCTCTCTCTCTCTATCTCTTTCCTCTCTCTCAGATCCTCTCTCTCTCCTCTCGCTTTCTTTATCTCTCTCTCTCCCTATATATATATTCTACCCTCCTTCCTCTCTCTCATTTTTTTTCTGCCGTGAGACCCAGCAAACCCGAGCCATCACCGGCCTCGCGCTCGCCATCGCCCAAGCCTCCGACGACGCCCCTACCGACCTCTCTTCATCCTCACCTTCCTCCCACTCCTCTTCTCTCTCTCTCTCTCTCTCCTTCTCTAAACCCAAGAACCCGAGCACCCCTGCATACCGCTCCATCGCCAGCAAGATCTCAGCAGTTGATCTCGTCGTCACCCCCTCGTTCCCTGACCACAGTGCAACCCAGTAAGCTTTCTCTTCTTCTCATTCTTCTTCTTCCTCTTTCCTTTCTTCTCTTTCTTTCTTTCTTTCTTTTCTTTTCTTTTCTTTAATTCTGATTTCTGTAGATCGCCGGAGCCGTGATGACGCCGACGATCCAGACGACCCAGCAAACGTGCCTTGCTTGCGTGATCATCCTTGTGCGTTGTTTGGAACTGTTCCGTGTACCGTGCGCGCGTCGCGACTTTTCACCGACGTGAGACGTTCCGTACACATCCATTTCTTGATCCATCTAGGCAAGTTAATCTTGCTACATGCTATATAATTCATTATATACCTATTTAAATAAATATCATACCTGTATTTAAAATCTTGCACCCCATGTTTAGTTTTATAACTTTTCGATGTTCCGTTTGCATCCATTCATATCATTTCAGATCTAAGTCATGAAAACTTATCTTGTTACATACTAGATTACAATATACTGCATCCATATCAATATTTACATCACATATTGCTTAGTTGTATATCCCACAATACCATTATACAGTTTTACTGTTTTCGGATACCCGTTTGCACCAATCTCATTTAAAAAACATATAACTGCATCTATAGATCACATTAATACATAATACTGCGATATTAGCACCCCATGTTTAATAAAGTGCATCATAATTAGTATTGGAACTATAAATGTAACCCTAATCGATAATTGTGCATCCATATCTTTGAATTTATATCTATTTGCATACCATATCACATTATTCCATTTTATTGTTATATCAGTACCCCATATTTGTTTTTGTGTACCCATACTTATTACAGTTTGATGAGCACCCACTTGATACTTGTGCATCACCTGACATGACTTGATACACTTCTATTTGGCACGACTTGATACATGTGCACTACTTGACATGATTTGATCCTTGTACACCATCTGACATGACCTAATATACCACAGCTTGACATGTTACCTGATCTTGTTACTAATGCCGACAATCTTGACCTGTTGTCCCTACGGACATATCCTGTTGTCTATACAGACAAACCTGTTCTTGCTTGATCCTGTGTTGGCATTAGCTCCAGATTTATCAATACCTGACTTACACACATAATTTGGGGGTATGGGGAAATCAAGAATGTATCCGAACGTAACTTAAAGGGCTATTACATCTTGTTACCGTGGTCCCGTGGGGTTGAACGGGACATAGACTCACAGTCTATTACATCTTGTTACCGTGGTCCCGTGGGGTTGAACGGGACATAGACTTACAGTCTATCATATCTTGTTACCGTGGTCCCATGGGGTTGAACGGGGCATGGACCGATGGGTTACGATGAGGATTACATTAATTGATTTCGGATAACTTTAGAGTAGATAACCCTATAGCACAGTTTAGACTACTCACTGCACTTCATCTGTTTATATCCTATTCACTGATCTATATTCATGTTACTGTTTACTTGTTACTGAGGACTTGTTACTGTTCATACTTCATGCCTGCATATTTCATTACATCCTGCTTTCCTTGAATTATTGATATTATGACGCACTGACGTCTGGGTTTTGCATGGCCCAGATCCTCTATCCTTATTGCAGGCAGTCCAGGAGTATTTTGATCAACAGGCCGAGCAGTGAGCACCTGTTATTAGTTGGTTTAGTTCCTTTCAGTATTTTCATTCCTGATGTGAGCCCGCATTATGTGACGTACATTCCAGTTTATTCTTGTATTGGATCTTTTAGCTTCCGCATTATTTTATTCTTGACTCGTTATTCTGGCTCATGGAAATGTATTAGATAGTTGTTTATTATTTTTACTGTTCTTGATATCTCTACAGCCGTAATGTGACTGTGGAGGGATTTTTCCTATCCACAGGTAGCATGGTTGGCTCTGTCACATGCCTATCTTAGCGCACTCTGGGAAGCGGGGCGTGATAGTTGCCCCATCATTTCGGCTATTTCGTATGCATGTGTGGCTCGTTGGCTTTTCGCTGCAAGCTTGGAATTAGACACCGATTTCGGCATCAACACCGCTACAACTGGGATATTGCCCGGAGCGGATCAACATTTGCCTTCGTCGATGTCGAACAAAGGTGGCTTAGTAGACAGGGTTAGGATCCTGTCGACTAAGGCTTTTAACTCCATGAGCCGTAAGGGTCTCATAAAGGTATTTCTCCCTGCGAGTCGTGAGGATCTCGTAGGTGCGTTTTCTCCTTAGGGATCGTGAGGACTCCTAAGTGTATGGCTTCTCATAAGTCGTAAGGATCTTACAAGAGTATTTTCTCCTATTAAGTCGAGATGACTTACAAGGGCTGTTCATTGTGTAAACATATCCCTAGTCACGGATGGGACTTTGTTAGGGAAATGTTTATTCGCACCCGTGGATTGTATACAAGGGTCGGCATTGAGCCGCTTGTAGGGCAGCATTGGAGGTTGTGGTGGCCGCTTAAGAACAGATTCAGATCCCTGTAGCTTAAGACTTTCGAATCTCATGAGCCATGAGGGTCTCATAAGAGGGTTCTCCTTACTAGTCGTGGGGATCTCGTAAGTGTAATTTCTCCTTAGGGGTCGTGGGGATCCCTAAGTGTGTTGCTCCCTTGTGAGTCGTAAGGATCTCACGCAGGTGGTTTCTCCTCATAAGGTCGAGAGGACCTTGCAAGTGTCTTTTAACGAGATTGCGCCCTTTCGGGTTTTCACAATACTCGCCGGCAGCCCTGCTGTTTTTACTCACGGAGCCCTTTCGGGTTTTCATCCGTGCCCTTTTTGCTTATGGACATACCGTTTTTCTTTTTTCTTTTATTCCTTTTTTTCTCTTTTTTTGTGTCAGCCTTGGGATGCTGCAGTCTACAGTAGTTTATCGATGTCTCGGTCAACAATTAGTTTTAGGACATAGTGGTCCATCGTTAGTTTAAGGACGTTTCGGTCCATGGTCAGTTTAAGGACGTTTCGGTCCGTTGTTAGTGACGTTTCGGTCCAACATTAGGAAGCTGGCTACTACTTACAGAGTTTAGGCTTAAGAAGATAGCGAGCGGACATAGGCGTCGTCATCTACCGTTGACCTAGGCCGTGACTCGTCAGGCGTAGTATTTTTTCAGGAAGCAACCATTTATTGGCCTGAGGGCTTTTCGCCATGCATGTCCATGAGTAGATAGGCTCCACCCTGGTAAACTTTGTCTATGATATACGGGCCTTCATAGTTCGGCTCGAACTTTCCCCGTTTGGCACGATTAGGGATCATAGGTCTTTTGACCACTAGCATAAGTTCGCCTTGGCGGAATGTTCTCGGCCTAGTCAATCTCTCATATGAGCACGTCATCTTTGCTTTATAAGCCTCTAGATTTTGTTGCGCTATGAGCCGGGTTTCATCAAGGGCGTTGAGCTCTTCAAGCCGAAGGTGAGAATTCTCTTCGTCTGTTAGCTCGTAGTGAACTGCCACTCGTAGAGAGGGTATCTCTATCTCGAGGGGGAGTACCGCCTCCGTACCAAATACCAATGCATACGGCGTTGTATTAGTGTCCGTTTTGATCGTAGTTCGATACGCCTAGAGAGCTTCATGCAGTCTCTCGTGCCAGTCCTTCTTAGTTCGGGACACCGTCTTTTTCACGATCTTCGTCAAGGTCTTGTTAAAAGCCTCAGCTAGATCATTAGCTCGGGGATTATAGACTGAGGAGTATCTCCAATCTATGTTATGCTGTTGTGCGAAGCGGCTGATCTTGTGGCTTCTGTAGGCTGGCCCGTTTTCGGAGATGATCCGTCGCGGAGTTCCAAACCGATAAATGACGTGTGTCTTGAAGAAATGGAGGATATTCTTCATCTTCACTTCCCTCAGTGGTACTGCTTCTGCCCATTTGGAGAAGTAATCGGTTGTCGCCAAAATAAATCGATGTCCTCTAGACGATGCTGGTTCGATGGGACCGATTATGTCAGTCCCCCACATTTCGAATGGCCAGCTACCCACTGTTGGATATAGTGGATTTGGATGCTGATGGATGAAGTCTCCATGAATCTTGCACGCGTGGCACTGCTTCGTGTATTCGAGGCAATCTTGGATCATCGTGGGCCAATAATAACCCATCCGTTTGATCTTTAGCTTCATCTTCGGCCCGGCTTGGTGAGAATCACAGAGTCCGTCGTGAGTTTTTTGGACGACTTTCTTTTCCTCTTCAGGTCCCAGGCATCTTAGCCACAGAGAGTCAAATGACCTTTTATACAAAGTATCATTAACGAAAGCAAAAGACAAAGCTCGTTTCATAAGATGATGTCTTGAGGACGCATCTTCAGGTGTTCGACGGGATTTGAAGTAGTCTATAAAGACTTCTCTCCAATCCATAACCTTTTCCTGGTCTTTTATTTTTAGAGTCATTTGCTCAGTCGCTTCCTTTTCTTCGGACGACTCCGGAGATATTTCTGCCGGTGCAAGAATCCGACGGCTTTGCACAACGATCCTCACGTCATCGAGGTTTTCGTCAGCCAGTTCTTTAGCGAGTTTGGCTAATGCATCCGCTTTGCTATTTTCCGCATGCGGTATACTTTCCAAGGTGTAAGAAGGAATTTGAGTCAGCAGTTGCTGCACTCTCTCACCGTACTTCACTAGCTCTGGCTTGCACGTTTGATAGTCGCCGTTTACTTGGCTAACGACCAGTTGGGAGTCTCCGTATATGAGGAGGTTTTCAATTCCCATATCGACAACGATCTCAAGTCCTGCTATCAAAGCTTCGTGTTCAGCTTCGTTGTTCGTGCTCGGCTCTGTTAAGGAGAAGGCAAAGTGCATTATCCTTCCTTGTAGAGTCACGAAGATGAGGCCTACCCCTGATTTGATTATATGGGTGCTTTGTTTGCGCTTCTTCATGGAAGATGCTCCATCAAAATAGAGTTCCCACCGGGTATCATCCCCGTCGATCATGTCTAACGCATGTTCGTCTAGCAATTCATAGTTCAAAGGAGAATCGACAGGTATCGGATGCTCAGCGAGGAAGTCGGCGATGGCCTGACCCTTCACTACTTTGAGGGGTCGATAAGTTATCGAGAACTCCATCAAAAGCATGGCCCATTTAATGAGCCGTCCTATTAATATGGCCTTTGACATCAAATATTTGAGGGGATCCACCTTTGATATGAGATGGACCTCATGTGCCAACGCATAGTGTCTGAGCTTCGTTATTGCGAAAATCAACGCCAGGCAGTGTTTTTCAATGGGAGAGTAATTGCTTTCTGCCCCCAGTAAAACTCGACTCAAGTAGTAGAGGGCTCTCTCTTTCCTTTGGTCGTTCTCTTGTGCCTATAGTGCGCCTAAAGAACCTTCAAGGGCTGTTGTGTACAGGACGAGGGGTTTTCCTTTAACGGGAGCGGCCAATACTGGCGGATTCTGCAGGTATTGCTTGATTTCATCCAGTGCGCTTTGGCATTTGTGATCCCAGATGAACGGGGTTCCTTTCTTCATTAGGTGACTGTAGGGGCGACATTTTCCAGAAAGATTGGCTATAAATCGCCTGATATACGCGAGCTTTCACTTGAGAGACCGCAGTTGCTTGAGAGTCCTTGGAGGGGGCATTTCCATGATCGCCTTGATCTTCGACGGATCTATCTCGATGCCTCGGTGTCGGATGATGAATCCCAGGAACTTAACTGAGGAAACTCCGAACGCACATTTGAGAGGGTTCATCTTCAAGTTGTATTGCCGAAGGCGTTGAAATACGATCTTCAGGTGCTCTAGATGTTCCTCGTATAATTTGCTTTTAACTACGAGGTCATCGATATAACATTAGACGATTTCATGTATGAGGTCGTCGAAAATCTTCGTCATGGCCCTCTAATAGGTGGCGCCGGTGTTCTTTAGACCGAATGGCATCACCTTGTAGCAGAATATGCTCAAAGGGGTCCGGAAAGCGGTGTGCTTCTGGTCCTCGGGAAGCATCTTTATCTGATTGTATCCTGATGAGCCGTCCATAAAGGAGAAAACTTCATGTGTGGACGTGTTATCTATCATCAGCTCAGTGACCGGTACTGGGAAGTCGTCCTTCGGGCAGGCTTTATTGAGATCCCAAAAGTCCACACATATGTGCACCGTCCCATTCTTCATCACTGGGATGATATTGGCGATCCAGTCAGGATATTGAATCTCTTGGATGAAGCCGGAGTCGATTAGTTTCTTAACCTCTGCGTTGATGCTTATCTCAAGCTCGAGCCGTATTCTTCTCGGTGCCTGTTTGATCGGCCTGACGTCCGGGGATATCGCCAATTTGTGTACAGCAATCTCTGGATCTAGTCCTGACATCTTGGAATAGTTCCATGCGAAGCAATCTCTATGCTGCATGAGCATATCTTTTAGCGTAGCCACCCTTTCTTCAGACAACAGCTCACTGAAGAACGTCGGCCGCGGGTCATTGGCCGTCCCCAAATCAATTTTCTTGAGGTTATCTGCAGTAGTATGTATTCCATCTTCCAGCTCTTTTGGCGCCGGTAGAAACTCTGAGATTACCTTGTCATCATCGTTTTCGAAGCACCAGGGGAGGTCATCTATATTCTCGGGCTCTTCTTCTGACAGCGTTATCGTATGACAAGTACGAGATCGCTTCCAAGACCGATGTTGATCTGGTTCTACTCTCGCAGCTTTGGGCTCATGCTTCTGCGGCGGGGTTACCCTCCAGTTGCTGGATAGAGCGAACCTTCCTTGCTGATACCGGTCTTCTACCCAGTATTTAAATATGAAGCAGTCTTCGAGAGGATGTCCTATTGCCCTGTGATAGGAGCAATAGTCCGGGTGAGAGACTTCGCCTGCTTGCTCGGGGTGCCTAGACTCCGGGAGTGTCATCATTTGATATTTTATGGCAAAATCAAGTATCCTCTGTGTTTTATCCTGCGGAAAAGAGTATGCTCGCCCCATCTTCTTTATAAGAGACGAATCTGAATTGCTTGACTCTCGATCGCGTGGCTTCTTGGTCCCGCTTTGTCGCTGTCCAGCGCCTTTCCCGCTCTTTGGTTTGTTTCTGCCTCTGCATCGAGCCTTTTGTACAACGGGTTGACAAGGAGGAGTATTTTCATTTTTCACAGCCTGTTGAAGGAAGCGTTGCGTCCTGGCTTTCTCATAGATGGCCATTTCGCGATTATGGTCGTCTCGAACCTTTGACCTGCTTCCCTTATAAGCTTTTCCATTTGTTCTTCGAACGACGGACTGGGCATTTTCACAGCGGGAACTCTTCCTGGTTCGGGGTTAGCATCTTCTCACAGAGCATCTCCTTCTTCATCAAAGTCATGTACGACGTTTCAGTCGTGGAGTAGCTCCCGTTTCTTGGATTGGACATATCCAAGCCCGGTCGTTTCCATTCTCCCATTGGCCAGCTTTCGTTGAGTTCCGGGAACGTTCCAGATCCTGTTATAGAACCGTGCTTGTCGCGCAGTTTGCTTAAAGGGTACACCTTATCATCTCAAGAGTCTCTTTAGTCCATCTGTGTAATATCTGGGCAAATGGATGGGCTGGAGCCTGTCAAGTGTAGAATCCGCCCCATGCCAGATTTCTTTCTCCACTTTGGTTTCCCCGGATTGATAGAATATAATCGCCTTTTCACCTTTTCACGTGGGAGGAACGTAGAATGTCTGCAGTTCTTCCACACTGTAGGTATCAAGCGTGTCTAGTTCTTTATGATGCTTGGGCGGAACCATGGCAACTTGCAAACTTTGCTCTTCATCAGCGAAGGTTTGTATGGATGGCCGAGCAGAGAATATCGCATTGACTTCATCTTCCGAGTCGTTGCCGAAGATCAACATAGGAGTGGACAGTCCCGGCTTGTTGCACTGGGGAGGACCTGAATAAACTATTTCTTCCTCTTCCCCAGTATCACTCCCGAAGACTAGAATAGTAGTAATAGCTTTGTTCTTGTCCTTCGATTTGCGACATCTCTCCGTGTCCTCAAAATCTGGTAAGAAGTATTTTGCATCTTCGTACATTCAGACTTCGTTCACGGAGAATGGGTTCAACTCCCCTGTTACGGTATACTCGAGACCATCCTTGAAATACTTCATACACTGATGTTGTGTAGAAGGGATGATGTTGTACTCGTGTAACCAGGTCCGACCGAGCAAAGCGTTGTAGCAAGACTTGGCGTCAATGATGTGGAAATTGATATCACTGACGAGCAGCCCAAAGCGTAGTGTCAATATTACAGACCCGAGCGTCCGTGATGACTGGGAGTTAAACCCGGAGATGGTGATTTTATCATGAGCGAGGTGTTGAACACTCATGCATATTTCCTTTAGCACCCTTACGTTAAGGAGATTGACGGAAGACCTATTGTCGACCAGGATTTTACCTATCTTGATGTCATTGTAGGGTTCCTAGGCACACTATAGAGGTCTCACAAGGCATCGAACATGCCAATTTAAAATTTTATGGGTGCCGAGAAACCCTAATACGGATCTTTAGACTAGAATTTTAGGCGAAACAATAAACTAGTTAACACTTTAACTAAAAGTTAGATGCTACAACCTTTGTAGATCCGGATTTCCATTTCCTTAGCTCCACGTGGGTGTCCTCTCGCTGTCCATCATGAATCCCGAACCCAATCGTCGGCTTCATCGGAGAAACGGGCGAGCTAGGTCGTCGGCTTCGTGTCAAAGACGATCTACGTCGAGGTTGCACTAGTTCATGCTCCGACTTCACAAAGTTGTGAAACTTGTGAAGAAAACACCCAAAACAACTTGGCAAGAGGTAGAGGGTGAAGAAATAGGAGGTGGGTTCACTTTAGAATTGGATTTCTCTCACTAGAACTCAAGTTGCCATTAAAGTAGCAAGCTTTTTCTTTTTAGAAGAAGAAGATGATGAAGCTAGTTATGATAAGTTCTATTTTAAAATGAAAAGAAAATACAAACTTATCATAACTTTAACTAGGGTTAAGTGTAGAGAATAAACCATGGTCATTTGAGTGGGTTAGGGTTAAGCATGAAGACAAGAATGGTTAGCAAAGTCAAAGCTTCATGAAGCTTCAATATGAAACAAAAATTGCCACCATTTTCATCTTAAAGTTTATCCAAATAAATGAATAAACAAATAAATGAATAAATGCATAATCAAAACCCTAATCTCAAGTTAACTATGGTTTAATTCTATACACTTAACCATATGATCAAGTATCATCAAACATGATACAAAAATGTGCACAAAAGTACATCACATATACAATGTGTAAATCAAGTGAGAAAAATCCGTTTAAAATGAACCAATACTAGTTAATGCAAAGTAATATATCAAATATATAATTATACATTAAATCATTAAATCAACACTTGATTCAATGATCCGGTCATGTCGCACATAACCGACTAGTATTCAATGCATCGATTTATCGAATCAATGATTCGATAACTAGGTCATATCTCATACAACCAATCGAAACATTAATCGCGAGAATCAAATACGGTATCACATACACACATTATTCTCGGTCCCGCACATATCTCATATGCACTCCTATTTCGTTTCGCTTGAGCTAGGAAACCTCTGTGTAGGACTCTAAAGACTCGTCAATACGCCGGTAGCAGATGATGATCATATCAAGCACCCACAAGCCGCAAGCGGTCTGCTAAACGTAACGGCCACCCGGGTATTGAGCGATCAGAAGATCGACGAGCTAGCCCGCTCACACTCCTGCGAATCCGACCAGTAACACTTACCGTACAGTCCGGTCTGTTCGTCTGATACGTCGCATATCAAGTCTAGGGGTGGTAAACGTCAGACCCCAATAACCGATAAGTCGTGCCGATGTGAGGCTCATAACGGGTCGAGAAACTACTGGTAACTCTTACCAGCAAATCTCTTATCAGCCCTGGCCAGGGACTTCCCTGTTACGGCCAATCGAGCACAGCGCAACATCAACCCCCAATACCGGGAGAGACGAAACCCCTCCTATCGCTCATTGCCTCCATGTGACTCGGGACTGTACCCAAAGACCACCGTTTTGCACGTCCTCATGGACGTGGTAAGGTGGAGATCAAAGCACAGTGGGAATCACACAAGACTCTATGACGATCTCGGGTCTACAGACTAACCTGTACAAGTGTCACCTGAGAACTGCCATCTGACATGAGGTATAATACCATCTGGGAGTTCTCGGCGAGTCCGTCCAGTGTACCCAGTCTCCACTGAGCACCCGTATACCATCTCTGATGTCAAACACCAATGGATATGGAATCATCCATCGCCCATCTCATGGGTCGAGAAGCGTATACGCTAGTCTACACTGGTATATCGATGCCCCGTCTCGATACACCCATGACTAGGGACCTTGAAGGATGTACTTATGGACTACCATGTCCCCACTAGTATGATCTGCATCATAGTCCAGGTAGTCAAGTACAAATCCTAAGGGCTTGTACATCATCTGTACAATACTGGCCTCTAGGGCATACATGCAACTAACAATCTCCCACTTGCACTAGGGCCAGCTGCTGTAGTATCGCATACCGAGCATCCCGAAGAGTCTCTCAAACTGTATCTGGGGAATGGCCTTCGTGAGTGGATCCGCAGTGTTGTTCTTCGTGTCAACCCTCCTGACCTCGATCTCCCGGCGATCAACTATCTCCCGGATCAGGTGATACCGCCTCAGAATATGCCTGGATTGCTGATGGGACCTGGGTTCCTTGGCCAAAGCCACTGCTCCATTGTTATCGCAATACAAAGGTATTGGATGCTCAATGGATGGAACCACACCAAGTTCAGTAATGAACTTCTTGATCCAGACAGCTTCTTTAGCAGCATCGTTGGCAGCGATGTATTCAGCGTCCATCGTCGAGTCTGCCACGGTTTCCTGCTTGGAACTCTTCCAGCAAACCGCCCCTCCGTAAAGGGTAAAGACAAAACCCGACTGCGACTTAGAGTCGTCCTTATCACTCTGGAAGCTCGAATCGGTAAAGGACTTCACTTGGAGCTCTCCGTTACCATACACCAAGAACATATCTCTAGTCCTTCGCAAGTACTTGAGAATGCTCTTCACAGCTGTCCAGTGACTCTCTCCAGGATCAGCTTGATACCTGCTCACTACACTTAGTGAGTATGCTACATCGGGTCTGGTACATAGCATCGCATACATGATAGAGCCTACTGCAGAAGCATAGGGTATCCCTTGCATGCGAGCTCTCTCCAAATCAGTCTTGGGAGACATCTCTTAGGAGAGAGTGACTCCAGAGATCGTGGGCAAGTTCCCACGCTTGGACTCTTCCATACTAAACCTCTTTAGTATGGTGTCAATGTATCTGGATTGGGAAAATCCCAAAATCCGTTTGGATCTATCTCTATAGGTCCTAATCCCCAATATGCAGGAGGCATCACCAAGATCTTTCATTGAGAATCTTTGTGATAAGAAGAGCTTGACCGATTGCAGCATAGGAATATCATTTCCTATCAAGAGTATGTCGTCCACGTACAATACGAGGAAGACAACCTTACTCTCTGCCACCTTCTTGTAGATACAAGGTTTATCTGGATTTTTGACGAAATCAAACTCTTTGATAACGACATCAAAGCAGATGTTCCAACTCCGCGATGCTTGCTTCAATCCATAAATGGATTTAAGCAGCTTGCACACCTTCCCGCTGCTCCCACTGTCTACGAAGCCCTCTGGCTGAGTCATGTACACGCACTCTTCTAAATCACCATTTAGAAAGGCGGTCTTAACATCCATTTGCCAGATTTCGTAGTCATGAAAGGCAGCAATGGCAAGCATGATTCGGATGGATTTAAGCATAGCTACTGGAGAAAAGGTTTCGTCATAGTCCACACCTGGTCTTTGACGAAAACCCTTTGCTACAAGTCTAGCTTTGAAAGTCTCCACTTTCCCATCTACACCAAATTTCTTCTTGAAGATCCACTTGCTCCCAATGGGTTTTACCCCTTCAGGAGCAACTTCCAAAGTCCATACTTTGTTGGTGTACATGAATTCCATCTCGGACCGCATAGCATCCAGCCATTTCACTGAGTCCCTACTCATGATGGCCTGCTCGAAGCTAGTTGGGTCATCATCTTCCATGATGCAATCCTCGCTCCCACCGTCCATGAGAAAACCGTAGTATCTCTCAGGTTGGCGAAGAACCCTACTAGATCGGCGGAGTGGCTGGGGTTCATCGGGAACTACGGAATCCTCTGGTTTCACCAAATCTTCTGTTGTAGCTTCTGCAGCTGGAACCTCTTCCAGTTCTACCTCATGACCACTAATCTCTTTTTCAAGAAATTCCTTTTCTAAAAAGGTGGCATGCCGAGAAACAAATACTCTTTGTTCCTCAGGGTGGTAGAAGATATACCCTTGACAATTCTTGGGATATCCTACAAATTTGCATAGAACAGACCGTGCCTCGAGTTTGTCCGGATTTTGTCGTTTGACATAGGCTGGACAACCCTATATCTTAACATAGTTAAGACATGGTCTCTTCCCTTTCCATATCTCATATGGAGTGGTAGGCACAGATTTGGTGGGGACCATATTCAATAGATGTATGGCTGTCTCAAGCGCATACCCCCAGAAGGAAATAGGTAACTCAGCTGTGCTCATCATAGAGCGCACCATATCTAATAGGGTACGGTTCCTCCGTTCTGATACACCGTTGTGCTGTGGTGTATATGGAGGAGTCAGCTGAGAGAGAATCCCATTCTCTTTTAGGAAGTCCAGGAATTCATTGCTCAAGTATTCACCTCCTCGATCAGATCGAAGGATTTTAATACTTTTTCCGGTTTGGTTTTCGACTTCTTGTTTATATTCTCTAAATTTCTCAAAAGCTTCAGACTTGTGTCTTATCAAGTACACATGTCCGTATCTTGAGAGATCGTCAGTGAATATAATGAAGTACGAAGAACCATCCCTGGCATGTGTAGACATTGGACCGCATACATCACTATGTACTAGTCCTAAGAGTTCAGTAACTCTTTCTCCGTGTCCCGTAAACGGAGTTTTGGTCATCTTGCCTTTGAGACATGACTGGCAAGTGTCATAAGATGAAAATTCGAATGGTTTCAAATACCCATCCTTATGCAACTTAGCCAGTCGTGTCGCATTGATGTGACCCAGTCTACAATGCCACAAGAAGGATTCGTTCAGTTCAGAACTCTTCCTCTTGTGTGTGTTTGTTATGCTCAGAACTGTTGATTGGTTTAGAACATAAATGCCATTGCACAACGTGCCTGATCCAACCAACTTTTGGTTACGGAAAATGTTCATAACATTGTCCTGTAATACAAAATTATATCCCTCTTTACTCAACAAAGAAACCGATATAATGTTGCATATCAGGTTCGGCATGTAATAGCATTCGTTCAGAACCAATGTATTACCTGTTGGTAATACAAGGTGATATTCCCCGACAGTCTTAGCTGCAACAATTGCACCATTTCCAACTCTAATGTCTTTATCACCTTCTCCAAGTTCTCTACCTTTCCTAAGCCCATGTAACTGATTACATATATGGGATCCTGACCCGGTATCTAATACCCAGGACGTAGGGCAAATGGAGAAACAGTTCTCTGTAACGAACACACCCGAAGAAAATGCATCATCATGTACTTTCTTCATTCGGGTGGCATGGGAATCCTGGTATTCCCCTATATCCTGTTCAGTCCTATAACTCTTATAGGAAAGAACGGAACCAACGTTCCCCAGCACAGTATAACATGCGGGTTCGGTCAATACATCCATATTATTATCTTTATTAGGGCATGAAATGGTCGCTACCTGGAGAGAGAGAGAAGAAAACACTTTAGTGTATGCTCGTGCAAGATCAGATTGGTTATTATCTTATCTAATCAGGATGGCTCCCACTGCTTTTTATCAAATCTTCCTTCAAACCCTAAAAGGAAAGACTAGCCGGGATTAATTACACACTACAAGTTCGCCAATCTTTCAGCCAGGCCAGTGTCGGTACTTTGAGGGAGGTCCCCCGTGCTTTCGCACGAACCTAATTAATGTAAACCTCGTTTTCCCAGAGGAGTAACCTCGTTAACACCTTTCTAGACACCTACTTGATCGGCTAATTGTAATGTGTAAAACTCTCCCAGGAGTAACTCTTACTCGCAGTGGGTATCGGGATCCAACTATCTCATAGAAGGTATGCAATCTCATTGCAAATTTCAACACTTGAAATTCCCGATAATGCTTTTGCCCCTAGCGTGCTATGACCTTGACGAAAGCCAACAAACCACAGCCCGCTAGTCAAGTTCAACCCGTACATTTCTTGACTGAATTAAACCCACCCGCACGACCCTTGACGAAAGCCAACAAAGCCGTACGACTACCCTAATCAAGTCGCATCATATGCAGCAGATAAACTGCACATAGCTACCGCACACTACACCTTGACGAAAGCCAACAAATGTAGCGCGAATACTATATGTAATTTATCTGAAATGACGGAGGGCTACGACAGGTTTTCTGAAAACCTATTGCGTAATGAACTTGATATCGTTGTAGAATTAAATGAAGTTTTAAAATGGAATGATTTTGAGGCTTTTCTAGTTTTGCTAAAGGGGTCACTCCCGGTGAAGGGATCGTCGGCCCTTTCCTCGTCGAATGAGGTGCGGGATATATCATATATATCACTGTGCAAAGCAAAAACTCTTAAAAGCAATCAAAGCCAAACCGAGTGTGTAGCATCTTCCAGTTATTGCTAAAGGAGTCACTCCCGGTGAAGGGATCTCGGTCCTTTCCTCATCGAATAAGGTGCAGGGTATATCATATATACCACTATGCAAAGCAAGAACTGTAGCTACCTGTTTTGTTTAAAATCTGATTCCACAACATCTTAGGTTTCTTTTCTTTCATTAATCACATTAATGAAGTCCCATCATTTAAATACCTAAACATCACAGATAGATATGACGTACACTTATGCCATCCGCATTCGCCTCGATGTCCCCTCGTGCACCGTTAGGTTAGGTAACTAACGACAGAGCAGGGCAGGGCTAGCGCGGGTGTAAAACATAAGTAACGTCTATATAATATATCATATATACTATATACTATATCCATCACAGAACATCTCATGATTACATCACAGATATCGCAGCAGAAGAAACATATAAAACATTGGATATACTAGGACGTCTGTGTTTTCAATACGAGCCAGTATAAAACACGGATTCCACGGTCGTGATGAATAGCCAATCCCACACCCCTAGACCCCTACGAGAGCGGCAAGCAACCCTGCCAATTCTAGGGTTAGGAGACCCGGACTCGACTCCTCGAGTTGGTCTCCCACTGGACCCCAGAACCCGGTTACTTGTGCTCCCCTCCTTGGGTCTATCCTAATGCGGAAAAGTAAATAATATACAAAAGGTGACAACTTCCGCTACCTGGAAGTGCCCCAAATAAAAGAATATTACATACAAGTTTTTACATGAATGAAAATGAAAAACACTTATCTCACATAAAAAACCCCGGCTATTCGAACACGACGATCCAATATAACATATCCAGCAACACATAACATCACATGTCATCAACGTAGGTAAATATGCGCATCCCAATTGTCGTTGACATATAGCAACGAAACCGGCGATATCACATATTACACTTACGGTCACAGAAAAGAAAGTGTAAAACTACAACAATTGGAATCCGCAACCTCTTTAGACATCGCATGCCTAACAGATATAAATCCCGCATTTTAGTCTCATTATCGAAAACTCTTTTCAATATCATATGGGACTAAATTGCTAGATTTATAACATTCATTCAGTTATCTCATAACTACTTGTGAATTCCAATTATTGTATCACATTCCAGATAAACAGAAAATGTTAAACTTTCCGATCGAGCAGTCGAATACCCAAGTTTTCCCGATAGAACTCAACACATGAAATAAGTCTAACAACATTCAGTTCGTGCCTCAGTACCAACGGTCCAGCCGTAGAAGGGTCAAGCCAACGCCTCACATGTGGCACGCCGTACTGCCCCAAACCCGAAGGTTCAAAGGGCAGTTCAAGACGGTCACATAATCGAGTTAAGGTTTGTTGTCTTCTAGAGGGTCCATCGCGTTACTTGCACTACTTAGAACGTTGTTAAACTGCGGAAAAATCCAACACTTGGAAATTTCCCGACAGGGGAAAAGTTGGGTATTTTTATCCGGTCGAACTTTTTAACATATTCTAAAAATTATCCGGAAATACACAAAGACAAAATTTGATACCCCGATCGAAACACCGAATCCCCAAAGCAACCCCAGAAAATTCAACTCTTGAATAATTATTAAAAATACCCAGGAAAATCACCACTGGAAACTAAGAATTACTGTGTAAAATTCTTTAAATATTGAGGCCGTACGACCGCGGATCCGCCGCATGAGCCATGCTCATGCCGCGGATCCGCGCTGGATTAGTTGAATTACGCTCAGGAATTTCACAGTAAACCTTATAATTTCCTGCTTATTTTTCTGCATATTTTTAATATTGAAAAATCCCAGATTTTAGAAAATGTACAGAGAGCATGTTTGGTTTAGGATTTCGGGTTCGTTCGGGCTTCAAATCGCGTCTAGACTTCGCCTAAGGCTCTAGCTAGTCTCTGATACTACTGTAGGGTTCCTAGGCACACTATAGAGGTCTCACAAGGCATCGAACATGCCAATTTAAAATTTTATGGGTGCCGAGAAACCCTAATACGGATCTTTAGACTAGAATTCTAGGCGAAACAATAAACTAGTTAACACTTTAACTAAAAGTTAGATGCTACAACCTTTGTAGATCCGGATTTCCACTTCCTTAGCTCCACGTGGGTGTCCTCTCGCTGTCCATCATGAATCCCGAACCCAATCGTCGGCTTCATCGGAGAAACGGGCGAGCTAGGTCGTCGGCTTCGTGTCAAAGACGATCTACGTCGAGGTTGCACTAGTTCAAGCTCCGACTTCACAAAGTTGTGAAACTTGTGAAGAAAACACCCAAAACAACTTGGCAAGAGGTAGAGGGTGAAGAAATAGGAGGTGGGTTCACTTTAGAATTGGATTTCTCTCACTAGAACTCAAGTTGCCATTAAAGTAGCAAGCTTTTTCTTTTTAGAAGAAGAAGATGATGAAGCTAGTTATGATAAGTTCTATTTTAAAATGAAAAGAAAATACAAACTTATCATAACTTTAACTAGGGTTAAGTGTAGAGAATAAACCATGGTCATTTGAGTGGGTTAGGGTTAAGCATGAAGACAAGAATGGTTAGCAAAGTCAAAGCTTCATGAAGCTTCAATATGAAACAAAAATTGCCACCATTTTCATCTTAAAGTTTATCCAAATAAATGAATAAACAAATAAATGAATAAATGCATAATCAAAACCCTAATCTCAAGTTAACTATGGTTTAATTCTATACACTTAACCATATGATCAAGTATCATCAAACATGATACAAAAATGTGCACAAAAGTACATCACATATACAATGTGTAAATCAAGTGAGAAAAATCCGTTTAAAATGAACCAATACTAGTTAATGCAAAGTAATATATCAAATATATAATTATACATTAAATCATTAAATCAACACTTGATTCAATGATCCGGTCATGTCGCACATAACCGACTAGTATTCAATGCATCGATTTATCGAATCAATGATTCGATAACTAGGTCATATCTCATACAACCAATCGAAACATTAATCGCGAGAATCAAATACAGTATCACATACACGCATTATTCTCGGTCCCGCACATATCTCATATGCACTCCTATTTCGTTTCGCTTGAGCTAGGAAACCTCTGTGTAGGACTCTAAAGACTCGTCAATACGCCGGTAGCAGATGATGATCATATCAAGCACCCACAAGCCGCAAGCGGTCTGCTAAACGTAACGGCCACCCGGGTATTGAGCGATCAGAAGATCGACGAGCTAGCCCGCTCACACTCCTGCGAATCCGACCAGTAACACTTACCGTACAGTCCGGTCTGTTCGTCTGATACGTCGCATATCAAGTCTAGGGGTGGTAAACGTCAGACCCCAATAACCGATAAGTCGTGCCGATGTGAGGCTCATAACGGGTCGAGAAACTACTGGTAACTCTTACCAACAAATCTCTGATCAGCCCTGGCCAGGGACTTCTCTGTTACGGCCAATCGAGCACAGCGCAACATCAACCCCAATACCGGGAGAGACGAAACCCCTCCTATCGCTCATTGCCTCCATGTGACTCGGGACTATACCTAAAGACCACTGTTTTGCATGCCCTCATGGACGTGGTAAGGTGGAGATCAAAGCACAGTGGGAATCACACAAGACTCTATGACGATCTCGGGTCTACAGACTAACCTGTACAAGTGTCACCTGAGAACTGCCATCTGACGTGAGGTATAATACCATCTGGGAGTTCTCGGCGAGTCCGTCCAGTGTACCCAGTCTCCACTGAGCACCCGTATACCATCTCTGATGTCAAACACCAATGGATATGGGATCATCCATCGCCCATCTCATGGGTCGAGAAGTGTATACGCTAGTCTACACTGGTATATCGATGCCCCGTCTCGATACACCCACGACTAGGGACCTTGAAGGATGTACTTATGGACTACCATGTCCCCACTAGTATGATCTGCATCATAGTCCAGGTAGTCAAGTACAAATCCTAAGGGCTTTACCAACATGTAACTATAAGACAGTATAAAGAGACTAGTGTACATGTTAAGATAAAGAGCAACCAGATAGCATACTATCATGTCGAGCAAGAAAGTCATCTCTATATATGTCCAAGCATCCAATATAATATACATCATCTGTACAATACTGGCCTCTAGGGCATACATACAACTAACAGTCATGACAGTATCCGGAAACATATAGGGGACGGTTATGCTCGCATGTCCCAAGGAGGAGATCTTCATCGCCGAAGGTGATATCGGCTGTGTGCACTTCTTCCAGCTCGTCCTTCATCTTTTCTTCGGCGAGGAAAGCTTGGAATTGCTCGGGCTCTTGTAATGCCTTGATCAGCGAATCTCTCGCCTCTTTGGATAGCAGAAGGGCATCGAGAATGCTTAGCTGCTAATGTAGCTTTCTCAAGTGTGCCAGAACGTTGTAGTCTACCTTACTTTTCTTTGGCGGGTCCTTGGCTGTCAGCTTTGCGATGGCTTGGTCATCAAGGATGATATCCTCAGAGACCTTTTCTTTCCCCTTATCTTTTTTATTTGACCCACTGTTCGAGGGCCCGAGATTCTTTTCGGGCAGCGTATGATTGCGCAGCTGAATATTGTTTACCCCAATCAGAGCAAAGCTCTGTTCAAATTCCAAGGTGGGAGATGAAGCAACGCTTCATCTTCCCCCAATCAGAAACAAAGCTTTGGTTTGAAAATTTAAACTTTAATAAATGAAGCAACGCTTCAGATCCTTTGCGCTGCGCGCGACGCGCCACGTGTCTGGTGCAGATACATTAGCGCAGCGTCCAAGAAGGCGCGCCCAATTAGAGCAAAGCTCTGTTAAAGGAAGCGCCGCGCTGCGCTCTGCGCTGTGCGACACGTGGCAGCGCAATTGCACTGCGCTGTGCGCTGCGCAACATGTGTCAGCGCAGATGCGCTAGTGTAGAAGAAGGGGCTAAGTGCCAAAGGCAATTTATCCATTCAAAATTACATGCACTTGATAATAACAAATTAAAATCATACGATGCACAAGCACAACAGAGAGCTAAAATAAAAAGAACACTTAACAGATAATAAAATACTTAATTAAAACATTTATTTGTTATTACATTTAAAAAAGATCACCGAATACGGGATCAGAGAGACAAGGGTTCGCAAAAAGAAAAAGAAGATTATTCAGCTCCCTCTCCGTCTTCTCCACCACGTCAAAGCGGCGATCCTCCCGAGAAGAAGACATCCAACGATCGTCGCCACATTCTTTGGAAAATGTGGCAATGACAATCTGGCAAGCCCGTATCTGGCTCAGCAAGTGGAAAGAGCAGTCCCTCAGGGCTTTAGTGATCAAGAGCGCTTCGAAAAAGCTCTCAATCTTATCCTCGGCCACATCAAGCATTGCCGAGGACATCTCCGCCGGAGGAGGGGGAATGTCGGCGAGCACTGAGGCAAGGATCATCCGAAGCCAAATGGAACCCGGGGGAAGAGGAGACCCCACACGAGTCAAAAGCTCGTACATTGCAGCATCGCACTGCTCGTCCGAAGAAGAGGAGTCCACCAAGCGCGCAGCAAAACGGGGAACGATGTCCCGGATCGGCACTTCCCACGGTTGTTGGCGGGCGTGAGGACGGTTGCAAGCCATGATTGAAGAAGTTCTCTGAAGGTGAGAAAAGAAAAGGCTCGGCCTTGAGCTATATATAGACCTAAACACAGAAAATTCTGTGCGCAGTGGAATTATTTCCAAGACCCGGGAAATCGAAATTTTGAAGAAAATACAAGTTTGACTTGAAAAGAGAAGATGAAAAGATATCTCAGGGGAAGCAACGCTTCCGATTCCCTCAATCAGAGCAAAGCTCTATCTTGAAAATCTAAATTTTAATAAATGAAGCAACGCTTCAGATCCTTTGCGCTGTGCGCGACGCGCTACGTGTCTGGCGTAGATACGTCAGCGCAGCGCCCAAGGCAGTGCGCCCAATCAGAGAAAAGCTCTATTTTAAGTAAAATTAAAGGAAGCAACGCTTCAGCTGCGCAAGCACTGCGCTGCGCGACACGTGTCAGCGCAGATGCTCTAGCGCAGTTGTGCTGCGCTGTGCGCTGCACGATACGTGTCAGCGCAGATGCGCTAGTGCAGTTGCGCTGCGCGACACGTGTCACGTGCTGGGACATCTGCGCCAAACAGAATTAAAATTCTAAAGAAATCTTTTCTGTTCTTGTTAAAACAAGAAGATTTCCTTCTGTAAAACAGAAGCCCTTGGATCAAAAATCCAACGGTGGAGAAAATTCCTCAAATCACTCAGAGAAAGATCTCTTTAACAAATTTAACTAATTTATGAGCACTATAAACAGGACCCCAGGCCTCAATTCAAAAGGATGAACATTTTCTATATAAAAAAAAGAGAACTCTGAAGAATTCCTCGGGAACAAAAAGGTAAAAACCTTTAGCGAAAGAGAAAGTTCTCTTATGAACAGATCATGGACCTAAAAAGAAAATCAATGATCTTTAATTAATTAAATATTGCTTTGCACTTTTCATGAACCTTTAGTTCTCTGAAAAAAGAAAAACAAGAAAAACTTATTTTTCTTTGATCTAAATCAGATCAAGAAATCAAATAGTGCTTCGCACTTCTCTTATGAACCATCGGTTCTTGAATCTAAAAAATTCTCAAATTAATAGTGCTTTGCACTTATAAATCTGCACTGTTGCGCTCTTGGGCTGGCGCAAGCCACCAGAGAGTGCCACGTGTTAGCGTCTGAACCGTTTGCGCTATGCGCTTTTGAATAGAGTTTTGCTCTCTGAAATTGGCGCAACTCACCAGAGCACGCCACGTGTCAGCAGCGCAAGCGTAGCACACTAGCGCAGCGTACTGCGCTGCATGACACGTGTCATCACCACGAGCGCTTGCGCTCTCTGATTGGCGCAAAGCGCCTGATAAATGCAATGCATTTCCTAAAAGGGCCAGGCCCAAATCAAAAAGACCAAGCATGCCAAAATAAATTGCAAAGCAATAAAAGGGCAGAGCCCAAATAAAATTGATGCTCTGCATCATTTATAAAGGGCAGAGCCCAAAACAAATTGATGCTCTGCATCCTTTCTGGGCAAAGCCCAAATAAAAATAAAAAGAAATGCAACGCAAAAGGAAATAAAATGTTGAACATTTTCAACTGGACTTAGCCCAATTTTGGCCGTAAGTTCTTAAATTAAAATTGACGGAGCAAGATTACTCTCTTAAATCAATTTACCTCCGGTTCGAGGGTACATCTCCGAACTCCTATGACACCCATCGTTGTAATCCTTCAACGACGTCAGAGAGGTGACGGGTCCCGACGACCACACATCAATATGGACTGCGGGGTTTGGACCGGAACGTGCTTAAACTAATATTGGACCGGAACGTCCTTAAACTAATATCGGACCGGAACGTCCTTAAACTAATAGCGGACCACCACGTCCCTAAACTGGAATACAGACCACCACGTCCCTAAACTGGAACACGGACCGAAACGTCCTTAAACTAATGTCGGACCACCATATCCCTAAACTGGAACATGGACCACCATGTCCCTAAACTGGAATATGGACTACCACGTCCCTAAACTGGAGCATGGACCGCAACGTCCCTAAACTACCTATGGACCACTACGTCCCTAAACTGGAACAATAGAGCTTCCAAATGCTCTTTTGCCGGATCTAAACGATCCCGTTTAAGTTGATCTTAGCCCCCAAACATGGCTAACGTATCCTTAAACATTCAAACAGACTATAAAACTCCAAATCAACCTTGGTTCAAGGGTACATCTCTGAACTCCTCTGACATTTGCCGTTGTAATCCTTCAACGCCGTTAGAGAGGTGACGAGTCCCGATGGCCAGATATTAAATGGATTATCACGTTAAGTTGATCTTAGTCTCAAACAGGACTATCGTATCCTTAACGAACGTTTAAGTTGATCTTAGCCGCAACGCGACTAATGCATCCTTAAACTAAAAACACCAAACCCAAATCTAAGTAAATACGGATTTGGACTAATCCACGTCCTACGGGCGACGGCATTACTCAGTCTCCGTATACAATCCACGGGCAACCACAAACAAAACAAACACACATGACACGAAGTGAAATTATGGAGAAGGAGAAAGTTGTTACCGCGATGCGGTAGCGTAATTAACTGCAGGGGCTTGCGCCTGCAGGGAAGAGCGTCCCCATAATCAAAAACCCCTCAAGCGAGGGGAAATCTGATGAAATCTGCTACATCGGCCGCATCCGTCTAAACCTCCGATACACGGTGCCATAAATCAACTTGGCATCTTCGGAGAGGTGGACGGATAAAACCAAATAGCATCTGCCCCGAATCTCAGCGTCAGGACATCGCGGTCCTGTGCGCCGTCTTTCGGAGGGGAACAGATTCTGGCACGCCCGGTGGGACATCTTCCTCTTTCCACTCCACACTTCGTGTGTCGTCCTCGCGAACCAATCGCGGTTTGTTAAATGGTTGCCTTCGGATTTCAAGTTACTAAGATTTGGTCTTTTGCCTGGCGCAGAACTCAAGATTCAATGGCCTCTAATTGCACCAACTGCTCGAAGTGCCGATGCAACAGACGCTCCGCCTCACCTGGAGGTGTAGCATATGGGCCCCAAGCGGCTTCCTTCCTCGCTCTGCCGGTAGAACAGGTGACCCAGGCCACCACCGGCCTATTTTTCAGGACCATGATCCCGCCTACAAGCTTCCCTATGCCAATACCTGCACCGGAAGTGAACAAGAAGTCGGTCTTCGACCGGCTCACTGCTACGACGACCCCTGTCAACGGGTCGCCCACTACCAAACCGACAGCCTCTGTTTTCACCAGGCTAAATCAGAACTCTAAATTGGCTGTCCCAAGAAGGGCAATAACTGCTGCTCCAGAAGTCGTCAAGGCGGCTTCCCCTGTCAAAGAGTCAGTCTTTTCAAGACTGACGATTCTTGCCCCTGCTCGAGGATCCGTTTTCGACAGGTTGAATATCATCCCTCAAAAGACAACCTCGGTTTTTAAGAGGTTAACACCAGCAGCGCCTCATTCAGACAGGGGGCAAAAAGAAGATGTCTCTATCTTCGAGCCAGTCCCAACGGCTCGTCATGCTCGACGTAGCCATTGGCAGCGAGTGAGGAAGGCAGGGGGCAACTCCCCCTGAGGGCTAACTCCACCGGCTCTAGTGGTGGAAGTCAACGCTGTTGTTCCAATTAGAAACAGCTTTGAACTGCTGAGAAGGGTACGGAAGAACTCTCCAACCACTACACTGAAGAGATCTCCTCCGCCTGCGGAGAGAGCTCCAGAAACGAAGCAAGAACAGCCCCCTCAACTGCTGTCATAAAAAATATACAAGGTTTGGCGAAGGGTTCAAGACTCAGTGATCGACCCAGATCACTCTTGTCAACAAAAGAAGACGAGGCAAAAAGGAAAAGACCATTTTATTGAACAGCAAGGGACAACAATCGCTAGGGTGCCCACTGCAAAGGCCCCTTCAACTTCAACGCTCCACAAAAGAAGAAGGCCGGAGAAAACCTTCGTGCCGGCGACAAATATCAAAGGTGGTGAACCCAAATGCCCTAAGTCAGGGGGCATTGTAGTTCATACCGTCTATGTGACATCTGGTAAAGAGGACAGTCGCATATCAATAGGTCATAGACCGCACACGAGGCCAGTGACCAAGGCTCAGGAGCAGCAGCAGAAGCTCCAAGAAATGATGAACGCTATGGCCGCACTTACAGGGCCAAAAGAAACCCCTGAAACATCCTCGGACGAACGTCAGGAGGAAGAAACCAACGCTGAATTCCTTCGTCGGATATTGGAGAAGAAGGACAAAGAGGCTGCTGAACAAGCATCCAACATACAGCGTATGGGCCTCCTCTTCCAAGACATGATAGGGATGATGATACAACAAGATCCTCCGGCTGAAGAGCCCCCGATCGTCCTTGGAGACGATAGGGGAGAAACATCAAATCCTCCACCAGCTTTGTCGATGGCTAAGGAGGATACAATCTCCAAAGCAGATTTGGATGAGTACATCGCCCAGCAAATACGGGTTCATCATGCGACCGAGGCGGCCGATCAGGTCGTAAAAACGGGGCGGCCATATCTAAGTTGGTATGACCAAATCAAGTACCCACCCGGTTACACAATTCCCAAGTTCCATGTCTACAAGGGGACGGGCAATCCTCACCAGCATGTTGCCCAAGTTAGGGCACTCTGCGGCAACACCGGTGGTGATGACAAGCTTTTACTTCGCCAGTTTATGGGAAGTTTATCGGATACGGCGTTCGAGTGGTACTCTGAGCTCCCGAATGACTCTATCAAAACCTTCGCGGAAATGGAGCTATTGTTTACTCAGCGTTTTGCAAGCGCCAGTGAACGTACCCCGATGACGGCACTGATTAACGCCAGGATAAAACCCGGCGAGACGTGGGTTCAGTACGCTATACGATGGCGGAACTTATGGTCGAAGTGTGAGCAGCACATTGAAGAAGCTCCCGCGGTGGGTATGTTTGTGGGAACCCTTGATCCGCAAGCAACCATCTCACAATTTATGATCTTTTTCAAGCCAACTACCTTCCAGGCCTTGATTGACAAACTAGCTCAAATGGATCAAATGGGCCATAAACCCCCTCTTCCAAGGCCGGACTCCCGAAATGACAAAGGGAAGGGAAAAGCGATCGTCGTCGCTAATGCTCAACAACAACCGAGCGACTCGAAGCCGGTTGCTCGTCAAAATAATATGCGCCCGTACGTACCCATTGAGGATAGGATGGGACGTCCTTATTCCTTTCCCCGCGATAAAACGACGAGGTTATTCGAGCTGGCGTTGCGCAACAGACTCATAAATCTGCCGGATCCAAAACGTCCGTTGCAACCAAGTGACGTCAACGAGCCCAACTACTGTCCTTATCATCGAGTACTAGGCCATCCGATCGAAGATTGCTACGTTTTCAAGAATTGGCTTGAAAACCAGTACCGACAGGGCAAGTTCACGTTATCTGACAAATGGAAGGTGAAATCCCCCGCAGCCCCACACCTCTAAAGGGACGAATACACCGGGGGCAACATGCTCCGTCATTGAAGAAGCTCCTTGGGAGGTTGTATTATCAACCAAGACAAAGAGGATGCTAAACGATCTTCAGACATGTCCAGCGATTAGGTGGAAGAACCCGTTAGAACCGCAGGTCATTGAAGGGATATTGAAGCCACGTCCAACTCTAAAGACCGATGGTGGTGGTTCAAGCACTTGCAGCCAGTCGTCAAAATCTTCAAAAAAAAAGAAGAAGAAATCTAAGAAGCCCGTGAAGCCTGGCGACAAGCGCACGGACTTACAAAAGCAAATTGACGCGCTGGATGAATACAACCAAAAGGCACGGACTCCCATTACGCTCCAAGAGTTCCTCAATTACGTCTTTCAAGAAGAAGATGAGGGAGAAAGTTCATCGGATGAATCCGAGGAATATGTGGCGAGCTGTCATATGATTTCCCATTCGATCACGAATGATGAAGAGACTCCTTGCACCGAAAAGCTGGGGGCAGATTCTGAACCAAAAGTTCTGGGGCCATCAGATGAAGTAATTGATGCATTCCTTAATGAAGCTCGGTTGAAAAGTAAAGCTGATCGGGAGCGCGAGGCGGCTATATTTGAAAGGGTTAAGCGCCAGCGACTTGATGAAGGAGCTGAGACGATCCCGTTGGAGCTAAACACCTCCGCTACCGACAAAGGCCAATTCAAGATGAGGAAAAAGTTTGCTAAGGCCATATCAATGGGCATGAAGCTACCATCCTCTGAAGGAAGCATCACCGGTGAAATGGAAGCGCACCCCTCCTATTGCTTATATCATCAAAAGATTTCGCACCCCACACAAGAGTGCAAAGCTTTCGATAGATGGTGGCAATGATACGTTGCTCATCGACAACGCTTTAAGCGGGAAAAGCATAAAACTCGTCGAGAGCAAAGAAATACGACCGAAGGGATTAAAAGAACTACAAGCGATTGTCGCATAGTTAACACCGGCGGGTCATAAGTGCCTACATTCGGGAGTGATTCTGATGAAGAGCTAGAACTTGCCCCTCTCTTTAAAGAGTCCGCTTCGGGAAAAGAAGAAGAACCGAAGGTCTGCGAAAATATCCGGCTGCGGAATCGGACGCTGCATGAAAAGAACTTCGGACCCTTGAACAGAAAAGATAAAGGGAAAGAAAAGGTCTCTGAAGATATCATCTTAAATGACCAAGTGGTGGAAGAGCTAGCTGCCAAAGACCCACCAAAGAAGAATAAGGTGGATTACAACGTCTTAGCACATCTGAGGAAGCTACCCTCACAGCTCAGCATTCTTGACGCCCTTTTGCTATCAAAAGAGGTGAGAGATTCGTTAATTAAGGCACTCCAAGATCCAGAATAATTCCAAGCATGCCTGGCCGAGGAAAAGATGAAGGATGAATTGGAGGAAGTGCACACGGCCGATGTTACTTTTGGCGATGAAGACCTTCTACTTGGGACGTGCGAACATAATCGCCCTCTCTATGTCTCGGGATACTGCCATGATATAAAGATAGGCAAAATCCTGATCGATAACGGATCGTCTGTTAACCTACTCAACGTGCGGGTGTTGAAGGAAATCTGCATGAGCGTCCAGCACCTTGCTCGGGACAAGATCACCATCTCCGGGTTCGACTCCCAATCGTCAAAGACTCTTGGATCTGTGATACTGACGCTACGCTAGAGGCTACTCGTCACGGACATTAAGTTCCACGTCATAGACGCCAAGACATGCTACAACGCTTTGCTCGGCCGACCATGGTTACACGAGTATAACATCATCCCTTCTACACAACTTCAGTGTATGAAGTATTTTAAGGATGGTTTCGAGTATACCGTGACGGGAGAACTGAACCCGTTCTCTGTGAACGAGGTCCGCAAATACGAAGACGCCAAATACTTCTTACCGGATTTCGAAGACACAGAGAAGTGTCACAAGCTGGAGAATAAAACTAACGCTACCATCCCTGTCTTCGGCAGTGATACTGAGGAGGAAGAGGAGATAGTTTATTCAGGTCCGCCCCAACACAACAAGTCGGGACCATCGGCTCCTATATTGATCTTTGGCAGCGACTCGGAAGATGAAGTCTATGCTGTATTCTCTGCTCGACCTTCAATACAAACGTCCGCTGACGAAGAGCAAAGCCTACAAGTCGCCATGGTGCCGCCTAAACATCATAAAGAACTGGATGCACTTAATATCTACAGTGTAGAAGAGCTGTGGACATTCTATATCCCTCCCAAATAAGAAAGCGAAAAAGCAATTCTATTCTACCGCTCTGAAGAAAACAAAGCGGAGAAAGAAGTCTGGTACGGGACGGATCCTACGTTGGACAGGCTTCAACCCATCCGTCTACCCATATATTATACAGAAGGCTTGAAGAGGCTGTTGAAGCGCCAAGGGATACCCTTTAAACAGACCGTTAGAAAGGCCAAATTCTATGACAGGGTCTGGAACATCCCTGGAACTCAGCATAAGCTGCCTAATGGGAGAATGGAGAAAATTGGGCTCGGATACATTCGTTCCAAGAAACGAGAGCAGCTCCGCGACGGTTACGTCATGCACGACTTCAATGAAGAAGCAGACGCGCAACGGGAGGATACCAATCCTGAACCAGTAAAAGTTCCTGATGCGAAAGTGCCAAGTCCGTCGTTCGAAGAACAAATGGACAAGCTTATAAGGGAAGCAGGTCAAAAAGTCCGGGACGACCATAACCGCGAAATGGCCATCTATAAGAAATCCAGAACGCAACGCCTCTTCAACAGGCCGTGAAAGATGAAAATGCCGCTCCTTGTCAACCCATTATAAAGAAGGCTCGGCACAAAAGCAAAAATAAGTCGAAAGGCCAAAAAGGCGCTCAACAGCAACAAAGCAGGGCTAAGAAGCCACGCAAACGGGAGCTGAGTGTTATTAATCTATCCCTCATGAAGAAAATGGGTCGAGCGTACTCGTTTCCTCGGGACAAGACGAAGAAGATACTTGATCTTGCTCTAAAACATCAAATGCTTACACTGCCGGAGTCTAAACATCCTGAACAAGCGGGCGTAGTCTCACACCCGGACTATTGCTCTTACCATCAAGTAATAGGGCATCCTCTTGAAGATTGCTTCACCTTCAAGAATTGGGTCGAAGATCAGTATCAGCTTGGCAAATTCGCTCTGTTTGACAACTGGAGGGTAGCGCCGCCACAGAAGCATGAGCCCAAGGCCACGAAAGAAGAACCGGTTCCATATTGGGATTGGAAGCGAATTCGCACCTGTCACATGATTAAAATATTAAAAGAAGAGCCCGAGGGCATAGATGAGCTCCCTTGGTGCTTCGAAGACAGCAGCGACGAGATAATCTCAGAATTCCCACCAGCGCCAAAAGAGCTGGAAGATGGAATCCATACCACTGTAGATAACCTCAAGAAGATTGAGTTGGGGACGGCAAACGATCCACGACCGACATTCATCAGCGAGTTACTATCTGAAGAAAGGGTAGCTGCGTTAAAGGATGTGCTTCTGCGGCATAGAGATTGCTTCGCGTGGAACTATTCCGAAATGCCGGGACTAGATCCAGAAATTGCTGTACACAAATTGGCGATATCCCCAGACATCAAGCCAGTCAAACAGGTGCCGAGGAGAATGCGGCTCGAGCTCGAGATGAGTATCAACGCCGAGGTCAAGAAGCTGATCGACTCTGGCTTTATCCAGGAGGTTCAATATCCTGAATGGATCGCTAACATCGTCCCAGTGATGAAGAAAAATGGGACGGTGCGCATATGCGTGGACTTTCGGGATCTCAATAAAGCTTGCCCGAAGGATGATTTCCCAGTACCAGTCACCGAACTGATGATAGAAAATACATCCACTCATGAGGTTTTCTCCTTCATGGATGGCTCATCAGGGTATAATCAGATAAAGATGCATCCCGAAGACCAGAAGCACACCGCCTTCAGGACCCCTCTAGGTATATTCTGTTATAAAATGATGCCCTTCGGTTTAAAGAATACCGGTGCCACTTATCAAAGGGCCATGACAAAGATCTTCGATGACCTTATACACGAAATCGTCGAATGCTATATCGACGATCTCGTGGTTAAAAGAAAATCATACGAGGAACATCTCGAGCATTTGAAGACCGTATTTCAACGCCTTCGGCAATACAACTTGAAGATGAACCCGCTCAAGTGTGCATTCGGAGATTCCTTAGGAAAATTCCTGGGATTCATTGTTCGACACCGAGGTATTGAAATAGATCCGTCGAAGATCAAAACGATCATGGAAATGCCTCCGCCGAGAACTCTCAAACAGTTGTGATCTCTCCAAGGGAAGCTCGCATACATTCGGCGATTTATAGCCAACCTCTCTGGCAAGTGCTGCCCTTACAGTCACCTGATGAAAAAGGGAACTCCATTCGTCTGGGATCAAAAATTCCAGGGCGCGCTAGACAAAATTAAATAGTACCTGCAGAACCCGCCGGTGTTGGCTGCTCCGGTCAAGGGAAAACCCCTCATTCTTTATACAACCGCCCTCGAAGGTTCCTTAGACGCATTATAGGCATAAGAGAACGATCAAGGAAAAGAAAGAGCACTCTACTATTTAAGTCGAGTTCTGCTGGGGGAAGAAAGCAACTACTCTCCCATTGAAAAACACTGCCTGGCGTTGATCTTCACGATAACAAAGCTCAGGCACTATGCGTTGGCGCACGAAGTCCGGCTCATTTCAAAGGTGGACCCCCTTAAATACTTGATGTCAAAGACCATGTTGACGGGACGACTCGCTAAATGGGCCCTGCTCTTGATGGAGTTCTCGATAACATATCAACCTCTCAAGGCAGTGAAAGGCCAAGCCATTGCCGACTTCCTCGCTGAGCACCCGATACCTGCCGATTCTCTTCTGAATTGAGATTTGCCAGACGAACATGCGTTTGACGCGATCGACGGTGGTGATACCTAATGGGAACTTTATTTTGATGGAGCATCTTCCATGAAAAAACGCAAACAAAGTACCCCTATAATCAAATCGGGGGTAGGCCACATCTTCGTGACTCCACAAGGAGGGATAATGCACTTCGCTTTCTCCTTAACAGAGCCGAGGACGAATAACGAAGCCGAATATGAAGCCTTGATAGCAGGCCTCGAGATCGCCATCGACATGGGAATTGAAAATCTCCTCATATATGGAGATTCCCAACTGGTCGTTAGTCAAGTAAACGTTGACTACCAAGCGTGCAAACCGGAGTTGGTGAAGTACGGTGAAAAGGTGCAACAACTGTTGACCCAAATTCCCTCCTACACTTTGGAAAGCATACCGCGCGCAGAAAACAGCAAAGCGGACGCGTTGGCCAAACTTGCTAAAGAATTGGCTGACGAGAACCTCGATGATGTTAGAATCGTGGTACGAAGTCGTCAGGTGCTTGCCCCAGCAGAAATACCTCCGGAATCACCCAAAGAAAAAGGAACGACTGAGCAGTCGACCTTACAAATAAAAGACCATGAGAAGGTTGAGGATTGGAGGGAAGTCTTTATAGACTATTTCAAGTCCCACCGAATGCCCGAAGATGCGTCCGCAAGACATCAGCTCATGAAACGAGCTCTGTGGTTGAGATGCTCATCAATGATACTCTATACAAGAGGTCATTCGATTCTCTATGGTTGAGATGCCTGGGACTCGACGAAGCGAAAAGAGTCGTTCAGGAAGTTCACGACGGACTCTGCGGTTCTCACCAAGCAGGCCCAAAGATGAAGTTGAAGATCAAACGGATGGGCTACTACTGGCCCACGATGATTCAGGACTGCCTCGAATATGCGAAGCAATGCCACTCATGCCAAATTCATGGGGACTTCATCCATCAGCATCCAAATCCGCTACACCCGACAGTGGCTAGCTGGCCATTCGAAATGTAGGGAACTGATATAGTCGGCCCCATCGAACCAGCATCGTCTAGAGGACATCGTTTCATCCTGGCGACGACTGACTACTTCTCTAAATGGGCAGAAGCAGTACCGTTAAGAGAAGTTAAGACGGAGAATATCCTCCATTTCTTCAAGACGCATGTCATATATCGGTTTGGAACTCCGCGACGGATCATCTCCGATAACGGGCCAGCCTACAGAAGCCACAAGATCAGTCGCTTCGCGCAACAGTACAATATAGACTGGAGATATTCCTCAGTTTATAATCCACGAGCTAATGGTCTAGCCGAGGCCTTCAACAAGACCTTGACGAAGATCATAAAGAAAACGGTGTCCCGAAATAAGAAAGACCGGCACGAGAGACTGCAAGAAGCTCTCTGGGCATATCGAACTACGTTCAAGACGGCCACGAACACAACGCCGTACGCGTTGGTATTTGGGACGGAAGCAGTGCTCCCCCTCGAGATAGAGTTACCCTCTCTACGAATGGCAGTCCACTTCGAGCTGACTAACGAAGAAAATGCTAACCTTCGGCTTGAGGAGCTCGATGCCCTTGAAGAAACACGGCTCATAGCGCAACAAAATCTGGAAGCTTATAAAGCAAAGATGACGCGCTCATACGAATGATTGACCCGACCGAGGACATTCCGCCAAGGCGAACTCGTGCTAGTGGTCAAAAGGCCTATGATCCCCAATCGCGCCAAGCAGGGAAAATTCGAGCCAAACTATGAAGGCCCGTACATCATAGATAAGGTCTACCAGGGTGGGGCCTATCTACTCATGGACATGCACGGTGAAAGGCCTTTCAGGCCGATAAACGGTCGCTTCCTAAAGAAATACTACGCTTAATGAGTCACAGCCTAGGTCAATGATAGATGACGACGACTATGTTCGCTCGCTATCTTCCTAAGCTCAAGCTTTATAAGCAGTAGCCAGCTTCTCAACGCCGGACCGAAATGTCCTTAAACTAATAGCGGACCGAAACGTCCTTAAACTAATACCGCAGCATCCTTAGGCTGACGAGATGAATAAAAAAATATTTAAAAAAATATATAACAAAAAAAACGGTATGTTCATAAGCAAAAAGGGCACGGATGAAAACCCGAAAGGGCTCCGTGAGTAAAAACAGCAGAGCTACCGGCGAGTGTTCGTGAAAACCCGAAAGGGCGCAACCTCGTAAAAAAAAAAGAAAAAGAAAAAAAAATGGTATGTCCATAAGCAAAATGGGCACGGATGAAAACCTGAAAGGGCTCCGTGAGTAAAAACAGCAGGACTACCGGCGAGTGTTTGTGAAAACCTGAAAGGGCGCAACCTCGTTAAAAGACACTTATAGGGTCCTCTCGACCTTGTAAGGAGAAACCACCTGCGTGAGATCCTTACGACTCACAAAGGTGCAACACACTTAGGGATCCCCACGATTCCTAAGGAGAAAATACACTTGCGAGATCCTCATGACTCGTAAGGAGAACTCTCTTATGGGACCCTCACGGCTCATAGGGATTGAAAGTCTTAAGTTACAGAGACCTAAACCTGTGCTTAACCAACCCCCACAACCTTCGATATTGCCCTACAAATGGTTCAATACTGACCCTTGTATACAATCCACGGGCGCGAATAAGCATTTCCCTAACCAAGATCCAACCGTGATTGGGGATATGTTCGCACGACCCTTATAAGTCCCCTCGATTTACAATGAGAAAACCCTCATGTAGGATCCTTACGACTTACAGAGAAAACAAACACTTAGGAATCCTCACGATTCCTAAGAAGAAAATACACCTATAAGATCCTCACGACTTGTAGGGAGAAATAACTTTATGAGGCCCTTACGGCTCATGAAGTCAAAGCCTTAGTTGACAGGACCCTAACCCTGTTCGCTAAGCCACCTTCATTCGACACGACAGAGGCAAATGATGATTCGCTCCTGGCAATATCCCAGTTGTAGCAGTGCTGATGCCGAAATCGGTGTCTGATTCCCGGCTTACGGCGAAAAGCCAGTAGGCCGCACATGCATACGAAATAGCCGAAATGATGGGGCAACTTGCAATAAAAGCAGCAAGTAAAAATGTATGCATGCAAAATAGCCGAAATGATTGGGCAACTCGCAATAAAAAGCAGCGAGTAAAAAATAAAAATATATATATAAAATAGCCGAAATGATTGGGCAACTCGCAATAAAAAGCAGCGGGTAAAAATAAAATAAATAGCCAAAATGATTGGGCACCGCGAAAAATAGCCGAAATGATTGGGCAATCGCGACCTTCGCGATATAAAAGCTGAAATGATAGAGCATCGCTGAGATAAAACAAAAAAAATGATGATAAAACTTTGGCCCTACAGTTAAGATCACATCGATCCCTGTATACAATCCAAGGGCGTAAACAAAGAGGGAACCATACATTCCCAACAGGCTCTGCCAGAAGACGAAGCCAAATCTCGACGGTTCAGTTCAACTCCGAAGAAACCAGTGTCTTCAGCAAACTCCTCGACTCACGGATACAAACACTCCTTGACGAGAGCTTCCTGATCCGCGTCGACTCGCAGAGCCACCAGTGCCTCCGTGGGAAATCCTCGACTCGTTTCAAACCCCAAGGAAACAAATAATCCTTGGCGCTTGGGAAACAAATAAAACCTAGCAAACTCCTCGACTCACGGATACAAACACTCCTTGACGAGAGCCTCCTGATCCGCGTCGACTCGCAGAGCCACCAGTGCCTCCGTGGGAAATTCTCGACTCGTTTCAAACCCCAAGGAAACAAATAATCCTTGGCGCTTGGGAAACAAATAATCCCTAGCAAACTCCTCGACTCACGGATACAAACACTCCTTGACGAGATCCTCCTGATTCGCGTCGACTCGCAGAGCCACCAGTGCCTCCGTGGGAAATTCTCGACTCGTTTCAAACCCCAAGGAAACAAATAATCCTTGGTGCTTGGGAAACAAATAATCCCTAGCAAACTCCTCGACTCACAGATACAAACACTCCTTGACGAGAGCCTCCTGATCCGCGTCGACTCACAGAGCCACCAGTGCCTCCGTGGGAAATCCTCGACTCGTTTCAAACCCCAAGGAAACAAATAATCCTTGGCGCTTGGAAAACAAATAATCCCTAGCAAACTCCTCGACTCACGGATACAAACACTCCTTGACGAGAGCCTCCTGATCCGTGTCGACTCGCAGAGCCACCAGTGCCTCCGTGGGAAATCCTCGACTCGTTTCAAACCCCAAGGAAACAAATAATCCTTGGTGCTTGGGAAACAAATAATCCCTAGCAAATTTCTCGACTCATGGATACAAACACTCATTGACGAGAGCCTTCTGATCCGCGTCGACTCGCAGAGCCACCAGTGCCTCCGTGGGAAATTCTCGACTCGTTTCAAACCCCAAGGAAACAAATAATCCTTGGCGCTTGGGAAACAAATAATCCCTAGCAAATTTCTCGACTCACGGATACAAACACTCCTTGACGAGAGCCTCCTGATTCGCGTCGGCTCGCAGAGAAACCAGCGTCTCCGCGAGAAAATTCCGATTCGTCTCAACTTGCAAGATGAAGCCTCAGGCAGCAGGGAATAAAAAACTTGCTTCCTGAACAATGGGACCCTGCAAGTCAATCCAAAATGGTCTCTTGCATACTATTCACGGGTCTCACTCTCCAAGGTCGAGTTTCGACAAGGAGGGAAACAACCGCTTACGAATCCTCTCGACTCGTAAGAGGGAAAATTCTCTTATAGGATCCTTACGACTTATAAGAGAAAACCACACTTAGGAATCCTCACGATTCCTAAGGAGAAAACCCACCTACGAGATCCTCTCGATCCGAAGGGAGAAAAGTCTCTATGAGACCCTCACGGCTTATGGAGTTGAAAAGTCTTAGGCAGCAAATCTGAACCTGCGGCCTAAGCCATCGCTATTTCTTAAGAAAGTCAAGATGCGTGCTCTACTATCTGTTGACCATGTTTACTAAGGTGGCGTGCCGAGAAGAAAAGAAAGAAGAAAGCGACGGAAAGAGCATCTGATCTACATTTGATTAAGCGTTCGAAACACATTCATTTATGCAAAAGATTCAGAACAAAAGATAAGACAAGCTAAAATAAAAACATATTGTTAAAAATTCTTACAATCATAAGAGCAACGAATAAGAGACATTATTCAAATTATTACAACGGTATAACCTCAGATCCGGGGCACGGATTGAGGAATTCAAAAGTAAGGCCATCCAGAGTTCTTCTGGCCTTTCTAATTATTCTTATGCGCAGCCTCTCTCGCTCCTCTGTGTCGAGATCCTCGGCAAGCCTTTCCGGCCTTCGATAAGCAGCAACTATCGTCGTCTACTGGAAGATTTGATGTAGGATGTCAATGAGGCTGTCCCGCCGTTTCTTCGAAATCAGCCCCGTCAGGAACACTGAATGCACCTTGTCTTCGGCATCATCCAGCGCATTGAGCGGTAGGGCCTCGTGAAGACCCGGAAGTGCTCTCCATATTGCTCCGAGCACGACTTTCAAAAGAGCCGAACGACGAGGTAGCAGCCAACCACCGCTTGCGTTCAGATGACCCATGACCTCTGCACATTGGGCGTCTGTAAACTCTTGGTTTTGTTGACGGCCCTGTGCACGAATATCCTCGTAGGTAATGAACTCGTGCAGACTGTATAGATGCACCGCCATAATGCCTGAAGGAAGCAACATTGGAAGATTAGCAATGAGGTAAAGGTATAGGGAGTTAAAACTCCTCGAGAGCAATGCTCTATAGACAGGAGTGACACCTGTCAAAAACCAGTTATGAGGAGAATTTAAGGAAAATTCCCTAAGAACATTGAGAGATTTGCTCTGAAAAAAAAATGATATAATAATAGTATCAAATGCCATGAAGAACTCTTAAGAGTTCTTCTATATGATTTGGGAGGAGCAAAGCTCCATTAATTAAGAAAATCCAAGGGAAACCTTTTGGAGAGCAGAGCTTTATTAATGGAACCCTAATAGGGTTCCCTTTAGTTCTTTTTAGACCCCTTTAGAGCAAAGCTCTGCTATGTGAAACCCTAAATGGGTCTTCTTTAGATCAGGAATCTATTGAGAGCAAAGCTCTTAAAGCTGATTTAATTTAATCAAAATTAATATTTTTACCTAAAATTCTCTAAAGTTTGAACTTTTAAAAAAGTGTCTGAACAAGAGAGCAAGGCTCTGAGTCCTGAAAGTAAAAATCTGAAAGATGATAAGCATCTGTGGGGGACCAAAGGTCCTATTTATAGGCATCAAGTGCCTCTTCAACTTCCAAAAGGTGCCGCGACGGTTGGGATTCTGCCACCGTTGCGCTTGCGTTTGAAGGCCACGTAAGCGCAGCGGTTGGGGGGCATTTGTTTACCCCAATCAGAGCAAAGCTCTGTTCAAATTCCAAGACGGGAGATGAAACAACGCTTCATCTTCCCCCAATCAGAAACAAAGCTTCGCTTTGAAAATTTAAATTTTAATAAATGAAGCAACGCTTCAGATCCTTTGCGCTGCGCGCGACGCACCACGTGTCTGGCGTAGATACATTAGCGCAGCGTCCAAGAAGGCGTGCCCAATTAGAGCAAAGCTCTGTTAAAGGAAGCACCGCGCTGCGCTCTGCGCTGTGCGACACGTGGCAGCGCAGTTGCGCTACGCTGTGCGCTGCGCGACACGTGTCAGCGCAGATGCGCTAGCGCAGAAGAAGGGGCTAAGTGCCAAAGGCAATTTATCCATGCAAAATTACATGCACTTGATAATAACAAATTAAAATCATACGATGCACATGCACAACAGAGAGCTAAAATAAAAAGAACACTTAACAGATAATAAAATACTTAATTAAAACATTTATTTGTTATTACATTTAAAAAAATCACCGAATACGGGATCAGAGAGACAAGGGTTCGCAAAAAGAAAAAGAAGATTATTCAGCTCCCTCTCCGTCTTCTCCACCACATCAAAGCGGCGATCCTCCCGAGAAGAAGACATCCAACGATCGTCGCCACATTCTTTGGAAAAGGTGGAAATGACAACCCGGCAAGCCCGTATCTGGCTCAGCAAGTGGAAAGAGCAGTCCCTCAGTGCTTTGGTGATCAAGAGCGCTTCGAAAAAGCTCTCGATCTTATCCTCGGCCACATCAAGCATTGCCGAGGACATCTCCGCCGTAGGTGGGGGAATGTCGGCGAGCACTGAGGCAATGATCATCCGAAGCCAAATGGAACCTGGGGGAAGAGGAGACCCCACACGAGTCGAAAGCTCTTACATTGCAGCATCGCACTGCTCGTCCGAAAAAGAGATGTCCACCAAGCGCGCAGCAAAACGGGGAACGATGTCCCAGATCGGCACTTCCCACGGTTGTTGGCAGGCGTGAGGACGGTTGCAAGCCATGATTGAAGAAGTTCTCTGAAGGTGAGAAAAGAAAAGGCTCGGCCTTGAGCTATATATAGACCCAAACACAGAAAATTCTGTGTACAGTGGAATTATTTCCAAGACCCGGGAAATCGAAATTTCGAAGAAAATACAAGTTTGACTTGAAAAGAGGAGATGAAAAGATATCTTAGGGGAAGCAACGCTTCCGATTCCCCCAATCAGAGCAAAGCTCTATCTTGAAAATCTAAATTTTAATAAATGAAGCAACGCTTCAGATCCTTTGCGCTGCGCGCGACGCGCCACGTTTCTGGCGCAGATACGTCAGCGCAGCGCCCAAGGCAGTACGCCCAATCAGAGCAAAGCTCTATTTTAAGTAGAATTAAAGGAAGCAACGGTTCAGCTGCGCAAGCACTGCGCTGCGTGACACGTGTCAGCGCGGATGCTCTAGCGCAGTTACGCTGCGCTGTGCGCTGCGCGACACGTATCAGCGCGGATGCGCTAGCGCAGTTACGCTGCGCTGTACGTTGCGCGACACGTGTCACGCGCTGGGGCATCTGCGCCAAACAGAATTAAAATTCTAAAGAAATCTTTTCTGTTCTTGTTAAAACAACAAGATTTCCTTCTGTAAAACAGAAGCCCTTGAATCAAAAATCCAACGGTGGGGAAAATTCCCCAATTCACTCAGAGAAAGATCTCTTTAACAAGTTTAACTAATTTATGAGCACTATAAAAAGGACCCCAGGACTCAATTCAAAAGGATGAACATTTTCTATAAAAAAAAAAAGAACTCTGAAGAATTCCTCAAGAACAAAAAGGTAAAAACCTTTAGCGAAAGAGAAAGTTCTCTTATGAACAGATCATAGACCTAAAAAGAAAATCAATGATCTTTAATTAATTAAATAGTGCTTTGCACTTTTCATGAACCTTTGGTTCTCTGAAATAAGAAAAACAAGAAAAACTTATTTTTCTTTGATCTAAATCAGATCAAGAAATCAAATAGTGCTTCGCACTTCTTTTATGAACCATCGGTTCTTGAATCTAAATGATTCTCAAATTAATAGTGCTTTGCACTTATAAATCTGCACTGTTGCGCTCTTGGGCTGGCGCAAGCCACCAGAGAGCGCCACGTGTCAGCGTCTGAACCGTTTGCGCTATGCGCTTTTGAATAGAGTTTTGCTCTCTGAAATTGGCGCAACTCACCAGAGCACGCCACGTGTTAGCAGCGCAAGCCTAGCGCACTAGCGCAGCGCACTGCGCTGCATTACACGTGTCACACCACGAGCGCTTGCGCTCTCTGATTGGTGCAAAGCGCCTGATAAATACAATGCATTTCCTAAAAGGGCCAGGCCCAAATCAAAAAGACTAAGCAGACCAAAATAAATTGCAAAGCAATATAAGGGCAGAGCCCAAATGAAATTGATGCTCTGCATCATTTATAAAGGGCAGAGCCCAAAACAAATTGATGCTCTGCATCCTTTCTGGGCAAAGCCCAAATAAAAATAAAAAGAAATGCAACGCAAAAGCAAATAAAATGTTGAACATTTTCAACTGGACTTAGCCCAATTTTGGCCGTAAGTTTTTAAATTAAAATTGACGGAGCAAGATTGCTCTCTTAAATCAATTTATCTCCGGTTCGAGGGTACATCTCCGAACTCCTTTGACACCCATCGTTGTAATCCTTCGACGATGTCAGAGAGGTGACGGGTCCCGACGACCACACATCAATATGGACTGCGGGGTCCTTAAACTCATGGACCGGAACGTCCTTAAACTAATATTGGACCGGAACGTCCTTAAACTAATATCGGACCGAAACGTCCTTAAACTAATAGCGGACCACCACGTCCCTAAACTGGAATACGGACCACCACGTCCCTAAACTGGAATACGGACCGAAACGTCCTTAAACTAATGTCGGACCACCATGTCCCTAAACTGGAATATGGACCACCACGTCCCTAAACTGGAACATGGACCACCATGTCCTTAAACTGGAATATGGACTACCACGTCCCTAAACTGGAGCATGGACCGCAACGTCCCTAAACTACCTATGGACCACTACGTCCCTAAACTGGAACAATAGAGCTTCCAAATGCTCTTTTGCCGGATCTAAATGATCCCTTTAAGTTGATCTTAGCCCCCAAACACGGCTAACATATCCTTAAACATTCAAACGGACTATAAAACTCCAAATCAACCTTGGTTCAAGGGTACATCTCTGAACTCCTCTGACATCTACCGTTGTAATCCTTCAACGACGTTAGAGAGGTGACGAGCCCCGATGGCCAGATATTAAATGGATTATCACGTTAAGTTGATCTTAGTCTCAAACAGGACTATCGTATCCTTAACGAACGTTTAAGTTGATCTTAGCCGCAACGCGACTAATGCATCTTTAAACTAAAAACACCAAACCCAAATCTAAGTAAATACGGATTTGGACTAATCCACGTCCTACGGGCGACGGCATTACTCAGTCTCCGTATACAATCCACGGGCAACCACAAACAAAATAAACACACATGACACGAAGTGAAATTCTGGAGATGGAGAAAGTTGTTACCGCGATGCGGTAGCGTAATTAACTGCAGGGGCTTACGCCTGCAGGGAAGAGCGTCCCCACAATCAAAAACCCCTCAAGCGAGGGGGAATCTGACGAAGTCTGCTACATCGGCCGCATCCGTCTAAACCTCCGATACACGGTGCTATAAATCAACTTGGCATCTTCGGAGAGGTGGACGGATAAAACGAAATAGCATCTGCCCAGAATCTCAGCGTCAGGACATCACGGTCATGTGCGTCGTCTTTCGGAGGGGAACAAATATTTTCACAGGTCTTCGGTTCTTCCTCTTTTCCCTAGGTGGACTCTTTAAAGAGAGGGCCAAGAGTCATTTCTTTGTCAGAGTCGCTCCCGAAGGTAAGAACTTGCGATTCCTTGGCGTTGACCATGCGACGGTTGCCGGTAGTTCTTTTACGCTCCTCGGTCGTACTTCTTTGCTCCCGACGAGTTTTGTGTTTCATCCGCTTGAAATGTTGCCGGTGAGCAACATATCCGTGCCACCATCTTGGAAAAGCGTTGCATTCTTCGGTAGGGTGCGCAATCTTTTGATGATATAAGCAGTAGCTAGGATGTGTTTCCGCTTCACCAAAAGCGTTCGCTTCGGAGGGTGGCAGCATCATTCCCGTCGATATGTCTTTCGCGAACCTCTTCCTCGTCTTGAATCTGCTTTTATTTGCGACGGATGTACTTTGATCTGGCGGGAGTGTTTCAACTTTTTCGTCCAGTCGTCGGCATTTGGCCTTTTCAAATATGGTCATCTCACGCTCCCGATCAGCTTTACTTTTCGAAAGAGCTTCGTTCAGGAATTCATCAATCATTTCGTCCGATAGCCCTAGAAGTTCCGGCTCAGAATTTCCCCCCAGTTTCTTTGTGTAAGGAGCTTCTTCATCGTCTATCGACGAGTAAGAGATCACATGGCAGCTTGCTACATAACCTTCAGATTTATCTGACGAGTCTTCTTCATTGTCATCACCTCCGTCCTCAAGGACGTGGCTGAGAAATTCTTGGAGTGTCACTGGAGTCGGCGCTTTTTTGTTATACTCTTCCAGCGCGTCAATCTGCTTTTGTAGGTTCATGTGCCCGTCACCAGGCTTCACGAGCTTCTTTGATTTCTTCTTGATCTTCGAAGATTTTGACAGCTGGGTGTGAATGCTTTGGCTATCACCACCGATTTTTGGAGTTGGACGCGGTTTTAACATTCCTTCAATGATCTCGGGTTCGAGTGGATTTTTCCACCTGATCGCCGGGCATGTTTGGAGATCCTTCAGCATTCTTTTTGTTAGTGTATATGCCCTAGAGGCCATTACTGTATCATACTAGTTTGTATATTACTTGATGGAAGCTTGGGATATTCACAGTTGTATATACAATCTTGCTCGAAATGGTAGTATGCTACTTGGTTTGTCTCTGCTTTAATATGTGCATGTGTTTCTTTTAGCATATCGCTGATATACATATTAGTAGAGCCCTTAGGATCTTTGCTTGATTACCAGCGTTGTGATGGCGCTCACACTCGTGGGAGCTGGGTGATCTATAAGCACATCCTTATACAGGTCCCTAGTCGTTGGACTATCGAGACAGGGCATCGATACTCCGGAGTAGACTAGCGTATGCGCTTCTCATCCCAGTGTGGGAGACGGTCTGTCCCACAGCCGTCAGTTCGTCGTACTTGAGATAGTATGCGGGTGCTCGTTAGGTTACGAGTACACTGGACAGGACTCGTCGGGAACTGTTGGTTGGTATTATACCTATTGTCAGTTATCAGTTCCCAGGTAACATGAGTACAGCTTAGTCCGCTGACTTGACACTGTCACTTCGCCTCGAGTGTGTTCCCACTGCACTTTGATTACTACCCTACCACGGCTCAAAGGAGTCGTGCAAACAGGTAGTTTTTGGGTGCAGTCCCGAAGCACTTGGAGGCAGTGACGGTTAGACAGGATTCGTCTCTCCCGGTATTGGGGGTTGACATCGCGCTGTGCCCAGGAGAGCCATTACACGAGTAGTCCCTGGCCAGGGCAAGCGAGATATACTAGTAGGTTTCCAGTGTTATCTCAGGGTGTTCTGGGCTACACTCCGACACGACTTGTACCGCTATTAGGGGACTGACTTTCACCGCCCCCCTAGGCCCGCCATGCGATGTATCAGACGAACAGACCGGACTGTACGGAGACTGTCACATACAGACTCAGTAGGAGTTCAGATGGGGTTCACCTCGTGAGTCTTCTTATCGACATCTACCTGGGGACCGTTACGTACAGCTAGTGCCACTTGCGGTCTGTGGTTAAACCCACTGCCACCGTAGTGTCGAGTCTTTAGAGTCCCACACAGAGAGCTATTCGCCTTTAGGCAAAATGAGTAGAGGTCGCATGGTTTTGCGACAGGGTTCGTTCACATCCGCGCACTTGTGCACGTTTGCTGTCCGGACAGCTTATACTAGCGGGCTTTGGTTTAAGTCGGATCCTAGTATATGATTTGGGATTGGTTTTACCTCTTTGTATTCGTGTTCCTCGGATCGCGAATACGGGTGCGTATACACAGTTGCTTGAAACAGAGGGAGAGGACTTTGATTAGGGTTAATAACCATTGTCATTTTATTAACCCTAATGATTATGTGTGTATTATGGTTAATTGATATTAGTTTAATAATTATGCATGGTTATGGTTGTTGACCATTTGACCCATCTTGACTTGTTGACCTTGTTGACACTTTGACCATCATCATTTCATTTGGAAGATACTCTTTGATCCTTGCAATTTGCATTAAAAATGAAATGATAATGGTCATGTCTTGATTAAGCCATGACAATTATCTCACTAATTATCTATTTACAATAATTCATACATATATGTGAGAATGGTTTATTTTTCTCTCATTCTATCATTTCCTTTCTCTCTCTTGTTCTTCCTCTCCCTCAAGCTCTCCCCTCTCATGTGTTGAGAAACACTTGAGCTTGAGATAAACCTTTTCTTGATAATCTCTACTCTCATCTAGGGTTCTAGAATTAGCACTTCTTGCACCCTAGTTACTTCTAGCTTGGAGTTGAAGCCAAAGGTTGAGGCTTTCGGGTGGATCTTTCTTCGACGTGAGAAGACGACAAAGATGACCTCTTTCCACTACTCCAAGGAGCAAGGAGAGAAGGACATAAAGCCCTAGGTATAACCTTTCTAACACTTAGCTAGTTTCTAGTTAGCTTTAGCTTGATTTTGTTTAGAAAAGATCCTTCTTTGTCTAGTCCATGTTGCCTAAGTTGATAAAAATTTGATTTTTATTCCATTTTCCGCCTCCCCGAAAGTACCGGGATGGGCAACGTGGACTTACAGTGGTATCAGAGCCTAACTAAACATAAACTAGCTAGGTAGTAAAGTGTATGGTAGTTCGACCGAAAAAAAAATCGAAAAACCGAGTTTTCAAAACCCTAAGTTTCTGTTAAATTTTTTCCTGCTCGAAATAAAATTTGTCATACTCCAAAAATCGTCTCAGGGTTTTGTGAAGAAAGCCACCAAACCAGGTCCAGTGACTCGACCAAAGCGCCGCGGTTCCGCGGCAATAGCAAGCTATTGCCGCTCTACCGCGGCCGAGTTGGCACGGTTCTGGGTCGAGTTTGGTGCAGTGTTCTTCTGGCTTGGTTTTTGGATTTTTAAGATGGTTTGTATATTCCCAGATTTTCCAGAATAGAAATTTATTTTTGGGGGCCTATAAATCCATATTTTTATCGAACTTCACTACACTTTGACTATAAGGATTATATCTGTGATGTTTATATGTATTGAACGTCAGCTAATCGCTATATGTCGATTAGTCGGGGTTATACATATCTGTGATCTGCGTTTGATGATGGTATGTGTATATGAATGTGTTGGATTGTCGCGGGTGAATAGCCGGGGTGGATGTGAGATGAGTGTTTCTTTTTCTTTCATTCATTGTAATATGTAAATTGATGTAATAATATTTTTTGTATGGCCGCGCAACCGGGTCGGGGTTGTAGCCGTCATTGTATAATTCTTTTTACTGTTTTTGCTCCTAGGATAGACCCATGGAGGGGGTGCACAAACTACCGGGTATCTCGAAGTGCCGAGTGGCCTACTCACGGTGGTGAGGGAGGTTGCTTCGCTTCGGGTACTTGGCGGGTAGTTTGCCGCACCCGTAAGGGTCTTGGGTGGGGTATTGGCTATTCACCGCGACCGTGTAATCCGCTTTTCGTTGCAGGCTCGAACGGATTGCGGATTCCTAGTATATCCAATGTATTCATCTGTGATCTATAATGTCTATCATTGCTATATAATTATATATGATAACTATTTAGGTGTTGCTTATGTTTTGCATCCGCGCTAGTCCTGCCCCCGCTCTGTCGTTAGTTAAGTAACCTAACGGGTGATGACGGGACCCCGTGGCGAATGCGGATGGCATAAGCGTACACCATATTTTGGTTGTTTTCTGCAATGGTAGGATTAAATGATGGGACACATTAAAAGAACTAATGCAAGAAAATAAACCAAGTAAAAGTCGATTGGAACACTTTGAAAACCACTCGGTTCTTTTCAAAACTAAACTTTTAAACGCGGAGCTTGAACCACTCCTTTTAAAAGCTATCTCGTTCCATCGATTGTATCAAGTTCACTACGTTCACGGTTTCGCCAAAACCATTCGTAGCCCTCCGTTATTCCACATGAATGGTCAAAAGTATTCAAGCTATGTATTTTGGCCAAAGTCAAGGCATAGTGATTGGTAGCGATTGGGTATTCATGTGCAGCATAGATAGATGCGTTGGTTTGGGACAGTCATGCTGCCATTTTGGCCAAAGTCAAGGGTAGGTACGGGTGGGTCCAAATTAACCAGGAGAATGACGGGTAGAACTTGACATGTGACTTATGATATTTTGGCCAAAGTCAAGGTCATAAGAGCATGGGGAAAAATCCACATCGGGAGTTTCATAAGTACTGAAACTTGCTAGCACTGCATACCATTTGGAATGTGATGATTCTGGTAGGATTCCTTCGGTTTTATCACGCGATGATATTTGGATCCCGATCCTACTGTGAGTATATGCTACTCTTCGGGAAAACTCTCACTTAACGATCAATGCTATAAACTTAGTAGGTGTCTAGAAAGGTGTTAGCGGGGCTATGCCCCCAGGGAAAAGAGGTTCTTAAATTAAGGAACTTTGCAAAAGCGTTGGAAAACCTCCCTCGAAGTACTGACACTGGCCTGGCTGAACGGTTAAGCAAGTATTGTACGGTGAGATTGATCCCGACTAATCCTTTCTTTACGGTTTGAGAAGGGATTCGAGAGACAGTGGGAGCCATCCAGTTTAGACAAACTAAAAACCACTCTAAACTTGCAAGAGCATCATGCTAAAGTGTTTCTTTTCTCTCTCCTAATTGCAGCGACCATTCAACATGACCGGACTTAAGTTATTACTAGATAAAAACATATTGACAGGGCCAAACTACAAAGATTGGCTCAGGAATGTCAAGATGGCAATCACTTACGACAAGTTGGGGTATGTCCTTACCACCAAAGCTCCCCCTGTCCTAGGTCCCAAAACCAGTGTCGTAGATAGGGAAATCTACAAGACCTGGGAAATAGATTGCGTGAAGGACAGATGCCTCGTACTAGCCTCGATGGACAACGAACATCAGAGGAGGCACGAGAATATGGACCTAGAGTCCATATTTCTTCATACAAAAGAACTGTATGGAGAGCAGTCTCGTATCGCAAGATACGAAGTGTCGAAGAAGTTGTTTTCGGCAAGGTTGGCCGTTGGATCATCGGTAGCGGAACACGTGCTTAAGATGATTGGCTACATAGAGGAGCTCGCGGACCTTGGGACCACATTGGAGAATGAACTCTATACTGACTTGATTCTCCAGTCCCTTCCTTCCACTTACGCCCAGTTTATTCTTAACTTCAACATGTAAGGAAAGGAGGTTGAACTTTCCGAACTTCTGAACATGTTGAGGAGTGCTGAGGGCACCCTACAGAAGGGTAGGGAGACATCCACTTTGTTTGTAGGAGGATCTTCCTCTTCTAGGTCCAGGGCGAAAGCCAAGGGCAAGAAGAAGAAAGCCCCCGCCAAACCAAGAGGCGGTGTCGGTAAAGTGGATACGAAGGGAAAAGGAAAAGCAACAAAGGTAGCGGGAAAGCTGGTGGGGAAGGAAGAATGCTTCTATTGTTACAAAAGTGGTCACTGGAAACAGGATTGCAAGGCTTGGAAGGCCAGAACACAGGATTTGAAGCGAGTTGCAGCTTCAGCTTTAGGTGTGTATGTTATTGAAAATTGTCTATCAATAAACTCTATATCCTGGGTATTGGATACCGGATCAGGATCTCATATCTGTAATTCTTTGCAGGCGTTGAGAAAACGTAGAGTTTTGAAGGTAGGTGACATGACCCTCAGAGTTGCAAATGGTGCTAGCATGGATGCTGAGGCCGTAGGGGACTATCACCTGGGATTGTCGGATGGACACTTTTTGGTTTTGCGTAGTTGTTATTATGTACCAAATGCAACCTGTAATATCATTTCTGTATCTTTATTATCTAAAGAAGGTTATGAATTTGCATTTGTAAGTAATGTAGTGAACATTCACCTTAATCAAGTTTTGATTGGGTCAGGTACATTGAACAATGGTATATACGTATTAAACCAACCACAGATTTTCAATGTCCAGAATACACACAAAAGAAAGTCTCCAGAAATCAATAAAACTTTCTTATGGCACTGTAGGCTGGGTCACATCAATGAGAGAAGGTTGACTAAGTTACACACAGAAGGATATTTGGATCCATTCGAATATCAATCGTATGCAATTTGTCAATCCTGTCTCAAAGGAAAGATGATAAAGACTCCATTCACTGGACACGGAGTAAGAGAGAGCGAGCTCTTGGGACTCGTACACAGCGACGTGTGCGGTCCAATGTCTACACATGCGCGAAGCGGTTATTCTTACTTCATTACTTTTATGGATGACTTTTCAAGGTACGGTTATGTCTTCTTAATGAAACATAAATCCGAGGCTTTTGAAAAATTCCAGGAATATAAGAATGAAGTAGAAAAACAAACAGGCAAAAGTATCAAGGCACTGAGATCTGATCGAGGTGGTGAATACTTGAGTGCCGAGTTCCTGGGTTACTTAAAAGAGAATGGAATTCTCTCTCAGCTTACTCTTCCATACATTCCGCAACATAACGGTGTATCAGAGAGACGGAACCGAACCCTATTGGATATGGTACGGTCCATGATGAGTAACGCTGAGTTTCCGCGATCGTTCTGGGGATATGCGCTAGAATCAACTGCATACCTTTTGAACCGAGTTCCAACTAAGACTGTGCCTACTACACCATATCAGATGTGGTGTGGGAAGAGACCCTATCTTAATCACATTAAGACATGGGGATGTCCAGCTTTTGTAAAAAAGTAGCATGCGGACAAGCTCGAGGCACGCTCAGTACAGTGCAATTTTGTGGGATATCCAAAGAACTCCAAGGGATATTTCTTCTATTGCGAAGAGGAACAAAAGGTGTTTGTTTCTCGCCATGCCCACTTTCTAGAACACCAGTTCATAGAAAAAGAATTAAGTGGGAGCGCAATAGAACTGGAAGAAATTCCAGAACCACGAGCTATTACTGAAAGCTTAGTAGAACCAGAGGGTTCGAAAGATCAGGACATTCCCACGCCTCTCCGCAGGAGTAGTAGGCAGTTTCATCCGCCCGAGAGATACTACGGTTTTCTCATTGACGGGGATAAAGAGGATTGCATCATAGATTTTAATGAGCCTACTAGCTTCCAGCAAGCCATTCAGAGCGTCGACTCGGTAAAATGGCTGGATGCAATGCGGACCGAAATGGAGTCCATGTACACCAATAAAGTATGGACGTTGGACATTGCACCAGATGGGGTAAAACTCGTAGGATGCAAGTGGATCTTCAAAAGGAAGATTGGTGTAGATGGACAGGTTGAGACCTATAAAGCTAGACTGGTAGAAAAGGGTTTTTGTCAGCGACCTGGTTTGGACTATGACGAAACCTTTTCTCCAGTAGCTATGCTGAAATCCATTCGGATCCTTCTTGCCATTGCTGCCTTCCACGATTATGAGATTTGGCAGATGGACGTAAAGACAGCTTTTCTAAATGGACATTTAGAGGAGTGTGTCTATATGGACCAGCCAGAGGGTTTCATTCAGAGTGGGAGCAGCGGAAAGGTGTGCAAGTTGCTTAAGTCCATTTATAGACTAAAGCAGGCATCGCGGAGTTGGAACATCTGTTTTGATGAGACGGTCAATGAATTTGGCTTTATCAAAAATCCAGATGAACCATGCATCTATTGTAGATTTGTAGCGAGAACTGTAGTATTCCTCATTTTATACGTGGATGACATTCTCTTAATAGGAAATGACATTCCTATGCTACAATCTGTCAAGGGGTTCTTATCACACAGGTTCTCCATGAAAGACCTGGGTGATGCCTCATACATTCTGGGTATCCGGATCTACCGTGACAGATCCAAGAGGATATTAGGACTTTCACAGTCGAGGTACATCGACACCATACTGAAGAGATTCAGTATGGAAGATTCCAAGGGCGGTAGTCTACCGGCTTGTCACGGGATCACCCTCTCCAAAGAGATGTCTCCCAAGACTGATTTGGAGAGGGATCGCATGTCTATTATATCCTACGCTTCTGCGGTAGGTTCTATAATGTATGCGATGTTGTGTACCAGACCGGATGTGGCTTATGCACTGAGTGTGGTAAGCAGGTATTAGTCAAACCCTGGGGAGAAACATTGGATAGCAGTAAAGAACATTCTCAAGTACCTGAGAAGGACTAAGGAGATGTTCTTGGTGTATGGCGGAAAAGACCTCCAGATTGAGGCCTTTGCTGACTCCAGCTTCCAGAGTGACAAGGATGATTCCAAGTCCATGTCGGGTTTTGTCTTCACCCTCAATGGAGGGGCGGTGTGTTGGAAGAGCTCCAAACAGGAAACCGTTGCTGACTCGACTATGGAAGCGGAATACATCGCTGCATCTGATGCCGTAAAAGAAGCTGTCTGGATGAGGAAGTTCTTGAAAGAACTTTAGGTGGTTCCGTCCATTGTTGACCCAATACCTCTGTATTGCGACAACAACGGGGCTATAGCTTTAGCGAAGGAACCCAGGTCCCATCAGAAATCCAGACACATCTTGAGGCGGTATCACCTGATCAGGGAGATCGTGGATCGCCAGGAGATCGAGATTCGGAGGGTTGCTTCAGAAGATAACACAGCAGATCCATTCACCAAGGCCTTGCCCCAGACTCAGTTCGAGCGGCTGATCGAGATGATAGGTCTTCGATACGCCAGTACATGGCCTTAGTGCAAGTGGGAGATTGTTAGTGTATATGCCCTAGAGGCCATTACTGTATCATACTAGTTTGTATATTACTTGATGGAAGCTTGGGATATTCACAGTTGTATATACAATCTTGCTCGAAATGGTAGTATGCTACTTGGTTTGTCTCTGCTTTAATATGTGCATGTGTTTCTTTTAGCATATCGCTGATATACATATTAGTAGAGCCCTTAGGATCTTTGCTTGATTACCAGCGTTGTGATGGCGCTCACACTCGTGGGAGCTGGGTGATCTATAAGCACATCCTTATACAGGTCCCTAGTCGTTGGACTATCGAGACAGGGCATTGATACTCCGGAGTAGACTAGCGTATGCGCTTCTCATCCCAGTGTGGGAGACGGTCTGTCCCACAGCCGTCAGTACGTCGTACTTGAGATAGTATGCGGGTGCTCGTTAGGTTACGAGTACACTGGACAGGACTCGTCGGGAACTGTTGGTTGGTATTATACCTATCGTCAGTTATCAGTTCCTAGGTGACATGAGTACATCTTAGTCCGCTGACTTGACACTGTCACTTCGCCTCGAGTGTGTTCCCACTGCACTTTGATTACTACCCTACCACGGCTCAAAGGAGTCGTGCAAACAGGTAGTTTTTGGATGCAGTCCCGAAGCACTTGGAGGCAGTGACGGTTAGACAGGATTCGTCTCTCCCGGTATTGGGGGTTGACATCGCGCTGTGTCCAGGAGAGCCATTACACGAGTAGTCCCTGGCCAGGGCAAGCGAGATATACTGGTAGGTTTCCAGTGTTATCTCAGGGTGTTCTGGGCTACACTCCGACACGACTTGTACCGTTATTAGGGCACTGACTTTCACCGCCCCCTAGGCCCGCCATGCGATGTATCAGACGAACAGACCGGCCTGTACGGAGACTGTCACATACAGACTCAGTAGGAGTTCAGATGGGGTTCACCTCGTGAGTCTTCTTATCGACATCTACCTGGGGACCGTTACGTACAGCTAGTGCCGCTTGCGGTCTGTGGTTAAACCCACTGCCAGCGTAGTGTCGAGTCTTTAGAGTCCCACACAGAGAGCTATTCGCCTTTAGGCAAAATGAGTAGAGGTCGCATGGTTTTGCGACAGGGTTCGTTCACATCTGCGCACTTGTGCACGTTTGCTGTCCGGACAGCTTATACTAGCGGGCTTTGGTTTAATCCGGATCCTAGTATATGATTTGGGATTGGTTTTATCTCTTTGTATTCGTGTTCCTCGGATCGCGAATACGGGTGCGTATGCACAGTTTCTTGAGACAGAGGGAGAGGACTTTGATTAGGGTTAATAACCATTGTCATTTTATTAACCCTAATGATTATGTATGTATTATGGTTAATTGATATTAGTTTAATAATTGTGCATGGTTATGGTTGTTGACCATTTGACCCATCTTGACTTGTTGACCTTGTTGACACTTTGACCATCATCATTTCATTTGGAAGATGCTCTTTGATCCTTGCAATTTGCATTAAAAATGAAATGATAATGGTCATGTCTTGATTAAGCCATGACAATTATCTCACTAATTATCTATTTACAATAATTAACACATATATGTGAGAATGGTTTATTTTTCTCTCATTCTATCATTTCCTTTCTCTCTCTTGTTCTTCCTCTCCCTCAAGCTCTCCCCTCTCATGTGTTGAGAAACACTTGAGCTTGAGATAAACCTCTTCTTGATAATCTCTACTCTCATCTAGGGTTCTAGAATTAGCACTTCTTGCACCCTAGTTACTTCTAGCTTGGAGTTGAAGCCAAAAGTTGAGGCTTTCGGGTGGATCTTTCTTCGACGTGAGAAGACGACAAAGGTGACCTCTTTCCACTACTCCAAGGAGCAAGGAGAGAAGGACATAAAGCCCTAGGTATAACCTTTCTAACACTTAGCTAGTTTCTATTTAGCTTTAGCTTGTTTTTGTTTAGCAAAGATCCTTCTTTGTCTAGTCCATGTTGCCTAAGTTGATAAAAATTTGATTTTTATTCCGTTTTCCGCCTCCCCGAAAGTACCGGGGTGGGCAACGTGGACTTACACTTTTCTCCTTGGATGAAAGAGTGACCTCCCATGGAGCTTCTTCTACGAAAGAGCATGATGCCCCGGGTGTATCCGTCTTCTTGGGAGTGTGTGGCCGAGGCGGGTTCACCTTCCAATTCTCAGATAATACGAATTTGCCCTGCTGGTACTGATCTTCTATCCAACTTTTGAAGATGTAACAATCCTCGATCGGATGGCCCAGCATTCGGTGATAAGGGCAATAGTTAGGATGGCTAATGTCGCCTGGTTGCGCTGGGCGTCTTGGCTCCGGCAGATTGATGAGCCTGCTGCGCAGTGCAAGCTCGAACAACCTCTTCGTCTTGTCTTGAGGGAACGAGTAAGCGCGTCTCATTTTATCTTTGAGAGATCGAGTTCTATTATTTTGGCGATCAACTGGTCTTAGTGTCACGGCCCAAAGTTCGGCCCGTGACCGGCACTTAACCACGCAACGCCTATAGGCGTAACATGACTAAGTAAGCCGAACCCAGAAAACAAAACCATTAAAATTTGGAGTGTTAAAACATTTAGAAAACTTTAAGTTACTTAGTAGCAATCCTTTTTGGTTCAAGTTATTATTTAAATCATTTTAACAACATTTCCTTTTTTAAAAGTTTGTCCCGAAATCGGGTAAAAGGCGAGATATAATTAAAAGTAACATGTGAAATAAATAGAGTATCACAATAAGAGAATCGCGCCCAACGGCGGAGAAATCACCTCAATATAAATACGACGCCGAAGCGAAGAATGAGCAGTAAAGTGGAAAACAAATATCATAAGAGGTAAAACTGCCTGAATAAAGTCGGCTCACAACGAGCTCGACGGCAGAGTACAAATAACATACATCGTCCTCACAACTGTCTCTAAGTCAATACATGAAAGTAGATGGAGAGTACTAGATACATCAAGATACAACTGAAAAGTAAACAGATACCGTACAAAACCCACCTAATAGCAAAAGGGCTAACACGCTTCAGCAATGGTATCTAACAACCCTATATAGCATGAGCAGGGTATGCGATAATCATGTATGGCATGTGTACTATATCAGGTACAATAGCTACAGGATGAGATGTCAATACTAAATGCTGAGTACGAGAATAAATAGTGTCTACACGGAATATCAACATGGAAAAATGACCGGTGTCCATCAATACACCCAATTCCCAGTAAAACTCAGGCGCCGTCATTCACATCGGCCCTCAAATCCTGTGAATCTCATATAATCATGAGTGCCTAACATCGGCACCCAAATCTCATAAAATCAACCGTGTCTAGCATCGACACACAAATTCTCCAGTATGGGGCGTCCGTCCGTCGGATCTGCCCACGGGCTCCATCTGCGGAATCGGCCCTCGGCCCCCGGCAGTACGTGTCGTCCCGTATTCATCTATCGACTATGGTCGGTATCCTCCGGATAATCGCTAAGTCTAACCAATCACCGGTAGGTAGTAGCCCCTCCGCCGGGCTCACCGTCCAACAATACGAGTCTTCTCGTCCCGGGGTACCGTACCGGGTCCACCATGTACCCGTAATCGGTGCCTACCTCTCCTCGAATAGGGTATACTCACACAAGCTCTCTGGAACCGAGAAAACTCATGGTGGACGCACTAAAATATCATTTCAAGGGAAACTGGGTTTTTAAACAGTGCGTATTTTCTTAAATTAGTACTCCGGTTACCAAATCCAGAAATCACATAATCAAATACAATGCGTAATCCATGCAACATGTCATATGGCGCTAAGAGTAAAAGAAAGGGAAAACCGCTCTTTTGAAAGATCTAGTTTTGAGAATAACGCCTGCGGTCCCTTAGTTTTTAAAACAAGTCTATATCATCCATTTATGTAGCATATGAATATGTGTATCGGTATGGATGTGTGCATGGATAAGTATGCAAAGTGAATATAGCAATGTACATGTGCACAACTGTATACATATGATGCATATGCGCCCAAGTAGGGTTATATCAATGAAGGTACTCACGAAAATGCATATACAGTGTGCATGGTATGAATGTCCATATGATAGTAGGTGGCAAATCATGACAACTTCAAATAAGCAGAATCAAACATGAGGTTTATAGCAATCCTATAATGTGAGTGTCATGGCAATCACTAACGGTGTAAGTGTAGCATATAAATCGTGCTCGTGCACTTGGACCGTTAGTGACAGTGCAGTGTTCTATACTACCAGTTCTATATATATAAGATGGTATGCTACTCTAGTATGCCTGTATGAACACATAAAACTAACATCCTATTACGCCCTGACGCTTAACGCCATACGGGCGATTTCCCCGAAGATGTTAAATCTACTCACCTGGTCGCGCGCTAAGTATAGCCGACCACGTGCTTCCCTATCCTGGCGGCGTCTGACGTACCCGCCTGCGAACCTGGAATTAACACAAGAATCCCAATATATCAAAATCTCGTAAAACGCGATATCGGAACTAAACGAGAAACTCGCGTCGCGAATTAACGCGCGTGCGCGCGATATGCTGGAACGTGTGTGTGTCCAGAACTCGATCCGTTATACCGCGATACGCTGAATCACAGAATCCACTCGCGTATCGCGCTTATCGTGCAAAATAAAATACCAGAAAAAGACATACAGTCCCAGATTTTACCCAGGTTAGGATATTACAAAACTATATATATCCTGGACCCACAAAATGCAGCAGACACTGATTGATTGATTTAGCGTGCTTGCGCTTTCTAAAAGATAGATCAAAAATAATTATAACCGCAATCAAGAACGGCGTCGCTTTGCAGCTAGCCGGTGAGTACGGGTCGGTCAACAGGGATGTTGTGAATTTTCTAATCGCGCTAACGAGTTAATTCCGAAGGGTGTTCGGATTGATTATTAAATCTAAAAACTGAATTAATCTATATCTAAATCTTGCTAGGGTTAGGTCTAGGTTAAATTTGGAAAGTCTATAAATCTCACCGCTTTCTATACCCATATGAAGATCTAATTAGGTGTTATGGTAATTATTAATAAAAGGGATTAGAATCATCGGGAAAATGTTTTCTTCCTCTAGTTTCTTGTCCTTCCTTTATCAATCCTTACCCTAACCTCCATGGAAAACATCACAACCGGGCCTTTATACTACGGTATCACCGCTACCTCGAGGGATAGGGTGCCGTAGGGAGCGGTATGTGCATGTATGCATAGAGTCTTATGAAAATATATGACGGGCAAGAAAGGGGATGAGAGATCTTCGTCTCTCAAACCTTCCCCAGATCTAATCCTAACAAGCGAGGAGACTACTCACTCATTAGGGAATTAAAATACATTTATCTAGGGTAGAGAATGAAAATTACCTAGGGCAAGAATTGAAATCTAAACTAGGGCAATTAAATAAATCTACTTACTTTACAGATGGCTCTCTCCAAACATCAACACAGGGTTATCAGATCTGAATTCATGATATGAAAAGAGCCATCGATGCTCTCCAAAAGAATTCTAAATTTTATTCATAGAAAGAGGCATAGGGAGGCATAAGAAAATACAAAGGTTTTGGGTTCTATTTATAGGACATAAAAACCCTAGGTTTACAATTGCACCGCATGTCTACAATTACAAATATACCCTTAGAAAATCTTTCCAAAGCCACCAAAGAATTATGGTAAAAACGGCCGCGGAACCGCGACATGGGCGTGCTTGAGCCGCGGTTCCGCGGCCCAATGGTGAGCTTGGATCCTGAAATTTTGGTGGCTTGCTTTGGTGTCTTTTGGGCTTCCTGGTTCTTTCTTCCTTTTATCAATTGGCCTTCTGTATTAATTCCAGATCTTCAGTGAAAACTTTGCAAGGGATCTTTTAACCGTCTTTCTTGCAAATTTGGATCTTGCGTTGCCTTGTTGATGGTGAACCGTTCTTCTGCTGGGCTTTACCAAGATCCTCCTAATTGTTGGTCAAAAGTCCTTCTTTTGTGTCGTCTTTTGTGTTTTTCACTGTTTTCGCTCCAAGAACCTGTAACCTGTAACATGTAGCAGACATGGGTCAAAAGCACCTGTTTTTATTCTTAAATGCATAAGAATGGGGAATACAAAATGCAATATTATGTTATGAACAAATACCCCCAAACTTATCATTTGCTCGCCCTCGAGCAAACTTTTATTTATTTTCGATAAAAATCTAACCTAGCCACACTTTCGCAGGGAAACGCGATTGCACTGAGCTCGTGCAACAAGCCGTTAAACCTCTAGGTGTCCCTAGTAGGAGGAGTGTTGTCTCATGAGGGTTTTCAGCGGATACTACCCACAAAATCCTATCAACTCGGCCCATTGACTTTTATTCTCCAATTAGGTTTTCTAACAAGGAATTCTATTATCTTTTGACTTTTAAACTATCCACCCATATTCTTCACACTTCCTTATTGTTTAACTTAAGATTATATATATCCTATAGACTTACTTAGCTTTCGGCATTTCCTAAGTTTTCCTTCTAGGATTCCATCTCGACTTAGGAATTTCTATCAACTCTATTAAAGATATAAGTTCTATTTTTCATTCCTCTCTCTTATCTAAATTCCAATCACATATCCCTACGTGTGTATATAGATCACCCCTACACTTAGAAATTCAAATCAAGCAATCATACTCTCGTCCATTGTCCAAAGCACTTATTAATTAGTGAATTTTTAAATGAAATTTGCTTACACATTCTTCATGCGACTGTTAATACTTCTTGAGATACCAACAACCGATTACAAGATGCGTTTGCACTTTAAAGCGTACTTCCTAGTCTTGCAACACCCAAGGCTTTAGCAGTGACTCCCAAACCAGTTGGTCTAAGGCACTAGGTGATAAGGCACCCTTGCTAAATATTTTTCTATTTTTTACAGCCTTAAGTAATCACAAAAACCAGTGTCCATTTTTTTCTTTATTCACTTTTTTTTTTATTTTCATTGTACTAAGGACTTTAGACAAGAGCATTTCAAGGTCTCTTCTACTATTTCAAGTTTCAAGGTGCGTGATTGTGCAAATTGTAGGGTATACGTTTTCAGAATCTAGACTTAAGCTAGGAACTATTTTTCAAACTTATACTCTAATAAGAAGATCAATACTCTTCCCTCAATTTGACTTAGCCCAAGAAGTGAACCCAAAATTTGCCTATTTCTAAATAAACTACAAGGCATATACTTTCTACCGTTAAACTTTAAGGAATATTATCTTTAGGGTCTTTAATTCACTAAGTCTAAGATCTAGTTGTTCCTAGCCAGTTAACCTATTTGTCAAACTCAAGTCAATTATAGCCAAAATTGAATACAATAATATTTATAATTTTTGAAAATTTTCAATTTTTATGGGTTTTTCAAATAAATATGCAAATGCAAAAATATGTACAAATGAATGCGAAGGAAGAAGACGTACCGAGCATACCCCCAAACTTGAACTTGACAGTGTCCTCACTGTCATGCTACACCAAGAGGGTCAAAATGCCGGCACTCCCCTGTTTATTTATTTATAATAATAATTTTTTTTATATTTTTAATGTTTTGAACATTTTTTTATTTTTTTATAGAAAAAGAAAACAAAAAATATATACATATATACAAAGATTCCCCCAAACTTAAGCTTGGCCTTGCACAAGCCAAAAGTTAGCACCAACCATTCAAAAATCTTATCGTGGAAATGGTATAGTCGGTGCAAGAAACTGAGATGCACACGAGACCGTGTGGAAAGAAGAATGGTAGAATATGGTCTCGGTGGGGGAGAAGAATGGCGAAAAGAAGAAGGAAGTGGAGTACGATCTTGAGGGTGTAAATTGAGTGAATAAATTAGCGCAATATGTGATGACCGATATGTTATAAGCGATTGCGCTAACCTATCAACTCGTCGAGAAATGAGATCAAATCCCTCAAGATTCGCAAGAGAACAAGGGTACACCGAACTTGGTATTTGAGATGAAAGCGTCACGGTCACTTGCACGGTCGGAACAATAGAAAGGACGAAAGGAAGTGAATTAGGGATAGTATCATTCTTACCGTAGTAAACTGTGTCGAACTGGAAAGTTTCCATCAATGGTTCGAAACGACTGTAAGCAACCGAGTCTGAAGGATTAACTAACTCATCTGAAAATGCAAAGGACTCAAACTCGGGCGGTGAGACTTCAACATCGTCCGAAAAAGTGAAACACTCGTAAGTGTCATCGGCTGTGGGAACTGTGTCAGATTCAAAGGAAAGGTTTTCAAGCTCACAGTCGTCAAGCGTGAAATGAAGTGTGGTCGGAACGATGGAAAAGAGGGAGGGTGATTTAGGTAAAGGTTCAAGAGGATGAATTGGAAAATCCGACACATCAAAGAAAAATGGTTCAACCTCAATATGATCCTCATCACTCTCCTCAATATTATCCTCATAATTCTCCTCAATATTCAACTCATCCATGCCATTATCATCAAAATCAAGACGCATATGAGATTCGGGAGAAACATTTAATAACTCGGGATGATGATTTGAACATAAAATTTTAATTAAATCGACAGGTTCATCATCCGAAATATTCCCGGCGTCTATATCCTCAATCAAGTGAAAGTCAATTTCTTTAGACACCTCCTCAAAAGCATGGATGCTTATCAATTTAGGTTCTAGAGTGAAGGTGTAAAGATCGAAAGGATTAGGTGCGGTTTCACTCGAAAGGGGTTCTTCACAATCTAGCAAATCAAGCACTACAAAATCACACAACTTATCATTTTGGACACATGTTTGAAAATTGGAGTTGTTGGATTCAATAGGGTATGGGTAGATTTGATTTGGAAATCCTCTCACATTCTCTCTCTGTCCAACCGCCTCCTCATACATTGGAAAATTTGGAGCTAGTTGGAAACTAGTTACCGGTTCAGCAGGTTGCATAAGGGTGGCCACGGACGCTTCCACATTCCTAACCATTTTGTTTGTTGCTGCGATATACGCCTCCAACGCCTCTTCCAAACTAGACTTGGGTGGTAAGGGGGTTTCGGTAAAAGATTCGAAATTGTTTGGATATGTGAAACTCCCTAATGGCTGTGTAGAAACATTGTCTAGTGACGGTGGAAAAGTCGGGTAGGACTGGTAGGAAGTGGATGATTGGACAGGGGTAGGGTCAACATATGGATAAAAAGGTGAATAGTCGTGCGGATCCCTATAACTAGATATGTGGAGAGGGGTGAAAGATCGGCTGCGAGATTAAGCAATATGCTCAGCAATGGACATCGGCCTAGGAGTGACAGAAGGACTTGAAGAAGTGGTATCAACATATGTAGGTGGTAAAGGTTGACTCGGTTGACACAAAGTGGGTTGAAAAGTCAAACTATTTCTCCTAGACGCCTCTATTTGATCTTTCAAAGATATTTTAGGCATGGAAGGATCGTCTTTAAATTGATCGAACAAATTGCCGAACGACGCAAAATTAGGTTCGGGATACCAAAGTTCGGCAAGTGATTTATTATGTGGGGTACCCATGTTGTAAGAGGAAAGAGTGAAAGAAAGAAGGTTGGTTGGTGCAAGGATTTATTTGCGGCAAAAGATTGCAAGTTTTCTATAAAAGATTTGTCCCTTTTCTTTTTTTCTTTATTTGGAAATTGTTGCAAAAAGATTTTTGATAAAAGATATGCAACAGAAAAATATTACTTGCAATCAATTATTATTTTAAGCATATCACAAAGAATCTTTATTTGGAAAAAATTGTTGCAAAAAGATATTCGAGAAAAGATATGCAACAAAAAAGATTACTTGCAATCAGTTTCTATTTTAAACGAGGCACAAAAATCCTGCACAAAATTGTTATTTGGAAAGAGAAAGATTTTTAAAGCGCACAAAATCTTGCAGGAATTTTTTTTTCAGAAAATATATGGAAATTTTTGCAGAGGAGGGACAGAGAAACTTACAGAGTTTTTTTTTTCACTCCCTGAACCGACCAGGCCGTGGCGGTTCCGCGGCCAGAGGTGGTTTCCCGCGGCGGTTCCGCGGTCGGAATGGGGCCGCCGGCGCTCTTTTTTTTTTTTCTTTCTCTCTGTTCTGATCTGTTATTTTCTGTTTCGCTTTCTGTAGATTTCCAAATCCGTCTTTTGATTGTAAATCCTGCAAAATTCAAACAACAAAGTACCCTTTCCAAAAATAATAGATGATATATTTTTATATTTATTTTTTGGATTTTTCAGATTTTTATGATTTTTTTTTAATTTTGATTAACCCGAAATTGCGAAAAGGAAAGTTCTACGCCATCCCCGGCAACGGCGCCATTTGATTTAGATGATTTAGCGTGCTTGCGCTTTCTAAAAGATAGATCAAAAATAATTGTAACCGCAATCAAGAACGGCGTCGCTTTGCAGCTAGCCGGTGAGTACGGGTCGGTCCACAGGGATGTTGTGAATTTTCTAATCGCGCTAACGAGTTAATTCCGAAGGGTGTTCGGATTGATTATTAAATCTAAAAACTGAATTAATCTATATCTAATCTAGGTTAAATTTGGAAAGTCTATAAATCTCACCGCTTTCTATACCCATATGAAGATCTAATTAGGTGTTATGGTAATTATTAATAAAAGGGATTAGAATCATCGGGAAAATGTTTTCTTCCTCTAGTTTCTTGTCCTTCCTTTATCAATCCTTACCCTAACCTCCATGGAAAACATCACAACCGGGCCTTTATACTATGGTATCACCGCTACCTCGAGAGATAGGGTGCCGTAGGGAGCGGTATGTGCATGTATGCATAGAGTCCTATGAAAATATATGACGGGCAAGAAAGGGGATAAGAGATTTTCGTCTCTCAAACCTTCCCCAGATCTAACCCTAACAAGCGAGGAGACTACTCACTCATTAGGGAATTAAAATACATTTATCTAGGGCAGAGAATGAAAATTACCTAGGGCAAGAATTGAAATCTAAACTAGGGCAATTAAATAAATCTACTTACTTTACAGATGGCTCTCTCCAAACATCAACACAGGGTTGTCAGATCTGAATTCATGATATGAAAAGAGGCATCGATGCTCTCCAAAAGAATTCTAAATTTTATTCATAGAAAGAGGCATAGGGAGGCATAAGAAAATACAAAGGTTTTGGGTTCTATTTATAGGACATAGAAACCCTAGGTTTACAATTGCACCGCATGTCTACAATTACAAATATACCCTTAGAAAATCTTTCCAAAGCCGCCAAAGAATTATGGTAAAATTTCCTGCGCATTAGGGTTTCAAACGGCAGCGGAACCGCGGCATGGGCGTGCTTGGGCCGCGATTCCGCGGCCCAATGGTGAGCTTGGATCCTGAAATTTTGGTGGCTTGCTTTGGTGTCTTTTGGGCTTCCTGGTTCTTTATTCCTTTTATCAATTGGCCTTCTGTATTAATTCCAGATCTTCAGTGAAAACTTTGCAAGGGATCTTTTAACCGTCATTCTTGCAAATTTGGATCTTGCGTTGCCTTGTTGATGATGAACCGTTCTTCTGCTGGGCTTTACCAAGATCCTCCTAATTGTTGGTCAAAATTCCTTCTTTTGTGTCGTCTTTTGTGTTTTTCACTGTTTTCGCTCCAAGAATCTGTAACCTGTAACATATAGCAGACATGGGTCAAAAGCACCTGTTTTTATTCTTAAATGCATAAGGATGGGGAATACAAAATGCAATATTATGTTATGAACAGACACCTGTACCAAAAACCCTAGCCCCTAACCCCCTAGTCTGGCCGCAAATTGCGGCCAGAACGAATATTCCGGCGGCCTCGGGTTGAAGTGGTGGGGTCGGGCTCTGGTGGTGGGGTCAGGGTGTCACCAGTAGGCTATGGTCCAATCAATTTTATTCTGAACCTACAAGGGTAACAGCAGATCTCAAAAAGCCATGTTTTTGCTTAAAACGTCAAGTTTAGTATAATCTGAAAACTGAAGGTATTTTAGTGCAAATCTGTGGTTATCCTAGGTTAACCTGGCCTCAACAACACTTACTTAGGCTAGTCTACCCAACACCAACCTCACATAACCACATTTTCACATAAAACATCCAAACGAGCACAAAACGCATAAATATTGCTAATCGAAGCTACTTCTACACAACTAAGAAACAAGGAAGGAGTTTAGAAGTTATACCCCACAAGGAACCTCACAAACAAGGAGAAGGAGAAGAAGAAGAAGGGTGGAGCTTGCTGGGGTGCTGTTGCTGCTGCCTGGAATTGCTGTTGCTGTTTAAAGCTGAAGCTGTTTAAGGCTGAAGCTGTTGCTTGTGATTATTTTCTGTTGTGTTGTGTGGTGTTGTGTTGTATATGGAGTTGTATATGGAGTTGGGGCTGTTTGCTAAGGAACTGCTGCTGTTGCTGATGCAGCTGAAGCTGATGCCAAGATTTGAGCTGATGCTGATCTTATGGATTCTGAATTGTTTTTGTTGTGATGCTTGTGCTGAGGTAGCAGCAGCTAGTGCTGATGTAGGTTAAGTGAGAGGGAGAGTTTGAGAGTATGTGTGAGTGAGAGATGTGAGGGATGTGAGTGAGAGGGAGAGTGTGGAGGCTATGAAAAAGTTATGAAGTGAAGTGGGTGTGACCCTTTCTAAGCCACCATTTTCTCTCTCTATCAAAGCTAACATGACACCTATCATTCTCTCTCTCTCCCCTCAACCTAAGTCAACCCCAAAAGAATATTAATCCCTTTATATTTTTAGAAAATCAAATTCTTAATTTAAAACTAATTAGCCTAACAAGAGGGGTTAGGCCACCATGGTTGCCTAAACATGGTTTAACCCAATTTTTAACCCTAGGTTACATGCACATGTTTATGCAAGCTTAGGAAAATTCTAAAAAAAAGCTTATTAATTTTGATAAAATATTTGAAAGTCAACTTGGTAAACCTTTTATTAAAGAATATCACTAATTAAAATATAATTAGTTACTAACATAATCCTAGTTGTTACAGTCTTCCCCCTTTAAGAAAATTCGTCCCCGAATTTAAAATATAAGACTACGCGTACCTTCAAAGAGATGAGGGAATTTCTTCCGCATCTCCCCCTCGGCCTCCCAAGTGAACTCCTCACCGTTCGGGCTACGCCAAAGAACCTTCACCGACGGCAGGATCCTAGATCGAAGTTTCTTCACCTACCGATCCAATACCTCCACTGGCTGCACGGTGAATAAAAGGTCGGGCTCAAGCTGTACTGTCGGATGCTGGATCGTGTGGGAAGGGTCGTGAAGATATCTGCGTAGCATCGATACGTAGAAGACGGGGTGGACATCTGAAAGACTGGGTGGAAGAGCCAAACGATATGCTACGGCGCCGACACGCTCGAGGATCTCGAAAGGACCTATGAATCTGGGGCTAAGCTTCCCCTTCCGTCCAAACCTCATCACTCCCTTCATCGGAGAGACCCTCAAAAAAACGTGATCGCCAACTGCGAACTCTAAACTGCGGCGGCGTCTGTCAGCATACGATTTCTGCCTGCTCTGAGCTGTCCTCATCCTGTCTCGAATCAGCTGTATCTTCTCGGTCGTCTCCTGTACGATCTATGGCCCCAAAATACTGCTCTCGCTGAGCTCTATCCAACAGACGGGCGATCTACATCTCCTCCTATACAAAGCCTCGAAAGGTGCCATCTGTATAGTGTCCTGGAAGCTATTGTTGTAGGAGAACTCAATCAAGGGTAAATGATGATCCCAGCTACCACCAAAGTCTAACACGCAAGCTCGGAGAATGTCCTTGAGAGTCTGAATGGTCCGCTCTGACTATCCGTCGGTCTGCGGATGAAATGCTGTGCTGAAACTCAAACGAGTGCCCAAAGCCTCCTGAAGCCTCTGCCATAATCTGCTGGTGAACTGGGTGCCTCGGTCGGACACAATACACGTCGGAACCCCATGTAGTCGCACAATCTCGTCGATATAAATCTGGGTGTACTGAGGAAATCCAAAAGTCGTCTTCACTGGTAGGAAGTGAGCCGCTTTCGTCAGACGATCCACGATCACCCAAATGGAGTCATACCCCTGCCTAGTCCTGGGTAGACCCACAACGAAATCCATCGAAATCTGTTCCCATTTCCACTTCGGAATGGGTAACGGCTGTAGCTCTCCCGCGGGCTTCTGGTGCTCGGCCTTGACTTGCTGACAAGTCAGGCATCTCGATACGAAATCAGCAATGTCCCTCTTCATTCCGTCCCACCAGTAGACTTCTCTCATATCATGGTATATCTTGGTGGAACCGGAATGGACACTGTACCCTGATCGATGTGCCTCCTCGAGAATATCGCGCCGCAATCCCTCGGCATCTGGTACGCACAGTTTAGACCCAAATCGTAATATCCCCTGATCATCGACCACGAACTCGGAGAATCTGCCATGTCCAATATGTGTCGCAATCTCTGAGCAACGGTCATCCCCGCGCTGTGCCTCATATATATGGTTAAGCAACTGTGGGCGTGCACGAACGTGCGCAAGCTGTCCCTCGATCTGTGTGAACTCGAACTGTACTCGGTCGTCACATAGTATCTGCCAATCTGCTAATGACTGCCTCTGTACTGCACTCAAGCACGAAAGACTACCCCCGGGCCTCCTGCTCAAAGCATCCGCAACTACATTAGCCTTGCCCGGGTGATACAAGATCTCGCAGTCGTAGTCTTTCACCAGTTCCATCCAACGGCACTGTCGGAGATTCAGGTCTCGCTGCTGAAATATATACTTTAGGCTTTTGTGATCAGTGAATATCTGGCACGACTCACCATAGAGGTAATGTCGCCAGATCTTAAGTGCAAGGACCACTGCAGCCATCTCCAAATCATGAGTGGGGTAGTTCTGCTCATGTTTCTTCAATTGGCGGGAAGCATATGCGATCACCTTGCCGTGCTGCATCAATACGCATCCCAGCCCTACTCGTGAAGCGTCACAATATACTATAAACCTGCCTGATCCTGAAGGCAAAGATAACACTGGCGCCGTAGTCAAGCAAGTCCGTAACTGCTAGAAACTGTTCTTGCACTCCTCCGTCCAAACGAAAGGAACCCCTTTCCGGGTTAAACCGGTAAAGGCTGCAGCAATACGGGAGAAATCCTGCACAAATCGCCTGTAGTAGCCGGCCAGTCCTAGAAAGCTACGTATCTCAGTAACGGATGTAGGTTTGGGCCAACTCCGCACGGCCTCGACCTTCCTCGGGTCTACACATATACCATCCCGTGTAATCACGTGACCCAAGAAGTCTACGCTGTCCAGCCAGAACGCGCACTTGGAGAATTTCGCATAAAGCCGATGCTCCCTCAAGGTCTGCAGCGTAATCCGCAGGTGCTGCTTATGTTCCTATATGCTCCGGGAATACACCAATATATCGTCAATGAATACGATGATGAACAAGTCAAGATACGGCCTGAAGATACGGTTCATCATGTCCATGAAAGCTGTTGGCGCGTTGGTGAGTCCGAACGACATCACCAAAAACTCGTAATGGCCATAACGCGTACAGAAAGCTGTCTTCGGAATGTCCTCCGGTCGAACTCTCAGCTGATGATACCCTGATCGCAAATCGATCCTCGAAAAATATCCTGCCCCCTGAAGCTGGTCGAACAAGTCGTCGATGCGTAGCAACGGATATCTGTTCCGCACGGTCACCCGGTTCAGCTGCCGGTAGTCGATACACTGACGCAAACTGTCGTCCTTCTTCTTAACAAACAGGACCGGAGCACCCCAAGGAGAAACACTGGATCGAACGAGTCCCTTGTCCAGCAAATCTTGCAACTGACTCTTCAACTCACTAAGCTCCGCCGGGGCCATCCGATAAGGCGGTATAGAAATAGGCCCCGTGCCGGGAATCAAATCAATACGGAAAACAACATCACGCTCAGGCGGTAGCCCAGGAAGCTCGTCAGGGAATACGTCAGGGAACTCACATACACTCGGAACTCGCATACACTCGGAACCTGGTCCAGCGAAACATCCGTGGCCCTAATCTCAGCAACATAGGCTAGGAATCCCTGACATCCCTTTCTCAGAAGCTGTCCAGCGTGAAGAGAAGAAATCAACAAGTGAGGGGTGGCACCACGGTCACCCTGCACAACAAAAGTCGACTCGCCGGGAAAACAAAACCTAACAGTCTTCTCGCGGCAGTCCACAGACGCATAGCACGTGTCCAACCAATCCATGCCCAAAAGAACGTCGAAGTCCAACATCTCCAGAAGGATCAAGTTGACAGGCAAATCTCTCTCGCCAATACGGACAACACAGGATCGGAACACGTGCCTAGCAACAAACGACTCTCCCACGGGAGTGGTCACTACAAGTGGCTGATCAAGCAACCCAGACTCTCTACCCAAACTCGGCACAAAAAGTGTGGAAACGTACGAGTGCATGGATCCGAGATCGAATAATACGTGTGCATCAATAGTACATACTGATAAGGTACCTGAGACCACCGCATTGGACGCCTACGCGTCCTGATGCATCAAAGCGAAAACCTGTGCCTGTCCTCCACCTGTAACTGGCGGTCCTCTGCTAGCAGCTGGCTGTACTCTGCCGGTAGCTGGCGGTCCTCTGCCTCGGCCGCCTCACCCTCTAGGAACAAACCCTCCGTGACCATGGCCCCTCTGTGCATGAGTCTGACGCGGAGCAACTGTGGGTACAACAGGCAATGCCCTCTGGGGTGGAGAAGGTGGAAGTGTGACATGCGGTATGGCTGGCTCCCTCTGGCATGCCTCGGTACAATCTCTGATGCGGTGATGAGGACTACCACATCCAAAGCATCCACGGGGCATCTACTGACCTTCCTGGGGGTAAGAGCTAAACATCTGACCTTGCCCCGAGTCTCTGTCACCGGTATGACGTCTATCACGGTATCTGAACGGATGTCTCTGAGCTGCTGTGTCGGTACGAACCCTCTTCGGCCCTGGAACTACTGAAGCCTCGGTAAGGCGCTCCTCGACTAATAGGGCTGCGTCTACAGCTGCGGCATACGTCTCGTAATGCTGTGCGCTGATCGCAAGTAACAGTGGTGTAAGCAAGCCTCGGAAAAATCTCTTGACTCGTAGTTCCTCAGTAGCCACTAGGTACGGAGCATAAACTGATAGCTCGGTGAATAGCACGTCGTTCTCTGCCACGGTCATCTCTGGCGTCTGGCATAAGGACTCAAATCTGCGTGCTCGGGCATCCCTGACACTCTGGGGAAGGAAGCGGGCTATAAAGATCGTCACAAACTCTGTCCAGGTCATAGGAGGAAGACCTGGTGTCTTGCCCTTCTCGACCGATTCGCACCATTTCTGCGCAAGTCCTTCCTAGCGAAAGCTCGCGAACTCGACCCACCTCGTATATAAGCATCTAAGGGAACGACATATCCGGGCCATCCTATCAATAAAGGACTGCGGGTCCTCACCTGCATCGGTGCCTGTGAAAACCGGAGGCTTCAGCCTCATGAACTCTGCAAACGATACTGAAATCACCTCTGTGGCTATAGGGGCAACTGCTGGTGCTGTAGATACCATCGCGGTCCCCGTGACTGGTGGAGCTACCTCTGGTCGCTGCGCTCGAAGCGTCTCAACTAGCGACCCTATCATCTGACGCATCTCCTACATGCTGGATCCCACCGTCTGGTGCATCTCCTGCATACCAGCCCCTAGTGTGGTGATCTGATCTGTCATGGGAGGTGTAGTCTGCTCGGGCGCAACAGGTGCACTGCCCGGATCAGTCCTCGTCTCGGACGAGTCAACACGAGCCTCGGCTCTCGCAGCCGCTCTCTGTGCCCTCGTAGTCCTTGGCGGCATAGTGGCTGAAAAGGAAGGTAGGATTCGATAAGGATACGAAAATCGAATCACAAGAATGTATATAGTCATGAAGGAATTTCCAATCAATAAGCCCTAAGGTCGCTTAGGCGGGGTACCGTGTCGTGAGTATGCCGCGGAACATACACACGCCACGCCACCCTACTGCAGCTACCTACTCCATCATACCAGGGTCAATCCTACACTCCGAAAGTAAAACCTACGCTCTGATAACAACTTTGTCACGACCCAAAGTTCGGCCCATGACCGGCACTTAACCACGCAACGCCTATAGGCGTAACATGACTAAGTAAGCCGAACCCAGAAAACAAAACCATTAAAATTTGGAGTGTTAAAACATTTAGAAAACTTTAAGTTACTTAGTAGCAATCCTTTTTGGTTCAAGTTATTATTTAAATCATTTTAACAACATTTCCTTTTTTAAAAGTTTGTCCCGAAATCGGGTAAAAGGCGAGATATAATTAAAAGTAACATGTGAAATAAATAGAGTATCACAATAAGAGAATCGCGCCCAACGGCGGAGAAATCACCTCAATATAAATACGACGCCGAAGCGAAGAATGAGCAGTAAAGTGGAAAACAAATATCATAAGAGGTAAAACTGCCTGAATAAAGTCGGCTCACAACGAGCTCGACGGCAGAGTACAAATAACATACATCGTCCTCACAACTGTCTCTAAGTCAATACATGAAAGTAGATGGAGAGTACTAGATACATCAAGATACAACTGAAAAGTAAACAGATACCGTACAAAACCCACCTAATAGCAAAAGGGCTAACACGCTTCAGCAATGGTATCTGTGTCGAAAGGTGCGGTAAACAACCAGCCGCGACTACTCCCAAGGGTAACCTATAAGCGCTGTGGCATAATGGGGGTGAGTTGCCAACTCGTGAATAGTAGATAACATATAAAGGTAATCGCGAGTATGCACGTACTGCGATACTCTAACCTATGCCAACAAATAACATCTATATGATGAACTGATTACTCATATCAGGCAGCAAATGTAATCTAAAAGTCTCCCCATATGATGCGCAAGGTATACAATAATCATGTCTGATATGGAATCTAACAACCCTATATAGCATGAGCAGGGTATGCGATAATCATGTATGGCATGTGTACTATATCAGGTACAATAGGTACAGGATGAGATGTCAATACTAAATGCTGAGTACGGGAATAAATAGTGTCTACACGGAATATCAACGTGGAAAAATGACCGGTGTCCGTCAATACACCCAATTCCTAGTAAAACTCAGACGCCATCATCCACATCGGCCCTCAAATCCTGTGAATCTCATACAATCGTGAGTGCCCAACATCGGCACCCAAATCTCATAAAATCAACCATGTCCAGCATCGACACGCAAATTCTCCAGTATGGGGCGTCCGTCCATCGGATCTGCCCACGGGCTCCGTCTGCGGAATCGGCCCTCGGCCCCCGGCAGTACGCGTCGTCCCGTATCCATCTATCGACTCTGGTCTGTATCCTCCGGATAATCGCCAGGTCTAACCAATTAGCCCCTCCGCTGGGCTCACCGTCTAACAATACGAGTCTTCTCGCCCCGGGGTACCGTACCGGGTCCACCATATACCCGCAATCGGTGCCTACCTCTGCTCGAATCGGGTATACTCACACAAGCTCTCTGGAACCGAGAAAACTCATGGTGGACGCACTAAAATATCATTTCAAGGGAAACTGGGTTTTTAAACAGTGCGTATTTTCTTAAATTAGTACTCCGGTTCCCAAATCCAGAAATCACATAATCAAATACAATGCGTAATCCATGCAACATGTCATATGGCGCTAAGAGTAAAAGAAAGGGAAAACCGCTCTTTTGAAAGATCTAGTTTTGAGAATAACGCCTGCGGTCCCTTAGTTTTTAAAACAAGTCTATATCATCCATGTATGTAGCATATGAATATGTGTATCGGTATGGATGTGTGCATGGATAAGTATGCAAAGTGAATATAGCAATGTACATGTGCACAACTGTAGACATATGATGCGTATGTGCCCAAGTAGGGTTATATCAATGAAGGTACTCACGAAAATGCATATACAGTGTGCATGGTATGAATGTCCATATGATAGTAGGTGGCAAATCATGACAACTTCAAATAAGCAGAATCAAACATGAGATTTATAGCAATCCTATAATGTGAGTGTCATGGCAATCACTAACGGTGTGAGTGTAGCATATAAATCGTGCTCGTGCACTTGGACCGTTAGTGACATGCAGTGTTCTATACTACCAGTTCTATATATATAAGATGGTATGCTACTCTAGTATGCCTGTATGAACACATAAAACTAACATCCTATTACGCTCTGACGCTTAACGCCATACGGGCGATTTCCCCATAGATGTTAAATCTACTCACCTGGTCGCGTGATAAGTATAGCCGACCACGTGCTTCCCTTTCCTGGCGGCGTCTGACGTACCCGCCTGCGAACCTGGAATTAACACAAGAATCCCAATATATCAAAATCTCGTAAAACGCGATATCGGAACGAAACGAGAAACTCGCGTCGCGAATTAACGCGCGTGCGCGCGATACGCAGGAACGTGTGTGTGTCCAGAACTCGATCCGATATGCCGCGATACGCTGAATCACAGAATCCACTCACGTATCGCGCAAAATAAAATAACAGAAAAAGACATACAGTCCCATATTTTACCCAAGTTAGGATATTACAAAACTATATATACTCTGGACCCACAAAATGCAGCAGACACCTGTACCAAAAACCCTAGCCCCTAACCCCCTAGTCTGGCCGCAAATTGCGGCCAGAACGAATATTCCGGCGGCCTCGGGTTGAAGTGGTGGGGTCGGGCTCTGGTGGTGGGGTCAGGGTGTCACCAGTAGGCTATGGTCCAATCAATTTTATTCTGAACCTATAAGGGTAACATCAGATCTCAAAAAGCCATGTTTTTGCTTAAAACGTCAAGTTTGGTATAATCTGAAAACTGAAGGTATTTTAGTGCAAATCTGTGGTTATCCTAGGTTAACCTGGCCTCAACAATACTTACTTAGGCTAGTCTACCCAACACCAACCTTACATAACCACATTTTCACATAAAACACCCAAACGAGCACAAAACGCATAAATATTGCTAATCGAAGCTACTTCTACACAACTAAGAAACAAGGAAGGAGTTTAGAAGTTATACCCCACAAGGAACCTCATAAACAAGGAGAAGGAGAAGAAGAAGATGGGTGGAGCTTGCTGGGGTGCTGCTGTTGCTGCCTGGAATTGCTGTTGCTGTTTAAAGCTGAAGCTGTTTAAGGCTGAAGCTGTTGTTGTGTTGTGTGGTGTTGTGTTGTTGTGTTGTGTGGTGTTGTGTTGTATATGGAGTTGTATATGGAGTTGGGGCTGTTTGCTAAGGAAGTGCTGCTGTTGCTGATGCAGCTGAAGCTGATGCCAAGATTTGAGATGATGCTGATCTTATGGATTCTGAATTGTTTTTGTTGTGATGCTTGTGCTGAGGTAGCAGCAGCTAGTGCTGATGTAGGATAAGTGAGAGGGTAAGTTTGAGAGTATGTGTGAGTGAGAGATGTGAGGGATGTGAGTGAGAGGGAGAGTGTGGAGGCTATGAAAAAGTTATGAAGTGAAGTGGGTGTGACCCTTCCTAAACCACCATTTTCTCTCTCTATCAAAGCTAACATGACACCTATCATTCTCTCTCTCTCCTCAACCCAAGTCAACCCCAAAAGAATATTAATCCCTTTATATTTTTAGAAAATCAAATTCTTAATTTAAAACTAATTAGCTTAACAAGAGGGGTTAGGCCACCATGGTTGCCTAAACATGGTTTAACCCAATTTTTAACCCTAGGTTACATGCACATGTTTATGCAAGCTTAGGAAAATTCTCGAAAAAAGCTTATTAATTTTGATAAAATATTTGAAATTCAACTTGGTAAACCTTTTATTAATGAATATCACTAATTAAAATATAATTAGTTACTAACATAATCCTAGTTGTTACACATAGACTACTGGGCTGCTGTTGAGCGTTAGCGACGACGGTCGCTTTCCCCTTTTCCTTCTCGTTCCGCGGCTCCGGCTTTGGTGGAGACGGTCTATGACCCATCCGGTCCATTTGGGCCAGTTTGTCGATCAAGGCTTGGAACGTGGTCGGCTTAAAGAACATCATCAATTGGGAAATAGTTGCATGAGGGTCCAGAGTGCCGACGAACATACCCACCGCCGGCGCTTCTTCGATGCGCTGTTCGCATTTCGACCACAGATTCCGCCATCGTATTGCATATTGAACCCACGTTTCACCTGGCTTCACCCTGGCATTGATCAATGCCGTTATTGGAGTGCGTTCACTAGCACTCGCGAATCGCTGGGTGAATAATAGCTCCATTTCTGCGAAAGTCTTAACGGAGTCGTTTGGAAGTTCAGAGTACCATTCGAAGGCCGTATTCGACAAGCTGCCGACGAACTGGCGAAGTAGCAATTTATCATCACCTCCGGTGTTACCACATAGAGCCCTGAACTGGGCGACATGCTGGTGGGGATTGCCCGTCCCTTTGTATACATGAAATTTAGGGATCGTATATCCCGGCGGATTCTTTATTTGATCATACCAGCCTGGATATGGTTGCCCAGTTTTAACGACTTGGCCGGCCGCTTCATTCTCCTGGTGAGCTCGTATTTGCTGAGCAATATAGTCATCCAGAGCGGCCTTGGAAATGGTTTCCTCTTTGGCTGCTGAAAGAGCTGGAGGAAGGTTCGATGTCTCCCCTCTGTCGTCTTCAATGATGATCGGGGGGTCTTTAGCTGAATGTTCTTGCTGTAACATCATCCCGACCATGTCTTGTAAGAGAAGCGCCATTCGTTTTATATTAGCCGCTTTCTTCTGCTGCTTCTCTGTCCTTCTTTTCGAGGACTCTGTGGAGAAAGTCAGCATCGGTTTCTTGTTCATGACGCTGCTCTGATGACGCCTCCGGGTTTTCTTTTGGCCCGGTGAGCGCGACCATTTGCGTTAGCATTTCCTGAAGCTTCTGTTGCTGCTCCTGGGATTTTGTCACGGATCGGGTGAGCGGTCGGTGACCCGTAGAAGCACGGCTTTCCTCTTTTCCGGAAGCCATATAAACGGTATGCACCATCATATCCCCAGACTTGGGGCATTTGGGTTCAGCGTCTTTGCGGTTTGCCGCAGTTACAGGGGCTTTCTCTGGACTCCTTCTCTTTTGAGCAGTTGAAGTCGAGGGGGCCGTTGCAGCGGGCACCCAAACAGCTGTTGCCTTTTGTGGGTTGGCGGGATGGTTCTCTTATTGCTGAACTCTCACCTTTTTCTGTCGGCGAGAGTAATCTTGATCAATTACTGAGTCCTGAACCTGTCGCCATACTTTATAAATTTTGGAGGACAGCCGCTGAGGGGGCTGCTCCAGCTTCTTCTCTGGAGCATTCTCCATAGATGGAGGAGGTCTTTTCATTACGGCGGTGGGTGAATTCCTGCGCACCCTATTAAGCAGCTCGAAACTGTTCCCAGTTGGAACAGCAGCATTGACTTCCACCGTTGGGGCTGGTGGAGTTAGCCCAGAGGGGGAGTTTCCCCCAGCCTTCCTTACTCGGCGCCAGTGGCAATTTCGAGCGTGTCAAGCTGTTGGGATTGGTTCAGCTTTAGGGGTGACTTCCTCATGCTCCCTGTGTTGGTCAGAAGTTGCTGGTATTAGCCTCTTAAAGACCGACGTCTGTTGAGTGGGGACGGCCAACCTATCAAAAGCAGACTTTCGCGCAGGAGGAGAAGTTTTGATGACTTCATTTGGGGCGGAAGCTGGAACAATCAGTCTTGCAAAGACAGACCCCTTGGCAGGAGAAGTCGCTTTAACGACTTTGGGCACAGGGATAGCTATCTGATCAGTCGAAAATACTGCATTTCTAACAAGGCAATTTCCCTACCTTTTGCAGTCAAGTAAATGTATCCGGTATTCATATCACACATATTTGCAAAACACATGTAAAATACTGGATTACTTATACTGTATACTAAAACCAGCACTTTTAGGGAAATTGTGTGTTTATCATGGTATTGCATCATTCTTGTATAGCGCAACTCTTGTCTTGGAGTCTATGCAGGAAATTCCGGAAGCAAAGCCCAAAATTGAGAAAACAGTGCAGATAAAATACGCCAACTCAAAGACTGAAGATCTGGTAGTATTACAGAAATCCAAATAAAATTCCACACATCAGAAAGAGGCCCAAAACACAGCCCAAGAATTACCTGTAAAGAGGAAGAATCAAGGCCACCAAAGGGCCGCTGATCCGCGGCCCAAACCCCCTTGGCGCCGCGGATCCGTGGCCATATAATGAGATCATGGCTTCAAATTTTGTCACATGCCTATTTTTAACGGCTAAACCTTCCAGAAGACCCCAGAAGATCCACGTGGCATATCTAGAAGGCTCGGCTTAACAAACTCTTGGAGGGAAATTCAAATTTTGGGCATAACTAACTTTTTGGAGGGAAATTTAAATCTTTTGGTTAACTAACTTGTGGAGGGAATTCAAATTTCAATCCTAGATCTAGAATTTGGAGGTCTATATAAGAGAGCCTAGATCTAGGGTGCAAATTGTTAAAGAATCACCATCTTCTTCCTCCCACAAGTTGAGTGACACAACTTGTGCCCCAAATTCAATCCCCAATTCAACCTCAAGATCAAGATCCCAAGATCAATTCAAGCAAGAAATCCTTCAACCTTTAGAAGCGACGCCGGATTTCCAACTGAGCAAGAGATCCACGCCGATCCGCGACTCAAGGAGCCGAGCGAAGCCGAAATCGACGATCTAGTTCCTTCCTTTTGTAAATTCAAGAGAGTTGTAACGAAAATTGTCGATAAATAAAGGTGAATTTTCTATATTCTTGCTTATCTTTTAATTCAAGCATAATGATTAGATCTCAATTTGTGATTGTGTTTGTGATCATGATGTTTGAGTAATCTCCGCTCGTGTAGGAGTTGTGACGATCTTTAGATGATGATGATTTAGATATTCTTACAATTCTTAAATCCTATAATGTTTGGAAATTCTAGTGAATCAAATGATTAATGACCTAGTTTCGAGATGATGCCTTCTTGATCGTGTTCACTCGAAACTAGGGAACAACTATTAAACATTTGATTAAGTAGAAGCTAGAATTTGAATGCGATCCATCGAAAGGACAAAGGATGAGTTGCGAAATCCCTAATTTCCTCGCAAGATCCTTAAACCTCGATGAATTTGCATCGATCTAGTATCAATTCATTAATGGATAAGAATTAGTAATCTTTAGATCTCATCACATCTATAGATCCGATCTACTCCTACGAGCCATACTTCTAATCTTGATTGTTGGTTAGAAATTATCACACATCTCAATTCTTGTTTTTAATGTCTTTTCTAGATCTAGATTTTTCTTATTTCTTGATCTTCAAATGCAAATCATGAATTGTTTTCTTTTCTTTGCCTTAAATTTTCAACTCATCTAATTCGGAAATTGAACGGATTACACTTTCCCTGTGGACGATCCGCATTCGCTAACGCGCTACATCCGACACCGTAGTTGATTGCGGTCAAATAATTTTTGGTTGTGATTTCTCTTTACAATTTTCTAAAAACCAACACACAATCGGAAAATCGTTACAATCACTATCCTCTTTGGAATAACCCTTTCTAGAATTGCAGGCTTCTTTATGGGCCCATATGAACCTTGGCCCAATCTGGCGAAGACCAAGGCATTTGGTGTGGGCGACCCATTGAGAGGGGCCGCAGCAGTTGCAAGCCGATCAAAGACCGACTTATTCGGAGCTTCTTGTAATGGTGTAGGAGTGTTGAAACTCATTGGCGGGATCATAGTCCCGAAGAATAGTCCAGTGGTGGCTTGAGTCACCTGGTCCACCGGCATTGTGAAAAGGGAGGCCGCCTGGGGCCCGTAAGCTATACCTCCAGATGAGGCAGAACGTGAGTTGCAGCTGCAGCTGGAACACTTCGTGCAAGTAGACGCCATTGATCTTTCGTTTTCTGCACCAAGCAAGACAACAAATCTTAGTACCTCGAACCCAAGGGTAACCATATCAAACCGCGATTCGTTCGCGAACACGACACACGAAGTGTGGAGAGGAAAGAGGAAAAGGTCCCACCGGGCGTGCCAGAATCTGTTCCCCGCCGAAAGACGCGGGAAAGACGCAATAAACGTCTCACCTGAATTTCGGGGAAGATGGTAATTGGTGCTATCCGTCCATATTTCCGAAGATGCCAAGTTGATTTAAGGCACCATGTATCGAAGGTTTAAACGGATGCGGCTGATGTAGCAGACTTCGTCAAATTCCCCCTCGTTTGAGGGGTTTTTGATTGTGGGAACGATCTTCCCTGCAGTCGCAAGCCCCTGCAGTTAATTACGCTACCGCGTCGCGGTAACAACTTTCTCTCTCTCTAGATGGTCACTTCGTGTCGTGGGTGTTTGTTTTGTTTTTGGTTGCCCGTGGATTGTATACGGAGACTAATTTATATTGTCGCCCGTAGGGCGTGGATTAGTCCAAATCCGTATCTTCTTAGATTTGGGTTTGGGGGTTGGGTTTAAGGATACGTTAGACTTATTTGAGGCTATGATCAACTTAAACGTTTTTTATGGATACGTTAGTCTAATTTTTAGGCTAAGACCAACTTAACGGGATCGTTTAGATCCGGCAAGAGAGCATTTGGACTCTATTGTTTAGTTTAGGGATATTGCGGGCGATTAGTTTAGGGGCATTACGGTCTAACGTTAGTTTAAGGACATTACAGTCTAGTTTAAGGACATCATAGTCTATGAGTTTAAGGACCCCACAGTCCGTTGTTTAAAGACGTCATAGTCTATAAAGTTTAAGGACATAATAGTCCATGAGTTTAAGGACCCCACAGTCCGTGAAATGTGTGGTTGTCGGGACCCGTCACCTCTCTGAAGACGTTGAAGGATTACAACGACAAATATCATAGGAGTAAAGAGATGTACTCTTGAACCGGTGTGAATTAGTCGGAAGATTTGTAGTCCAATTTGGGACTAAGATCTGTTAAATATTCGTGAGAAGATGGGCTCAATTAAATATAAGTTGAGAACTTATGGCCAATATTGGGCTAAGTCCAATAAATGTTTAACATTTTTATTCTGGCTATTGAGCTTTTATTTGGGCTTGGCCCTTTTAATAATGCCGAGCATTTGATCTTGACACTTTTTTTGTCTTGTATTGAATGCAGAGCATTCATCAGAACAATTTATGTTCTGTCAGCGCAACACGTGGCGCGCCAGGTGCTTTGCGCCAGTTAAAGAGTGCAGTGCGCTTCTGCCAAGTAGCGCACAAGAAAAGGACACGTGTCGCGCTTGGCGCTAAGCGCCAGATGATGGGCGCATTGCGCCAGTTTATGAGTGCTAAGCGCTAGTCCATGAGCGTATTGCACTTTCAATTTAGTGGCGCACACGTGAGTGGAATCCCATTTATGTATCTGTTTTTAGGTTGGCATAACAGCGCTTGGCGCTGAGCGCCAGCCCATGAGCGCAGTGCGCTATTTCAGAAGCGCAGAGCGCAAGTTGCATACGTGGTTGACACGTGGCGCATTTTTGTGCCGAGCACCGGTTTAGAGAGAGCAGAAGCGTTGTTCAAGAGCGCAAGACGCATTTCAATAGCGCAAAGCGCATTTGATCAATTTTTATGATCCGTGAACAAATTTATGTTCTCTTAAAAGAGACTTTGTCTCAAGATTCAAGAACAACAGTTTTCATTTTTGAAAGGACTTGCATTTATATATCTTCTTTCAAGAGCTTGCTCTTTTTCTTTTGAGTTTTCTCAAAATTTATGGGGGAGTTTTTTTATGTCAGACTTGAAGTCTTGGGGCCTTTATATAGGGAAAATTGATTTGTTAAATCAGTTAAAGAGATCTTTCTCTGATTGATTTGGGGATATTTCCCACCGTTACAGAAGCCAATCTTCTTGTTTTTAACAAGATTGAAAGAAAATCTTTCCATAACAGAATTTTAATTCTGATTAATGATTTATCATTATTTATTAGAACTTTTCATCTAACAGTGGGGAATTTTTAATTCCAGCGCTAGCACACCCGTGCTTTGCACGTGGTGCGCTGCTCAGAGCGCAGCGCACCTGTGTTTGACACATGGTGCGCTGCTCAGAGCGCAGCGCAGCCTGCGCTAACGCACCTGTGTTTGACACATGGCGCGAAGCGCTCCTAGCGCTAGCGCACACATGGTGCACTGCCTAGGGCGCAGCGCACCTGTCGCTAGCGCATCCGTGTTTGACACGTGGCGCATGTTCCCCTCCGAAAGACGGCGCACAAGCCTGCGAAGTCCTGACGCTGAGATTCGGGGCAGATGCTATTTGGTTTTATCCGTCTACCTCTCCGAAGATGCCAAGTTGATTTATGGCACCGTGTATCGGAGGTTTAGACGGATGCGGCCGATGTAGCAGACTTCGTTAGATTCCCCCTCGCTTGAGGGTTTTTGATTGTGGAGATGCTCTTCCCTGCAGGCGCAAGCCCCTGCAGTTAATTACGCAACCGCATCGCGGTAACAACTTTCTCCTTCTCCAGAATTTCACTTCGTGTCGTGTGTGTTTGTTTTGTTTGTGGTTGCCCGTGGATTGTATACGGAGACTAAGCGCTATCGTGGCCCGTAGGACGTGGATTAGTCTAAATCTGTATTTACTTAGATTTGGGTTTGGTGTTTATAGTTTAAGGATACATAAGCCGTATTGAGGGTAAGATCAACTTAAACATTCGTTAAGGATACGTTAGTCCTGTTTGAGACTAAGATCAACTTAACGTGGTGATCCGTTTAATATATGGCCGTCAGGACTCATCACCTCTCTGACGTCGTTGAAGGATTACAACGATAGGTGTCAGAGGAGTTCAGAGACGTACCCTTGAACAAAAGTCGATTTGGAGTTTTATAGTCCATTTAAATGTTTAAGGATACGTTAGCCGTATTTGGGGCTAAGATCAACTTAAACGGGACCGTTTAGATCCGGCGAAAGTGCATTTGGAGGCTCTATTGTTCCAGTTTAGGGACGTAGTGGTCCATGTTCTAGTTTAGGGACGTGGTGGTCCATAGGTAGTTTAAGGACGTTGCGGTCCATATTCCAGTTTAGAGACGTGGTGGTCCATATTCCATTTTAGGGACGTAATGGTCCATCGCCAGTTTAGGGACGTAGTGGTCCATCATTAGTTTAAGGACGTTTCGGTCCACGAGTTTAAGGACCCCGCAGTCCATATACGTATGTGGTCGTCGGGACCCGTCGCTTCTCTGACGTCGTTGAAGGATTACAACGATAGGTGTCAGAGGAGTTCGGAGATGTACCCTTGAACCGGAGGTAAATTGATTTAAGAGAGCAATCTTGCTCAGTCAATTTAATTTGAAGACTTACGGCCAAAATTGGGCTAAGTCCATTTGAAAATGTTCAACATTTTATTTGCTTTTGCATTTTTATTTTATTTTTTATTTTTATCTGGGCTCTACCCATAAAGGATGCAGAGCATCAATTTGTTTTGGGCTCTGCCCATTTATAAATGATGCAAAGCATCTACTTTGTTTGGGCTCTGCCCTTTTATAAATGATGCAAAGCATCTACTTTGTTTGGGCTCTGCCCTTTTTTTTAAAATGCATAGCATTTTTTATTATTTCGTTTGGGCTCTGCCCAATTATAAATGATGCAGAGCATTAATTCTGTTTGGGCTATGCCCTTTTTATTACGTCACAATTGAATTATGCCTGCTTGGTCTTTTTGATTTGGGCCTGGCCCTTTAGGGAATGCATTGCATTTATCAGGCGCTTTGCGCCAATCAGATAGCGCAAGCGCTTATAGTGTTGACACGTGTCGCGCAAGCGCAGTGCGCTGTACTAATGCGCTGCACCTGCGCTGCTGACACGTGGCGCGCTCTGGTGGCTTACGCCAATCCAGGAGCGCAACAGCGCAGTTTGCAAGTGCAAGGCACTATGATTTGAGAATCTTTTAGATTCAAGAACCAATGGTTCATAAAAGAAGTGCAAAGCACCATTCGTTTTCTTGATCTAATTTAGATCAAAGAAAAACAAGTTTTTCTTCTTTTTATTTCAGGAACCAAAGGTTCATAAAAAAGTGCAAAGCACTGTTCTTTATTTTGTTTTTTCTTGTTTTAAAGAACCAGTGGTTCATAAGAAGTGCAAAGCACTGTTTATTATGTGAAGATCATTGATCTTGTTCTTAGATCAATGATCTATTAAAAGAAATTTCTTCTATTTTATGAAGGTTTTTTTTTTTTACCTTTTTCTTGAAACTTTTTCAGAGTTCTCTCTGTTTGAAGCTCTTGATTTCTCAAGAATGTTCCTCTTTTTTTTTTGAGGTCTAGGGTCCTTTTTATAGTGCCCATAAATTAGTTAAAGGGATCTTTCTCTGAGTGATTTAGGGAATTTTTCCCACCGTTGGAACTTTGATCCAAGGGCTTCTGTTTTACAGAAGAAAATCTTCTTGTTTTAACAAGAACAGAAAGATTTCTTTAGAATCTTGATTCTGTTTGGCACAAATACCCCAGCGCGTGATACGTGTCAAGCAGCGCATCTGCGCTGACACGTGTCGCGCAGCGCAACTGCGCTAGCGCATCTGCGCTGACACGCGTCGTGCTGCGCAAAGCGCAGCGCACCCGCGCTAGCGCATCTGCGCTGACACGTGTCGCGCAGCGCAGCGCTTGCGCAACTGAAGCATTGCTTCCTTTAATTTTGCTTTAAATAGAGTTTTGCTCTGATTGGGTGCGCTGCTTTGGGCGCTGCGCTGATGTGTCTACGCCTAACACGTGGCGCGTTGCGCCCGGGATTTGAAGCGTTGCTTCAAAATTTGAATTTTGAATTTCCAATAGAGCTTTATTCTAATTGGGGGAAACAAATGCCCCCCCACCGTTGCGCTCACGTGGCGCGCACGTGAGTGCAGCGGTGGCAAGCTCCTGACCGTTGGATCAAGGGGTGAGCTGAAGGGGCGCAAGCGTCTTATAAATAGGACCTTTGGTCCTTAAAAAAAATCTTCACCCCTTTTTCAAGATTCTTGATTTCAACAGAGTTTTGCTCTTGCTTAAGAACTTCAGAGTTTTGCTCATTTCCAAAGTTAGAAACTTTAGGTAAAACTTAATTTAGATCAAATTAATTTAAATTAATGTTAACCAAAGAGCTTTGCTCTCACAGATCTTTTGATCTAAAGAGATCCCCATTAGGGTTTCATACAAAGAGCTTTGCTCTCAAAAACTTGTAGATCTGCAAAGATCTTGTTCATGGGTTCTAACCCATGAACAGAGCTTTGCTCTTGGATCAACTGTAGATCTTTTAGATCTGAAAAATGAAGAATTTTTTTTATAAGTTTTTCATGGATTTTTCAAGATTCCAAAAAAATTAAATTCTTTTAAGTGTAAAAATTTTCTGATGGACCTTTCCATTATTACCATAGAGCTATGCTCTTTTAAAGAATTTTATTCCTTTGAGACCAGAATTTGACAAGTGTCATTCTGTGACAGAGCTTTGCTCTGAAAGAGGAGATTTTCTCCTTGTCTCTAGGGATTCCCCATTGATGAGAATATTCTCTTGTGGAATTTTTTTTTAACTGACAGTCTCATCCAATGATGAGGCTGTCTTATTAAATGAGGCATTTTCATCCAGATTTTGTGAGTCCCCATTTAGTCTCCCACCTACTGCACTGCAGTGTGGTGTAATTAATTTTTGAATTCAGCTAATTGGAAATTTTTAAACGCCAAGCATTGGAATCGCAGCACTAACGACTATTTCTTGTTGTTTTGCAGTGACCATGTCTCTCGATACCTCGTACCCGTTCGTCCGCTCAGAGGAAAGGTTTCCTGAAGCGCCCTTGGACCGTGACGTCTTGGCTATGATTAGGGACTACGACCCGGAATATAAGAGTCTCCACCTTTGGGGGTCGTGGTATAACCAGATCATCATGGATCGACGGAGCTTCACGTGCGCCATACCGTCAGAACCCATCACGGCGATTCACTATGCTACCCCATCCTCGGTGCAGTATGCTGTGGAGATGGTTGATTGGACCTCAAAGGGCTTTCTTCATCCTGCTATGGATGCGATTCCGGTCCAGCGTCCTATGGTTTTGGATATCCTAGGACGCCGTATTTGTCAGGACGAGGCGCGACCTTGGGGGCAATCATATAACATTGGTCTGATCCCCCGTCACCCGATCGGTTATCTGCCGTGGGCCCGGTACATCCTGTCGATGAAGAAGTCGCAGTTGATAAAGTTAGGATTGTATACCGCGGTATACGTCTCTCTGTTCTAATATCCCACGCTCCCCACCTGGTGGTTCAAGGCCTTCCTGGAGCAGTGGAACATTCCTACCTACACTTTCCTCGCCATGGATCGGGAAGTGTCAATCTCTCTGGAAGAGTTTACAGAGGTATCCGGTTTACCGGTTATAGGGGAACACTATGAGGAGTTGTTCCCGACAGACGAGTACGTCTTCGGTGCTAAGCCGGTGGTAAGGGGGCTCACGCCGGAGAATCCTGTTCAACATCAATTTCCAAGCTTGATTAAAGTGTTGAACATCTATGAGTCCCTTTTTATCGAACATGGGAGTCGGGGAGTTAACTTTGAGGATTTCATTGCTCGGTTCCTTCTAGTTCGCTACCGTGGATGACCCTTTCGGTCTAAGTGTGGACAACCTGCCGGAGAAGGAGATAGACCAAAAGGGTTTTTTCCTTCCGGACTTCCCGACTATGTTTTTTGCAGAAATTGCGGCCCCCGGGATAGACGAGGAGGCCTTTTTCTTAGGATTTCTCGGCTTGTGGTTGAGTTTGTTTGCGATCCCAATGCACTCTCACCGTATGCAGCCTTCTGTCTTTTACCCAGCCCACCGGATGGCCATCGGGGTAAAGGTGGCCGTTTGGATCGCTGGCTTGGCACACCTATATCATGGCCTCAGTCGAGCAGCGGATGCTAATGAGCCCGGGGTACTGCATGTGGTCTTCTCGATGCACTACTTTATATCGTGGCTCAAGCTACATACGACGGGTGTCTTCCGCATGCACAAAAGGCCCTCGTTCTTCGACAAGTGCGGTTTCCCTCGCATTATACAGTTGATCGGCGCATCAATTGTGACCCCATCACCACAGAACGCCAGGGGTTTACTCCTTCGCTCTCACACCGTTGGATCCAGGATGTCCTTTATTGACAAGGTACTGACTATTTGAAAAGCGTCCACCACCGCGGTGCGACCATTACAAGACTCCTTTAAGGATGGAGCATCAGTTTTGACGGCCCGGAAGACCCTTCACTTATACTCTATTAGACCGGGCTTCCTAGTCTTTAGGCAGAATGGTGCGGCGATTTTCATGAGATATAACCCGCATCGTTTTGCCTAACAACTGGGCTACGATCATGGGGTCCCCTTGGAAGCTTTCCTGCTGGAACCCGCTGCCACTGAAGAAGGGATGGAGAACGCGCTGCATCATTTCATGCGCCTGAATACGGGTTCTCATTTCTTTATCAGTGCGCCGGCTTGCGCTCCACGACTCCTCAACGTATACAAAGACTGGTATAATCATGCGACAGGAGCCGTTATAAAGAAGGAAAGGCGACTGTTGGTCGACCGTAAGGGTGCGCCTCCAGGCAGTGGCCGCAATGCTCCTTTGGTCCCGAGGACTCCAGTATTTGCCTCTCTAAAAGAGGTTAGAACCGGGCCATCGCGTGCGCAAATTCCTCCTCACGGATTGCCGCTTCCCGATATTACAGATGCAGCCCCAGCGCCCTATGCTCCAATGGAGACAGTGGTTGTAGTTTCGCCGGAGTCTAGCGTGGGTGCAGACATCGGGACCCGCCGTCCCAAGGTGGCTGCTAAACGGAAGTCGATCCCACGTGCACCTAGGGTCGGAGGGCAGAAGAAAAAGAAGTCGCTCTTCGCTGCAGACGTCGCGTTCGGTCAGGAACCCTACGCTCCCTATGCCGAGGGCCTGAGTGAATACGGGACTAACGAGGGATTAGTCATGCCGCCACCGGATGATACGGACTTGGAGGCCGCTCTCGAAACTTCAGCGTGGTTGACAAGGCGTGACGCATGGCTGGCTAAGCTTGCGGATTCAGGTAATCACTAGTCGCATTTTTTATTGCATCATATCTTTATTATTGCCTTTGACTAATATTTTTCCTTCTTTTCTTCCAACAGGCATCACCACTGAAGAAGCCATTGTCGCTTCACTCAAGACCTTCCAAGAGGAGGAACGCCTTAGAGCGTCTTTAGGCCTCAGTAAGTTTCGATTCATCAAGTTTTTATTCTCCTTGTGTTATGGTCAATCTAATCTCTCCCTTTTTTATTACAGAAACCTTAATGCCGTTCCCGCCAAGTGACGCAAATGTTTTGCCAGCTGCCGATGTTCCTGCTTCCTCTGGACCACTGCAGGAGGTTCGTCTTGAAGAGCCGATGAGAGATGCCTTAAAGGCTCTGGAGGAATCTTTAAATGAGGACGACGATGCTTCGATGAAGAAAGCGTCAAAGAGGTCCATCGTGAAAGCCCGGGAGGAACGGAAGCGATCGAGGCGCGAAGCAAAGGCACGCAGGGCTGCCTTGGCCATTGGAGCGAGCCTAAGCACCATCCCTTGTGCCGACACCCCGTCAGAAGAGCCCCCGGTCGCCCTGTCTACAGCTCATAGACAGGCGATCCGCGCCAATAGAGAGCTTAACGACAAGTCTACCTCAGGTAATACTTCTTTCAGAATTTCGTTATAAGACTTATAAAGCTGTCGGCTCTTATATGTTCTACCCTGCAGGGCCAAGCCCAACCGAGGGGGAGGCGGAGACTGTCGAACTTGAGGGGCTGAGGGGAGAGACATTGGTCGAGCCCGAGTCGGTGGCGGATGACATAGCTGGGATTGCTGGGCCCGAGGTAGTGGCTGACGAACTGGTCATGTCCACTATGCCTGAGCAAGCAGTTGTTGTTGAGCCCGAGGTAGCAGCGGGCGGAGTGCCTGAGGCTGTTGATCTTGCGGTGACGGTGGACGAGATAACCGTGACTGCTGAACCTGAGGGAGTAGCGGGTGAGGTGGACATGGTTCCTGAGGACGAACCGACCGCTCCTTCTCAGGAATCTGGCAATGCTCCAGTCATAGCCCTCCCTGTCTATGGTCCTTCGCCGTCTCCGGGTCTCGCGAGCACGACAACGGTTCCCATTGAGTCGGGTGATGAGGCCACGGGCGGTGGCCTCATGTTGATGGAGGAGGGAGTCACCTCCGTTTCGGCCGGCAGCTCACCAGGTAATCCTAAGTTACTGTCCTCTTTATCTTACAATCCTTTCTGACAAGTTCACATTTGTTCGTAATGCAGGTGCAGCCAGTGCCGACGCCCCATTGCTCGAAGGAGCACCTTCAACTACTGCCCTGGCGGTGGTCACCTCTCAGCCCTCTCTCATACCGTCAAAGATGTTGGAAGGTATGAGTTTGCAACTCATTAATCTCACTTTTCAGACATATAATTCGTGTACTAAAGTCATACTGTTGTGTCTTTCAGGAGTGCTTTTTGACCATCTTTATCAGGTGTTGCTCCCACACTTCTCCTTCCCATCCAAACTCGCTTCTTCCTCTGGTGGCGCTGGTGAGTATGATTTCCATTGATATCTTTCTTTTTCATTGATGGAATTACTTCTAACCTTTTTTTTCTCATCTCGACTGCAGTGCTACAGATTGAAGGAGGGGATAAAAGATCGGCTGCGCCACCGGCCCTTCCGACTTTGCCACCTGTCTCAGCTGGTACGGCGACTATCACATTGATGACTCCCCCCTTTTTATTTTCTGTACTGTTATCTGATCGCATCCTATTTTTTTTCAGCTGTCGTTCCGGTCTCGGAGCCCTTCGAGCCTCGCATCACAATGCCGGCAGGTCCATATCTGAGACGTCCATCTTCGAAAGGCGTCGCGAATAGTCTGCGCATGTTGAGTGACTACGTCGAGGAACTCGACGTTGAAACTCCTACATCTGCCGCAGACTTCGCTACGGCGGTTAACCCGATACTGGTGATACTCGTGAACTTTCATGACGAGGGCATCATCGCATCTTGGGTTAACTATTGTAGGGAGATCGAGGCCCGCCTGCATCAGTTGGAGTCGCTGCGTCCCGCTCCCGAGACCTTAGCCGCCGGTAATCAAAAACTAGCGTGGATTGAGCAGAGCGCTTCTTACTTCCGCCATCTCGAACAAGAAGTCATTTCAAGGTGTAAGGAGCGCGGTGAGACTTCGAGCAATTCTGCCCAACTGCATGCTCGGGTGGAGGCCAATGCTGCAAGGCTGAAGGTTGTCTTTGAGGGCCTTCTGCAATGTCTTTCCGAAGGGTTATCATTGAGGCAACAGCTTGACGTTGTCGAGCGGGATGCACCCAGCCAAGAAGCAGCCCAGAAGGCGGCCGAGGAGCAACTTTCATCTTTTTTACAGCAGCGGGCCCAGGTGGAAGCGGAGGTGGCCGCGGCAGCCACTCAGGAGGAGGCGCTGAAGGAAGTACGAGAGCAGCTTGCGGATTTACTAAAGACACTTCCTCCTCAGTAGCTATCCCTCTTTGTATCGTTTATACTTTTAGATAAAAAAGAATGTGTATATATATATTTTTTATTCTTTAACATAATGTATACTGTACCCAATCAAGTTTATGAATAAAAGATACACATTTTGTTTGTAATGTCTTGTGTCATTTTGTCCGTCTTTTCTTTCTTTTATTATCAGCATGCCATCTTAGTAAACATGGTTGACGGATGATTAGAGCGAGTATCTTGACTTTCTCAAGAAATAGCGATGGCTTAGGCCACAGGTTCAGATCCGCTGCCTAAGACTTTTCAACTCTATGAGCCGTGAGGGTCTCATAGAGATTTTTCTTCCTACGGATCGAGAGGATTTCGTAAGTGTGTTTTCTCCTTAGGAATCGTGTGGACTCCTAAGTGTGTTTTCTCTTATAAGTCGTAAGGATCCTGTAAGAGAATTTTTCCTTCCTACGAGTCGAGAGGACCCGTAAGCGGTTGTTTCCCTCCTTGTCGAAACTCGACTTTGGAGAGTGAGACCCGTGAATAGTATGCAAGGGACCGTTTTAGATTGAATTGCAGGGTCCCATTGTTCAGGGAGCAAGTTTTTTATTCCCTGCTGCCTGAGGCTTCAACTTGCAAGTTGAGACGAATCGGGAATTTTCCCGCGGAGACACTGGTTTCTCTGCGAGCCGACGCGAATCAGGAGTCTCTCATCAAGGATCGTTTGTTTCCCTGAGTTGAGGTATTTGCTAAGGATTATTTGTTTCCCTAGCGCTAAGGGTTATTTGTTTCCCTGGTGTTGAAACGAGTCGAGAATTTCCCACGGAGGCACTGGTTGCTCTACGAGTCGACGCAGATCAAGAGGCTCTCGTCAAGGATTGTTTGTTTCCTTGAGTTGAGGTATTTGCTAAGGATTATTTGTTTCCCTAGCGCCAAGGATTATTTGTTTCCCTGGTGTTGAAACGAGTCGAGAATTTCCCACGGAGACACTGGTTGCTCTGCGAGTCGACGCGGATCAGGAGGCTCTCGTCAAGGATTGTTTGTTTCCTTGAGTTGAGGTATTTGCTAAGAATTATTTGTTTCCCTAGCGCCAAGGATTATTTGTTTCCCTGGTGTTGAAACGAGTCGAGAATTTCCCACGGAGACACTGGTTGCTCTGCGAGTCGACGCGGATCGGGAGGCTCTCGTCAAGGATTATTTGTTTCCTTGAGTTGAGGTATTTGCTAAGGATTATTTGTTTCCCTAGCGCCAAGGATTATTTTTTTCCCTGGTGTTGAAACGAGTCGAGAATTTTCCATGGAGACACTGGTCGCTCTGCGAGTCGACGCGGATCAGGAAGCTCTCGTCAAGGATTGTTTGTTTCCCTGAGTTGAGGTATTTGCCAAGGATTATTTGTTTCCCTGGTGTTGAAACGAGTCGAGAATTTCCCACGGAGACACTGGTTGCTCTGCGGGTCGACGCGGATCAGGAGGCTCTCATTAAGGATTGTTTGTTTCCCTGAGTTGAGGTATTTGCCGAAGACACTGGTTTTTTCGGAATTGGGGTGAACCGTCGAGATTTGGCTTTGTTTTCTGGCGGAGCCTGTTGGGAAAGTATGGTTCCCTCTTTGTTTACGCTCTTGGATTGTGTACAGGGATCGATGTGATCTCAGCTGTAGGGCCAAAGTTTTATCATCTTTTTTATTTCCGCGATGCTCTATCATTTCAGCTTTTATATCGCGGAGGTCGCGATTGCCCAATCATTTCGGCTATTTTTCGCGGTACCCAATCATTTCGGCTATTTATTTTATTTTTACTCGCTGCTTTTTATTGCGAGTTGCCCAATCATTTCGGCTATTTTTCATGCATACATTTTTACTTGCTGCTTTTTATTGCAAGTTGCCTTATCATTTCGGCTATTCCGTATGCATGTGCGGCCTACTGGCTTTCCGCCGTAAACCTGGAATTAGACACCGATTTCGGCATCAGCACCGCCACAACTGGGATATTGCCAGGAGCGAATCATCATTTGCCTCCGTCGATGTCGAACAAAGGTGGCTTAGCGAACAGGGTTAAGACGCTGTCGACTAAGACTTTTAACTTCATGAGCCTATAGGTCTCACAAAAGTATTTCTCCCTACAAGTCGTGAGGATCTTGTAGGTGTATTTTCTCCTTAGGAATCGTGAGGATTCCTAAGTGCATGTTCCTCTGTAAGTCGTAAGGATCCTACATGAGGGTTTTCTCCTTGTAAATCGAGAGGATTTACAAGGGTCGTTCAACATACGAACATATCCCCAATCACGGATGAAACTTGGTTAGGGGAATGTTTATTCGCGCCCGTGGATTGTATACAAGGGTCATTATTGAACCACTTGTAGGGCAATATTGGTAGTTGTGGGGGTTGCTTAAGCACAGCTTTAGGTCTCTGTAACTTAAGACTTTCAACTCTTATGAGCCGTAAGGGTCCTGTAAGAGAGTTCTCCTTACGAGTCGTGAGGATTTCGCAAGTGTATTTTCTCCTTAGGAATCGTGGGGATCCCTAAGTGTGCTGCTCCCTTGTGAGTCGTAAGGATCTCACGCGGGTGGTTTCTCCTTACAAGGTCGAGGGGACCTTATAAGTGTCTTTTAACGAGGTTGCGCCCTTTCGGGTTTTCACAAACACTCGCCGGTAGTCCTGCTGTTTTTACTCACGGAGCCCTTTCGGGTTTTCATTCGTGCCCATTTTTCTTATGGACAAACCGTTTTTATTTTATTTTTTATTTATCTTCTTCTTCTCTTCTCTTTTTTTACGAGGTCGCGCCCTTTCGGGTTTTCACGAACACTCGCCGGTAGCCCTGCTGTTTTTACTCACGGAGCCCTTTTGGGTTTTCATCCGTGCCCTTTTGCTTATGGACATACCGTTTTTATTTTTATTTTTTTATATATTTTTTTTCTTTTATTCATCTCGTCAGCCTGAAGATGCTGCGGTAGTAGTTTAAGGACGTTTCGATCCGTCATTAGTTTAAAGACGTTTCGGTCCGGCATTGAGAAAGCTGGCTACTGCTTATAAAGCTTGAGCTGAGGAAGATAGCGAGCGGACATAGTCGTCGTCATCTATCATTGACCTAGGCTGTATCTCATTAAGCGTAGTATTTCTTTAGGAAGCGACCGTTTATTGGCCTGAAAGGCCTTTCACCGAGCATGTCCATGAGTAGATAGGCCCCACCCTGGTAGACCTTATCTATGATGTACGGGCCTTCATAGTTTGGCCCGAATTTTCCCCGCTTGGCGCGATTGGGGATCATAGGCCTTTTGACAACCAGCACAAGTTCGCCTTGGCGGAATGTCCTCGGTCTGGTCAATCTTTCATATGAGCGCGTCATCTTTGCTTTATAGGCCTCCAGATTTTGCTGCGCTATGAGCCGGGTCTCATCGAGGGCATTAAGCTCCTCAAGCCGAAGGTTAGCATTTTCTTCATCTGTTAGCTCGCAGTGGACTGCCACTCTTAGAGAGGGTAACTCTATTTCGAGGGGAAGTATTGCTTCCGTACCGAATACCAACGCGTACGGCGTTGTGTTCGTGGCCGTCTTGAACGTAGTTCGATACGCCCAGAGAGCTTCTTGCAGTCTCTCGTGCCAGTCTTTCTTATTTCGTAACACCGTTTTCTTCATGATCTTTGTCAAGGTCTTGTTGAAGGCCTCAGCTAGACCGTTAGCTCGCGGATTATAAACCGAGGAATATCTCCAGTCTATATTGTGTTGTTGCGCGAAGCAACTGATCTTGTGGCTTCTGTAAGCTGGCCCGTTATCGGAGATGATCCAGCGCGGAGTTCCAAACCGATATATGACGTGCGTCTTGAAGAAATGGAGGATATTCTCCGTCTTCACTTCCCTCAGCGGTACTGCTTCTGCCTATTTGGAGAAGTAGTCAGTCGTCACCAGGATGAAACGATGTCCTCTAGACGATGCTGGTTCGATGGGGCCGACTATGTCAGTTCCCCACATTTCGAACGACCAGCTAGCCACCGTTGGATGTAGTGGATTTGGATGCTGGTGGATGAAGTCCCCATGAATTTGGCACGAGTGGCACTGCTTCGCATACTCAAGGCAGTCTTGGATCATCGTGGGCCAGTAGTAGCCTATCCGTTTAATCTTCAACTTCATCTTCGGGCACGCTTGGTGAGAACCGCAGAGTCCGTCGTGAACTTCCTGAACGACTCTTTTCGCTTCGTCAGGTCCGAGACATCTCAGCCACAGAGAATCAAGTGACCTCTTATACAGAGTATCATTGACAAAGGCGAAAGACATAGCTCGTTTCACGAGCTGATGTCTTGAGGACGCATCTTCGGGCGTTCGACGGTATTTGAAGTAGTCTATAAAGACTTCTCTCCAATCCTCGGTATTTTCCTAATCTTTTATTTGCAGGGTTGTTTGCTCACTCGCTCCTTTTTCTTCGGATGATTCCAGAGATATTTCTGCTGGGGCAAGCACGTGACGGCTCTGTACCACGATTCTGACGTCATCGAGGTTCTCATCAGCCGGTTCCTTGGCGAGCTTGGCCAACGCGTCCGCTTTGCTGTTTTCCGCGCGCAGTATGTTCTCCAAAGTGTAGAAAGGAATTTGGGTCAACAATTGTTGCACTTTTTCGCCGTACTTCACCAATTCTGGTTTGCATGTTTGGTAGTCGCCGTTTACTTGACTAACGACCAGTTGGGAATCTCCATATATGAGGAGGTTTTCAATTCCCATGTCGATGGCGATCTCGAGGCCTGCTATCAGAGCTTCGTATTCGGCTTCATTGTTTGTCCTCGGCTCTGTTAGGGAGAAGGCAAAACGCATTATCCCACCTTGTGGAGTTACAAAGATGAGTCCTACCCCCGATTTGATTATAGGGGCACTTTGTTTGCGTTTCTTCATGGAAGATGCTCCATCGAAATAAAGCTCCCATTGGGTATCACCACCGTCGATCGCATCAAACGCATGTTCGTATGGAAGATCACAATTCAAAGGAGAATCGGCGGGTATTGGATTCTCAGCGAGGAAGTCGACGATGGCCTGGCCTTTCACCGCCTTGAGAGGCTGATAGGTTATCGAGAACTCCATCAAGAGCAGTGCCCATTTAGCAAGTCGTCCTGTCAATATAGCTTTCGACATCAAATATTTAAGGGGGTCCACCTTTGAAATGAGACGGACCTCATGTGCCAACGCATAGTGCCTGAGCTTTGTTATCGCAAAGATCAACGCCAAGCAGTGTTTTTCAATGGGGGAGTAGTTGCTTTCTGCCCCCAGCAGAACTCGACTGAAGTAGTAGAGTGCTCTTTTTTTCCCTTGGTCGTTCTCTTGCGCCCATAATGCGTCTAAGGAACCTTCGAGGGCGGTTGTATAGAGGATGAGAGGTTTTCCCTTGACCGGAGCGGCCAATACTGGTGGGTTCTGCAGGTATTGCTTGATCTCGTCTAGCGCGCTTTGGCATTTTTGGTCCCAGACGAACGGGGTTCCCTTCTTCATCAGGTGGCTGTAAGGACGACACTTTCCTGAAAGATTGGCTATAAATCGCCGTATATACGCGAGCTTCCCTTGGAGAGACCGCAGCTGTTTGAGAGTCCTTGGCGGAGGCATTTCCATGATCGCCTTGATCTTTGACGGATCTATTTCGATACCCCGGTGTCGGATGATGAATCCTAAGAATTTGCCCGAGGAAACTCCGAATGCACACTTGAGAGGGTTCATCTTCAAGTTGTATTGTCGAAGGCGTTGAAATACGGTCTTCAAATGCTCGAGATGTTCCTCGTATGATTTGCTTTTAACCACGAGATCGTCGATATAGCATTCGACGATTTCATGTATAAGGTCATCGAAGATCTTTGTCATGGCCCTTTGGTAGGTGGCACCGGCATTCTTTAAACCGAAGGGCATCACCTTGTAGCAGAATATACCCAAAGGAGTCCTGAAGGCGGTGTGCTTCTGGTCTTCGGGATGCATCTTTTTCTGATTATACCCTGACGAGCCGTCCATGAAGGAGAAAATTTCATGAGTGGACGTATTGTCTATCATCAGTTCGGTGACTGGTACTGGGAAATCGTCCTTCGATCAAGCTTTATTAAGATCCCGGAAGTCTACGCATATGCGCACTGTCCCATTTTTCTTCATCACTGGGACGATGTTGGCGATCCATTCAGGGTATTGAACTTCCTGGATGAAGCCAGAGTCGATCAGTTTCTTGACCTCGGCGTTGATACTCATCTCAAGCTCGAGCCGCATTCTTCTCGGCGCCTGTTTGAATGGCTTGACGTCCGGAGATATCGCCAATCTGTGAACATCAATTTCTGGATCTAGTCCCGGCATTTCGAAATAATTCCATGCGAAGCAATCCCTATGCTGTAAAAGCACGTCCTTTAACGCGACCACCCTTTCTTCAGATAGCAGCTCGCTGATGAATGTCGGTCGCGGGTCATTCGCCGTTCCCAACTCAATTTTCTTAAGGTTATCTGCAGTGGTATGGATTCCATCTTCCAGTTCTTTTGGCGCTGGTGGGAATTCTGAGATTACCTCTTCGTTGCTGTTTTCGAAGCACCAAGGAAGTTCATCCATGTCCTCGGGCTCTTCTTTTGATATCGTGATCACGTGGCAAGTACGAATTTGCTTCCAATCCCAATATGGAACTGGTTCTTCTTCCGTAGCCTTGGGTTCGTGCTTCTGTGGCGGCACTACCCTCCAATTGTCGGACAGGACGAACTTGCCAAGCTGGTACTGATCTTCAACCCAATTTTTGAAGGTGAAGCAGTCTTCGAGAGGATGCCCTACCACTCGGTGATAAGAGCAAAATTCTGGGTGTGAGACCTCGCCTGCTTGTTCAGGGTGTTTAGACTCCAGCACCATAAGCATCTGATGTTTTAGAGCGAGGTCAAGTATTTTCTTCGTCTTGTCCCGAGGAAAAGAGTATGCTCGACCCATTTTTCTCATGAGGGATAGATCGGAACTGCTTGGTTCCCGCTTGCGCGGCCTTTTAGCCCCGCTTCGTTGCTGTTGAGCGCCTTTTTCGCGTTTCGACTTGTTTCTGCCTCTGCGTCGGGCCTTCTTTATAACAGGTTGACAAGGAGCGGCATTTTCATCTTTCACGGCCTATTGGAGGAGGCGTTTTGTTTTGGCTTTCTCGTAGATGACCATTTCGCGGATATGGTCGTCTCGGACCTTTTGACCAGCTTCCCTTATAAGCTTGTTCATTTGTTCTTCGAACGACGGACTGGGTTCCTTTGCATCTGGAACTTTCACTGGCTCAGGATTAGCGTCCTCCCATTGGGCATCCGCTTCTTCATCAAAGTCATACACGACATAGCAGCCGTGTAGTAGCTCTCGTTTCTTTGACCGGATGTATCCAAGTCCTTTTGTCTCCATTCTCCCATTAGGCAGTTTGCGTTGAGTCCCGGGAACGTTCCAGACTTTGTCATAGAACTTGGCTTTTCGAACGGTCTGCTTGAAGGATATCCCCTGGCGTTTCAGCAGCTTTTTCAAACCTTCCGTATAATATCTGGGAAGACGGATGGGTTGAAGCCTTTCGAGCGTAGGATCCGCGCCATGCCAGATTTCTTTCTCCACTTTGGTTTCTTCAGAGCGGTAGAACAGAATTGCTTTTTCGCTTTCTCTCCTGGGAGGGATATAGAACGTTCGCAGCTCTTCTACATTGTAGATATCAAGCGCATCCAGTTCCTTACGGTGTTTAAGCGGCACCATGGCGACTTGTAGACTTTGTTCTTCGTCAGCGGACGTTCGTATCGAAGGTCGAGCAGAGAATACAGTATGGATCTCGTCTTCCTAGTCGCTACCAATGATCAACGTAGGAGTGCACGGTCCTGGCTTGTTGTGTTGGGGCGGACCCGAATACACTATCTTTTCTTCCTCCTCGGTATCACTCCCGAAAACAGGGATGGTGGCGTTAGCTTTGTTGTCCGGCTTGTGACACCTTTCCGTGTCTTCGAAATCCGGTAAGAAGTATTTTGCATCTTCATATTTGCGAACTTCGTTCACAGAAAACGGATTCAGTTCTCCCGCCACGGTATACTCGAGACCATCTATAGCATACTTCATACACTGATGTTGTGTAGAAGGGATGACGTTGTATTCGTGTAACCATGGTCGGCCGAGCAAAACATTGTAGCATGTCTTGGCATCTATGACGTGGAACTTAATATCCGTGACGAGTAGCCCAAAGCGTAGCGTTTGTATCACAGACCCAAGAGTTCTTGATGACTGGGAGTCAAACCCGGAGATGGTGATCTTGTCTCGAGCAAGGTGCTGGACGCTCATGCAGATTTCTTTTAACACCCGCACATTGAGGAGATTAACGGAGGATCCATTGTCGATCAGGATTTTGCCTATTTTTATATCGTGACAGTATCCTGAGACATAAAGGGGGCGATTGTGTTCGCACGTCCCAAGGAGAAGGTCTTCATCACCAAAAGCGACATCGGCCGTATGCACTTCCTCCAATTCATCCTTCATCTTTTCTTCAGCCAAGAAAGCTTGGAATTGTTCCGGATCTTGTAATTCCTTGATTAATGAATCTCTCGCCTCCTTTGATAGCAAAAGGGCGTCAAGAATGCTGAGCTGCGAGGGTAGTTTCCTCAGATTCGCTAAGACGTTGTAATCCACCTTATTCTTCTTCGGCGGGTCCTTGGCACTTAGCTCCTCCACAACTTGGTCATCTAAAACGATATCTTCAGAGACCTTTTCTTTCCCTTTATCTTTTTTATTTTAAGGTCCGAGATTCTTTTCAGGCAGCGTCCGATTACGTAGCCGGATATTTTCGCAGACCTTCGGCTCTTCTTCTTTTCTCGAGGTGGACTCTTTAAAGAGAGGGCCAAGCTCCAGCTCCTCATCAGAATCGCTCCCGAATGTAGGCACCTGTGATCCCCCGGCGTTAACCATGCGACAATCACCAGTAATTCTGTTAAACCCTTCGGTCATATCCTTCCGTTCCCGACGAGTTTTGCGCTTTTCCCGCTTAAAGCATTGTCGATGAGCAACGTATCCTTGCCACCATCTATCAAAAGCTTTGCACTCTTGAGTGGGGTGTGAAACCTTCTGATGATATAAGCAATAGGAAGGGTGCAGTTCTATTTCACCGATAATTTTTCCTTCGGAGGATGGTAGTTTCATACCCATTGATATGGCCTTAGCAAACATTTTTCTCATCTTGAATTGGCTTTTATCGGTAGTGGAGGTATTTTTCTTCAGCGGGATCGTCTCAGCTCTTTCATCAAGTCGCTGGCGCTTGGCCCTTTCAAATATGACCGCCTCACGTTCTCGATCAGCTTTACTTTTCAACTGAGCTTCATTAAGGAATGCGTCAATTACTTCATCTGATGGCCCCAGAATTTTTGGTTCAGGGTCTGCCCCCAGTGGCCCAGTACAAGGAGTCTCTTCATCGTCCATGAACGAATAGGAAATCACATGACAGCTCACCACATATTCTTCAGATTCATCAGATGAACTTTCTTCCTCATCTTCCTCTTGAAAGACATGATTGAGGAACTCTTGGAATGTAATGGGAGTCTGTGCCTTCTGGTTGTATTCCTCCAGCGCGTCAATTTGTTTTTGCAAGTCCGTGCGCTTGTCGCCAGGCTTCACGAGCTTCTTAGATTTCTTATTCTTCTTTTTCGAAGATTTTGACGGCTGGTTGCGAGTGCTTGGGCCACCATCATCGGTCTTTGGAGTTGTACGTGGCTTCAACATCCCCTCAATGATCTGAGGTTCCAACGGGTTCTTCCACCTAATCGCTGGACATGTCTGAAGATCGTTTAGCATCCTCTTCGTCTTGGTCGATAATACAACCTCCCAAGGAGCTTCTTCAACGACGGAGCATGTTGCCCCCGGCGTATTCGTCCCCTTAGAGGTGTGGGGCTGCAGGGGATTCACCTTCCATTTGTCAGATAACAAGAATTTGCCCTGTCGGTATTGGTTTTCAAGCCAATTTTTGAAAACGTAGCAATCTTCGATCGGATGGCCCAGTACTCGATGATAAGGACAGTAATTGGGCTCATTGACATCACTTGGTTGCAACGGACGTTTTGGATCCGGTAGATTTATGAGTCGGTTGCGCAACGCCAGCTCGAATAACCTTCTCGTTTTATCGCGGGGAAAAGAGTAAGAATGTCCTAACCTCTCCTCAAGGGCTACATACGGACGCATATTATTTTGACGAACAACCGGCTTCGAGTCGCTCGGTTGTTGTTGAACATTAGCGACAACGATCGCTTTTCCCTTCCTCTTGTCATTTCGGGAGTCCGGCTTTGGAAGAGGGGGTTTATGGCCCATCTGATCCATTTGCGCTAGCTTGTCAATCAAGGCCTGGAAGGTAGTCGGCTTGAAAAACATCATAAATTGCGAGATGGTTGCTTGCGGGTCAAGGGTTCCCACAAACATACCCACCGCAGGAGCTTCTTCAATGCGCTGCTCGCATTTCGACCATAAGTTCCCCCACCGTATAGCATATTGAACCCATGTCTCGCCTGGCTTTACCCTGGCGTTAATCAGTGCCGTCATCGGGGTGCGTTCACTGGCGCTTGCAAAACGCTAAGTAAACAACAGCTCCATCACCGCGAAGGTCTTGATAGAGTCGTTCGGGAGCTCAGAGTACCACTCGAACGCTGTATCTGATAAGCGTCCAACAAACTGGCGGAGCAACAGCTTGTCATCACCGCCGGTGTTGCCGCAGAGTGCCCTGAATTGGGCGACATGCTGGTGAGGATTGCCCGTCCCCTTGTAGACATGGAACTTGGGAATTGTGTAACCGGGCGGGTATTTGATTTGGTCGTATCAACTTGGATATGGCCGCCCTGTTTTTACGACTTGGCCAGCTGCTTCAGCCGCGTGATGAACCCGTATTTGTTGGGCTATGTACTCATCCAAATCAGCTTTGGAGATTGTATCCTCCTTAGCCGTCGACAGAGCTGGCGGAGGATTTGATGTCTCTCCTCTATCGTCTCCAAGGACGATCGGGGGATCTTCGGCCGAAGGATCTTGTTGGATCATCATCCCTACCATGTCTTGGAACAGGAGGCCCATACGCTGTATGTTGGCTGCTTGTTCAGCGGTCTCTTTGTCTTTCTTTTCCAATATTCGATGAACGAATTCGGTGTCGGTTTCTTCCTCTTGGCGTTCATCCGAGGACGTTTCAGGGTTTTCTTTTGGCCCAGTAAGTGCGGCCATAGCGTTCATCATCTCTTGGAGCTTCTGCTGCTGCTCCTGGGCTTTGGTCACTAATCGCATAAGCGGTCGATGACCCGTAGATATGCGACTGTCCTCTTTACCAGACGCCACGTAGACGGTATGAACTACAATGCCCCCTGACTTAGGGCGTTTGGGTTCACCACCTCTGATAGTCATCGTTGGCGTAGGGACTTTTTCTGGCCTTCGTCTCTTATGGGCCATAGAAGTTGAGGGGGCCGTTGCTTTGGGCACTCTGGTGACTGTCATCCTTTCCTGTTTGATCGAGCGGTCTTTTTCTTTTTCCACTTTCGCCTTTTTCTGTTGACGAGAGCAATCTGGGTCAATTACGGAGTCTTGAACTCTCCGCCAAACTTTATAAATTTTTTAGGACAGCCGTTGAGGGAGTTGTTCCTGCTTTGTTACCGGAACTCTCTCCGGAGGTGGAGGAGATCTTTTCAATGTAGCGATTGGAGAGTTCTTACGTACCCTCTTCAGCAGTTCAAAGCTGTTCCCAGTTGGAACAGCAGCGTTGACTTCCACCACTGGAGCCGGAGGAGTTAGCCCTGAGGGGGAGTTGCCCCCTGCCTTCCTTACTCGTCGCCAATGGCGACGTCGAGCATGACGAGCCGTTGGGACTGGCTCGGAGATTGAGGCAGCTTCTCTTTGCCCCCTGTCTGAATGAGGCACCGCTGGTGTTAACCTGTCGAAAATGGATCCTCGAGCAGGGGCAGGAGCAGGAATCGTCAGTCTTGAAAAGACTGACTCTTTGACAGGGGAAGCCGCCTTGATGACTTCTGGAGCAGCAGTTATTGTCTTTCTTGGGACAGCCAATTTAGAGTTCTGATCCAGCCTGGCGAGAACAGAGGCTATCGGTTTGGTAGTGGGCAACCCGTTGACAGGGGCCATCGTAGCAGTGAGCCGGTCGAAGACCGACTTCTTGTTCACTTCCAGTGCAGGTATTGGCATAGAGAAGCTTGTAGGTGGGATCATGGTCCCGAAAAACAGGCCGGTGGTGGCCTGGGTCACCTGTTCTACCGGCAGAGCGAGGAAGGAAGCCGCTTGGGGCCCATATGCTACACCTCCAGGGGAGGTGGAGCGTCCATTGCAGTGGCACTTTGAGCAGTTGGTGCAGTTAGAGGCCATTGATGCTTGAGTTCTGCGCCAGGAAAAAGACCAAATCTTAGTAACTTAAAATCCAAAGGCAACCATTTAACAAACCGCGATTGGTTCGCGAAGACGACACACGAAGTGTGGAGTGGAAAGAGGAAAAGGTCCCACCGGGCATGCCAGAATCTGTTCCCCTCCGAAAGACGGCGCACAAGACTGCGAAGTCCTGACGCTGAGATTCGGGGCAGATGCTATTTGGTTTTATCCGTCTACCTCTCCGAAGATGCCAAGTTGATTTATGGCACCGTGTATCGGAGGTTTAGACGGATGCGGCCGATGTAGCAGACTTCGTCAGATTCTCCCTCGCTTGAGCAGTTTTTGATTATGGGGACGCTCTTCCCTGCAGGCGCAAACCCCTGCAGTTAATTACGCTACCGTATCGCGGTAACAACTTTCTCCTTCTCCAGAATTTCACTTCGTGTCGTGTGTGTTTGTTTTGTTTGTGGTTGCCCGTGGATTGTATACAGAGACTAAGCGATATCGTCGTCCGTAGGACGTGGATTAGTCCAAATCCGTATTTATATAGATTTGGGTTTGGTGTTTTTAGTTTAAGCATACATTAGCCGTATTGAGGCTAAGATCAACTTAAACATTCGTTAAGGATACGTTAGTCCTGTTTGAGACTAAGATCAACTTAACGTGATGATCCGTTTAATATATGGCCGTCAGGACTCATCACCTCTCTGACATCGTTGAAGGATTACAACGATAGGTGTCAGAGGAGTTCAGAGACGTACCCTTGAACAAAAGTCGATTTGGAGTTTTATAGTCCATTTAAATGTTTAAGGATACGTTAGCCGTATTTGGGGCTAAGATCAACTTAAACGGGACCGTTTAGATCCGGCAAAAGAGCATTTGGAGGCTCTATTGTTCCAGTTTAGGAACGTAGTGGTCCATGTTCCAGTTTAGGGACTTGGTGGTCCATAGGTAGTTTAAGGACGTTACGGTCCATATTCCAGTTTAGAGACGTGGTGGTCCATATTCCAGTTTAGGGACGTAGTGGTCCATCGCCAGTTTAGGGACGTAGTGGTCCATCATTAGTTTAAGCACGTTTCGGTCCACGAGTTTAAGGACCCCGCAGTCCATATACGTATGTGGTCGTCGGGACCCATCGCCTCTCTGACGTCGTTGAAGGATTACAACGATAGGTGTCAGAGGAGTTCGGAGATATACCCTCGAACCGAAGGTAAATTGATTTAAGAGAGCAATCTTGCTCAGTCAATTTAATTTGAGGACTTACGGCCAAAATTGGGCTAAGTCCAGTTGAAAATGTTCAACATTTTATTTGCTTTTGTATTTTTATTTTCTTTTTTATTTTTATCTGGGCTCTACCCATAAAGGATGCAGAGCATCAATTTGTTTTGGGCTCTGCCCATTTATAAATGTTGCAAAGCATCTACATTGTTTGGGCTCTGCCCTTTTTTTTTTAAAATGCATAGCATTTTTTATTATTTCGTTTGGGCTCTGCCCATTTATAAATGATGCAGAGCATCAATTCTGTTTGGGCTATGCCCTTTTTATTACGTCATAATTTAATTAGGCCTGCTTGGTCTATTTGATTTGGGCCTGGCCCTTTAGGGAATGCATTGCATTTATCAGGCGCTTTGCGCCAATCAGAGAGTGCAAGCACTTGTAGTGTTGACACGTGTCGCGCAAGCGCAGTGCGCTGTGCTAATGCGCTGCGCCTGCGCTGCTGACACGTGGCGCGCTCTGGTGGCTTGCGCCAATCCAGGAGCGCAACAGCGCAGTTTGCAAGTGCAAGGCACTATGATTTGAGAATCTTTTAGATTCAAGAACCAATGGTTCATAAAAGAAGTGCAAAGCACCATTCGTTTTCTTGATCTAATTTAGTCAAAGAAAAAAAAGTTTTTCTTCTTTTTATTTCAGGAACCAAAGGTTCATAAAAAAGTGCAAAGCTCTGTTCTTTATTTTGTTTTTTCTTGTTTTAAAGAACCAGTGGTTCATAAGAAGTGCAAAGCACTGTTTATTATGTGAAGATCATTGATCTTGTTCTTAGATCAATGATCTATTAGAAGAAATTTCTTCTATTTTATGAAGGGTTTTTTTTTACCTTTTTCTTGAAACTTTTTCAGATTTCTCTCTGTTTGAAGCTCTTGATTTCTCAAGAATGTTCCTCTTTTTTTTTGAGGTCTAGGGTCCTTTTTATAGTGCCCATAAATTAGTTAAAGAGATCTTTCTCTGAGTGATTTAGGAAATTTTTTCCACCGTTGGATCTATGATCCAAGGGCTTCTGTTTTACAGAAGAAAATCTTCTTGTTTTAACAAGAACAGAAATTTTTTTTTAGAATCTTGATTCTGTTTGGCGCAAATGCCCCAGCGCGTGACATGTGTCAAGCAGCGCACAGCGCAGCGCAACTGCGCTGACACGCGTCGTGCAGCGCAAAGTGCAGCGCACCTGCGCTAGCGCATCTGCGCTGACGCGTGTCGCGCAGCGCAGCGCTTGCGCAACTGAAGCGTTGCTTCCTTTAATTTTGCTTTAAATAGAGCTTTGCTCTGATTAGGTGCGCTTCTTTGGACGCTGCGCTGATGTGTCTGCGCCTGACACGTGGCGCGTTGCGCCAGGGATTTGAAGCGTTGCTTCAAATTTTGAATTTTGAATTTCCAACAGAGTTTTGCTCTGATTGGGGGAAACAGCGCGCAGCGCGCCTAGCGCTGGATCTGAAACGTTGCTTCAATTTTTGAATTTTGAATTTCAAAACAAAGCTTTTCTCTGATTGGGGGAAACAATGTTCTTCAAGCCGACCACCTTCCAAGTCTTGATTGACAAGCTGGCCCAAATGGACCAGATGGGCCATAGGCCTTTCCCTTTAAAAGTGGATTTTCGGAATGAAAAAGGCAAAGGGAAAGCGACCTTCGTCGCCAATGCTCAGCAACAGCTGAGTAACCAGAGACCGTCTGTTCGTCAAAGCAACAAGCCGTGATCCCTCGATGAGAAGTTGAAACGTCCCTATTCATTTCCCAGGGATAAAATGAGGAAACTGTTCGAACTGGCAGTGCGCAGCGGGCTCATCACTCTGCCAGATACAAAACGTCCGTTGCAACTGATTGGTTGAGATTCAGCGTGCTTGCGCTTTCTAAAAGATAGATCAAAAATATTTGTAACCGCAATCAAGAACGGCGTCGCTTTGCAGCTAGCCGGTGAGTACGGGTCGGTCCACAGGGATGTTGTGAATTTCCTAATCGCGCTAACGAGTTAATTCCGAAGGGTGTTCGGATTAATTATTAAATCTAAAAATTGAATTAATCTATATCTAAATCTTGCTAGGGTTAGGTCTAGGTTAAATTTGGAAAGTCTATAAATCTCACCGCTTTCTATACCCATGTGAAGATCTAATTAGGTGTTATGGTAAATATTAATAAAAGGGATTAGGATGATTGGGAAGATTGTTCTTCCTCTAGATCCTTGTCCTTCCTTTCTTAATCTTTACCCTAACCTCCATGGAAAACCTTAAAATCTGGGCCTTTATACTACGATATCACCGCTCCCTCGAGGGATAGGGTGCCGTAGGGAGCGGAATAAGAAGGTATGCATGGAGTCCTATAAAAATATATGATGGGCAAGAAAGGGGATGAGAGATCTTCGTCTCTCAAACCTTCCCCAGATCTAACCCTAACAAGTGAGGAGACTACTCACTCATTAGGGAATTGAAGAACATTTATCTAGGGCAGAGAATAAAAATTACCTAGGGCAGGAATTGAAATCTAAACTAGAGCAAGGAATTAAATCTACTTACAGATGCATCTCTCCAATCATCAACGCAGGGTTGTCAGATCTGAATTCATGAATTAAAAAGAAACACCGATACTCTCCAAAAGAATTCTAAAATTTATTAATGAAAAGAAGGCATAGGGAGGCATGAGAAAAATACAAGGCTTTAGGGTTCTATTTATAGGACATAGAAACCCTACGTTTACAATTGCTCCGCATGTCTAAAATTACAAATATAGCCCCAAGAAATCTTTCCAGAACCCTCTGAACAATCTGCAATAAATTTCTTTCCATGATGCTTCATAATGGCCGCGGATCCGCGACCTTAGTGGGCTTTGGGCCGCTGATCCGCGGCCCAATGATGAGTTTAAATCATTATTTTTCCTGGGCTTCTTGGTATTATTCTGGGCTTCCTGGTTCTTCATTTCTTTTTTCAATTAGGCTTCTGTATTAATTCCAGATCGTCAGTGAACACTTTGCAATGGATCTTTTAACCGTCTTTCTTACAAATTTGAATCTTGCGTTGCCTTGTTGATGGTGAACAGTTCTTCTGCTGGGCTTTACTAAGATCCTCCTAATTGTTGGTCAAAAGTCTTTCTTTTGTGTCGTCTTTTGTCTTTTTCACTGTTTTCGTTCCAAGAACCTGTAACCTGTAACATGTAGCAGACATGGGTCAAAAGCACCTGTTTTCATTCTTAAATGCATAAGAATGGGGAGTACAAAATGCAATATTATGTTATGAACAAATACCCCCAAACTTATCATTTGCTCGCCCTCGAGCAAACTTTTTATTTATTTTCGATAAAAATCTAACCTAGCCACACTTTCGCAGGGAAACGCGATTGCACTGAGCACGTGCAACAAGCCTTTAAACCTCTAGGTGTCCCTAGTAGGAGGAGTGTTGTCTCCTGAGGGTTTTCAGCGGATTACACCTACAAAATCCTATCAACTTGGCCCATTGACTTTTATTCTCCAATTAGGTTTTCTAACAAGGAATTCTATTATCTTTTGACTCGCAAATTATCCACCCATATTCTTCACACTTCCTCATTATTTAACTTAAGATTATATATGTTATGCAGACTTACATAGCTTTCGGCATCTCTTAAGTTTTCCTTCTAGAGTTCCATCTCCACTTAGGAATTTCTATCAACTCTATTAAAGACACAAGTTCTATTCTTCATTCATTTCTCTTATCTAAACTCCAATCACATATCCCCACGTGTGTGTAAATATCACCCCTACACTTGGAAATTCAAATCAAGCAATCGTACTCCCGTCCATTGTCCAAAGTACTTATTAGTAGGTGAATTTTTAATTGAATTTTGCTTACACATCCTTCATGCGACCGTTAATACTTCCTGAGGTACCAACAACCGATTACAAGATGCATTAGCACTTTTAAAGCGTACTTCCTAGTTTTGCAACACCCAAGGCTTTTAGCAGTGACTCCCAAACCAGTTGGTCTAAGGCACTAGGTGATGAAGCACCCTCGCTAAATATTTTTCTATTTTTACAGCCTTAAGTAATCACAAAAACCAGTGTTCATTTTTTTTCTTAATTCATTTTTTTTCTTTTATTTTCTTTGTACTAAGGACTTTAGACAAGAGCATTTCAAGGTCTCTTCTACTATTCCAAGTTTCAAGGTGCGTGATTATGCATTTTGTAGGGTACATGTTTTCAGAATATAGACTTAAGCTAGGAACTATTTTTCAAACTTATACTCTAATAAAAGTTTTAATACTTTTCCTTCGTTTCGACTTAGCCCAAGAAGTGAACCCAAAATTTGCCTATTTCTAAATAAACTACAAGGCATATACTTTCTACCGTTAAACTTTAAGGAAGGTTATTTTTAGGGTTTTTAATTTGCTAAGTCTAGGATCTAGTTTTCCCTAGCCAGTTAACCTATTTGTCAAACTCAAATCAATTAGCCAAAATTGAATACATTAACTTTTATAATTTTTGAATTTTTTCAATTTTTATGGGTTTTTCTGTTTTCTAATTTTTTTTTTATTTTTCAAATTTTCAAATTTTTATGATTTTTTTATATAAAGATGCAATGCAGAAATATGTACAAATGAATGCGAAGGAAGAAGACGTACCGAGCGTACCCCCAAACTTGAACTTGACAGTGTCCTCACTGTCATGCTAAACCAAGAGGGTCAAAATACCGATACTCCCCTATTTATTTATTTATAATTTTTTTATTTTTAATGTTTTGAATTTTTTTTTTTGTTTTTTTATAGAAAAAGAAAACAAAAGATATATACATATATACAACAAGATTCCCCCCAAACTTAAGCTTGGCCTTACACAATCCAAAGGTTAGCACCAACCATTCAAAAATTCTATCGTGGTAATGGTAGAGTTGGTGAAAGAATGGAGTGGAAAGAAAAGAAATGAGAAGCACACGAGACCGTGTGGAGAGAAAGGGATAATATGGTCTGGGTGGAGGAGAATGGCGGAGGGGAAGAAGAAATGGTAGGGGTTCTACTTCTTCGAGTGGAGGTTGATTAATCACAAAATCCATATCATTTAAGAATGCGAGTTCGTCGGCGAAAATATCTTCGAAACTTTCCTCGAAGGTCCAATTGAAAATTATCGAACTCAAAATGTCGGATTGTGATTCATCAACACTCGATATCATTAAAGGAAGATTAGAAGAACCAAAGAAAGTGGGAATACGAATTTGAGGGTGTGGATGGAGCGTATAGATTAGCACAATTTGTAATGACCGATGTGTAAAAAGCGATTGTGCTAATCTATCAACCCGCGAAAAAATGAGATTAAATCCCTCAAGAGTCGTGAGCAAACATGGGTACGTCGAACTAGGTATTGGAGATGAAAGCGTAACGGTCTCTTGCACAGTCGAAACGATAGGAAGGACGGAAGGATGTGAGTGAGGAAGGGTATCAGTTAAGGATTTAGGAGGGTGTATTGGAAAATTCGACACATCAAACGAAAATGGTTCAACCTCAATATTATCCTCAGTACTATCCTCATAATTATCCTCATAATTCTCCTCGATATTCAACTCATCCATGCCATTATCATCAAAATCAAGACGCATATGAGATTCGGGAGAAACATTTAATAACTCGGGATGATGATTTGAACATAAAACTTCAATTAAATCGACAAGTTCATCATCCGAAATATTCCCGGCGTCTATATCCTCAATCAAGTGAAAGTCAATTTCTTTAGACACCTCCTCAAAAGCATGGATGTTTATCAATGTAGGTTCTAGAGTGGAAGTGTAAAGGTCAAACGGATTAGGTGCTGTTTCACTCGAAGGGGGTTCTTCACAATCTGGCAAATCAAACACTACAAAATCACACAACTCGCTTTTATTTTGAACTTGTGAATCATTTAGGACATTCGATGGAAAACTGGAGTTGTGGGCTTCAATTGGGTAAGGGTAGGTTTGATTTGGAAATCCTCTCTCATTCTCACTCTGTCCAACTGCCGCCTCATACATTGAAAAATTTGGAGCTAGTTGGAAACTAGCTACCGGTTCAACAGGTTGCATAAGGGTGGCCACGGACGCTTCCACATTCCTAACCATTTTGTTTGTTGCTGCGATATACGCCTCCAACGCCTCTTCCAAACTAGACTTGGGTGGTAAGGGGGTTTCGGTAAAAGATTCGAAATTGTTTGGATATGTGAAACTCCCTAATGGCTGTGTAGAAGCAGTGTCTAGTGAAGGTGGAAAGGTCGGGTAGGACTGGTAGGAAGTGGGTGATTGGACTGGGATAGGGTCAACATGTGGATAAAAAGGTGAATAGTCTTGTTGATCCCTAGAACTAGATGTGTGGAGAGGGGTGAAAGATCGGCTACGAGATTGAGCAATATGCTCAGCAATGGACATCGGCTTAGGAGTGACAGAAGGACTTAAAGAAGTGGTGTCAACATATGTAGGTGGTGAAGGTTAACTTGGTTGACACAAAGTGGGTTGAAAAGTCAAACTATTTCTCCTAGACTCCTCTATGTGATCTTTCAAAGATTTTTTAGGCATGGAAGGATCGTCTTTAAATTGACCGAACACATTGACATATGACGCAAAATTAGGTTCGGGATACCAAGGTTCTTGGACTGGGGTAGGGTCAACATGTGGATAAAAAGGTGAATAGTCTTGTTGATCCCTAGAACTAGATGTGTGGAGAGGGGTGAAAGATCGGCTACGAGATTGAGCAATATGCTCAGCAATGGACATCGGCTTAGGAGTGACAGAAGGACTTGAAAAAGTGGTATCAACATATGGAGATGGTAACGGTTGACTTGGTTGACACAAAGTGGGTTGAAAAGTCGAATTGTTTCTCCTAGACGCTTCTATTTGATCTTTCAATGATATTTTAGGCATGGAAGGATCGTCTTTAAATTGATCGAACAAATTGCCGAACGACGCAAAATTAGGCTCGGGATACCAAAGTTCGGCAAGTGATTTATTATGTGGGGTACCCATGATAGAAGAAAGAGAAGATGAAGAAGGTAGGTGGTGCAAGGATTTCTTAGCGACAAAAGTTGCAAGTCCCCATTTTTTTTTAAAAAAAAATTCCTCTTATTATTCTTTTTTATTTGTTTTGCAAAAATTTTCGATAAAGGGCTAAGACACAAATGCAAATAACCAGAAATGCACAATCAGTCCTAGATCTAGGGTCAGCTAGACAGCTCCTAACTGTTCCAAAGGGCTAGAAATAGGACCTCAAACCGCCTCTTCACTGCCAATTGCGGCCAGGTAAGTGGGAAGGAACCACCACCACAGTGGGCCTAATTAATAACCACTGGCCTAGACACCGCAATGTCAGTTAGGATAAACGGTCGATGCCTATACTAGTCCTTTTCCTATTGAGCTCGATGTCCTTAGGTCTGAGTCTAATATTTTTTTAATTAATTATGGTCAATGCACATGCTTTAGGTGTTTTCTGAGGTCCTGGGAAGGGTGATGAAATCCCCACCCAATTTGAATTGGTCAAAAGCCCCTTAAAGTCAGTTTTAAAGATATGCAAAACAGAAAAAATCACTCACAATCAAATCTTTTTTTTTTTTTGTGAATTTCAAAGTTTGCAAGTTTTCTAATTAAAACTTTCCTTTTTTCTCTTGCTCTTTATTTGGAAATTTTGCAAGAAGATTTTCGATAAAAGATATGCAAAACAAAAAATATTACTTGCAATCAATTATTATTTTAAGCATATCACAAAGAATCTTTATTTGGAAAAAAAAAATTGTTGCAAAAAGATATTCGAGAAAAGATATGCAACAAAAAAAAGATTACTTGCAATCTATTTCTAATTTAAACGATAGCCCACAAATCCTGCACAAGATTATTATTTGGAAAGATAAAGATTTTTAAAGTGCACAAAATCTTGCAGGAATTTTTTCAGAAAAATATATCTAGATTTCCAGAGAATGTACAGGGAAGCTTACAGAGGAATTTTTCTGCGCTGAAGGCACACGGGAGCCGCGGATCCGCGATCTAAATCGGTAGGTGCGGCGGAAACGCGGCGGCGGGGTGGGCACAGATCCCGAGACTTGATCAGATGACCGCGGATGGGCGGTAGAAATCGACTTATGCCGCGGAAACGCGGTGGGATGGGCAGCTTGCGTCTCAAGATTTTTTCTGTTGCTCTGTTTCTGAAATTCCCCTCTGTTATGATCTTCTGATTTCTGTTTGGCTTTCTGTAAAATTCCAGATCCGAGTTTGTTCCTGCAAGATTTCACACAACAAAGTACCCTTTCCAAGAAAAATAACAATTGATATATTTTTATAATTTTTGGATTTTTTAGATTTTTATGATTTTTTTAATTTTGATTAACCCGAAATTGCAAAAAGGAAAGTTCTACGCCATCCCCGGCAACGGCGCCATTTGATTGGTTGAGATTCAGCGTGCTTGCGCTTTCTAAAAGATGGATCAAGAATATTTGTAACCGCAATCAAGAACGGCGTCGCTTTGCAGCTAGCCGGTGAGTACGGGTCGGTCCACAGGGATGTTGTGAATTTCCTAATCGCGCTAACGAGTTAATTCTGAAGGGTGTTCGGATTAATTATTAAATCTAAAAATTGAATTAATCTATATCTAAATCTTGCTAGGGTTAGGTCTAGGTTAAATTTGGAAAGTCTATAAATCTCACCGCTTTCTATACCCATGTGAAGATCTAATTAGGTGTTATGGTAAATATTAATAAAAGGGATTAGGATGATTGGGAAGATTGTTCTTCCTCTAGATCCTTGTCCTTCCTTTCTTAATCTTTACCCTAACCTCCATGGAAAACCTTAAAATCCGGGCCTTTATACTACGATATCACCGCTACCTCGAGGGATAGGGTGCCGTAGGGAGCGGAATAAGAAGGTATGCATGGATTCCTATAAAAATATATGATGGGCAAGAAAGGGGATGAGAGATCTTCGTCTCTTAAACCTTCCCCAGATCTAACCCTAACAAGTGAGGAGACTACTCACTCATTAGGGAATTGAAGAACATTTATCTAGGGCAGAGAATAAAAATTACCTAGGGCAGGAATTGAAATCTAAACTAGAGCAAGGAATTAAATCTACTTACAGATGCATCTCTTCAATCATCAACGCAGGGTTGTCAGATCTGAATTCATGAATTAAAAAGAAACACCGATGCTCTCCAAAAGAATTCTAAAATTTATTAATGAAAAGAAGGCATAGGGAGGCATGAGAAAAATACAAGGCTTTAGGGTTCTATTTATAGGACATAGAAACCCTACGTTTACAATTGCTCCGCATGTCTAAAATTACAAATATAGCCCCAAGAAATCTTTCCAGAACCCTCTGAACAATCTGCAATAAATTTCTTTCCATGATGCTTCATAATGGCCGCGGATCCGCGACCTTAGTGGGCTTTGGGCCGCTGATCCGCGGCCCAATGATGAGTTTAAATCATTATTTTTCCTGGGCTTCTTGGTATTATTCTGGGCTTCCTGGTTCTTCATTTCTTTTTTCAATTAGGCTTCTGTATTAATTCCAGATCGTCAGTGAACACTTTGCAATGGATCTTTTAACCGTCTTTCTTACAAATTTGAATCTTGCGTTGCCTTGTTGATGGTGAACAGTTCTTCTGCTGGGCTTTACTAAGATCATCCTAATTGTTGGTCAAAAGTCCTTCTTTTGTGTCGTCTTTTGTCTTTTTCACTGTTTTCGTTCCAAGAACCTGTAACCTGTAACATGTAGCAGACATGGGTCAAAAGCACATGTTTTCATTCTTAAATGCATAAGAATGGGGAGTACAAAATGCAATATTATGTTATGAACAGCAACCAGGTGACGTTAAACATCCTAACTATTGTCCCTACCATAGAGTAATGGGTCTCCCACTCGAAGATTGCTACGTCTTTAAAGGCTGGATTGAGGATGAATGCCAACAGGGTAAATTCGCGTTGTCTGACAACTGGAAGGTGAACCCGCCGCAACCACATGCTCAGAAAAAGATGGACATGTCAGGGGCATCATGCTCTTTTATAGGGGAATCTCTATGATAAATTTTTCTTTTGGCAAAAACTAAAAGAATGCTGAAAGATCTTCAAACATGTCCGACCTAGGAACAACGGACCGAAATGTCCTAAAACTAACGACGGACCGAGATGTCCTAAAACTAACAATGGACCGAAACATCCCTAAACTAACGCTTGACCGAGACGTCATTAAACTACTACCAACCCATGCCATCATCAGGCTGACGTGGTAAAAAAAAGGGGGTACGTCCACAAGCGAGATGGGCACGGATGAAAGCCCGAAAGGGCTCCGTGAGTAAAAACAGCAGGACAACCGGCGAGTTTTGTGAAAACCCGAAAGGGCGCAATCTCGTTAGAAAACACTTGCAAGGTCCTCTCGACCCTGTAAAGAGAAAATACCTGCGTGAGATCCTTACGACTCACAAGGGAGCAACACACTTATGGATCCCCACGATTCCTAAGGAGAAATCACACTTACGAGATCCTCACGACTCGTAAGGAGAACAATCTTATGAGACCCTCACGGCTCATAAGATACAAATGCCTTAAACTACAGGGATTTAAACCTGTTCTTAAGCCGTCATACATTCCCAGTTTGCCCTACAAGCGGTTCAATGTTGACCCTTGTATAGCATCCACAGGCACAAATAAACATTTCCCCAACAGAGTCCTACTACTGACGAGGGATATCTTCACATGGTGAGCGACCCTTGTAAGTCCTCTCGACTTATAAGGAGAAAACACTATTGTAAGATCCTTATGACTTATAAGAGACCATACGCTTAAGACTCCTCACGATTCTTAAGAAGAAAACGCACCTACGAGATCCTCACGACTCGTAGGAAGAAATACCTTTATGAGACCCATACGGCTCGTAAAGTCAAAAAGCCTTAGTCAACAGGATCCTAACCCTGTTTGCTAAGCCACCTTTGTTCAAACCGACAAAGGCAAATGATGATTCGCTCCTGGCAATATCCCAGTTGTAGCGATGCTGATGCCTAAATCGGTATCAATTCCCAAACTCGCAGCAAAAAGTCAGCGGGCCACAAATGCATATGAAATAGCCGAAATGATGGGGAAACTTGCAACAAAATCAGCAAGTAAAAATGTATGCATACGAAAAAAGCTGAAATGATTGGGCAACTCGCAAACAAAAGCAGCGAGTAAAAAAAATAGTCGAAATGATTGGGCATCGTGCAAAATAGCCGAAATGATGGGGCAATCGTGACTTTCGCAATACAAAAAGCTGAAATGATAGAACATCGCGGAAAGAAATAAAAAAATTGAAATGAAACTTTCTGCCCTACAGATGAGATCACATCGATCCCTGTATACAATCCAGAGGCGCAAACAAAGAGGGAACCATATTATCCAACCAGGCTCCACCAGAAGGAGAGCCAAGTCTCGATGGCACATCTACAGCCTGAAGACCCACAACAGCGTTCCTCATTCCAACAAGATGCAGACGCGACAATCAATCTCGGAGCCACGGAAGAGTCCCTAGTTCCAAGTCTCGACGGCCACATCTACAGCCTAGAAATCACCAACAGCGTTCTTCCTCCAGCAAGAAGCAGACGCGACGTCAGCAAAACGGAGCTATGGCAAAGTCCCTTAGTTCCAAATCTCGAAGGTTCATAGATAGCCCAAAGACTATCTCGGAGCCATGACAAAGTCCTAATTCCAAAACTCTACGGTCCACAAACAATCTAGAGTTAACCAATGACTTCCCCGCCGGATCAACGCTCCGTCTCGGAAACAAGTCAACCAACTCCGAGGAAATCAGTGTCCTTAGCAAATACCTCGATTCAGGGAATCAGCATCCTTGACGAGAGCATCTCGATTTGCGTCGACCCGCAGAGAAATCAGCGTCTTTGCAGGAATACCTTGATTCGTTTCAACTCCGAGGAAATCAGCGTCCTTGGCAAAAACCTCGATTCAGGGAAATCGACATCCTGGATGAAGCATCTCGATTCACGTCAACTCGCAGAGAAATCAACGTCTTTGCAGGAATACCTTGATTCGTCTCAACTCCGAAGAAATTAGCGTTTTTGCAGGAATACCTCGATTCGTCTCAACTCCGAGGAAATCAGCGTCCTTGGCAAAAATCTCAATTCAGGGAAATCAGCGTCCTGGACGAGAGCATCTCGATTCGCATCGACCCGCAGAGAAATCAGCTTCTTTGCAGGAATACCTCGATTCGTTTCAACCGCAAGGAAATCAGCTTCCTTGGCAAAAACCTCGCTTCAAGGAAATCAGCGTCCTTGGAAAAAAACCTCGATTCAGGGAAATCAATGTCCTTGACGAGAGCATCTCGATTCACGTCAACCCGCAGAGAAATCAGTGTCTCTGCAGGAATATACGACGCCGGCAAAACGTAGCCATGGCAGAGTCCATAGTTCCAAGTCTCGACGGCCACATCTACAGCCTGGAGATCCACAATAGTGTTCTTCCCCCAGCAGGATGAAGACGCGACACAAAACAATGGAGCCATGGCAAAGTCCCTAGTTCCAGGTCTCGACGGTGCACCAACAACCTAGAGACCACCTCGACGTTCGTCTCGATACAGCAGACGCGATGTTACCCCAGCATTCTTCCTCCAACAAGATGCAGATGCGACACCAATAATGGAGCCATGGCAAAGTCCCTAGTTCCAAGCCTCGACGGTTCACAAAAAACCCAGAGACAACCTCGATATTTGATGCAATATTGCAGACACAATGTCAACCAACGAAGCCAAGGGAATTCCCTCACTTCAGAGTCTTGACGGCAACTCAAATGAGACCTGAAAAGACTATCGGAGATCATCCCACACCAGCGCGGAGTGGTCATGACTCATCGGGGCTCCCAAACTGAGCCTAACCTCAAGTAAAAAACAACATGGAATATCACTAACGCTTGCTCTTTCGACGGTAATATCACCTGGAAGATTACTTGAAGACATCTTGTCCAGCCCCCGAAGGGATCAGAGACACGACCGTCGTGGGGCTACTCGAACAGCAAGATTGTGCGTCGAGGAATACACCAGCCAACGCGACGGTGCGACGGGTAAAAAACCCTAGTACCACAGACCCTAACGAACTTCTATTAGAAGGAGTTAACTGTGATGTTAAGAAATCCTGGCGAGAACTTCTCGATTTGTCTTGACTCGTGGGGAAAATAATGTTCCTGCGAGAACTTCTCGACTCGTCTCGACTCGTAGGGAAAAGCCTTAGGCAATGGGGATAAGGACCTGTTTTCTAAGCACTGGGGCCCTGATGAGACTTGAAATAAAGAGACTTGAAAGATCATGATTAGGGTTTAACCCTACAGGGAATTGAACTCTTAAAATAAAGAGACTTGAAAGATCTCCATGCACATAAAGAACATTGGTCACGTGATGACACGTGACCCCAATCCGCAGTGATCAGAAAAGAAGGAATAAAACTAGGCCACGTGTCCCCACGTGACCCCTAAAAGATCCCCAAAAATAAAAAGGAAACAGCTTTGAAGCAATGCCTCACGTTCTCCCACATGACTCCCAAAACGCAGAAAGAAAAAGCAAAGGAAATGAAGGCTTTAGGCGCTCTCACGTGTTACCACGTGACCCCTTGGTAAATGCTTCAACCATTAGCGCATAAATACCCATCACGTGCCTACACGTGACGTTCAAAATAAAAATAATAAAAAGGTGTTCAACACTTAATTGCAGAACGGGGTAAAAGGGGATCTGGTCCCACCTTCGGGCACCCCACGTGCTCCCACGTGACCCCTCTTTCTTTAGTGTTTAACGCTGATTCGTGAACTTTGTACCCGGTGTTTAACACTGGTATTTTCTAGTGTGTAACACTAATTTGACAACTTCATTTCCAGTGTTTAACACTGTTGTTTGCTAGTGTTTGACACTAATTTGGGAAACTATATTTCCAGTGTTTAACACTGATTGTTCTTTTAGTGTTTAACACTAGTTTGAGAATTCTGTCTTTAGTGTTTAACACTTTTGTTATTTAGTGTTTAACACTACTTTTAGCCAGATTGGCTAATCTTTCAGAGGCAAAGCCTCCCCTTCAATTGAATCTCAAAATTGAATAACATTTAGAGCTATAACAGAAATGTTATCAAGCCCCTTCAAAACTTTTGTGGACTGGAATCAGACAAATGTCAAACAGGCCAGACTTAATTGGACTTAGCCCAAGTTGGCCATAAGTCCTCAATCCAGACTTAACAGAGAAAATGGGCTCACAATATAATTAATTGGTCTTGGTTCCAAATTGGGCTACAGATCATTTAATCTACCTTGGTTCAAGGGTACATCTCTTCACCCCTTTGATATTTGTCGTTGTAATTCCTCAACGTCTTCAAAGAGGTGACGGGTCCTAACAACTATACATTTCACGGACTGTGGGGTGATTAGTGTCAAAAATATGAGTTTACCGCAATCAGAAACGGCGTCGCTTCGCAGCTAGCCGGTGAGTACGGGTCGATCCACAGAGACGGGTAAATTTCTTTTATGTGTTTTAACGAGTTGATTCAAAATGTCGTTTTGGTTGGTTTATAAAAATCCATAAAAACTGATCTAATTAATCTAATTAAGAGTCTTGCTAGGGTTAGGCTTAGGGGAAGTTTTGGAGATTAACGTTTTTTCCTCACCGCTTTCAATGCCTTCTTTTTTAGATCTATTAGATGTTAAGGTAATTATTAATAAAGTGGATCCAAATCTTTTGGGAAGATGTTTCTTCCTCTAGATTTGTATCCTTCCTTTGTTGATAATTACCCTAACCCCCGCGGAAAACGCGCGCAACCGGCCCTTTATACTACGGTTCATCGTTACCTCAAAGGGTAGGATGCCGCAGGGAGCGGTTGTGCTCGTATGCGTGGAGTTCTAATTCATTAGGTGAAAGTGGCATTGAAGAGGGTGAGAGATCTCATCTCTCAACCCTTTCCCTAAGGCTAACCCTAACAAGCGAGGAGATTACTCGCTCATTAGGGGATGAGAAAACATTTTAATTAAAAGAAACAGAAACATAATTTACCTTACTAGGTTGACGGCTCCTTCCAAACAAGAAGAACAGATCTGAAAATAACTCCCAGAAAGTCTGAATTTTATTGATTGAAAAGAGGCATAGGTTTTTACAATTTTAGATTACAATTTATAAGCAAACAGGAGAATTTAGGGTTACGGGATTCGCACATGTGCAATTACAGATTTGACCCCTAAAAATCCCAACACCCGCACCGACGCAGCAGCTCAGAAAAACTCCACCGACATGCGCAATATATGGCCGCGGAACCGCGGCGCCAGGCTGGGTTTGCCCGCGGTTCCGCGGCCAAAGAAAGGAGTTGGGCCCTGCACTTTTTGGGCTTGGTTCACGGGTTCTTGGGCTCTGTATTTTTATATGTATTTTCTCCGTTGGGCTTCTGGGTCTTCTCCAGATCTTCAGTGAAAACTTGTTCGTATCTTTTGACCGTTCACTTGACATTTTGGACCTTGCACTGTTCTTCATTTAGGCTTGACTAGGATCCGTCTAATTGTTGGTCAAAAGTCCCTTTTTCTGTTGTTTTGTGTCTTTTTCACTGTATTTGCTCCAAAAACCTGTATCCTGTAATATGCAACAAACGTGCGTCAAGAGTACCTGTTTATTTATAAAAAGGATAAGAAAAGGGGAATGAAAAATGCAATATTATGGTTTGAACAAATACCCCCAAACTTACCTTTTGCTCGTCCTCAAGCAAACTTATTATTTTATTCTCTAAAATCCTAACCACACTTTCGCAGGGAAACGCGATTGCACTGAGCACGTGCAACAAGCCGTTAAACCTCTAGGTGTCCCTAGTAGGAGGAGTGTTGTCTCCTGAGGGTTTTCAGCGGATACTACCCACAAAATCCTATCAATTCGGCCCATTAACTTTTGTTCTCCAATTAGGTTTTCTAACAAGGAATTCTATTATCTTTTGACTCGCAAATTATCCACCCATATTCTTCACACTTCCTCATTATTTAACTTAAGATTATATATATACTATAGACTTACTTAGCTTTCGGCATTTCTTAAGTTTTCCTTCTAGGTCTCCATCTCCACTTAGGAATTTCTATCAACTCTATTAAAGATACAAGTTCTATTCTTCATTCCTCTCTCTTATCTAAATTCCAATCACATACCCCTACGTGTGTGTATAGATCACCCCTACACTTGGAAATTCAAATCAAGCAATCGTACTCTCGTCCTTTGTCCAAAGCACTTATTAGTTGGTAAATTTAATTGAATTTTGCTCACACATCTTTCATGCGACTGTTAATACTTCTTGAGGTACCAACAACTGATTACAAGATGCGTTAGCACTTTAAAGCGTACTTCCTAGTTTTGCAACACCCAAGACTTTAGCAGTGACTCCCAAACCAGTTGGTCTAAGGCACTAGGTGATGAAGCACCCTCTCTAAATATTTTTTCTATTTTTGCAGCCTTTAGTAATCACAAAAACCAGTGTCCATTTTTTTATTTTTTATTCACACTTATATATTTTTTTTATTTTCATCATACTAAGGACTTTAGACAAGAGCATTTCAAGGTCTCTTCTACTATTCCAAGTTTCAAGGTGCGTGATTATGCAAATTGTAGGGTATACGTTTTCAGAATCTAGATTTAAGCTAGGAACTATTTTTCAAACTTATACTCTAATAAGAACATCAATACTCTTCCCTTGTTTCGGCTGAGCCCAAAAAGTGAACCCAAAATTTGCCTATTTCTAAATAAACTACAAAGCATATACTTTTTACCGTTAAACTTTAAGGAAGGTTATCTTTAGGGTTTTTAACTTACTAAGTCTAAGATTTAGTTATTCCTAGCTAGTTGACCTATTTATCAAACTAAAGTCAATTAGCCAAAATTGAATATATTGATTTTTATAATTTTTGAAATTTTTCAATTTTTATGGGTTTTCAAATAAATATGCAAATGCAAAAATATGTACAAATGAATGCGAAGGAAGAAGACGTACCGAGCATACCCCCAAACTTGAACTTGACAGTGCCCTCACTGTCATGCTAAACCAAGAGGGTCAAAATACCGATACTCCCCTGTTTATTTATTTATAATTTTTTTAATGTTTTGAATTTTTTTTTATAGAAAAAGAAAACAAAAGGATATATACATTTATACAACAAGATTCCCCCCAAAGTTAAGCTTGGCCTTACACAAGCCAAATGTTAGCACCAACCATTCAAAAATCTTATCATGGTAATGGTAGAGTTGGTGCAAGAATGGGATGGAAAGAAAAGAGATGAAAAGCACGCGAGACCGTGTAGAAAGAAGAATGGTAGAATATGGTCTCTGTGGGGGAGAAGAAAGACGGAAAGAAGAAAGAAGTGGAGTGCGATCTTGAGGGTGTAAATTGAGTGAATAAATTAGCGCAATTTGTGATGACCGATGTGTTAAAAGAGATTGCGCTAACCTACCAACTCTTCGTGCAATGGGGTCAAATCCCTCAAGATTCGCAAGAAAACATGGGTACGCCAAACTTGGTATAGGAGATGAAAGCGTAACGGTCATTTGTTCGGTCGGAACAACAGGAAGGGGGGAGGGTGATATAACAGTCAAAGGTTCAGGAGGCTGAATTGGAAAATCCGACACATCAAATAAAAATGGTTCAACCTCGATATTATCCTCAAGACTCTCCTCAGTACTATCCTCAATATGTAATTCATCCATGCCATTATCATCAAAATCTAGACGCATATGAGATTCGGGGGAAACATTTAATAACTCATGATGATGATTTGAATATAAAATTTCTATTAAATCGACAGGTTCATCATCCGAAATATTCCCGGCGTCTATATCCTCAATCAAGTGAAAATCAATTTTCTTAGACACCTCATCAAAAGCAGGGATATTTATCGATTTAGGTTCTAGAGTGGAGGTGTAAAGATCGAAAGGATTAGGTGCGGTTTCACTCGAATGGGGTTCCTCACAATCTGGCAAATCAAACACTACAGAATCGCACAACTCATTTTTATTTTCAATAGGTTAACTATTTAGAACAATCGATGGAAAACCGGAGTTGTGGGCTTCAATTGGGTAAGGGTAGGTTTGATTTGAAAATCCTCTCTCATTCTCACTCTGTCCAACCGCCTCCTCATACATTGAAAAATTTGGAGCTAGCGGGAAACTAGCTACAGGTTCGCTCGGTTGCATAAGGGTGGCCATGGACGCTTCCACATTCCTCATCATTTTGTTTGTTGCAGCAATATAAGCCTCCAACGACTCTTCCAAACTAGACTTGGGTGGTGAGGGGGTTTCAGTAAAAGATTCAAAATTGGTTGGGTATGTGAAACTCCCTAATGGCTGTGTCGAAACAGCGTCTAGTGAAGGTGGGAAGGTCGGGTATGACTGGTAGGAAGTGGGTGTTAAGACAGGAGTAGGGTCAACATATGGATAAGAAGGTGAATAATTGTGCGGATCCCTAAAACTAGATGAGTGGAGAGGGGTGAAAGATCGACTGCGAGATTGAGCAATATGCTCAGCAATGGACATCGGCCTAGGAGTGACAGAAGGACTTGAAGAAGTGGTATCAACATATGTAGGTTGTAAAGGTTGACTCGGTTGACACAAAGTAGGTTGAAAAGTCAAACTATTTCTCCTAGACGCCTCTATTTGATCTTTCAACGAAATTTTTGGCAAGGAGGGATCGTTTTTAAATTGACCGAAACAATTGACGAACGACGCAAAGTTAGGTTCGGGATACCAAAATTCGGCAAGAGATTTATGATGTGGGGTACCCATGATAGAGGAATGAGAAAAGAAGGTAGGTGGTGCAAGTGGGGTGCAAGTTTTCTTAGCGGCATGTTGCAAGTTTTGAAAAGATTTTTTTTTATTATTATTTTTTTTTATTGGAGAGTTTTGCAAGACGGTTTTAGAAAATGGGACTCATGACACAAATGTATCAACCACACATGCACAATCAGGCCTAGATCTAGGGTCACCTAGGTCTGCTAGACAGCTCCTAACTAGGGCTAGAAATAGGACCTCAAACCGCCTCTTCACGGACAAATACGGCCAGGTAAGTGGGAAGGAACCACCACTACAGTGGGCCTAATTAATAACCACTAGCCTAGACACCGCAAAGTCGGTTAGGATAAACGGCCGATGCCTATACTAGTCCTTTTCCTATTGAGCTCGATGTCCTTAAGTCTGAGTCTAATCTTTTTTAATTAATTGTGGTCGATGCAAAATACTTTAGGTGTTTTCTGGGATCCTGGGAAAGGTGATGAAATCCCCACCCAATCTGAGTTTGGTCAATTAGCCCCTTAGAGTCCGATTAAATTATGCAAAACAATACAATTTCACTTGCAATCAATTTTTAGTGCGGCGCAAAGAAACCTACAGAAAATCTGTTATTTAGAAGGGGGAGAAAGATTTTTTAGCGCAAAGAACCCTGCAGAAAATTTTTACAGTGGATATATCGTAGGTTACAGAGGGGAGAAGGAGGATCAAACTCACAAAATTTGAGGTGCTGACGTGGCCAAATGAGCGCGGAACCGCGGTCTGGAGGCTACCATTGCGGCGGAAACGCGGTCGGTGGGTGGGTTCAGCCTCTGGAAAAAATTTTGTATCTCCTGTTCACCAATTCTCCTCTGTTCCGATGTTCACTTTTCTGATTTGCCCTCTGTAAAATTCCAGATCCGCAATTCTTCGCTGTTCCTGCAAGATTCATAAGATACACCCTTCAAACAGATCAAAGTTGATAATTTTTGTATTTTTTTATATTTTCAGATTTTTATAATTTTTAACATTTATATCAACCCGAAAATTCACAAAAAAAGAAATATTACGCCATCCCCGGCAACGGCGCCATTTGATTAGTGTCAAAAATATGAGTTTACCGCAATCAGAAACGGCGTCGCTTCGCAGCTAGCCGGTGAGTACGGGTCGATCCACAGAGACGGGTAAATTTCTTTTATGTGTTTTAACGAGTTGATTCAAAATGTCGTTTTGGTTGGTTTATAAAAATCTATAAAAACTGATCTAATTAATCTAATTAAGAGTCTTGCTAGGGTTAGGCTTAGGGGAAGTTTTGGAGATTAACGTTTTTTCCTCACCGCTTTCAATGCCTTCTTTTTTAGATCTATTAGATGTTAAGGTAATTATGAATAAAGTGGATCCAAATCTTTTGGGAAGATGTTTCTTCCTCTAGATTTGTATCCTTCCTTTGTTGATAATTACCCTAACCCCCGCGGAAAACGCGCGCAACCGGCCCTTTATACTACGGTTCATCGTTACCTCGAAGGGTAGGATGCCGCAGGGAGCGGTTGTGCTCGTATGCGTGGAGTTCTAATTCATTAGGTGAAAGTGGCATTGAAGGGGGTGAGAGATCTCATTTCTCAACCCTTTCCCTAAGGCTAACCCTAACAAGCGAGGAGATTACTCGCTCATTAGGGGATGAGAAAACATTTTAATTAAAAGAAACATAAACATAATTTACCTTACTAGGTTGACGGCTCCTTCCAAACAACAAGAACAGATCTGAAAATAACTCCCAGAAAGTCTGAATTTTATTGATTGAAAAGAGGCATAGCTTTTTACAATTTTAGATTACAATTTATAAGCAAACAGGAGAATTTAGGGTTACGGGATTCGCACATGTGCAATTACAGATTTGACCCCTAAAAATCCCAACACCCGCACCGACGCAGCAGCTCAGAAAAACTCCACCGACATGCATAATATATGGCCGTGGAACCGCGGCGCCAGGCTGGGTTTGGCCACGGTTCCGCGGCCAAAGAAAGGAGTTGGGCCCTGCACTTTTTGGGCTTGGTTCAGGGGTTCTTGGGCTCTATATTTTTATATGTATTTTCTCTGTTGGGCTTCTGGGTCTTCTCCAGATCTTCAGTGAAAACTTGTTCGTATCTTTTGACCGTTCACTTGACATTTTGGACCTTGCACTGTTCTTCGTCTAGGCTTGACTAGGATCCGTCTAATTGTTGGTCAAAAGTCCCTTTTTCTGTTGTTTTGTGTCTTTTTCACTGTATTTGCTCCAGAAACCTGTATCCTGTAATATGCAACAAACGTGCGTCAAGAGTATCTGTTTATTTATAAAAAGGATAAGAAAAGGGTAATGAAAAATGCAATATTATGGTCTGAACATGGGGTCCTTAAACTCATGGACTATGACGTCCTTAACCTTGACCGTGACGTCTTAAAACTAACAATGGACTATAATGTTCTTAACCTTGACCGTGATGTCTTAAAACTAACACCGGACTGTGGAGCCCTTAAATCCACGGACTATGATGTCCTTAACCTTGACCGCAACGTCTTAAAACTAACATTGGACCACAATGTTCTTAAACTACTTATCGACCGCAACGTCACTAAACTAAACAATAGAGCCCCCCAATTACTCTTTTGTTGGATCTAAATGATCCCGTTAAGTTGATCTTAGTCTAAAAATAGACTAACGTATCCTTAACAAATGTTTAAGTTGATCTTAGCCTCAAATAAGGCTAACGTATCCTTAAACACAACCCCTAAACCCAAATCTAAGAAAGATACGGATTTGGACTAGTCCACGCCCTACGGGCGACAACATAACTTAGTCTCTGATACAATCCACGGGCAACCAAACACGAAACAAACACCCACGACACGAAGTGACTATATGGAGAAGGAGAAAGTTGTTACCGCTATGCGGTAGCGTAATTAACTGCAGGGGCTTGCGCCTGCAGGGAAGAGCGTCCCCACAATAAAAAAAACCCTCAAACGAGAGGGAATCTGACGAAGTCTGCTACATCGGATGCATCCGTTTAAACCTTCGATAAATGGTGCCATAAATCAAATTGGCATCTTCGGAGAGGTGGACGGATAGCACCAATTAGCATCTGCCCCGAATTTCAGGCAAGACGTCAGTTTTGTGCCGTCTTTCGGAGGGGAACAGATTCTGGCACGCCCGGTGGGACCTTTTCCTCTTTCCACTCCACACTTCGTGCGTCGTATTCATGAACGAATCTCGGTTTGTTAATGGTTGCCCTCGAATTTCAAGTTACTAAGATTTGGTCTCTTGCTTGGAGTAGAAATCAAAAAGCAATGGCGTTCAACTACTCAAACTGCTCCAACTGTAAGTGCAACCGACGCTCCGTCTCACCTGGAGGTGTAGCCTATGGACCGCAGGCTGCTTCCCTGTTCACTATGCATGTGGAACAAGTAACTCAGGCTACCACCGTTCTGTTCTTTGGGACCATGCTCCCGCCAGTGTACATTAATATCCCGCTGCCGAAGGAAGCGCAAAAGAAGTCGGTCTTCGATCGGCTCACTACTACCACGGCCCCTTTCAACAGGTCGTCCAATTCCAGCTCCTCGGTCTTCACCAGTCTAAACTCAGGCTCCAAAGGGCCTACCAAGAAGCCCATAACACCTGAAGTAGCCATCCCAAAGAAGATAGCTGCTCCTGAAGTCGTCAAGGCGGCTTCTCCTCCCAGAGGGTCGGTCTATGCGAGACTGACTGCTCCTGTTCCCGCTCCCGCTCAGAAATCTGTGTTTGACCGGTTGGACACGGCTTCTCAACGGACGTCAGTCTTCAAGAGGCTGACACCAGCAACAGCCCCTCACCTGAACAGGGGGCAAGATAAAGCCGTCGCTGTACCAATCCCAACAACCCGTAACGCCTGACGTCGCCACTGGCGCCGAATAAGGAAGGCTGGGGGCAACTCCCCCTCGAGGCTAACTCCACCAGCTCCAACGGTGGAAATTAATGTTGCTGTTCTAACCGGGAACAACTTTGAGCCGCTGAACAGGGTACGCAGAAATTTGCCAACTGCGGTGCTCAAAAGATCTCTCCACCGGTAGAGACCGTCGTAGAAACAAAGCCGGAGCCGTCCCCTCAACGGCTATCTTCCAAAGTCTACAAAATTTGGCGACAAGTCCGAGAATCGGTGATTGATCTGAATTTCTCCCACCAGCATAAGAAGTCGAAGGTCCAACAGGAGGTAAGCCATCCTGCCAAGCCATGAAAGCTGTCTGGGTGCCCACCTCAACGGCCCTTTCAACTTCCACTGTTCATAAGAAAAGAAGGCCGGAGAAGATCCCCGTGCCGGCGACAAAAGTCAAAAACACTGAACCCAAACGCCCTAAGTCTGGGGGCATAGTCGTCCATACCGTTTACATGGCATATGGGAAGGAGGATAGTCGCGCTTCGACGGGCCACAGACCGCTTACCCGATCCATCACAAGAGCCCAGGAACAGCAGCAGCAGAAGCTCCAGAAGATGTTGACTGTGATGGCCACGCTCACCGGACCAAAAGAAAGCCCGGAGGCGTCATCGGAACAATGTCACGAACACGAGACCGATGCTGAATTCCTTCGTAGAATGCTTGAAAGGAAGGATAATGAGGCCGCGGAACAAGCGGCCAATATAAAACAGATGGCTCTTCTGTTCCAAGACATGGTCGGCATGATGATACAGCCGGATCCCCTAGCTGAAGACCCTCCAATCATTATTGGAGATGACAACGTCAAATCCACCTCCGGCTCTTTCAACAGCAAATAGGAGACAATCTCCAAGGCCACCCTGGATGATTATATTGCTCAGCAGATATGAGTTCATCAGGCGAACGAAGCGGCCAGCCAAGTTGTCAAAACAGGACGACCCTATCCGGGTTGGTACGACCAAATAAAGTACCCGCCGGGATACACGATCCCCAAATTCCACGTATATAAGGGGACGGGAAATCCGCATCAGCACGTCGCTCAATTCAGAGCCTTATGTGGCAACACCGGCGGCGATGATAAGCTCCTGCTTCGCTAATTCGTCGGCAAGCTTGTCAGAGACGACGTTTGAATGGTACTCCGAGCTTCCGAATGACTCCGTCAAAACGTTCGCGGAAATGGAGTTGTTGTTCACCCAGCGATTCACGAGCGCCAGCGAACGCACCCTAATAACGGGGTTGATTAATGCAAGGGTGAAACCGGGCGAAACTTGGGTTCAATATGCAATCCGATGGCGGAAGTTGTGGTCAAAATGCGAACAACGCATCGAAGAAGCGCCAGCGGTGGGCAAGTTCGTGGGCACCCTAGACCTTCATGAAACTATTTCACAGTTCATGATGTTCTTTAAACCGACCACGTTCCAGGTTTTGATCGACAAGCTAGCCCAGATGGATCAAATGGGTCACAGACCGTCTCCCCCGAAGCCGGAACCTCGGAACGACAAGCGTAAAGGGAAGGCGACCTTCGTCGCGAACACCCAACAACAGCCCAGTGCCCCCAAAGCTAGCAGATCAACTAGAAGAGAGACGGCGCTATTACAATGAGAAAATGAAGCGTCTTTACTCATTCCCACGGGACAAGACGAAGAGGCTGTTCGAGCTGGCTATGCGCAACAGGCTTATCAACTTGCCAAATCCAAGGCGACCACCGCAACCCAGCGAAGTGAATAATCCTAATTATTGCCCTTACCACCAAACGGTAAGCCATCCGATCGAAGATTGCTTCGTCTTTAAAGGATGGATCGAAGATCAGTATCTACAAGACAAGTTTGCGCTGTCGGAGAAGTGGAAAGTAAATCCCCCGCAACCGCACACTCCTAAGAAGGCGGACACACTGGGGGCAACGTGCTCTTTTGTTGAAGAAGCTCCATGGGAGGTGGCTCTTTCGGCCAAGACCAAGAGGATGCTGAATGATCTCCAGACATGCCCAACGATCAGGTGGAAGAACCCGCTGGAACCTCAGATCATCGAAGGGATGCTGAAGCCGCACCCAAAGATTGGCAGTGATGGCCCAAACACTCACGCCCAGCCGTCGAAATCTTCAAAGAAGAAGAAAAAGATATCCAAAAAGCACGTGAAGCCTGGCGACAAGCGCACGGACTTACAGAAACAGATTGACGCGCTGGAAGAGTATAACCAGAAGGCGCGGATTCCAATCACGCTCCAAGAGTTCCTCAGCCACGTCCTCAAGAATGAAAATAATGGAGAAGACTCATCAGATGAATCTGAGGACTGCGTAGCAAGTTGTCATGTGATCTCTCACTCGTTGATAGATGATAAAGAGGCTCCTTGCACAGAAAGACTGGAGGCAGGTCCCGAGCCAGAACTTCTATGGCCGTCAGACAAGATGATCGACGCCTTCCTGAATGAGATTCGTCTGAAAAGTAAAGCCGATCGAGAGCGTGAGATGGCCATATTTGAAAGAGCCAAATGCCGCCAACTAGACGAAAGAGTCGAGACATTCCCGCCAGATCAAGGGACATCCGTCGTGGATAAAAACAAATTCAAGAAGAGAAAAAGGCTCGCTAAAGCCATATCAATGGGAATGAAGCTACCACCCTCTGAAGAAAACACTATCGGTGGAGCAGGAATGCATCCTAGTTACTGCGCATATCATCGAAAGATTTCGCACCCCACAGAAGAATGTGACGCTTTTAAAAGATGGTGGCAGAGATATGTTGCTCACCGGCAGCATTTTAGGCGGATGAAACGCAAAACTCATCGGGAGCAGAGAAGCACGACCGAAGAGCATAAAGGAACTACCAGCAACTGTCGCGTGGTCAACGCCGGAGGATCACACGTTCTCACCTTTGGGAGCGACTCTGACGAGGAAATGGCTCTTAGCTCTCTCTTTAAAGAATTCATCTTGGGGAAGGAAGAAGAACCTAAGACCTGTGAAAACATTCTGTTGTGTAATCGCACGCTTTTAGAAAAGAATCTCGGGCCCACGAATAGAAAAGATAAGGGAAAAGAAAAGGTCTCTGAAGATATTGCCATGGATGACCAAGTCATGAAAGAGCTGACTGCCAAAGACCCGCAAAAAAAGAACAAGGTAGACTGCAATGTCCTAGCGCACCTGAGAAAGCTACCCTCTCAGCTCAGCATTCTCGATGCTCTCTTATTATCAAAAGAAGTGAGAGATTCGTTAATCAAGGCGCTGCAAGAGCCCGAGCAATTCCAAGCCTTCCTCGCCGAAGAAAGGATGAAGGACGAGCTGGAAGAAGTACACACAGCCGATGCCACGTTCAGTGATGAGGACCTTCCCCTTGGGATGTGCGACTACAACCATCCCCTCTATGTCTCAGGATACTGCCACGATATAAAGATAGGCAAAATCCTGGTAGACGATGGGTGTTCCGTCAATCTCCTCAACATGCGAGTTGAAATAAATCTGCATGAGCGTTCGACACCTCGCTCGTGATAAGATCACCATCTCCGGGTTCGACTCCCAGTCATCACGGACCCTTGGGTCTGTAATACTGACGCTGCACTTCGGGCTGCTTGTCACAGACATTAAATTTCACGTCATTGACGCCAGGACATGCTACAACGCTTTGCTCGGTCGTCCTTGGTTACACGTGTACAACATCATCTCTTCTACGCAACATCAGTGTATGAAGTATTTCAAGGATGGTCTTGAGTATACCGTGACAGGAGAGCTGAATCCATTCTCCGTGAACGAAGTCCGCAAGTACGAAGATGCAAAATACTTCTTGCCAGATTTCGAGGACACAGAGAGGTGTCACAAACCGGAGAACAAAGCTATCACCACCATTCCCGTCTTCGGGAGCGATACTGAAGAAGTGGAAGAGATAGTTTATTCAGGCCTACCCCAGCACAACAAGCCAGGACCGTCCGCTCCTATGTTGATCTTTGGAAGTGACTCGGAAGATGAGGTCCATGCTATATTCTCCGCTCGACCGTCAATACAGGCATTCGCTAGTGATAATCAGAGTTTGCAAATTACCATAATTCCGTGGGAGCACTACAAAGATCTCGACGCACTTGAAGCTTACAGTGTGCAAGACCTGCAGACGTTTTACGTCCCTCCTAGGCGGAAAGGTGAAAAGGCGATCCTATTCGATCGATCCACAGAAACAAGAGTGGAGAAAGAAATCTGGCACGGCACAGATCTTACGCCTGACAGGCTCCAACCCATCCGTTTACCCCGATACTACACGGACGGACTAAAAAGGCTATTGAAGCGCCGAGGGGTACCTTTCAAACAGACTATTCAACAAGCTCAGTTCTACAACAGGATTTGGGATTTCCCTGGGACTCAGCGCAAGTTGCCCAACGGGAGAATGGGAATGCTTGGGCTTGGATATGTGAAATCCAAGAAACGGGAACGAGTCCATGGTAGCTACGCCATATATAACTTCGATGAAGAAAAGGACGCTTTGTCAGAAGATGCCGACCCCGCACCAAAACAAGATCCTCCAATCAAAATGCCGAGTCCGTCATTTGAAAAACGAATGGACAAGCTTATCAGGGAAGCGGGTCAGAAAGTTCGAGACGACCACAACCACGAAATGGCCATCTACGAGAAAGCCAGGATGCAACTCCTCCTTCAACAAACTGTGAAAGATGAAAATGCCGCTTCTTATCAACCTATTGCGCAAAAGGCCCGACGCAGAGGCAGAAATAAGTCAAAGAGCGAAAAAGGCGTTCGACAGCGACTAAGAAGTCACGCTGTCGGGAATCAAGCGGTTCGGATTTGTCCCTTATGAAGAAGATGAGTCGAGCATACTCTTTTCCTCAAGACAAGACAAAGAAGATACTTGATCTCGCTTTAAAACATCAAATGATTACACATCCGGAGTCCAAACACCCTGAGCAAGCCAACGAGGTCTCTCATCCAGATTATTGCTCTTATTACAGGGTAATAGGGCACCCTCTCGAAGATTGCTTCACCTTCAAGAATTGGGTCGAAAATCAGTATCAGCTCGGCAAGTTCGCTCTATCTGACAGCTGGAGGGTAACACCGCCACAGAAGCATGAGCCCAAAGCCACGAGAATGGAACCAGATCGGCATCGGTCTTCGAAGCGAGCTCGTACTTGTCATATGATAACGATATCAAAAGAAAAGACCGAGAATATGGAAGACCTCCCCTGGTGCTTCGAAAAAAATGATGATGAGGTGATCTCAGAATTTCCACCGGCGCCAAAAGAGCTGGAAGATGGAATACACACTACTGCAGATAACCTCAAGAAGATTGATTTGGGGACGACAAGTGACCCGCGACCGACTTTCGTCAGTGAGTTGTTGTCTGAAGAAAGGGTGGCTGCACTAAAAGACGTGCTTATGCAGCATAAAGATTGCTTCGCCTGGATCTATTCCGAGATGCCAGGATTAGACCCAGAGATTGTTGTTCACAAACTGGCCATATCCCCGGACGTTAACCCAATCAAACAAGCACCGAGAAGAATGCGGTTTGAGCTTGAGATGAGCATTAACGCTGAGGTCAAAAAGCTAATCGACTCCGGCTTCATCCAAGAGGTTCAATACCCTGATTGGATCGCCAACATCGTCCCAGTGATGAAGATGAATAGGACAGTGCGCATATGTGTGGACTTTCGGGATCTCAATAAAGCCTGCCCGAAGGACGAATTCCCAGTACCTGTCACTGAGCTGATGATAGATAACACGTCCACTCACGAGGTTTTCTCATTCGTGGACGGCTCATCAGGATACAATCAGATAAAGATGCATCCTGAAGACCAGAAGCACACCGCTTTCCGGACCCCTTTGGGTATATTCTGCTACAAGGTTATACCCTTCGGACTAAAGAACGCCGGTGCCACCTATCAAAGGGCCATGACAAAGATCTTCGATGACCTTATACACGAAATCGTCGAATGCTATATCGACGACCTCGTGGTTAAGAGCAAATCATACGAGGAGCATTTAGAGCATCTGAAGACCGTATTGCAACGCCTTCGGAAATACAACATGAAGATGAACCCTTTCAAGTGTGCATTCGGAGTTTCCTCGGGAAAATTCCTAGGATTCATCGTCCGATACCGAGGTATCGAGATAGATCCATCAAAGATCAAGGCGATCATGGAAATGCCTCCGCCAGGGACTCTCAAACAATTGCAGTCTCTCCAAGGGAAGCTCGCGTACATTCGACGATTTATAGCCAACCTTTCAGGCAAGTGCCGCCCTTACAGTCACCTGATGAAGAAGGGAACCCCTTTCGTTTGGGATCACAAATGCCAGAGCGCACTAGACGAAATCAAGCAGTATCTACAGAACCCGCCCGTGCTAGCCGCTCCGGTCAAGGGAAAGAAAGAGCTCTCTATTACTTAAGTAGAGTTCTCCTGGGGGAAGAAAGCAACTATTCCCCCATCGAAAAACACTGCCTGGCATTCATCTTCGCGATAAAAAAGCTCAGGCACTATGCGTTGGCGCATGAAGTCCGTCTCATTTCGAAGGTAGACCCTTAAAAATATTTGATGTCAAAGGCTATACTGACAGGTCGGCTCGCTAAATGGGCCTTGCTCTTAATGGAGTTTTCGATAACCTATCAGCCTCTTAAGGCAGTGAAAGGCCAGGCCATCGCCGACTTCCTCGCTGAGCATCCGATACCGGACGATTCCCCTCTGAATTGTGAGCTGCCAGACGAACATGCATTTGATGCGATCGACGGTAGTAATACCCGATGGGAACTCTATTTTGATGGAGTGACTTCCATAAAGAAGCGCAAACAAAGCACCCCTATAATCAAATCAGGGGTAGGCCTTATCTTCGTGACCCCACAAGGAGGGATAATACGCTCCGCCTTCTCCTTGACAGAGCCGAGGACGAACAATGAAGCTGAATACGAAACTTTGATAGCAGGCCTCGAGATCGCCATCGACATGGGAATTGAAAACCTCCTCATATACGGAGACTCCCAACTGGTCGTTAGTCAAGTAAACGGCGACTACCAGACGTGCAAGCCAGAGCTGGTGAAGTATGGCGAGAGAGTACGGCGACTGCTGACTCAAATTCCCTCCTACACCTTGGAAAGCATACCGCGTGCGGAAAATAACAAAGCGGATGTATTAGCCAAGCTCGCTAAAGAACTGGCCGACGAGAACCTCGATGACATGAGGATCGTTGTGCAAAGTCGTCGGGTCCTTGCTCCGGCAGAAGTATCTCCGGAGTCGTCCGAAGAAAATGGAGCGACCAAGCGAATGACTCTACAAATAAAAGATCAGGAAAAGGCCGAGGATTGGAGAGAAGTTTTTATAGACTACTTCAAATCTCGTCGAACACCTGAAGATGTGTCCTCAAGACATCAGCTTATGAAACGAGCTCTGTCTTTTTCCTTCGTTAACGATACTCTGTACAAGAGGTCATTTGATTCTTTATGGTTGAGATGTCTGGGACCTGAAGAGGAGAAGAAAGTCATTCAGGAAGTTCAGGACGGACTTTACGATTCTCATCAAGCTGGCCTAAAGATGAAGTTGAAAATTAAACGAATGGGCTACTACTGGCCCACGATGATCCAGGACTGCCTCGAGTATGCAAAGAAATGCCACTCGTGCCAGATCCATGGGGACTTTATCCATCAACATCTGAATCCGTTACATCCAACAGTGGCCAGCTGGCCGTTCGAAATGTGGGGGACTGATGTAATCGGCCCCATCGAACCAGCGTCGTCCAGGGGACATCGATTCATTTTGGCGACAACTAACTATTTCTCCAAATGGGCAGAAGCAATACCGCTGAGGGAAGTGAAGACGGAGAATATCCTCCATTTCTCCAAAACGCACATCATTTATCGGTTTGGAACTCCACGACGGATCATCTCCGATAACGGGCCAGCCTACAGAAGCCACAAAATCAGCCGCTTCGCGCAACAACACAACATAGACTGGAGATATTCCTCAGTTTATAATCCCCGAGCTAACGGTCTAGCTGAGGCTTTCAACAAGACTTTGACGAAGATCGTGAAGAAGACGGTGTCCCGAAATAAGAAGGACTTGCACGAGAGACTGCAAGAAGCTCTCTGGGCGTATCAAACTACGTTCAAAACGGCCACGAACACAACGCCATACGCGTTGGTATTCGATACGGAAGCAGTACTCCCCCTCGAGATAGAGTTACCCTCTCTACGAGTGGCAATCCACTACGAGCCGACGGACGAAGAAAATGCTCACCTTCGGCTTGAAGAGCTTGATGCCCTTGATGAAACCCGCCTCATAGCGCAACAAAATCTGGAGGCTTATAAAGCAAAGATGGCGCGCTCATATGAAAGATTGACCAGGCCGAGGACATTCCGCCAAGGCGAACTCGTGCTAGTGGTCAAAAGACCTATGATCCCCAATCGCGCCAAGCGGGGAAAATTCGAGCCGAACTATGAAGGTCCGTACATCATAGACAAGGTCTACTAGGGTGGAGCCTATCTACTCATGGATATGCACGGTGAAAGGCCTTTCAGGCCAATAAACGGTCGCTTCCTAAAGAAATACTACGCTTAATGAGTTACAGCCTAGGTCAATGATAGATGACGACGACTATGTCCGCTCGCTATCTTCCTAAGCCCGAACTCTATAAGTAGTGACCGACCTTCTGTAACAGCGGACCGAAACGTCTTTAAACTGACAACGGACCGAAACGTCCTTAAACTAACAACGGACCGAAACGTCCTTAAACTAAAAGCGGACCGAGACGTCGTTAAACTAACGATGGACCACTATGTCCTAAAACTAGTTGTTGACCGAGATGTCGATAAACTACGATGGATTGCGGCATCCCGAAACCGATACAAAAAAAGGGGAATAAAAAAAATAAATAAAAACGGTATGTCCATAAGCAAAATGAGCACGGATGAAAACCCGAAAGGGCTCCGTGAGTAAAAACAGCAGGGCTACCGGCGAGTGTTTGTTAAAACCTGAAAGGGCGCAACCTCGTTAGAAATTACACTTGCGAGTCCTTACGACTCATAGAGACCTGAACATGTTCTTAAGCAACCCCCATAACCTTTAAAACTGCCCTACAAGCGGCTCAATACTGACCCTTGTATACAATCCACGGGCGTGAATAAACATTTCCCTAACCAAGTCCCATCCATGACTGGGGATATGTTCGCACAGTGAACAACCCTTGTGAGTCCTCTCGACTTATAAGGAGAAAACCCTTTTGTAAGATTCTTACGACTTGCAGGGAAACACGCACTTAGGAATCCTCACGATTCCTAAGGAGAAAACACACCTACGAGATCCTCACGACTTGTAGGGAGAAATACCTTTGTGAGACCCTTACGGCTCATGAAGTCAAAAGCCTTAGTCGACAGGACCCTAACCCTGTCTACTAAGACACCTTTGTTCGACATCGACAGAGGCAAATGATGATGTGCTCCTGGCAATATCCCAGTTGTAGCGGTGCTGATGCCGAAATCGGTGTCTAATCCAAAGCTTGCGGCAAAAAGCCAGCAAGCCGCACATGCATACGAAATAGCCGAAATGATGGGGCAACTTACAGATAAAATCAGCAAGTAAAAATGTGTGCATGAAAAAAAGCCGAAAGGATTGGGCAACTCGCAATAAAAAACAGCGAGTAAAAATAAAATAAATAGCCGAAATGATTGGGCAATCGCGACCTTCGCGATATAAAAGCTGAAATGATAGAGAATCGCGGATAGAAATAAAATAAAAATGAATATTATGCCGTGCAGGTGATATCGTTTCGATCCCTGTATATAACCCAGGGGCGCAAACAAAGAAGGAATCACATTCCTCCCCCCCCCCAAGGTTTCATCCGAAGAAGAAGCCAAATCTCGATGGTCCACAGATAGCCTAAAGATCATATCAACACTCGTCCCATCACAACGGACAGAACATCAAGAAAAGCGGAACGGCGACAACTCCCAGTTCCATGACTCGCCGGTATACAGCTGACCGAGAGTCAAATTCCGAATTCATGAAATACAGACAAAGTCAAAAATTCCTGGTCACGTGGAACGCGGATAACATCACTCTTTGATCCCGTGGAAAACGTCCAGAGCGGATCCTGGTCCTCGCAGAGCACGGCAGTGAACCCATGTGAAGCATCCAGAGTGGAGCCTGGTCCTCGCCGAACACGGCAGTGAACCCGTGGGAAGCATCCAGAGCAAAATTCCTGGTCAAGTGGAACGCGGATAACGTCACTCTTTGACCCCATGGAAAACGTCCAGAGCGGATCCTAGTCCTCGCAGAGCACGGCAGTGAACCCGTGTGAAGCATCCAAAGCGGAGCCTGGTCCTTGCCAAATACGGCAGTGAACCCATGGGAAGCATCTAGAGCAAAATTCCTGGTCACGTGGAACGCGGATAACGTCACTCTTTGACCCCGTGGAAAACGTCCAGAGCGGATTCTGGTCCTCGCAGAGCACGGCAGTGAACCCGTATGAAGCACCCAGAGCGGAGCCTGGTCCTCGCCGAACACGGCAGTGAACCCGTGGGAAGCATCCAGAGCAAAATTCCTGGTCACGTGGAACGCGGATAACGTCACTCTTTGACCCCGTGGAAAACGTCCAGAGCGGATCCTGGTCCTCGCAGAGCACGACAGTGAACCCGTGTGAAGCACCCAGAGTGGAGCCCGGTCCTCGCCGAACACGGCAGTGAACCCGTGGGAAGCATCCAGAGCAAAATTCCTGGTCACGTGGAACGCGGATAACGTCACTCTTTGACCCCGTGGAAAATTCCCAGAGCGGATCCTGGTCCTCGCAGAGCACGGCAGCGAACCCATGTGAAGCACCCAGAGCGGAGCCTGGTCCTCGCCGAACACAGCAGTGAACCCGTGGGAAGCATCCAGAGCAAAATTCCTGGTTACGTGGAACGTGGATAACGTCACTCTTTGACCCTGCGGAAAACGTCCAGAGCAGAGCCTGGTCCTCGCAGAGCGCGGCAATAAACCCGTGTGAAGCATCCAGAGCAAACATCGGACTGTAGAGTCCTTAAAATCCACGGACTATGATGTCCTTAACCTCGACCGCAATGTCTTAAATCTAACGATCAACCATAATGATTCCAGACTGGTTTTACCTTGGTTTAAGGGTACATCTCTTCACTCCTTTGATATTTATCGTTGTAATTGCTCAACGTCTTCAAAGAGGTGACGGGTCTCAATAACCACACATTTCATGGACTGTGGAGTCCTTAATCCACGGACTATGAAGTCCTTAACCTTGACCGTGATGTCTTAAAACTAAAATTGGACTGTGGATTCCTTAAACCCACGGACTATGATGTCCTTAACCTTGACCGTGATGTCTTAAAACTAACATTGGACTGTGGAGTCCTTAAATCCACGAACTATGAAGTCCTTAACCTTGACCGTGATGTCTTAAAACTAACCTTGGACTGTGGAGTCCTTAAACCCACGGACTATGATTTCCTTAACCTTGACTGTAATATCTTAAAACTATGGTACCATGGAAAACATCCAAAGCAACCCTTGACCCCGTGAGATACGGATAAGGGTAACTTCACCCATCACTTGTGGGTCCTCACGACTCATAAGGGAGCAATTTTTCTTACGAAATCCTTACGACTTCCAAGAGAAAACACGCTTAGGAATCCTCACGATTCTTAAGGAGAAATTACACCTATGGGATCCTCTCGACCTATAGGGAGAAAAACTCTTCATGAGACCCTCACGGCTCATAAAGTTGAAAGGTCTTAGGAGGCAGATCTTAACCCTGAATCCTAAGCCATCGTTATCCTGCAAAGAGATCAAGATAGACTATCCGCAGAATACATTCAATAAAAAAGGACACACCATTGAGAAGAAAAATATGTCTTTTATTCATAAACCAAAATGGATAAAAAGTACAATTCGTGAAAGAACAAAAAATATATACTCTCATTCAGAAGTATGTACAAAAGAAGAAAAAAAGGGATATATAAGTCTTCAGGCCGGCGGGCGATTTAGCAGCTTGGCCAGCTCATCCTTCTTTTACTGGGCCACGCCTTCGTGATTCAGTATCGCCAGAAGACGGGCCTCTGCCAGAGCCTGCTAGGCCTGATATAAGGCAAGCCGACCTTCGAGCTCCTTCTCGGTAGCTTTGTGGGCCTCGACTCTTTCACGAGTAAACTCGGCAGCTGTAAGTCCACGTTGCCCACCCCGGTGCTTGCGGGGAGGCGGAAAACAGAATAAAAATCGGATTTTTATGAGCTTAGGCAACATGGACTAGAGTTTAAGGATCTTTGCTAAACAAAAACTTGCTAAAGCTAACTATAAACTATCTAAGTGCTAGAAAGGTTATACCTTGGGCTTTAAGTCCTTCTCTCCTTGCTCCTTGGAGTGGTGGAAGGAGGTCACCTTAGTCGTCTTCTCACGTCGAAGAAAGATCCACCCAAAAGCCTTAACATTTGGCTTCAACTCCAAGATAGAAGTAACTAGGGTGCAAGAAGTGCTAGTCCTTGAACCCTAGATGAGAGTAGAGATGATCAAGAGGGGGTTTTTCTCAAGCTCAAGTGTTTCTCAACACATGAGAGGGAGAGAGCTTGAGGGAGAGGAAGAACAAGGGAGAGAAAAGATATGATAGAATGAGAATAATGCGAGCCATTCTCTCTAATATGTGCATATTATTTTAATTAAATAATTACCTAGATAATTGTCATGGTTAATCATGACATGACCATTATCATTTCAATTTGCAAGGATCAAAAAGCATCTTCCAAAAGAAATGATGATGGTCAAAGTGTCAACCTAGGTCAACAAGTCAATGAAGTCAAATGGTCAACAACCATAACCATGCACAATTATTAAACTAATTATCAATTAACTATAATACACACATAAGCATTAGGGTTAATAAAATGACAATAGCCATTAACCCTAATCAAGGTCCTCTCCCTCGGTCTCAAACAACTGTGCATACGCACCCGCATTCGTGATCCGAGGAACACGAATACAAAGAGAAAAACCAATCCCAAATCATATACTAGGATCCGGCTTAAACCAAAGCCCGCTAGTATAAACTGTCCGGACAGCAAACGTGCACAAGTGTGCGGATGCGAACGAACCCTGTCGCAAAATCATGCGACCTCTACTCATTTTGCCTAAAGGAGAATAGCTCTCTGTGTGGGACTCTAAAGACTCGACACTACGCTGGCAGTGGGTTTAACCACAGACCGCAAACAGAATTAGCTTTACGTAACGGTCCCCAGGTAGATGTCGATAAGAAGACTGACGAGGTGAATCGCATCTGAACTCCTACTGAGCCTGTATGTGACAGTCTCCGTACAGTCCGGTCTGTTCGTCTGATACATCGCATGGCGGGCCTAGGGGGCGGTGAACGTCAGTCCTCTAATAGCGGTACAAGTCGTGTTGGAGTGTAGCCCAGAACACCCTGAGATAACACTGGAAACCTACCAGTATATCTCGCTTGCCCTGGCCAGGGACTACTCGTGTAATGGCTCTCCTGGACACAGCGCGATGTCAACCCCCAATACCGGGAGAGACGAATCCTGTCTAACCGTCACTGCCTCCAAGTGCTTCGGGACTGCACCCAAAAACTACCTGTTTGCACGACTCCTTTGAGCCGTGGTAGGGTAGTAATCAAAGTGCAATGGGAACACACTCGAGGCGAAGTGACAGTGTCAAGTCAGCGGACTAAGCTGTACTCATGTCACCTGGGAACTGATAACTGACGATAGGTATACTACCAACCAACAGTTCCCGACGAGTCCTGTCCAGTGTACTCATAACCTAACGAGCACCCGCATACTATCCCAAGTACGACGTACTAACGGCTGTGGGACAGACCGTCTCCCACACTGGGATGAGAAGCGCATACGCTGGTCTACTCCTGAGTATCGATGCCCTGTCTCGATAGTCCATCGACCAGGGACCTGTATAAGGATGTGCTTATAGATTACCCAGCTCCCACGAGTGCGAGCGCCATCACAACGCTGGTAATCAAGTAAAGATCCTAAGGGCTCTACTAATATGTATATCAGCAATATGCTAAAAGAAACACATGCACATATTAAAGCAGAGACAAACCAAGTAGCATACTACCATTTTGAGCAAGATTGTATATACAACTGTGAATATCCCAAGCTTCCATCAAGTAATATACAAACCAGTATGATACAGTAATGGCCTCTAGGGCATATACACTAACAATCTCCCACTTGCACTAAGGCCATGTACTGGCGTATCGAAGACCTATCATCTCGATCAGCCGCTCGAACTGAGTCTGGGGCAAGGCCTTGGTGAATGGATCTGCTGTGTTATCCTCTGATGCAACTCTCCGGACCTCGATCTCCTGGCGATCCACGATCTCCCTGATCAGGTGATATCGCCTTAAGATGTGTCTGGATTTCTGATGGGACCTGGGTTCCTTCGCTAAAGCTATAGCCCCGTTGTTGTCGCAATACAGAGGTATTGGGTCAACAATGGACGGAACCACCTGAAGTTCTCTCAAGAACTTCCTCATCGAGACAGCTTCTTTTGCGGCATCAGATGCAGCGATGTATTCCGCTTCCATAGTCGAGTCAGCAACGGTTTCCCGTTTGGAGCTCTTCCAACACACCGCCCCTCCATTGAGGGTGAAGACAAAACCCGACATGGACTTGGAATCATCCTTGTCACTCTGGAAGCTGGAGTCAGCAAAGGCCTCAATCTGCAGGTCTTTTCCGCCATACGCCAAGAACATCTCCTTAGTCCTTCTCAGGTACTTGAGAATGTTCTTTACTGCTATCCAATGTTTCTCCTCAGGGTTTGACTGATACCTGCTTACCACACTCAGTGCATAAGCCATATCCGGTCTGGTACACAACATCGCATAAATTATAGAGCCTACCGCAGAAGCGTAGGGTATAATAGACATGCGATCCCTCTCCAAATCAGTCTTGGGAGACATCTCTTTGGAGAGGGTGATCCCGTGACAAGCCGGTAGATTACCGTGCTTGGAATCTTCCATACTGAATCTCTTCAGTATGGTGTCGATGTACCTGGACTGCGAAAGTCCTAATATCCTCTTGGATCTGTCACGGTAGATCCGGATACCCAGAATGTATGAGGCATCACCCAGGTCTTTCATGGAGAACCTGTGTGACAAGAACCCCTTGACAGATTGTAGCATAGGAATGTCATTTCCTATTAAGAGAATGTCATCCACGTATAAAACGAGGAATACTACAGTTCTCGCTACAAATCTACAATAGATGCATGGTTCATCTGGATTTTTGATAAAGCCAAATTCCTTGACCGTCTCATCAAAACAGATGTTCCAACTCCGCGATGCCTGCTTCAGTCCATAAATGGACTTGAGCAACTTGCACACCTTTCCGCTGCTCCCACTCTGAATGAAACCCTCTGGCTGATCCATATTGACACACTCCTCTAAATGTCCATTTAGAAAAGCTGTCTTTACGTCCATCTGCCAAATCTCATAATCGTGGAAGGTAGCAATGGAAAGAAGGATCCGAATGGATTTCAGCATAGCTACTGGAGAAAAGGTTTCGTCATAGTCCAAACCAGGTCGCTGACGAAAACCCTTTGCTACCAGTCTAGCTTTATAGGTCTCAACCTGTCCATCTACACCAATCTTCCTTTTGAAGATCCACTTGCATCCTACGGGTTTTACCCCGTCTGGAGCAATGTTCAACGTCCATACTTTATTGGTGTACATGGACTCCATCTCGGTCCGCATTGCATCCAGCCATTTTACCGAGTCGACGCTCTGAATGGCTTGCTGGAAGCTAGTAGGCTCATCACAATCTATGATGCAATCCTCTCTATCCCCGTCAATGAGAAAACCGTAGTATCTCTCGGGCGGATGAGACTGCCTACTACTCCTGCGGAGTGGCGTGGGAATGTCCTGATCTTTCGAACCCTCTGGTTCTACTAAGCTTTCAGTAATAGCTTGTGGTTCTGGAATTTCTTCCAGTTCTATTGCGCTCCCACTTATTTCTTTATCTAAGAACTGATGTTCCAGAAAATGGGCATTACGAGAAACAAGGACTTTTTGTTCCTCTGCGTAATAGAAAAGATACCCCCTGGAGTTCTTTGGGTATCCCACAAATTTGTACAGTACTGAGCGTGCCTCGATCTTGTCCGTATGCTGCTTTTTGACATAAGCTGGACATCCCCAAATCTTCAGGTATTGAAGATAGGGTTTCTTCCCACTCCATAACTCATATGGTGTGGTAGGCACAGTCTTAGTGGGAACACGGTTCAAAAGATATGCAGCTGTTTCTAGCGCATATCCCCAGAACGATCGTGGTAACTCAGCGTTACTCATCATGGACCGTACCATATCCAATAGGGTTCGGTTCCGTCTCTCCGATACACCGTTATGTTGCGGAGTGTATGGAGGAGTAAGCTGAGAGAGAATTTCATTCTCTTTTAAGTAACCCAGGAACTCGGCACTCAAGTATTCACCACCTCGATCAGATCTCAGTGCCTTGATACTTTTGCCTGTTTGTTTTTCTACTTCATTCTTATATTCCTGGAACTTATCAAAAGCTTCGGATTAATGCTTCATCAAGAAGACATGTCCGAATCTTGAGAAATCATCCGTAAAAGTAATGAAGTAAGAATAACCGCTTCACGCATGTGTAGACATTGGACCGCACATGTCGCTGTGTACGAGTCCCAAGAGCTCGCTCGCTCTTTCTCCGTGTCCAGTGAACGGAGTCTTTGTCATCTTTCCTTTGAGACAGGATTGACAAGTTGCATACGATTGATATTCGAACGGATCCAAATATCCTTCTGCATGTAACTTAGTCAACCCTCTCTCATTGATGTGACCCAGTCTACAATGCCATAAGAAAGTTTTATCGATTTCTGGAGACTTTCTTTTGTGTGCATTCTGGACATTGAAAATCCGTGGTTGGTTTAACACGTATATACCATTGTTCAATGTACCTGACCCAATCAAAACTTGATTAAGGTGAATGTTCACTACATTACTTACAAATGCAAATTCATAACCTTCTTTAGACAATAAAGATACAGAAATGATATTACAGGTTGCATTTGGTACATAATAACAACTACGCAAAACCAAAAAATGTCCATCCAACAATCCCAGGTGATAGTCCCCCATGGCCTCAGCATCCATGCTAGCACCGTTCGCAACTCTGAGGGTCATGTCACCTGCCTTTAAAACTCTACGCTTTCTCAATGCCTGCAAAGAGTTACAGATATGAGATCCTGATCCGGTATCCAATACCCAGGATGTAGAGTTTATTGATAAACAGTTTTCAATAACATACACACCTGAAGCTGAAGCTGCAACTCGCTTCAAATCCTGTGTTCTGGCCTTCCAAGCCTTGCAATCCTGTTTCCAGTGACCACTTTTGTGACAATAGAAGCATTCTTCCTTCCCCACTAGCTTCCCCGCTATCTTTGTTGCTTTTCCTTTTCCCTTCGTATCCACTTTACTGACACCGCCTCTTGGTTTGGCGGGGGCTTTCTTCTTCTTGCCCTTGGCTTTCGCCCTGAACCTAGAAGAGGAAGATCCTCCTATAAACAAAGTGGATGTCTCCTTACCCTTCTGTAGGGTGCCCTCAGCAGTCCTCAACATGTTCAGAAGTTCGGAAAGTTCAACCTCCTTTCCTTGCATGTTGAAGTTAAGAATGAACTGGGCGTAAGTGGAAGGAAGGGACTGGAGAATCAAATCAGTATAGAGTTCATTCTCCAACGTGGTCCCAAGGTCCGCGAGCTCCTCAATGTAGCCAATCATCTTAAGCACGTGTTCCACTACCGATGATCCGACGGCCAACCTTGCCGAAAAAAGCATCTTCGACACTTCGTATCTTGCGATACGAGACTGCTCTCCATACAGTTCTTTTGTATGAAGAAATATGGACTCTAGGTCCATATTCCCGTGCCTCCTCTGATGTTCGTTGTCCATCGAGGCTAGTACGAGGCATCTGGCCCTCGCGCAATCTATCTCCCATGTCTTACGGATTTCTACATCCGCGACGCTGGAGGTGGGACCTGGGACAGGGGGAGCTTTGGTGGTAAGTACATACCCCAACTTGTCATAAGTGATTGCCATCTTGACATTCCTGAGCCAATCTTTGTAGTTTGGCCTTGTCAGTATATTTTTATCTAGTAATAACTTAAGTCCGGTCATGTTGAATGGTTGCTGCAATTAGGAGAGAGAAAAGAAACACTTTAGCATGATGCTCTTGCAAGTTTAGAGTGATTTTTAGTTTGTCTAAACTGGATGGCTCCCACTGTCTCTCGAATCCCTTCTCAAACCATAAAGAAAGGATTAGTCACGATCGATCTCACCGTACAATACTTGCTTAACCGTTCAGCCAGGCCAGTGTCGGTACTTCGAGGGAGGTTTTCCAACGCTTACGCGAAGTTCCTTAATTAAGTAACCTCTTTTCCCTGTGGGTGTAGCCCCGCTAACACCTTTTTAGACACCTACTAAGTTTATAGCATTGATCGTTAAGTGAGAGTTTTCCCGAGGAGTAGCATATACTCACAGTAGGATCGGGATCCAAATATCATCGCGTGATAAAACCGAAGGAATCCTACCAGAAACATCACACTCCAAATGGTATGCAGCGCTAGCAAGTTTCAGTACTTATGAAACTCCCGATGTGGATTTTTGCCCCATGCTCTTATGACCTTGGCGTGAGGTCAAAATGTCATAAGTCACATGTCAAGTTCTTCCCATCATTATCCTGGTTAATTTGAACCCACCCGTACCTACCCTTGATGTAGGCCAAAACGGCAGTACAACTGTCTCAAACTAACGCATTCTATCTATGCAACAGATAAATATCCAGCAGCTACCAATCACTATGCCTTGGCGTGAGGTCAAAATACATAGCTTGAATACTACCGAATATTTAACCGAAATGATGGAGGGCTACGGATGGTTTTGGCGAAACCGTGAACGTAGTGAACTTGATATAATCGATAGAACGAGATAGCTTTTAAAAGGAGTGGTTCAAGCTCCGCGTTTAAAAGTTTAGTTTTGAAAAGAACCGAGTGGTTTTCAAAGTGTTCCAATCGACTTTTACATGGTTTATTTTCTTGCATTAGTTCTTTTAATGCGTCCCATCATTTAATCCTACCATTGCAGAAAACAACCAAAATATGACGTACGCTTATGCCATTCGCATTCGCCACGGGGCCCCGTCATCACCCGTTAGGTTACTTAACTAACGACAGAGCGGGGGCTGGGCTAGCGCGGCTGTAAAACATAAGCAACGCCTAAATAGTTATCATATATAAATATATAGCAATGATAGACATTACAGATCACAGATGAATACATTGGATATACTAGGAATCCGCAATCCGTTCGAGCCTGCAACGAAAAGCGGATTACACTGTCGTGGTGAATAGCCAATACCCCACCCAAGACCCCTACGGGTGCGGCAAACTACCCACCAAGTACCCGAAGAGAAGCAACCTCCCTCAACACCGTGAGTAGGCCACTCGGCACTTCGAGATACCCGGTAGTTTGTGCACCCCCTATGGGTCTATCCTAGGAGCAAAAACAGTAAAAAGAATTATACAATGACGGCTACAACCCCGACCCGGTTGAGCGGCAATACAAATAATAATATTACATCAATTTACATGTTACAATGAATGAAAGGAAAAACAACACTCATCTCACATCCACCCCGGCTATTCACCCGCGACAATCCAACCCATTCATATACACATACCAATATCATACACAGATCACAGATATGTATAACCCCGACTAATCGACATATAGCGATTAGCCGACGTTCAATACATACAAACATCACAGATATAACCGTCATAGTCAAAGTGTAGTGAAGTTCGGAAAAAATACGGATTTATAGGCCCCCAAAAAATAAATTTCTATTCTGGAAAATCTGGGCACATATAACATATCTTAAAAATCCTAAAACCAAGCCAGAGATACACTGCACCAAACTCGACCCAGTGAAGAGTCCAAACGGCGGCGGTTCCGCGGCAATAGCTTGCTATTGCCACTGAAACGCGGCGGTTTAGACGACTCACTGGACCGGGTTTTGTGGTTATCTTTAAAAAACCCTGAGACTATTTTAGGAGTATAACAAATTTTGTTTTGACCAGAAAAATTTTTAACAGAAACTAGGGTTTTTGAAATTTTGGTTTTTGGATTTTTCGGTTTCGAACTTCGTTACACTTTACTATCTAGCTAGTTCAAGGTCATAAGAGCATGGGGCATATGTTTAGTTAGGCTCTGATACCACTGTAAGTCCACGTTGCCCACCCCGGTGCTTGCGGGGAGGCGGAAAACGGAATAAAAATCGGATTTTTATGAGCTTAGGCAACATGGACTAGACTTTAAGGATCTTTGCTAAACAAAAACTTGCTAAAGCTAACTATAAACTAGCTAAGTGCTAGAAAGGTTATACCTTGGGCTTTAAGTCCTTCTCTCCTTGCTCCTTGGAGTGGTGGAAGGAGGTCACCTTAATCGTCTTCTCACGTCGAAGAAAGATCCACCCGAAAGCCTCAACCTTTGGCTTCAACTCCAAGCTAGAAGTAACTAGGGTGCAAGAAGTGCTAGTCCTTGAACCCTAGATGAGAGTAGAGATGATCAAGAGAGGGTTTTTCTCAAGCTCAAGTGTTTCTCAACACATGAGAGGGAGAGAGCTTGAGGGAGAGGAAGAACAAGAGAGAGAAAAGATATGATAGAATGAGAATAATGTGAGCCATTCTCTCTAATATGTGCATATTATTTTAATTAAATAATTACCTAGATAATTGTCATGGTTAATCATGACATGACCATTATCATTTCAATTTGCAAGGATCAAAAAGCATCTTCCAAAAGAAATGATGATGGTCAAAGTGTCAACCTAGGTCAACAAGTCAATGAAGTCAAATGGTCAACAACCATAACCATGCACAATTATTAAACTAATTATCAATTAACTATAATACACACATAAGCATTAGGGTTAATAAAATGATAATAGCCATTAACCCTAATCAAGGTCCTCTCCCTCGGTCTCAAACAACTGTGCATACGCACCCGCATTCATGATCCGAGGAACACGAATACAAAGAGAAAAACCAATCCCAAATCATATACTAGGATCCGGCTTAAACCAAAGCCCGCTAGTATAAACTGTCCGGACAGCAAACGTGCACAAGTGCGCGGATGCGAACGAACCCTGTCGCAAAACCAGGCGACCTCTACTCATTTTGCCTAAAGGAGAATAGTTCTCTGTGTGGGACTCTAAAGACTCGACACTACGCTGACAGTGGGTTTAACCACAGACCGCAAGCGGCACTAGCTGTACGTAACGGTCCCCAGGTAGATGTCGATAAGAAGACTGACGAGGTGAACCCCATCTGAACTCCTACTGAACCTATATGTGACAGTCTCCGTACAGTCCGGTCTGTTCGTCTGATACATCGCATGGCGGGCCTAGGGGGCGGTGAACGTCAGTCCCCTAATAGCGGTACAAGTCGTGTCGGAGTGTAGCCCAGAACACCCTGAGATAACACTGGAAACCTACCAGTATATCTCGCTTGCCCTGGCCAGGGACTACTCGTGTAATGGCTCTCCTGGACACAGCACGATGTCAACCCCCAATACCGGGAGAGACGAATCATGTCTAACCGTCACTGCCTCCAAGTGCTTCGGGACTGCACCCAAAAACTACCTGTTTGCACGACTCCTTTGAGCCGTGGTAGGGTAGTAATCAAAGTGCAGTGGGAACACACTCGAGGCGAAGTGACAGTGTCAAGTCAGCGGACTAAGCTGTACTCATGTCACCTGGGAACTGATAACTGACGATAGGTATACTACCAACCAACAGTTCCCGACGAGTCCTGTCCAGTGTACTCGTAACCTAACGAGCACCCGCATACTATCCCAAGTACGACGTACTAACGGCTGTGGGACAGACCGTCTCCCACACTGGGATGAGAAGCGCATACGCTGGTCTACTCCGGAGTATCGATGCCCTGTCTCGATAGTCCATCGACCAGGGACCTGTATAAGGATGTGCTTATAGATTACCCAGCTCCCACGAGTGCGAGCGCCATCACAACGCTGGTAATCAAGCAAAGATCCTAAGGGCTCTACTAATATGTATATCAGCAATATGCTAAAAGAAACACATGCACATATTAAAGCAGAGACAAACCAAGTAGCATACTACCATTTCGAGCAAGATTGTATATACAACTGTGAATATCCCAAGCTTCCATCAAGTAATATACAAACCAGTATGATACAGTAATGGCCTCTAGGGCATATACACTAACAGCAGCCTTGTCGATGGCCACTACCTCCTTGATGGCCTCTTGAAGCACTCGCCAGAGTTCATACGCTTTGTTGGCCTTGGCGGTAAGATTGGCTTGAAGCTCGTTCAGCGCCTTAGAAGCCAGCTCCCTCTCCGAGAATTTGCGGCCGAGCCTCTTCTCGCACGACACCATGTTCGCCCCGCACCGCTCAATCAAACCACGCAAGCCCGCTTTCGCAGTCACAACCTCCGAGGAAAGGCGGGTACACTCAAGCACATGCTGACAAGCCTCCACCTGACGACAAAACTCAACTCAGACTTGCACTACGGCCTCACTATGATAGAAAGCAAGAAAGGGAAAAGAACCGTTAGCTTCAGCAGCAAACACTTCAGCTGTGATTACACTGCCCGCACGAAGCTCCTCGATCAGGGATGACAAGGAGTCAAGGCTTAATTTCGCCAGATGGTCTGAGGCTCGCAAAGCATAAGGACCGGGCGGCATGGCGATGCGCGACTCCAGCAATGTGAGAACAGGCAGGGCTGTTCAGATTTATAAAAGATCAATGAAACTCTTAAGCAAAGGAACAAGTGGGACCATATTGAGACGTCAGTTACCCACAGTCATGCAAGAAGGAGCTGAAGGCTCCCCTGGCCCCTCGAGAATCTCAACTTCGTCATCGGCCTCCAGAACTGTAAAGGACGTCAATATCATTCCGCAAAATAATAACAATGATATGAAAAGATGGTGAACGACACTAACCTTGCCCAGACGAGAGGACGATGCGTTGAGGAGATATCGCCTGCGGAGCGGCCATCTCCAGCAGACGTTGAAAGGATTGCCGGGGAGACAGATCGGCAATAGAGGCCGCCAGTCCGCGCAATTCTGAAAAGACAAAAGAGTTCAGGTAACAGAAAGATTACTAGCTTAAAATGTGAAAGGTTACCTTCGACACTCCTCCCATTCTGAGCTGGGGGAATAGCAACTTCAACGGCCTCTGCCGTGACCTCGGGCTCCAACAAAGGGAGGGTGGTCCCGACTACCTCCATCCCAGCCTCTGGGCCGCCTTCAGGAAGAGTCGTTGAGGCGGCGACCACCAAGGGAGCCTCTCCCAAAGGAGCGAGTGCTTCGGAATCAAGAACCGCCACCGGAGGTTCTATTGTGAGAGGAGAAGCATCGTCAACCCCCTCTACATCGAGCAATGTTTCATTGGGAACATCAACAGGCTCTATCTTCAACAAGCCCGTAGGAACCTCCCCCATCGCCGAAGTCTCTGCACAATTCACACAAGAATAAGAATACATATATATAAATGCAGGCAACATGAAGTACTGCAAAGAAATATAGAAACATACCAATGCATAGGGAAGCCTTCAATATGGCTTCTTCAAGCCGATGCTCCTTCTCAAGGAGGTGTGCTCGCCGGGGTTTAAGAGTGGACTCGTGGCCGCCCGTCCACAAGGAGAGCGCGTCCGCGGCATCCTCCGAAGCAGCCTGCTTAAGGGCCCTTTCTTCCCACTCCTCTAAAGGGCCGATGAACCGCCGCCGTATCCACGAAGGATCTTCATAGAATATGATGGCAGGATAAGGCCTCTTCGGGATCCTTACCTTCTCAGCTTCAAGCTGCGAGCGTCTTATAGCCTCAGCCAATTGTGTGGCTTCCTCGGCAGATGAACCTGGGAAAAGAAGACCATCGTCCGGCGATATCATGGATATGGGTGCGTCTTGAACGATAGGTTCGGATCCTTCTGAAAGATCGAGCAGACGGGCGACCTTTTTCTTCCTCCTCTTTGGCCCGGAACTAATGCCAGAGGACGCTCGCTTCTTTTCCCGTGGAGCCTTGGCACGACGCCAACCCACCTCACCTTCAACACCCTCGTTTGGCGATGCTACCGAGGATGACACCGCCATTGTCAACACAGCGGGTGGTGGTGCTGCTACTGGAGCCCGATTAGCTCGCGACCGGGTGCTCAATGGCATACCAACTGCAGGAGTGAGGTCTACTCCTGACTCTCCCGGAATAAGCGCAACACCGGTATCCCTCAGGGGAAAACGGACCGGGGCGCGCGGTCGCAGCGTAGCTCCTGTGGCCGGAACCTGAGTAGGAGCACCATGGCCAAGGAGTACCCTTCTCTCCTCAACAATAATCGGGTTGACCCGATGAAGGTACCAACCCGTAAACGACCCTACGCACCGGGGAAGATGGTCAGCTTCAGGGATCATGAAATGGGAGCCGGTGTTCAACCTCACGAAATGGTGAGCTGTATCGCGAACGGCTTCGAGTGAAGGGACCGGTGCAACTATGAAATCCTCGAAAGGGACGCCCTGGTCGTATCCAAGCTGCCGGGCGAAGCGATGCGGGTTGTACCGCATGAAAAGGGCCGCATTATCCTGGTGAAATACCAGATATCCAGGTCTGATGGCATACAAGTGCGCGACCTCCCGGGGCCTTAAAGAAGGCACATTGTCTTTTGACTGGTCCCAGAGTTGCGAAGCGGGACCTGAAGGAGAAGATAGAACCCGATTGGTAAATACCAATCCGCCAACAGTAGCGTAAGGAGCAATCATCGTCCGAATGGCCCCAAATTGAGTTAGGTCAGAGGCAGAAGTATCCACCAATCGCAGAAGTCGCGGGAAGGTGTAGGCGTCATAAAAAGCGGGCCTCTGATGCATAGCAAAAGCCCCCAGCATATGCATTTCGAGCCAAGACGTAAAGTAATGCAGGGAAAAGTTTACTAGATTCATGCCAGGAATCGAGGTATTAGCCGCAACGCCCAACCCGTGATATAGATGCGCCAAGCCGGGATACCAATAGCCAGCCACGTCCCCTCAGCGATGCGATAAGCAGGATAGATAACCGAGACTCTCATTAAGCGGCGATGCATGGGAATGACAAACCAGCTAAGCCAGACACTGACAAAGCCCACGAAGAATGTCTCTTCATCTATGCCGGGAGCTACGATAGATTCGAAAGATACCGGTGACATAATAGGAATGTAGTACTACGGTAAATCCGATTCCTTGGTCGGCAGCTTCTTCGGACCAAACCCAAAGGGGTCTTTGATGTTTGCGAACTTCGGAGCCGTCTTCGACAGGACATCCTCGCGGAGGAAGCAGGCAATGAAGCTATTAAAAGTAACTCCCTGCTCCTCAGATTCCGTGAACAAACGGTCAAAAATACCCAGCGCCTTGATCAAACTTGAACGCTTGTGGCGAATGGCGTTCTCACTAGACAAGCCGTCGGTAATTGCGGGCTCAGGATCAAAGACATACTCATCAGGAGGCAGCAGCTCCTCGTACAGTGTACCCCTGATTAGCAGCCCCGAGATCTCGCGAAATTCTTCGAGAGAGATCGAAACCTCGCGGTCCCCTAAAATAAAAGTGTTGGTGGGGAGATTCCACTGGTTCAAGAACGCCTTAACCCACCAGACATTCGGGAATTGGTAGTGGAAGAGCGACGCATACATCGCCTGGTAAAGCCCGACCTTCTGCATCCACGCGCAATGGGCGGACAGGATGTAACGAGCCCAGAGGAGATATCCCGTAGGGTGTCGAGGGGTAAGCCCTATCTTGTAGATTTGTCCCCATGGTTGGGCCTCATCCTGACAAATATGCCGTCCCAGAATACCTATAGCTGGGATCGGATGGTTCGGGATACAAGTGGTCGAAGGCTCGAGCCGCCCTATCGGAGTCCAATTCGGTATCTCCACGGCAAAGACTGTCCTTGGTGGGTCCGTTGGCAAAAACGGAAAGGTGGGCTTCGTTGGTACTTCGCAAAGGAAGCTTCGACGTCCCCGGATAATATGACCGTACCAGGTCCCCCACAAAAGCAAGTTGGTGCAGGTCGGGACATGGGTCTTGATCATCGCCATCACTTCCTCATCAGATGGTGATTGAGGAAAGGCGGCCTCCGAGCGAGCGAAAGGGAAATACGGAACAGACGTCATTGCACCTGTAATAAAATAAGGGGAAACTGTTAAGGCAAAACCAACAGTGATTATAGATATATATACAAGGAAAAAGACAGTGACAGAAGACTCATTTTATGGGATCATTGGTCACAAAATATATGGGTCCCACAAAATCAAGATGGCGGCTGGCTAACGATAAAGCAAAGCAATTATAATGAGACAAAGGGAAGATTCTCATTAAATAGACAGTGGATTTCAAATGACCCTACACATTCCCCTAAAAAGAAATCCATCTTGGACTCTGTGACAAATCAAACAGAATCAAGGGAATTAAATTCCTAGAAGGCACCATTACAAACTTTTTCTTCTTGGTCGTGAAGAGACAACTCAGGGCAAGAAAACATTAAGAAGCTCTCTAGGAAGAACTAAGTTCTTCAGAGAAATTAAATTCCTTTTGAAAAAGGGAATTAAATTCCCAGAGACATTTTTCAGAGCCAAAGTTTTTAAGATGGAATTAAATTCCATGGAAAAGACAACACCACCATTAGCCCCTTGAAGGCCAGAGAAACCTTAGCAAGATCTGTTGTCTAAGGATTGAAGGATTCTTTTTTTTTAAAGAACTTAGAATAAAAAATGTGTGTGTTCTTGTTAAAGGGAAAAACCCTTGATCTGGATTTAAAATCTCATGGTGATTTTTGTGAAAGTTCTTCGTTCGTTCAAGATCATTACCTGAAGAAAGGATCTTTTTGAACAGAGTTAAACTCTGGAAGATTTGCAAGGCAGAGAACTAAGCTCTGAGAATGAGAATCAAATTCTCAAAAGAAAATTTTGCAAGGAAGAAGATGAGCAAAGTGGAGGCGCTTCTGAAAAGACATTGGCATTTATAGGATGTGAGAGAAACGCTTCATCTTCCCGATTCCCTAGATGAATCCAACGGTCACAAAAGTGACAGCGTTGCACTCACGTGCAGACACGTGAGAGCAACGCTGTGGAGGCATTTGTTTCCTGATTAAAAAATCAGGAATTACCTCAATGAGGTATCACGTGTTCACACGTGACCAATGGTCACGTGACGACACATGATGATTAAAACTTCATCAAACAGAAGCGAAAACAAACTGTTGAAAAATAACTTAATTGAGGGTCACGTGCTCACACGTGACCAATGGTCATGTGCTAGCACGTGACAGGCTTTGAAAGCCTTACAGCTTAAAAGAATTTAATTCTAAAAGTCAGAAAAAATACCTCAACGAGGTGTCACGTGCTCATACGTGACCAATGGTCACGTGTTGACACATGACGATTACAATTGAAGCATACATAAACACTGAGGGAAGGACTCAATCGGCGGTCACGTGCTCACATATGACCAAGGGTCACGTGCCAGCACGTGACTGGCTTCGAAAGCCTTACAGTCAATAGAATTAAATTCTAAAACCTTCTCAATCTTTCCAAATGGAAAAGGATTATGGGGACCATTGGATTAAAGATCCAAGGGTGATTAAAAATCACCAATTTATGGAAAAATCTTAGACAAGGAAAGATTTCCCCTAAATCTCACCAGAAATAAAAAATATAATATCTTTGGATTAAACATCCAATGGTGAATAAAATTCACCTAATAATCTAAAGGCTCGGATTAATGATGGAAATAAATCAAATCTTTCAATGGAAGATTTACTAAACAAATTGATTCTTTTCCTTTTCCTATAAATAGGAGCCATAAGAGAATTTTTGGGGGAGAGATAGAGTTTCTGAATCTTGAAATTTCAGAGAGAAAAGAGAGGAGAATTTAATTCTCTACAAATGAAAAAACCTAGGTAAGAAAAGAAAGGGGATCAAAACTTCAAAAAAGAGAATTTAATTCTCAATCTAAGAGTTTAACTCTTTTATGAAAAGAACTTAGTTCTTCCTCTAGTTGAAGATCTGCAAAGCGCACATCTCCCCATAAGTTGAGAATTTAATTCTCATCGGGTTGAGATCCAGCCATGCAGATCTAAAACTTAGAGGGGGAATTGAGTTCAGAGAATTTAATTCTCCCAAAGCTATAGGAATTTAATTCCTCCAAGATATGAAATTAGGGTTTAACCCTATATGAGAATTCAATTCTCCCAAAATTATAGAAATTTAATTCCTTCAAGATGAGTGAAATTAGGGTTTAACCCTACATAAGAATTTAATTCTTTCATAACAGGAATTTAATTCCTCTAAAATCATGATTAAGGTTTAACCCTACAGGGAATTTAACTCTTAAAATAAAAAGACTTGAAAGATCTCCATGCACATAAAGAATATTGGTCACGTGATGACACGCGACCCCAATCCGCAGTGATCAGAAAAGAAGGAATAAAACTAGGTCACGTGTCCCCACGTGACCCCTAAAAGATCCCCAAAAATAAAAAGGAAACAGCTTTGAGGCAATGCATCACGTGCTCCCACGTGACTCCCAAAACGCAGAAAGATAAAGCAAAGGAAATGAAGGCTTTGGGCGCTCTCACGTGTTACCACGTGACCCATTGGCAAACGCTTCAACAGTCAGTGCATAAATCCCCATCACGTGCCAACACGTGACGTTCAAAATAAAAATAATAAAAAGGTGTTCAACACTTAATTGCAGAACGGGGTAAAAGAGGATCTGGTCCCACCTTCGGGCGTCCTCACGTGCTCCCACGTGACCCCTCTTTCTTTAGTGTTTAACGCTGATTCGAGAACTTTGTACCCAGTGTTTAACACTGGTGTTTTCTAATGTGTAACACTAATTTGACAACTTCATTTCCAGTGTTTAACACTGTTGTTTGCTAGTGTTTGACACTAATTTGGGAAACTATATTTCCAGTGTTTAACACTGATTGTTCTTTTAGTGTTTAACACTAGTTTGAGAATTCTGTCTTTAGTGTTTAACACTTTTATTATTTAGTGTTTAACACTACTTTTAGCCAGATTGGCTAATCTTTCAGAGGCAAAGCCTCCCCTTCAATTGATCTCAAAGTTGAATAACATTCAGAGCTATAACAGAAATGTTATCAAGCCCCCTCAAAACTTTTGTGGACTGGAATCAGACAAATGTCAAACAGGCCAGACTTAATTGGACTTAGCCCAAGTTGGCCATAAGTCCTCAATCCAGACTTAACTGAGCCAATGGGCTCACAATATAATTAATTGGTCTTGGTTCCAAATTGGGCTACAGATCATTTAATCTACCTTGGTTCAAGGGTACATCTCTTCACCCCTTTGATATTTATCGTTGTAATCCCTCAACGTCTTCAAAGAGGTGATGGGTCCCAACAACCATACATTTCACGGACTGTATGGTCCTTAAACTCATAGACTATGATGTCCTTAATCTTGACCGTGACGTCTTAAAACTAAAAATGGACTATGATGTCGTTAACCTTGACTGTGATGTCTTAAAACTAACACCGGACTGTGGAGTCCTTAAATCCACGGACTATGATGTCCTTAACCTTGACCGCAACGTCTTAAAACTAACATTGGACCGAAATGTCCTTAAACTACTTATCGACCGCAATGTCACTAAACTAAACAATAAAGCCCCCCAATTACTCTTTTGTTGGATCTAAATGATCCCGTTATGTTGATCTTAGTCTAAAAATAGACTAACGTATCCTTAAAAAACGTTTAAGTTGATCTAAGCCTCAAATAAGGCTAATGTATCCTTAAACACAACCCCTAAATCCAAATCTAAGAAAGATACAGATTTGGACTAGTCCACGCCCTACGGACGACAACATAACTTAGTCTCCGTAAACAATCCACGGGCAACCAAACACAAAACAAACACCCACGACACGAAGTGACCATATGGAGAAGGAGAAAGTTGTTACCGCGATGCGGTAGTGTAATTAACTGCAGGGGCTTGCGCCTACAGGGAAGAGCGTCCCCACAATCAAAAAAACCCTTCAAACGAGGGGGAATCTGATGAAGTCTGCTACATCGGACGCATTCGTTTAAACCTTCGATACATGGTGCCATAAATCAAATTGGCATCTTCGGAGAGGTGGACGGATAGCACCAATTAGCATCTACCCTGAATTTCAGTCATGACGTCAGTCTTGCGCCGTCTTTCAGAGGGGAACATTCCCGTTGGGCAGTTTCACAACTCTGCGTAACCCGCTCAATGAAGTCGAGCTTCCGCCTTAATGCCAGCCCGTCTGAAATACATCGCTTCAAATTGTCAAAGATGGCTCTCAGTTGCGCGGCATTCGCTTCAACTTAGGTACGCAGCAGGGCAGATTCACCTGAAGCCTCCTCGCGTTCCTTCCGCCTCAAGGTCGCTTCTTGTTCAAAATGACGAAGGAAGGACGCGCTCTGCTCAACCCATGCAGCCAGCTGGGAGTTCAAAACCAACATTTCCGGAGCAGGACGCCTGAGCTCAATCTTATGCAGGCAGACCTCAATCTTCCTGCAGTGGTTAACCCAAGACTCAACGGCGCCTTCGTTATGGAAGTTCACTAGCGTCGCCAGCATTGGATTAACCTCGGAAGCAAAATCTGCAGCGAATTTAGGGGCCTCCGTGTCAAGATCCTCAACGTATTCGCTCAACATACACAGGCTGGTCGCAGCGCCTTTTGAAGATGGACGTCTAGAAAAGGGCCCTGCCGGAATTATGATGCGAGACTCGAACGGGGCAAGAACCGGTGCAATTGCTGCAAAATGAATTATGATCAAATGGAGGCTCAAGAGATAAAGAAAATGCACGAACAATAGAGTCTACCATACCGGCCACGACAGGGGGCAGAGTTAGGAGTACTGGTAGCGCGACGATTCCCTCATCCCCTCCTTCAATTTGTAGTGCCGCAATCAATTCAAAATTAACAACAGCCGGGTCGCCCATCTAAGAAAGGAAAGGACGTCGGTTTAGAGAGCTATACTCACCGGTACCAGCAGGCAGAGTAACTTCCGACTGGAAGGAGAAGTGCGGGTTCAGCACTTGATACAGATGATCAAAGAGAACTCCTGCAAGATCACGATGATACATGGTCAGTACACGGAAGATGTTGTCCCAATTTAAATTAATTATAGACCCATACCTTCCAGCATTTGAGAAGATATAAGGGGAGACGAAGGGGCTGCGACCATCAGAGCGGCAGTTGGTGGTGCTTCTTTAGGTGGCACAACCTCAGCGCTCACCACACCTACATTCTAAAGGAACAAAATGTCATCAGAAGGGATTGCAAAACAAAAAGAATGCAGTGACCCAAGACCTACACGACAGGTCATCAGCCAAAACGGTGTTTAAAGCATCACCAAGCATCACGACTTCTTCGATCTCATTCGGGGGGATGGTTTCGCCGCCCGTGGCTTCGTCCCCTGATTCCATAAGAGTCATCGTGAAACTCGCAATGCCAGGCGATGTCAGGGAACCGCAGGCGGAAAGAGCAGCAATTGGAGCAGTCCCGGACTCCTGAGAAAGAGTAGCTGCTTCAGGCCTGATGGTTGTCGTCATCTCACTGGCCACCTCCTCACCAGGACTTAGCCCTGTAGGGAAGGATATATGAGAATCTGAAGATCAAACTCTGACAGAAGGACCCAGTGTTACGTTGCCATGTGACGGCTTTTCAACTGCTTCCCAAGCCGCGCGTACCGCCTGTCTATGGGCGGTAGACAGGGTGGCCGGAGCACCCTCTGAAGAAGCAGTGACGAGGAAGCAGCGCTCGAGCTGGCACCTACAGCCAAGGCGGCGTTACGTTCTCTTGCTGCACGCCTCCTGTGCTTCCTTTTTGCATGGGCCGTAAGAGCTGATCTTCTTAAGACCTCCGTCAAAGAGACGTCATCGTCCGAGCCAGGAGCTACCTCTGGAGTCGTTATGGCGTCTATCATCGGTTGCTTAAGAGAAGCCTATTTTGGCAATACTGGGGAAGCTAGGACTTCGGTAGCCGGCCTTGGAAGCGTCTCCGCACCACCCTGCGAAGTCGGCACTGCACTCGGGATAACTTCGGTTGAAGTAGTCCCTGCAACAAGATGAAAAAGAAGGGCCAGATCACCTATAAAAGGGGGAATGAAAACACAGTAAGCCGAAATATACCGAGGCCCAAGGAAACGCGAAGCCTCTCTTCCTCTTCGAAAGTCTTGAGAGAAGCCGCGAGAGCCTCTTTGGTGGAGGCGCCTGTTGAAGAAGAAGTGTCGGTCAAAGCATGATAGTAAAAAAATGCATGATGTAACCACGCAAATATACGGCGGAAGTATACTTGACTGTGCGAGGATGATCAGTCCTGCTTTGTTGCTAGCTAATCGCTCAGAAGCCTCGATTGCAGTCTCCAGATCAGTATCATCGGGCGCCATGAATAAACCCCCGTTAGTCCTGTAGGGTTACTAGGCACACTAGCTGTAACACCCGAGCCCAATAATACTATTTCTGGTACTAGTTGAGTGTTGCATTACTCATTTCAATTATCTTGATTGTTTGGTGATTTTGCTAAATTTTAACCGGTTAAGTCATTTTGGCATATAACAAATTTTAACACCTAAAATGAAATTAAAAATATCCATGTTGGCCTACTCGTCGCCACTAGTCGCGTGGTAGTGTCCGCGCGTCGAGATTTCATCCCGTTCGGCGAAACGGGCAAGTTTGGACGGCTACGCGCGCATACAAGTGTCCGACTTGGGGGCATACATTTTAATCACAAAACACCTCTTTTCAAAATTTGGAACTCGCTTAAAATCCTATAATTTGAATTTGAAATATTTGGGCGCAATCCGGGCGCGATTTGGAAATGTTTCATTTAGCGCCAAAATCCCAATTTAATTAAATATTATAAAACAATAATATATCTACACTCAAACCTAAACTGTTACGTTTATAACCAATTAAATCCTTTAAATATTTTCCTAACTTTTTCCCTGGCCAATCACGAGGGGTTTAAACCCTCGTGGGCCCCGCCTCCTTCTCTCTCTCTACCTCTCTATCTCTATCTCTCTCTTCCTCCAATCTCTCTTTCTATCTAATCTCTCTAACTCTCTCTCTCTCCCATATATATATATTTCACGTTCTCCCCTCCTGAAGAAACCCATCGCGAGAACCCCCGAACCCTAACCCTAGCCTCCTCGTGCCTGCGCCGTCGACCTCCCCACGACCTCGCCGTCGCCGTCCTCGCCTCCACGGCCTTACCGCACCCCCTACCTTCTTCCTCCCTCCTTCCCGAGCCTCCAAACCCAACCCCGACGCCACCACCAGCACCCAGTGCCCGCCGTCGCCGCCGCCTCCCATCGCCGACGACGCCAAGGCCTTCCTCCCTTCATCCTCGTCCCGACCTCGTCGTCTTCTTCCTCCTCCCCTCGCCGGACCACCACCAACCCGAGCCCAACCCCCATCGCCTAACCCTCTGGTTCGCCGGAAAAGGGACACCGTCGACCCCCTCGTCGTCGCCAGCACATCGACGACCACCTCCTCTCCTCCCTGCAACCCGGGCCAGGCTAGAACCTCTCCCCTATTCGCTGCACCCCGATCCAGCCACCTCAAACCCTTGCCGCGCCACTGTTCCTCGCCACCGGTGCCCCATCGCCGTCGAGCCCGTCGTGGTTGCCCCCCGGTTCTTCCCTGTAAGCATCCCTTTAGCTTTCCATTCATGTAAAACCCCCTCGCTGGTCTTTGTTTACGTATGTCGTATTTTGCTAACTTCGTCGCCTTTTGACTTTTGCCGGATTCCGACCGTGCCGTCGTTTGGACTCGACGCTCCAGCAAAGTACTCTGGTTCGTGTGGTCCCGTTGTTCGCTGTTAGGACTCGATCCGTGGCCCGTGCACCCGTCTCGTGTTTTCCGCCGACATTGCATCCGTGCTTTCCGGTTTGCGAAACCGTCGAGGCAAGTATCCGAATACTTGCTCTAACATGCTAGTGCACAAGATCAAGTCTTGCTATACACTTAATTATCATATTATTTATTATAACCACACAGCTATTAGTAATATCGATATCATATTATAACTTAGAATTGACAGTTACAATTATCCTTAACATGGAATCATTATAGTAGTTTCTTGTAATTAATCGATCTACTATCAATCCACACTTTAACTAACTAAACCAATTAGATCGTCTTTGCTTTATTCGTTAAACCATCCATGAGACAATTATTATGCTTTAGTTTAAATTCATGTAGCTTCATTACTTTATGTTGTTGATATTGGTTCACCTTGTGACTATTGCACCCCAAGGGTGCTTGAACCTGTTAATAAAGATAATACAAGCACCTTGTGATTAAGTGACTATTATTGCTGTTTACTTTAGATTCTTGCTGCTGTTACTTATTCGATTGTATACTGTTGAGCGCACCCACTCGATCACGTTACATATTGACCTGACTCTGCTGCACCCGACACATACATACATATCGACTCAACCTGTTGAAACATGACCCGACCTGTTACCTGATCTCATGCCTAATGCCAACAAACCTGACTTGGGGTCCTCATGGACCATTCCTGCTGTCTATCCAGACAGACCTGCTTGTACCTGATTCTGTGTTCGCATTAGTCCTTGACTACTGAATACCTGACCTGACATACATAACTTGGGGGTATGGGGAAATCAAAGATGAACCTGACTTGTAACCCGACAGTTCACTACCTGTTCGAGTGTACACATTCATGTTTTGTGCCTAGCGGCATGTCTCGGTTTCGGCCGAGAATATTGTGGCCGTGATCCCGGGTATGTACGGGGTACTACCGAGTGTACACTTTCCTGTTTGTGCCTAGCGGCATGTCTCGGCTGCAGCCGAGAATATTGTGGCCGTGATCCCGGGTACGTACGGGATACTATTGAGTTATATCGACGATTCATCAATTGATTTCAAAGACTATAGAGTAGAAACCCGATAGGACAGTTTAGTTACCACTGCACATTACCCTGCACTGTTATTTCATAGTACTGCTTTATTCATGTTCATACCTGCATTGCTTATTACCATGTTTACATATATTATTTGGTTGACATGACGCGCTGACGTCTGGGTTTTGCATGGCCCAGATTCCTTACCACTGTCGACGACCGAGCAGGAGTACTTCAGCCAGCAGGCTGAACTGTGAGTTCCTTAGTGTTTAGTCTATTTATTTCATTTCATTCCAGATGTGAGCCCGCATTATGGGACGTACTGTTTATTTATTGTATTGGATCATTTGCTTCCGCACTTATTGTTTATTGACTCTTGTTATTATGGATTTGGACATGTGTTAGATTAGTTTATTTATATTGTTCTTGATATCTCTACAACCGTAATATGACTGTGGATGGATACTTCCTACCCACAGGTAGCATGGTTGGCTATATTGCGTGCCCAGTCTTGCGTACTCTGGGAAGCGGGGCGTGACATGGTTCTTTTGGTATCAGAGCCATAGGTTAGTTGGGTTGATTCTTTTGTAGTTGGGTATTGTACCCGATACACGAATCAGAATACCCGTGATTAGGAAACATGTCCTGCCACCTTGACCGTTTTACCATCCTTGAATCATTCTTCCGGGTCATGTCGACATGCAAACTTACTTTGCATTTGTCAACTCAAAAACCTAACTTCTTGTTATCTCTAGGACTTAGGCGACTTGGGTGGAGTTAAGTAATTGCGGCTATGATACCGCGGCATAGCTACAATGCAGTACTCTATTTAAGTATCTTGGAGTTCTAGCCTTGATTTATATATTGAATCTATCATCATGCTAATATTGTTTGTTTTGATTTCAGGACCATGGCAGATAAGAATTTCAAGACGTATCAGAGGCGCGTGGATGAAGCCGCCATGTTAGGAGTGATACGTGGGATGTTGGAGAATCAGAAGAGGCAAACTGAGCTGATCCAGCAGCAAGCAGATTCATTTCAGGAGGGTTTGCAGGACATTCGGCAGTCTGTAAACACCGCTGTAGCGAAGCCAGTTGACCGAGTAGGGACCGTGGCAGATTTCAGACGGTTGGGTCCTACTACTTTCACTGGTCTGGAGGAGCCGTTGCCAGCCGAGCAGTGGCTAGTGGACACGGAGAATTTACTGATTGCGGCAAAGATCCCAGAAGACAAGAGAGTTGATGTGGTGCGCATTCAGCTGGTGGATTACGCCCGAGAGTGGTGGCTTGTGGAGGAGACCCGCTTGTCCAAGCCAATCAGTTGGGCGGATTTCTCTAAAAGTTTCTTGGAGAAGTTCTTCCCGCGGACTGCACGGGAGGAAATGAAAGAGAAATTTATTGGGCTGAGACAAAATGGAGCAGCTGTGGATGTACATGCAGCGGAATGGACGAGACTCGGCCGCTTCGCTGGACCCTTAGTCGCCAAGGAGGCAGACAGGGCGCGAAGGTTCTTGCGCAGTTTGGATGTGGACATCCAGCGGCAGATCGTCTCCCTGGGTTTGACCACTTTCTCGCAGGTTCTTACGGCAGCCAGAGAGCAGCAGAGTTTATCAGGATCGAAAGGGAACCCTCAGCATACAGCAGTTGCGGCCAGGAAGCCTGCATTTGTACCTAATCGAGATCATGGGCGCAGAGGTATTCCAGTGGACCGTCGAGGTGTAGCGCCAATGAAGAAGCCTGTGGTCGTTGATCGAAGAAAGAGCATGAATTGTAACTGCTGCAATTTACCGGGCCACATGCAAAAGGATTGTCGAAGGAGGCTGGGACTTTGTTTGGTTTGTGGAGCGGCTGATCACGCAGTTGGTGCCTGTCCGTCGAAGCTTCGCACGAGAGATGATATACAGAAGCCTCCGCAGAGACCGTTCCAAGGGCAAAAACAGCTGACTCAAGGACCTAACCAGGCTCGAGCTTTTACCTTGACAGCTGAGGAGGCCAAGGCATCAGGAGAAGTGGTTTCAGGTACTTTACTCGTTCATGGTTTTCCCGCATTGGCATTATTTGACTCCGGAGCATCCCACTGTTTTATGTCATCCAAATTTATAACTACACACTCGATTACCTGCACGACCCTGTCTAGTTTCTGGGACATACACACTGGGAATGGGAAAATCATAGCTAGTAAGGAATGTAGAGATTGTACAGTTGTTGTTTGCGGACGGGAGCTTTTTGCAGATTTCTTGGTGATAGATACGGGCAGTTATGAAGTAGTCTTGGGAATGGATTTTCTTGGCACTTTCCACGCACACATTGACTGTAGGGCAAGGAAAGTAATTTTCCAGATTCCCGGACACCCTGAGTTTACTTTCACTGGAGGAAGCAGCTCTATCGGGCCAGTCGAGTTTAGGGCTAGGCCGACAAACAGTGTTCTTGCGATAATGGAAGTGGATAGTAATGAAGAGCCGGCAGTTGTTCGCGACTTTATGGATGTGTTTGAAGATATATCAGGCTTACCGCCGAAACGAGATGTGGAGTTTGCGATTGACCTTATTCCTGGTGCAGCGCCAGTATCAAAATCTTATTATCCGATGGCACCGGTAGAATTGGAAGAAGTTAAGAAACAAGTTGGTGAATTACTCGAGAAGGGATGGATTCGAAGCAGCAACTCACCTTGGGGAGCTCCAGTTCTTTTAGTAAAGAAGAAGGATGGCACGAGAAGGATGTGCATTGATTATCGAGAATTGAACCGGGTGACTATTAAGAACAAGTACCCGATCCCTCGCATTGGAGAACTTTTTGAGCAGCTTAGTGGCGCGAGGGTATTCTCGAAACTGGATTTGTGATCAGGATATCATCAGGTCCGAGTGAAAGCAGAAGACATTTGCAAGACGGCGTTTCGAACTCGATATGGACATTTCGAGTATTTGGTGATGCCCTTCGGAGTGACTAATGCGCCGGCAATATTCATGGATTTGATGAACAGGATCTTTTCACCATTCTTGGACCAGTTTATTGTGGTATTCATTGACGATATTCTGGTGTACTCGAAGAGTCCGGAGGAGCATGCTGAGCATTTAAAGATCGCACTGCAGACGCTGAAACAGGAGAAATTGTATGCGAAGATGAGTAAGTGCGAATTCTGGCTGGAAGAAGTGAAGTTTCTGGGGCATGTTGTGTCGGGCAATGGAATCGCCGTTGATCCCGAGAAGATTGCAGCAGTTCGAGATTGGCCTATTCCAAGAAATGTGGCTGAGATAAGAAGTTTCCTTGGTTTGGCCGGATACTACAGGAGATTTGTGGAGAACTTCGCTCGTTTGGCAGAGCCGTTAACTAAGCTCACGCGCAAGGAGGTACCGTTTGTTTGGACGGATGGATGTGCATTGGCCTTCGAGACGTTGAAGCAGAAGTTGATAACCGCCCCTATCCTAACTGTACCGGATAATTCAGGAGGACTGGTGATTCACAGCGACGCATCTGGAAAAGGATTGGGGTGTGTTTTGATGCAGAATGGGAAAGTCGTCGCTTACGCATCGAGACAACTGAAGACTCATGAGAAGAATTATCCGACTCATGACTTGGAGCTTGCAGCCGTGATCTTTGCCTTGAAAATTTGGAGACACTACCTTTTGGGCGAGAGAGTCGAAGTCTTTACAGATCACAAGAGTTTAAAGTATGTGTTCACCCAGAAGGAGTTTAACATGAGGCAACGCGGATGGTTGGAGCTGATGGCCGACTACGACCTTGATCTTAAGTACCATCCGGGAAAAGTTAACGTCGTGCCGGATGCGCTAAGTCGGTTACCAGCAATTCAGGTATTGACCGTGCAAAGGGAGATCGTTGCGGATTTTCAGAGATTTGACTTGGAGGTTGTGCTACCACATGCTATGGGACAGTTGATGCAGTTGCAAGTACAGTCGTCCTTAGTTGAGAAGAGTAAAGCGTCGCAATTGCAGGATCCTAGACTGCAAAAGTTTCGAGAGCAGGTTGAAGCCGGACTACGAACCGATTTACTGATCCACGAAGATGGTTCGTTGAGATATGGTAGCCGTGTATGTGTGCCAAAAGGGGATGTACGTGAAGAGCTTATGAAGGAGGCACACAGTTCAGCTTACTCTGTACATCCAGGAGGGACAAAGATATACCGAGATTTTCGACAGCACTTCTGGTGGGAAGGTATGAAACGAGAGATTGCTCGCTTCGTGGCTAAGTGCTTGGTGTGTCAGCAAGTCAAGGCTGAACACCAAAGGGTTGCTGGTTTGTTGCAACCACTTCCGATCCCTCAGTGGAAGTGGGAACATATAACCATGGATTTCGTGACGGCTTTACCGCGGAGTCCAAAAGGCAACAATGCAATATGGGTGATTGTCGATCGGTTGACCAAGGCAGCTCACTTTATTCCTTTTCGGGTTGGTCAATCAACGGAGACTTTGGCAGAGCGGTACATGCAGGAGATTGTAAGATTGCATGGAGTACCGGTAAGTATCGTGTCCGATCGGGACACTCGGTTCTTGTCGCACTTCTGGAGAAGTTTACAAGAAAGTTTGGGGACTCGATTGAAGTTTAGCACAGCTTATCATCCTCAGACTGATGGACAATCGGAGAGAACGATCCAGACCCTTGAAGATATGTTGAGGGCTTGCATGTTGGACTTCAAAGGTTCTTGGGAGGATCATCTACACCTGGTGGAGTTTTCGTACAACAATAGCTTCCAAGCGACTATTCAGATGGCTCCGTTTGAAGCGTTGTATGGTCGTAAATGCCGTTCACCGGTTTGTTGGGATGATGTTGGTGAACGAAGGTTACTAGGACCAGATTTGGTGGTACAGACAGTTGAGAAGGTGAATACAATCAGGAAGCATATGAAGGCAGCTCAAGACAGACAGAAAAGTTGGGCTGACACGTCAAGAAGACCTCTAGAGTTCGCCGTGGGTGATTTGGTATTTCTGAAGATATCACCGACTAGAGGGGTGATTCGCTTTGGAAGTCGGGGAAAGCTTAGTCCTCAATTCGTTGGACCCTTCGAGATATTGGAGCGTGTTGGAGAGGTAGCGTACCGTTTGGCATTACCACAATCATTGGCAGGAGTGCACGATGTGTTTCATGTATCTCAGCTACGGAGGTATGTCCGAGATGAGACTCACGTCTTGGATCATTCGGAGTTGACTGTACGGGAGGACCTAACTTTTGAGGAGCGACCAGTTGAAATCAAGGATCGAAGAGAAAAGGTTCTTAAGAACAAGGTTATCCCTCTTGTGCTAGTTTCTTGGGGTAATCGATCACATGGAGAATCCACTTGGGAGCGAGAAGACGAGATCCGGCAGAAATTTCCTCACCTTTTTCTGTAGTTAGCTATCTTGTATTCTTGGAATTTCGAGGACGAAATTCTTTTTGTAGTTGAGTATGATGTAACACCCGAGCCCAATAATACTATTTCTGGTACTAGTTGAGTGTTGCATTGCTCATTTCAATTATCTTGATTGTTTGGTGATTTTGCTAAATTTTAACCGGTTAAGTCATTTTGGCACATAACAAATTTTAACACCTAAAATGAAATTAAAAATATCCATGTTGGCCTACTCGTCGCCACTAGTCGCGTGGTAGCGTCCGCGCGTCGAGATTTCATCCCGTTCGGCGAAACGGGCAAGTTTGGACGGCTACGCGCGCATACAAGTGTCCGACTTGGGGGCATGCATTTTAATCACAAAACACCTCTTTTCAAAATTTGGAACTCGCTTAAAATCCTATAATTTGAATTTGAAATATTTGGGCGCAACCCGGGCGCGATTTGGAAATGTTTCATTTAGCGCCAAAATCCCAATTTAATTAAATATTATAAAACAATAATATATCTACACTCAAACCTAAACTGTTACGTTTATAACCAATTAAATCCTTTAAATATTTTCCTAACTTTTTCCCTGGCCAATCACGAGGGGTTTAAACCCTCGTGGGCCCCGCCTCCTTCTCTCTCTCTACCTCTCTATCTCTATCTCTCTCTTCCTCCAATCTCTCTTTCTATCTAATCTCTCTAACTCTCTCTCTCTCCCATATATATATATTTCACGTTCTCCCCTCCTGAAGAAACCCATCGCGAGAACCCCCGAACCCTAACCCTAGCCTCCTCGTGCCTGCGCCGTCGACCTCCCCGCGACCTCGCCGTCGCCGTCCTCGCCTCCACGGCCTTACCGCACCCCCTACCTTCTTCCTCCCTCCTTCCCGAGCCTCCAAACCCAACCCCGACGCCACCACCAGCACCCAGTGCCCGCCGTCGCCGCCGCCTCCCATCGCCGACGACGCCAAGGCCTTCCTCCCTTCATCCTCGTCCCGACCTCGTCGTCTTCTTCCTCCTCCCCTCGCCGGACCACCACCAACCCGAGCCCAACCCCCATCGCCTAACCCTCTGGTTCGCCGGAAAAGGGACACCGTCGACCCCCTCGTCGTCGCCAGCACACCGACGACCACCTCCTCTCCTCCCTGCAACCCGGGCCAGGCTAGAACCTCTCCCCTATTCGCTGCACCCCGATCCAGCCACCTCAAACCCTTGCCACGCCACTGTTCCTCGCCGCCGGCGCCCCATCGCCGTCGAGCCCGTCGTGGTTGCCCCCCGGTTCTTCCCTGTAAGCATCCCTTTAGCTTTCCATTCATGTAAAACCCCCTCGCTGGTCTTTGTTTACGTATGTCGTGTTTTGCTAACTTTGTCGCCTTTTGACTTTTGCCGGATTCCGACCGTGCCGTCGTTTGGACCCGACGCTCCAGCAAAGTACTCTGGTCCGTGTGGTCCCGTTGTTCGCTGTTAGGACTCGATCCGTGGCCCGTGCACCCGTCTCGTGTTTTCCGCCGACATTGCATCCGTGCTTTCCGGTTTGCGAAACCGTCGAGGCAAGTATCCGAATACTTGCTCTAACATGCTAGTGCACAAGATCAAGTCTTGCTATACACTTAATTATCATATTATTTATTATAACCACACAGCTATTAGTAATATCGATATCATATTATAACTTAGAATTGACAGTTACAATTATCCTTAACATGGAATCATTATAGTAGTTTCTTGTAATTAATCGATCTACTATCAATCCACACTTTAACTAACTAAACCAATTAGATCGTCTTTGCTTTATTCGTTAAACCATCCATGAGACAATTATTATGCTTTAGTTTAAATTCATGTAGCTTCATTACTTTATGTTGTTGATATTGGTTCACCTTGTGACTATTGCACCCCAAGGGTGCTTGAACCTGTTAATAAAGATAATACAAGCACCTTGTGATTAAGTGACTATTATTGCTGTTTACTTTAGATTCTTGCTGCTGTTACTTATTCGATTGTATACCTGTTGAGCGCACCCACTCGATCACGTTACATATTGACCTGACTCTGCTGCACCCGACACATACATACATATCGACTCAACCTGTTGAAACATGACCCGACCTGTTACCTGATCTCATGCCTAATACCAACAAACCTGACTTGGGGTCCTCATGGACCATTCCTGCTGTCTATCCAGACAGACCTGCTTGTACCTGATTCTGTGTTCGCATTAGTCCTTGACTACTGAATACCTGACCTGACATACATAACTTGGGGGTATGGGGAAATCAAAGATGAACCTGACTTGTAACCCGACAGTTCACTACCTGTTCGAGTGTACACATTCATGTTTTGTGCCTAGCAGCATGTCTCGGTTTCGGCCGAGAATATTGTGGCCGTGATCCCGGGTATGTACGGGGTACTACCGAGTGTACACTTTCCTGTTTGTGCCTAGCGGCATGTCTCGGCTGCAGCCGAGAATATTGTGGCCGTGATCCCGGGTACGTACGGGATACTATTGAGTTACATCGACGATTCATCAATTGATTTCAAAGACTATAGAGTAGAAACCCGATAGGACAGTTTAGTTACCACTGCACATTACCCTGCACTGTTATTTCATAGTACTGCTTTATTCATGTTCATACCTGCATTGCTTATTACCATGTTTACATTATATTATTTGGTTGACATGACGCGCTGACGTCTGGGTTTTGCATGGCCCAGATTCCTTACCACTGTCGACGACCGAGCAGGAGTACTTCAGCCAGCAGGCTGAACTGTGAGTTCCTTAGTGTTTAGTCTATTTATTTCATTTCATTCCAGATGTGAGCCCGCATTATGGGACGTACTGTTTATTTATTGTATTGGATCATTTGCTTCCGCACTTATTGTTTATTGACTCTTGTTATTATGGATTTGGACATGTGTTAGATTAGTTTATTTATATTGTTCTTGATATCTCTACAACCGTAATGTGACTGTGGATGGATACTTCCTACCCACAGGTAGCATGGTTGGCTATGTTGCGTGCCCAGTCTTGCGTACTCTGGAAAGCGGGGCATGACACTAGCAAAGCTCTACAAGGCATCGACCATGCCAAAATTAAAATTTTATGTGCCGCGCAACCCTAAGCAAGATCGTTAACTAGAGTTTAGGCGAAACTAATGGCATGTAAACAACTTTACACTAAAGGGAACGCGATATACAACCTTTGTAGATCGGTCCTCCACTTCATTTGCTCCTTGTTGAAGTCCCTTCGATGCGATCAAGGTTCTCCCGGGCTCTTGAATGGCTTCACGACGCGAAGGATGCGACCTTTCTTGAAGTCTCCGAGGCCGAAGATGATCTACGTCGAGGGAATTCCGACTCAAGCTCCTACTTCACTAACTAGAGAATTAGTGAAGTAAACACCCAAAACTAAAGTGCTAGTCTAGTAGAGGATGGAGAAATAGGAAGTGGGTTCTCTTTAGAATTTTGTTTCTCACAAGGATTCTCACTTTGGATCAACCCTAGCTTGCTTTTCTCTTGCTCAATGAAGAAGAAGATGATGAACAAAAGAAAAGAAATGAGGATAATGATTAAGTGAGAAGGCTAACCATGGTGAGTGAGTATCATATACTAACTCATGGTGAGACATAACCATGGCTAAGTGTAAATGGTTAGGTCAATAAAAATCTAAAGTAAAACAAAACTTTTGGACTTTTTCAAAGCATCCACAAGCTTCTACAAGCTTTATGCTTATGAAAAAATTCCACTAATTTGTAATTACTTTAGATAAATATAAACCACCATTTAAAAATAGAATGGTGTAAGTCTTACACATCCATGTCTAGTGTATCAACAACCATGATACAAATATATAACACATTTTAATATATATATCATATATATATATAGTAAAGATGTGTGAAAGTGAGAAAAACCCTAAAGTGAACAAGTGTTAGTAAATATAAATTAGTATATCTGATATACAATTATACACTTAATTATTAAATCAACACTTGACTTAATAATCCGGTCATATCTCATATAACCGGCTAACAATCATTGTATCGACTTATCGAATCAACACTTGATTCGATAATCCGGCTATATCATATACAACCGACCGATACAAAAAAGTCGCGAGAATAGAATACGGTATCACATACACAAATTTATTCTCAGTCTCGCACATATCACATACGTGCTCCTATTTCGTTTCACCTGAGCCAGTAAAACCTCTGTGTAGGACTCTAAAGACTCGTCAATACGCCGGCAGTAGGTGATGATCACATCACGCACCCACAAGCCGTCAGCGGTACTAGCTGGACGTAACAGCTACCCGGGTATTGAGCGATCAGAAGATCAGCAAGCAAGCCCGCTCCAACTCCTGTGAAATCCTGCCGGCAACACTTCCCGTACAGTCCGGTCTCCTCGTCTGATATGTCGCATATCAAGTCTAGGGATGGTAAACGTCAGACCCCAATAACCGATAAGTCGTGCCGATTTGAGGCTCATAACGGGTCGAGAAACTACTGGTAACACTTACCAGTAAATCTCTAATCAGCCCTGGCCAGGGACTTCCCTGTTACGGCCAATCGAGCACAGCGCAACATCAACCCCCAATACCGGGAGAGACGAAACCCCTCCTATCGCTCATTGCCTCCATGCGACTCGAGACTGTACCCAAAAACCACCGTTTTGCATGCCCTCATGGACGTGGTAAGGTGGAAATCAAAGCACAGTGGGAATCACACAAGACTCTATGACGATCTCGGGTCTACAGACTAACCTGCATAAGTGTCACCAGAGAACTGCCATCTGACGTAAGGTATAATACCATCTGGGAGTTCTCGGCGAGTCCGTCCAGTGTACCCAGTCTCCACTGAGCACCCGTATACCATTTCTGATGTCAAACACCAATGGATATGGGATCATCCATCGCCCATCTCATGGGTCGAGATGCGTATACGCTAGTCTACTCTGGTGTATCGATGCCCCGTCTCGATACACCCACGACTAGGGACCTTGAAGGATGTACTTATGGACTACCATGTCCCTACTAGTATGATCCGCATCATAGTCCAGGTAGTCAAGTACACATCCTAAGGGCTTTACCAACATGTAATGATAAGACAGTATAAAGAGACAAGTATACATGTTAAAGTATAGGGCAACCAGATAGCATACTATCATATCGAGCAAGAAAGTCCTCTCTATATATGTCCAAGCATCCAATATAATATACATCATCTGTATAATACTGGCCTCTAGGGCATACATACAACTAACAATCTCCCACTTGCACTAGGGCCGGCTGCTATAGTATCGCATACCAAGCATCCCGAAGAGTCTCTCAAACTGTATCTGGGGAATGGCCTTCGTGAGTGGATCCGCTGTGTTGTTCTTCGTGTCAACCCTCCTGACCTCGATCTCCCGGCGATCAACCATCTCCAGGATCAGGTGATACCGCCTCAGAATATGCCTGGATCGCTAATGGGACCTGGGTTCCTTGGCCAAAGCCACCGCTCCATTGTTACCGCAATACAAAGGTATTGGATGCTCAATGGATGGAACCACTCCAAGTTCAGTAATGAACTTCTTGATCTAGACAGCCTCTTTGGCAGTATCGTTGGCAGCGATGTATTCAGCCTCCATCGTCGAGTCTGCCACGGTTTCTTGCTTGGAACTCTTCCAGCTAACCGCCCCTCCGTAAAGGGTAAAGACAAATCCCGACTGCGACTTAGAGTCGTCCTTATCACTCTGGAAGCTCGAATCGGTAAAGGACTCCACTTGAAGTTCTCCGTTACCATACACCAAGAGCATCTCTTTAGTCCTTCGCAAGTATTTGAGAATGTTCTTCACAGCTGTCCAGTGACTCTCTCCAGGATCAGCTTAATACCTACTCACTACACTTAGTGAGTATGCCACATCGAGTCTTGTACATAGCATCGCGTACATGATAGAGCTTACTGCCGAAGCATAGGGTATCCCTTGCATGCGAGCTCTCTCCAAATCAGTCTTGGGAGACATCTCTTTGGAGAGAGTGAGCCCTGAGATTGTGGGTAAAAACCCACGTTTGGACTCTTCCATACTAAACCTCTTTAGTATGGTGTCAATGTACCTGGATTGGGACAATCCCAATATCCGTTTAGATCTATCTCTATAGATCATAATTCCCAATATGCAGGAGGCATCACCAAGATCTTTCATTGAGAATCTTTGTGATAAGAAGAGCTTCACCGATTGCAGCATAGGAATGTCATTTCCTATCAAGAGTATGTCGTCCATGTACAATACGAGGAAGACAACCTTACTCTCTGCCACCTTCTTGTAGATACAAGGTTCATCTATGTTTTTGACGAAATCAAACTCTTTGATAACGACGTCAAAGCAGATGTTCCAACTCCGCGATGCTTTCTTCAATCCATAAATGGATTTAAGCAGCTTGCACACCTTCCTGCTACTCCCACTATCTACGAAGCCCTCTGGCTGAGTCATGTACACGCACTCATCTAAATCACCATCTAGAAAGGCGGTCTTAACATCCATTAGCCAGATTTCGTAGTCATGATATGCAGCAATGGCAAGCATGATCCGGATGGATTTAAGCATAGCCACTGGAGAAAAGGTTTCGTCATAGTCCACACCTGGTCTTTGACGAAAACCTTTTGCAACAAGTCTAGCTTTGAAAGTCTCCACTTTCCCATCTACACCAAGTTTTTTCTTGAAGATCCACTTGCTCCCAATGGGTTTTACCCCTTCAGGAGCAACTTCCAACGTCTATACTTTGTTGGTGTACATGGATTCCATCTCGGACCGCATTGCATCCAGCCATTTCACTGAGTCTCCACTCGTGATGGCCTGCTCGAAGCTAGTTGGGTCATCATCAACCATGATGCAATTCTCGCTCCCACCATCAATGAGAAAACCGTAGTATCTCTCAAGTGGGTGAGAAACCCTACTAGATCGGCGGAGTGGCTGGGGTTCATCGGGAACTACCGAATCCTCTGGTTCTACCAAGTCTTCTGTTGTGGTTTGTGTTGCTGGAACCTCTTCCAGTTCTACCTCAATGCCACTAATCTGTTTCATAAGAAAACCTTTTTCTAAGAAAGTGGCATGTCAAGAAACAAACACCTTTTGTTCCTCGGGATGGTAGAAGATATACCCTTGTGAATTCTTAGGATATCCTACAAACTTACATAAGACTGATCTTGCCTCTAGTTTGTCCGGATTTTGTCTTTTGACATAGGCCAGACAACCCCATATCTTAATATAATTAAGATGTGGTCTCTTCCCTTTCCATATCTCATATGGAGTGGTAGGCACAGATTTGGTAGGAACTCTATTCAATAGGTCTATGGCTGTTTCAAGCGCATATCCCCAGAAGGAAATAGGTAACTTAGCTGTACTCATCATTGAGCGCACCATATCTAATAGGGTGCGGTTCCTCCGTTCTGATACACCGTTGTGCTGTGGTGTATATGGAGGAGTTAGCTGAGAGAGAATCCCATTCTCTTTTAGGAAGTCCAGGAATTCATTGCTCAAGTATTCACCTCCTCGATCAGATCGAAGGATTTTAATACTTTTCCCGTTTTGGTTCTCGACTTCTTGTTTATATTCTCTAAATTTCTCAAAAGCTTCTGATTTGTGTTTCATCAGGAACACATATCCGAATCTAGAGAGATCGTCAGTGGATGTAATGAAGTACGAAGAACCATCCCTGGCATGTGTAGACATGGGACCGCATACATCACTATGTACCGGTCCCAAGAGTTCGGTAACTCTTTCTCCATGTCTCGTAAACGGAGTTTTGGTCATCTTGCCTTTGAGACATGACTGGCAAGTGTCATAAGATGAAAATTCAAATGGATTTAAATATCTATTCTTATGCAACTTAGCTAATCGTGTCGCATTAATGTGACCCAGTCTACAATGCCACAAGAAGGATTCGTTCAGTTCTGAACTCTTCCTTTTGTGTGTGTTTGTTATGGTCAGAACTGTTGATTGATTTAGAACATAAATGCCATTGCACATCGTGCCTGATCCGACCAACTTTTGGTTTAGGAAAATGTTCATAACATTATCCTGTAATACAAAATTATATCCCTCTTTACTCAACAAAGAAACCGATATAATGTTGCATATCAGGTTCGGCATGTAATAGCATTCGTTCAGAATCAATGTATTACCAGTTGGCAATACAAGATGATATTCCCCGACGGTTTTAGCTGCAACAATTGCATCATTTCCAACCCTTATGTCTTTATCACCTTCTCCAAATTCTCTACCTTTCCTAAGCCCATGTAACTGATTACATATATGGGATCCTGACCCGGTATCTAATACCCAGGACGTAGAGGAAATGGAGAAAAAGTTCTCTGTAACGAACACACCCGAAGAAAATGCATCAACATGTACTTTCTTCATTCGGGTAGCATGAGAATCCTGGTATTCCCCTATATCCTGTTCAGTCTTATAACTCTTATAAGAAAGAACGGAACCAACGTTCCCCAGCACAGTATAACATGCGGATTCGGTCAATACATCCGTATTATTATCTTTATTAAGGCATGATATGGTCGCTACCTGGAGAGAGAGAGAAGAAAACACTTTAGCGTATGCTCTTGCAAGATCAGATTGGTTATTATCTTATCTAATCAGGATGGCTCCCACTGTTTTTATCAAATCATCCTTCAAACCCTAAAAGGAAAGACTAGCCGGGATTAATTACACCCTACAACTTTGCCAATCTTTCAGCCAGGCCAGTGTCGGTACTTTGAGGGAGGTTCCCCGTACTTTTGCATGGACCTAATTAAATTAAACCTCGTTTTCCCAGAGGCGTAACCCCGTTGACACCTTTCTAGACACCTACTTGATCGGCTAATTGTCCTGTGTAAAAATCTCCCGGGAGTAACAATTACTCGCAGTGGGTATCGAGATCCAACTATCTCATAGAAGGTATGCAATCTCATTGCAAATCTCAACACTTGAAATTCCCGATAATATTTTGCCCCTAGCGTGCTATGACCTTGACGCATGCCAAACAACCCATAGTCCGCTAGTCAAGTTCAACCCGTACAATTCGTGATTGAATTAAACCCACCCGTACGACCCTTGACACATGCCAAACAACGCCGTACGAATACCCTAATCCAATCGCATCTCATGCTACAGATAAGTAATAATCAGCTACCGTACACTACGCCTTGACGCATGCCAAACTACCGCAACACGAATACTAAATATTACTTATCTGAATTGACGGAGGGTTACGCAGGTTTTTCAGAAAACCATGAGTGTAAAGAACTTGATATCGTCGTAGAATCGAGTGAATTTTGAAATGGAGTGATTTTGAGGCTTTCATTAGTTTTGCTAAAGAGGTCACTCCCGGTGAAAGGATCTCGGCTCTTTCCTTATGGAATAAGGGGCAGGATATATCATATACATCACTATGCAAAGCAAAACTCCAAAAGCAGTCAAAAGTCAAACCGAGTGTTGTAGCATCTGCCAGTTTTGCTAAAGAGGTCACTCCCGATGAAGGGATCTCGGCTCTTTCCTCATCGAATAAGGTGCAGGGTATATCATATATACCACTATGCAAAGCAAAACTGTAGCTACTCTTTTTATTTAGAAATTTGATTCTACAACATCTTTTAGTTTTCTTTTCTTTCATTAATTACATTAATGAAGTCCTATCATTTAAGTCACCTAAACATCACAGATAAATACGACGTACACTTATGCCATCCGCATTCGCCTCGATGTCCCCTCGTGCACCGTTAGGTTAGGTAACTAACGGCAGAGCAGGGCAGAGCTAGCACAGGTGTAAAACATAAGTAACGCCTATATAATATATCATATATACTATATACAGTATTTATCACAGAACATCAAATGATCACATCACAGATATCGCAGAAGAAAAACCATATGAAACATTGGATATACTAGGACGTCCATGTTTTATTTTGAGCCTCTATAAAACACGGATTCCACGGTCGCGATGAATAGCCAAACCCACACCCCTAGACCCCTACGAGAGCAGCAAGCAACCCTACCAATTCTAGAGTTAGGAGACCCGGACTCGGCTCCTCGAGTTGGTCGATCTCCCACTGGATTCCAGAACCCGGTTACTTGTGCTCTCCTCCTTGGGTCTATCCTAGTGCGGAAAAGTAAATAATATACAAAAGGTGACATCAACCTCAACCCGGAAGTGCCCCAAATATAAAAGAATATTACATTACATTTGAATTTACATGAATGAAAATAAAAACTCTCATCTCACAAAAACCCCTGGCTATTCAAAACGCGACGATCCAATATAACATATCCAGCAACATAAAACATCACATGTCATCAACGTAAGTAAATATGCGCATCCCAATTGTCGTTGACATATAGCAACGAAACCGGCGATATCACATATTACACTTACGGTCACAGAAAAGAAAGTGTAAAACTACAACATTTGGAATCCACAATCTCTTTAGACATCGTAAATCCGAAATATCACATATTTCGCATTTCATGCCTAACTTGTATGAATCCACATATTGTATCACATTCCAGATAAATAGATAGTATTAAACTTTCCAATCGAATAATCAAATACCCGAGATTTCCTAAATAGCTCAACACTTGAGCGGAGTTCAAAAATTCCAGAATGCGTCACAGTGGCAACGGTCCAGCCGTAGAAGGGTCAAGCCAACGCCTCACATGTGGCACGCCGTACTGTCCTAAACCCTAAGGTTCAAAGGGCAGTTCAAGACGGTCACATAATCGAGTTAAGGTTTGTTGTCTTCTAGAGGGTCCATCTCATCACATGCATGTTTTTCCGAAATATTTACACCCGAGTAAAATTCAACACTTGAATGTTTTTCGTGCCGGGAAAAATTGAGTTAAGAATATCCGTTCGAACATTTTAATACTTTCTAAATTATCCGAAATAACAAAACAAAATTAAATTCTCCGATCGAATCGACGATTAAAAAATGAACCCCTGAATACTCAACACTTGAGTCAAATTAAAAATACCCAGAAAATAAAAATCTTAGAATATAGAATTACTGTGCAAACAGAGGATCCATCGGTCACCATACTGCCGCGGTTCCGCGGCACAAGCAGGGATTTGCCGCGGAACCGCGGTCAACTGTACGATTCATGTCCTCGTTTTGCACAATAATTCTTATAAAACCCTGCTGATTTTTTTAGATATTTTTAATTCAAAAAAATCTCAGATTTTAAAAATTGTCCAGAGAGGGGGTCGTTTTGTCGTATTCGGGTTTGTTCGGAGTTTTAACTTCGTTAACGCATCGTCTAATGCTCTAGCTAGGCTCTGATACCACTGTAGGGTTACTAGGCGCACTAGCAAGGCTCTACAAGGTATCAACCATGCCAAAATTAAAATTTTATGTGCCGCGCAACCCTAAGCAAGATCGTTAACTAGAGTTTAGGCGATACTAATGGCATGTAAACAACTTTACACTAAAGGGAACGCGATATACAACCTTTGTAGATCGGTCCACCACTTCATTTGCTCCTTGTTGAAGTCCCTTCGCTGCGATCAAGGTTCTCCCGGGCTCTTGCATGGCTTCACGACGTGAAGGATGCGACCTTGCTTGAAGTCTCCGAGGCCGAAGATGATCTACGTCGAGAGAATTCCGACTCAATCTCCTACTTCACTAACTAGAGAATTAGTGAAGTAAACACCCTAAACTAAAGTGCTAATCTAGTAGAGGATGGAGAAATAGGAAGTGGGTTCTCTTTAAAATTTTGTTTCTCACAAGAATTCTCACTTTGGATCAAACCGTAGCTTGCTTTTCTCTTGCTCAATGAAGAAGAAGATGATGAACAAAAGAAAAGAAATGAGGATAATGATTAAGTGAGAAGGCTAACCATGGTGAGTGAGTATCATATACTAACTCATGGTGAGACATAACCATGGCTAAGTGTAAATGGTTAGGTCAATAAAAATTTAAAGTAAAACAAAACTTTTGGACTTTTTCAAAGCATCCACAAGCTTCTACAAACTTTATGCTTATGAAAAAATTCCACTAATTTGTAATTTCTTTAGATAAATATAAACCACCATTTAAAAATAGAATGGTGTAAGTCTTACACATCCATGTCTAGTGTATCAACAACCATGATACAAATATATAACACATTTTAATATATATATCATATATATATAGTAAAGATGTGTGAAAGTGAGAAAAACCCTAAAGTGAACAAGTGTTAGTAAATGTAAATTAGTATATCTAATATACAATTATACACTTAATTATTAAATCAACACTTGACTTAATAATCCGGTCATATCTCATATAACCGGCTAACAATCATTGTATCGATTTATCGAATCAACACTTGATTCGATAATCCGGCTATATCATATACAACCGACCGATACAAAAAAGTCGCGAGAATAGAATACGGTATCATATACACAAATTTATTCTCGGTCTCGCACATATCACATACGTGCTCCTATTTCGTTTCGCCTGAGCCAGTAAAACCTCTGTGTAGGACTCTAAAGACTCGTCAATACGCCGGCAGTAGGTGATGATCACATCACGCACCCATAAGCCGTCAGCGGTACTAGCTGGACGTAACAGCTACCCGGGTATTGAGCGATCAGAAGATCAGCAAGCAAGCCCGCTCCAACTCCTGTGAAAGCCTGCCGGCAACACTTCCCGTACAGTCCGGTCTCCTCATCTGATATGTCGCATATCAAGTCTAGGGGTGGTAAACGTCAGACCCCAATAACCGATAAGTCGTGCCGATTTGAGGCTCATAACGGGTCGAGAAACTACTGGTAACACTTACCAGTAAATCTCTAATCAGCCCTGGCCAGGGACTTCCCTGTTACGGCCAATCGAGCACAGCGCAACATCAACCCCCAATACCGGGAGAGACGAAACCCCTCCTATCGCTCATTGCCTCCATGCGACTCGGGACTGTACCCAAAAACCACCGTTTTGCACGCCCTCATGGACGTGGTAAGGTGGAAATCAAAGCACAGTGGGAATCACACAAGACTCTATGACGATCTCGGGTCTACAGACTAACCTGCACAAGTGTCACCAGAGAACTGCCATCTGACGTAAGGTATAATACCATCTGGGAGTTCTCGGCAAGTCCGTCCAGTGTACCCAGTCTCTACTGAACACCCGTATACCATTTCTGATGTCAAACACCAATGGATATGGGATCATCCATCGCCCATCTCATGGGTCGAGATGCGTATACGCTAGTATACTCTGGTGTATCGATGCCCCGTCTCGATACACCCACGACTAGGGACCTTGAAGGATGTACTTATGGACTACCATGTCCCCACTAGTATGATCCGCATCATAGTCCAGATAGTCAAGTACACATCCTAAGGGCTTTACCAACATGTAATGATAAGACAGTATAAAGAGACAAGTATACAAGTTAAAGTAAAGGTCAACCAGATAGCATACTATCATATTGATCAAGAAAGTCCTCTCTATATATGTCCAAGCATCCAATATAATATACATCATCTGTACAATACTGGCCTCTAGGGCATACATACAACTAACAGGTCCCGTATTCACTTAGGCCTTCGCTATAAGGAGCATGGGGCTCCTGGCCGAATACAACGTCTGCAAATAGAATCGACTTCTTCTTCTTCTACGAGCGAGTACCGGCCGCCGGTAATGCGAGATTGAGTTTAGCGGGCAACTTCGGGCGGCGAGTCCCGATCTCCGCACCCAAGCCGGACTCAGGAGATGCCACAGCTTCCACTTTAACGGGAGTATGGGGTAGCGGTAGCTCAGGCGTATCACGCGGTACCACAGCCACAGCAGCTTCCCTCAAAGGAGGACGGACAATGGTCCATCGTTTCAAGGGAACAACGGGGTTACCAGCCGGGGCGGTGCCCTTGCGATCAAGCAGCAATCGCTTTTCTTTCCTAATAACGGCGCCCATCGAATGTTGATACCATGCTACATACACATTCAGGGCCTTCGGAACACAGCTCGGTTCACTGATGAAAAAGTTGGACCGTGTGTTTTGGCGCATAAAATGATGCAACGCGTTCCGGATACCCTCTTCAGTGGCAGCCGGTTCTGCCAAGAAGGCCTCAAGCGGGATGCTTTGATTATAGCTTAACTGCTGGGCGAAATGATGCGGGTTGTATTTCATGAACAACGCCGAATCATTCTGCCTAAACATGAGAAAGCCCGGCCTGATGGAGTATAGATGAAGAATCTCCCAAGCTTTCAAGACAGAGGCCCCGTCTTTAAAAATGTCCTGTAATGGCAGCACCGTTTTCGCGGATTCCTGGCCGACGGTCAGAATTTTATCAGTGAAGGTCATGCCATCTCCAACCGTGCGCGGATGAAGGAGCAAACCCCTAGCTTCCCACGGTTTTGGATTTACAATGGATGCGTCGACTAGCCGCATGATCCGAGGGAACTTACACCTGTCATAAAAGCAAGGCCTTCTCTGGATACCGAAGACACCAAGAACATGCAACTCGAGCCATGAGGTGAAATAATGCATCAAGAAGTTTATAGGATGCACCCCTGGTTCAGTAGTGTCTGCTGCCAAGCTGAGGCCGTGATACAAATGGGCTAACCCAGCGATCCCGACGGCCACTTGTATCCCAGCAACCATTCGGTGAGCTGGATAAAAAACGGATGGCCTCATATGGCGAGGGTGCATAGGAAGCGCAAACCAACTTAGCTATAACCCGAGGAACCCCAAAAAGAATGTTTCTTCGTCAATTCCAGGAGTTGCAAGTTCTGTGAAAGAGACGACCAGGGTGTTGGGGAGAAAGAAATTTCTCTGATCTGCCTCCGTTGCCGGCTGGTCGTCCAAACCGAAACCAAAAGGATCGTCGAGTTTAGCGAATTTCGCGGCTTCCTTCGACAGGACTTCCGAGTGGAGAAAACGGGAAATGAAATCTATGAAATTAACCCCACGACCTCCGGATTCGAGAAAAAGGTTCTCATAGATATTCAGCACCTTTATCAAACTCGGGAATTGGTGTTGAATAGCGTTTTCCGGGTAAGACCCATTACCACTGATTTGGTGGCAAAAATGTATTCATCCGAAAGAAGCAGCTCCTCGTAATGTTCTCCCCTAACGGGTAAACCAGAGATCTCAGCAAATTCCTCGAAAGAAATGGAGACTTCTCGATCCAATAAAAGGAAGGTGTGGGTTGGAATGTTCCATTGCTCCAGAAATGCCTTGACCCACCATGCAGGAGGTGTGGAATACTGGAACAAAGAAGCATAGATCGCAGGGTACAATCCGAGCCTTAGCAGCTGTGACTTCTTCACCGATAAGATATATCGAGCCCACTGCAGATATCCGGCTGGGTGATGGGGAGTTAATCATATGTTGTATGGTTGTCCCCAAGGGCGCGACTCGCCCTGACATATGTGCCGCCCTAGAATGTCCAAAGCAGCCGGTGGCTGTACAGGTATTGCGGCCATAGAAGGCCGAAGGAGACCCTCTGAAGTCCAATTCACCTCCTCCACAGCATAGTTTATCGGGGGTGCATCTGCATATGGGATCACCGAAATAGGATCCGAAGGTGTCGCGCAAGAAAAACTCCGACGACCTTTGATGATTTGGTTGTACCATGTTCCCCATAAATGGAGATTCTTCCGCTCTGGGTCGTGATCCTTGATCAGTGCAAAAACTTCTCGGTCTACTGGCGCTTCGGGGAATCTGCCTTTCGAACGGACAAAGGGAAACGAAGTATCGAAAGACATGGTACCTGCGCGAAAGAGAACAAAGTTAGCCGTCAATCCTACAAGTCAAGTTCCGTACTTTGTACTTTAAATCCGTACCACACTGCAATGCAGTAAGAAGGGGCCAAAGGGGACCCACTCAATCTAGATGACAGTTCATCATTAATAAAACAGTCTCATCATTTGATGAGACTGTCATTAAATGAGGAAATCCTCAAAGGATTCTTATTTAATGAGAACTCCTCGGGCCAAGGAGTAAATCTCCTACTGAGAGCAGCGCTCTACAACAGAGTGACATCTGTCAGCTCTGATGATGAAAGGAATAAAATTCCTCAAGAAATATTCTAAGAGCCATGCTCTGTAAGAATGATGGAATAACCCATCAGAAAACTTAAAGTAAAGTTTTTAATAAATTAAAATTCCATGATCTTCAAGATCCATGAACAAACTCTTAAGAGTTCTTTATGAAAGATTAATAAATTTATATAATTTGAAAGAGCAAAGATCTGATTATGGGTTAAGAAACCCTAAGGAAGATCTAAGATCTAACAAGAGCAAAGCTCTGCTGAGAAACCATAAAAAGGTTTTCTTGAAGATCTATGATCTAAGTAGAGCAAAAGCTCTGTTAATGGGTGAAACCCTAGATTATTAACCAATCCCTTCAAAGATTTAATCTTTACCTAAATTTTTGACAGAGTTCTGTCCCTAAGAAAGTTCTTAAGATGAAGAGTTATGCTCTGAAAGAGAAATAATTCTCAGAAAACAAGAAAGAAGATGAACAGAGATCATTTCAAGGGCCAAGGGTCCTATTTATATACACTGAGAGCCATTTAAACTTTTAGGTTGATCTAATGGTGGAGATGCTACCACCGCTGCACTCACGTGTGAGCCACGTGAGCGCAACGGTGGAGGGGCATTTGTTTCCCCCAATCAGTGCAAAGCTATGTTCAAATTTTCAAAATTTAAAATGAAGCAGCGCTTCATAAAGCGCCAGCAAGCAGCGCTCATGTGCAAACCACGAGTGCGCTCGCGCAAATAGCGCCAGCGCTCTATAGCAGCGCTCACGTGCAAAGCATGAGTGCCCTAGCGTTAGAACTAAATGTTTCCTACCGTCAGATCAAAGATCCAATAAAGATGATAAATCATCAATTGACCAGAGCACCGTTGGATCAATGATCCAAAGGTGATAAAAAATCACCAAAATACAGAATAAATCCTGTATGGGAAAAGATTTCTCAATCTTGTTAAAAACAAGAAAATTGCCTTCTGTAAACCAGAAGCCCTTGGATCAAAGATCCAACGATGGGGAAATCCCCAAATCAATTGGAGAAAATATCTCCTTAACCGATTGAACAAATCAGCATTCACTATATAAAGGACTCAAGACTTCAAGTCTGAAAAGAAAGAGACAGAAAGACAGAGAAAAAAATAGAAGAACCCCCCCATAAAACTTTAAGAAATTCAAAAACAAAGAGCAAGCTCTTAGAAGAAGAAAATTTTCTTCAAGGTAAAAAGAACAGAAAGAAGAAATCGTCTCATATAAAAAGAAGAATTTACTTCTTTTTCTAAGATCATAGATCTATAAGACCAAGGACTTTCATAAAGAGATCAAAGTATCTCATCAAAAAAATAAAGGGAAGAACTTAATCTTCTTCAGATCATAGATCTATAAGACAAATTGTCTTTCACAAAAGAAATTATAATCTCTCATTATAAAAAGGGGGGAGAATAATTCAATTCTCGTAGGATCATAAATCCATAAAGGCAGAGCCTTTCATCAAAAATATAAGAGATTAAAATATCTCCTATAAAAAAATAAGAACTTTGTTCTTAGATCCATGAGACAAAGTCTCTTATAAAAAAGATAGTTTAATTCTCAGGGCGCAAAACTGCCTAAAAGAACCCTAGCGCTCCAATCAAAAGAAGAGTGCCTCAGCGCTCCAAAACTAACGCATATCGTTGCAGAGCCTTGCGCTCCAAATTTCCCAAGAAGCGCACTGCGCTCATTGACTGGCGCACAACGCCAAGCGCGCGACGTGCTCCTCACGTGTGTGCTACTTCACCAGAAGCGCAATGCGTTCATTGTCTGGCGCACAGCGCCACGTACTCCTCACGTGTGTGCTACTTCACCAGAAGCGCAATGCGCTCATTTTCTGGCGCACAGCGCCAAGCGCGCCACGTGCTCCTCACGTGTGCGCTGCTTCACCAGAAGCGTACTGCGCTTATTGTCTGGCGCACAGCGCTAAGCGCACCACGTGCTCCTTACGTGTGCGCTACTTTACCAGGAGTGCAATGCGCTCATTGACTGGCGCTCAGCACAAAGCGCGTCACGTGCTCCTCATGTGTGCGCTAAAAGAACATAAATTGTTCTATAAATAAAGCCCAGAGCTATGATGAATGCTCAGCATTCAATAAAAGACAAAAAGATTGTCAGAGCCCGAACCAATGCTCAGCATTGTTAAATATTCAACATTTTAACTAAATGGGCCGAGCCTAAAGTGGACACAGAACCCTATCTCATATTAATCGAGCCCATATACTCATAAATCTTTGATCTTAGTCCTAAATTGGACTACAGATCTTCCAATCAATATTGGTTCAAGGGTATATCTCTTCACTCCTCTGATATTTGTCGTTGTAATTCTTCAACGTCTTCAAAGAGGTGATGGGTCCCGACAACCAGACATCCCATGGACTGTGGGGTCCTTAAACCCATGGATTATGATGTCCTTAACCTTGGGCCGTGGGGTCCTTAAACCCATGGACTATGATGTCCTTAACCTCGGACTGTGTGGTCCTTAAACCCATAGACTATAATGTCCTTAAACTTTACAGACTATGACGTCTTTAAACTGCGGACTGTGGGGTTCTTAAACTCATGGACCATGATGTCCTTAAACCTTTGGACCGCAATGTCCCTAAACTAAACAATAGAGCCCAAATGCTCTCTTGTTGGATCTAAATGATCCTCTTAAGTAGATCTTAGTCTAAAATTAGACTAACGTATCCTTAACAAATGTTTAAGTTGATCTTAGTCTCAAATGAAACTAACGCATCCTTAAACCCAACCCCAAACCCAAATCTAAGAAAATACGGATTTGGACTGATCCACGCCCAACGGGCGACAACATAAATTAGTCTCTGTATACAATCCACGGGCAACTAAAAACAAAACAAACACACACGACACGAAGTAACCATCTGGAGAAGGAGAAAGTGGTTACCGCGATGCGGTAGCGTAATTAACTGCAGGGGATTGCGTCTGGAGGAAAGAGCATCCCCACAATAATAAACCCCTCAAATGAGGGGGAATCTGATGAAGTCTGCTACATCGGCCGCATCCGTTTAAACCTTCGATATATGGTGCCATAAATCAACTTGGCATCTTCGGCGAGGTGGACGGATAAAACCAAATAGCATCTGCCCTCGAAATGCAGGCCGGACGTCCCGACGTCCCTGCCGCGTCTTTCGGCGGAGAACAATGCTGACCCATGAAGTGCATACTGGAGTGTTAGAGCTCCAATTGAGCTTCCGGCCATGGGAACCTTGTTAGCGAAATCGAGGAGCGCTTGCTTGTCGGAGTTCAAATCAGCAGTTGAAATAATGGAGATTGATAGTAGCAGTAGAAGGAGAAATGGATCCATGGCTAGTTTAATGGCGTCAGAAGAGGGTGGCCGAGAAACCACCCTCTTCTGCCTTTTGAGCGGGGACTCGGCGGAAGGCGGCGTTTCTGCTCTGGCCCGGAGAGCCTGATCCCGGGTATGTCTTTGCCCACCATCTCGGCGATCCTCTAGCGCGGGGGAGCAACGGTGACCTTCGCGGGAGGGGCTTTCCGGGGAACTATGCTCGGTGCAGGTCTGGACGAGCTAGCGCCACCGTCCTTCCTCCGCCGTGCCTTGGTGGCCATGGTAGCCATGATCTTCGAGCGATCCATTGGCTCTGCGAAATATATAAGAAAAAAGGGTCAGCAACTAAAACAGCAAAATTATGCTAAGTCTAAATTAATCGGCAAAGCCCTAACTTACCCCCGAAGCACGCGGGACCGAGTCTAGCCAGCTCAAAGCCTATTCGGAAAGCAGGATATCGGACCGTTGGATCAGTTCCCACTGCGACACCACCCTCGTATCTAGGGTATTCGACTGTTTAACCCTAAGGCAATCGGCTCTATGCCACTTGATGGGCACGGGCCAATCCTCTTCCTCCGGAGGACCGACGAAAACAAACTTCTTCTTCTTCCATTTATGGATGGAAGAAAGGACGACCACTACACTAGACCCGGCACCTTACCCTTATGTTTTTTGAAAGAAATGTACACCCATCTCGGTTCGTCCTTGCTGGTACCGGGATGATTTTTGTAACAAAGAAAGGAAAGAAGAAGACTCAAGTCGAAAAGGATCCGATCAATTTTCAACTGGACCAGAAAACCAAGCAGAATTCTCCACGAGTTTGTCGGCGCCACGCCTTCGAGGCTGCACTAGACCTTCTCAGAAGACCTCCGCGGAGTACCTTCCCCCTTCGGTTGACCGTCAGCTAATAGCTCATCTCCGAGCTATCTTTTAGCTGAGACTTCTCGGCTCAACTGCTCGTCTCCGAGCTAGCTTATATCTGAGATTCCTCAGCGTCCCTGTTTGACCCGGAGCATGGAGCCCAAGCATCTCCCGTAACGTCTCCGTGTATCTCGCCACGACGAGATTTCCGCCACTCCACGTCCCGCATCCCACGCCAGCATATCTCGCCATTAATAGGCGTATCCCGCCATCAACACGAACATGACGCAGGGACGTAACGGACGGCGAGAATCTCGCATCGGGTTGCTCCATACGACCGCTATATAAACCCCTCTTCTAGACAATTCAGGTAACTCGAACTGAATCCAATACGCCGCTACTCTGCTCTAATATTACTCGGCACTTACTTGATTGTCGGGGGATCCTACGGTGGTTTCCCATCCGGGATCTTTCTTGCAGGTAGCTTGGCGTCCACAACAACAATTGAGATCCACACTTTCAATTCTCACTTCAAATCTCAACCGTTCGAAACCGCTAGCCGCAAGATCGACAGAGGACAACATTTGAGAGAGAAATCGACCTCCATCACGAATACAATACTATTGTCATCTTAATATTGTCGCCTTAATCTCTACTTATTTCTACTCAAAAAGGCAAGTCACATTAATTTGATTGTAACAGGATACATGTGCCCAGAAAAATCTTCACAATTTTAGGGTGGAAAAACAGATTTGGAAATCATTTTTGAATTCAAATCTTTTTAGATCTATTAAAATTTCTACTAACCCCAACTATCTATAATTTTAACTAATTGTTTTTTTTATAAATACAAGTAATGGTTTTTATCGGAATTTTTTTGAGATAGTATCAAAACCTAATGACAACAAAAAAGATTCTCGTAAACTAAGAAAATCTTTTAGGATATTTTAAAGAATTTATTTCATTCAATTTTATGCAATACTGTTTCCTCAACTCTATAAATACCCAAGCAGCCTCTATAAAAATTGAAGTCATTAGAAAATAATTCTTGCTGCTCCTATTCTTCTGTAATTCTTACTTATTCCCTTTATTTATTTCTTTAATTTTGCTCAAACCTAATTATGTATCGATCCTTAATAAATTTATGCCATATATGAATCTTATAAGCAGAATGCCCGATGCCATTCTTCAACACATCCTTCCACGAGAACGAGTGTACTCTCTAAGAGATGGAGATACCAATGGGTTTGCACTCCGGCTTTAGATTTTAATAATTACTTCCGATCAGAATTAGGTTATATTAAAAAAAACACAATTGCATAGACTTTCGAAGGTGTAAAATCTTGACAAGTAGTAATCCGGAATTTTACTTGGAGATACGTTTAGATGATTTACCTACAGCAACTATTTCTAAAGGAATATCTAAGGTTGAAGAACTCTATTACCTGTTTTCTCAAAGGAATATCTAAGGTTGAAGAACTCTATTTACTTGGAGATACGTTTAGATTATGCTACTAACATATTTCCTGTTTTCCCAAAGGCTTTATTTGAGCATTACCCTCCTTGTTATGAAGTTAAGGAGTTGGTGATTACTGGGAATATTCCTTTCGCGCTATCGATTCTTAAAACTGTTCCCTAACCTTGAGGTTTTCACCATTAAATGCCAGAGCGTACGATGAGGATAAAGACAAGGTGTGTAACATTGTGCATATGTGCATTATTACATGAAAATGCTTCATCATCTTCAATCATTTCTTATAATATTAATAGCTTGTCCACTTTTGAATGGCACAGAATAAAGATGAAGATTTACGAGATGTTTCATTATATTGCTTACGACATAGTTTGAAAAGGATTAAATTAAATAGAGAAATTCAAGTGACCTTCAAGTTAAGTTGGCAAAGTTATTGGTTGGGAAGTCAATGGTCCTTAAGATCATGAATCTCATTAATTGTTATGGAGACTATACCAATCTCTCGAAGATTGAAAAAAAACCTTAAAAATGTAACGTCTCTCCATCTGCTCGAATAATACACTCGAGATGAGGACAGACAAAGGGAGGAGTCAGGGAGATGAGTACTAGAACGACTACGACTGGAGCTGGATTTCTCTCTTGAGCTCAGTATGTTTGCTGCTCGGTCATATGGATTTTGTTTTGTTGGTATACTTCGTGAATGGAAATAATTCGTAATCATCAATCATGGGGTTGTGATCGATCTAAAACAGTCCATTTTATTTTATGTATCTATAATATGCCGACATTTATATAACTTATTGGAAACACAAGATAACCAAAAAGAAATATCACCAAATCCCTAGAGTTTATGTGCAACTCGTTTAAACCGTAAGTTCAAACAAATGAAATATTTTTTCTAGTACCTATGAACAGGATAAATAGAGTGTAAAATAACCATTTACTACCTAAAAATGAAGATCTATCATCTACCTATATTTTGTGTACGTAAACTTATAGTTTCTGGTCTCTGCAGGAGGGAGCTAATTTTTTTTTTATATATTTACCCTTTGAGGGGAGTTTTTGTTTCCAGGATGGAGCATTCCTCCTTTTTCTTTAAATAAAGAATTAAACTAAGTAATAAGAGGGAAGCTATTTATCAACTTGATTCTGAAACTTACAGTTGATTATTGTAATCATGTTCACATTGTAGCAAATGTGTCATTGTCTTTTGACAACAAAATGAGTTATTTTCTTCAGACAATGCTTGCAACTTTGTATAAGCTTGAGAAAATGAATATTGCTACCACCATTCAAAGCACAACATGTTTCGAAAACCAATTAGAATCTTTAGCATAGAGCTAAATCTGAAAAATTCCAAGGCTGAGTGCAAACATGCATGGATTAGATATAATGTCGGGTTCAATCCGCGACATTTTTTCAGCGGAGAATTTTTCTTCTTTCCTCTTCGGCTTATTAGCATGTTTATGTGATGGCATTGGGGACGAAACCGATTCAAATGGGTCTGTTCGGCATATATGGTCGACCATTTTGTTTCCGGATTAGGGACTCAACATGCACTTGGGACCTGGTCTCTAGATTTCTCTACATCCTATCTCTATATTGTATCTGAATAACAAATAAACAGAGTTTTTGTTGCATTGCTCTCATGTTATTCTCCAAGAATGTACATCTATTTGCTCGGTGGGACGGAGCGTGTCCATATTCACTTGCCCGTCTCTTCTGATCATCTTGAAGATGTGGCAGACAAAAGATTTATATGAAACAAGAATTATTAAAAATTTATATAACCATTTTATTAAATTATTAAAAATAATAAATAATTAATTTTGTCAACATTACACATTTTTAATAATAAAATTGTTATGTCATAAAAAAAACCATAGATATAAAATTCATAATACAAATTATGCAATAACTCAAGCAAGTACATACCAAAAGTCCCAGTCCAAATCCAAGTCCAACACCAAAGCATGAGTCCAAATCCAGATCCAACACGTAAATCCGAGTCCAAATCCAAATCCTCAAAGTTGCCCGACAAAGACAATTGTGCTATTTTTACATTATAAATTCAAGTTCTATAACATCCCCTTAAACAATTCTCAAACCTTTTGAAATAGAATTCATGAATGCACAATGCTATCAAATTCTGCACAAACAAATTATACTTGTTAATTAGAAAATTTACCTAAGAAAACAAAAAATCAATAAAGAATGAAATGCTAATTTTAGCTCTACTATATTAATGCTAAAGGGGGTGTACAGAGCACGTGCAAAATTAAACCTTTGATTTGTTGCCACCTAAGCAGTTATTTCGTGTCAACTTATTAATTATAATTAAATTAATAAGATATAGGAAAAAATTTGTTAGTTTTTTTTAGTTTAAATCACTTTATTTTTTGTTTGAGAAATATCTTAAATACAAGATAATATCGATTTAAAAATTATTTAAGATAGAAAACTTATTAAATTTAAAAAAAATTAAAATTCAGTAACTATATTATTTAAACTAATTCTTTTAAAAATTTCTCAAAAATCTTTATTAAGTTAATATATACAAACGTGCATCGCACTTGCTAAATAGCAGTGTATAACTAATTATATATTATCTATAGCCTTGCTATAATTAATTTCAAAAGTGGATTCAATACCGTTGCCTTGATCTCTGCTATTTAACACAAAAGGGAAAGTTGTATCAATTTGAAATTTCAATAGATTCTTGGTACGATACATATGCCAAGAAAAATCTTCACAACTTTAAGGGAAAATATATATATGAGATTTATTGATCATTTCTCACCGTTCAAATCTTTTTAGATCTTTAAAAAATATCTACAAAATAGAAGTATATATAATTTTTTTTTAAATCCCTTTTTGGAAAATGCAAGTAATGGCTTTATTTTAAAAAAAATTGAGTCAGGTATCAAAATCCAATGACAATAAAAAAGATTCTTCTTCTAATGGGAAATCTAAACAAATATTTGAGTTATAACAATTGAACGAATTAGGGTTTCCTCCAACAGTACAAATACCCAAGCAGCCTCCATCAAAATTAAAGAGTACATAATTAAATTCTCACTGTATTCATTCATACTACTGTAAGTAATAATTTTCTTAATTATTCTCTTTGTTTTTTCTTTCCATGCATTTTAAAAATATTTGTTACAAAATTCGCTGATGATTTTATTTGGCAGCGGAAATTAATAATGGATCTTATAAGCAGCTTGCCCGACCATGTTCTTCAACACATCATTTATTTTTTAGAGACACGGTGTGCCGCGAAAACGAGTATACTCTCTAAGAGATGGAGATACCAATGGGCTTACACCCCGGCTTTCGATTTTCAAAATGAGTACGATGAGCGGTTTATGACTGAAACAAAAATAGGGCGTGCATTGTCCAATCACAAATGCTTAAGCCTGCGACGGCTTCGAATATCGGCTGAATTTCATCTTCGTGATACATATGAATCAAGATCAAGTGGCTTGGAGTTGGAATTTTTAGATGAATTGCTAAAAGCTATTTTGCCCACAAGGATGTCTAAGGTTGAAGAACTCCATTTGCGGTGCGGGCTAGAGTCGTGGAGTATTGATGGATTCTACACATTACCTGGAAATATCTTTTCCAATGAAAACTTACGCATTTTGAGACTTGACAGTTGTGAAATTGATATCGATGCTTCTGGAATAAAGTTAGCTGGTGTTGAAGCCTTGTCGCTCATTCGTGTAACGGGACCGGTGAAGACAATCGAAAGATTGATTTCTAGTTGTTACAATGTTAAGGATTTAAACTTGTGCCACTGCCCATATACACCATTTGGTCCCCGCTTACGAAAATTTAATATTGATCTCTCCCTAGAAAAACTCAGAAAGATGACTCTATATGGTTGTGAAAGTTTAAAATGCTTCACGATCGATGCACCAAAACTTCAACAAGTGACGCTGGCCGATCAAGACTTGGTATTTGCTATGCCCAACTCATTGGATCTAAAGCATGCTGAACTACGGCTGGAATTCAATAATAGCCAAATTATAGATCTTGTTTGCAAACTCGGCATAGCGGAAAGCTTGAAATTAAGCATAGCGCGCTATGACGTTCAACTTCGCCTGGTACATGAAGTTTGCATATTTTCTTCTTTATCATTCTCTTTCGAAACAATTATCTTGGTTGTTACTAACAATAATTTCCCCTTGTTATGAAGGGTTTTTTCGACAATTGCCCTCCTTGTTGTAATGTTAAGAAGTTGCTGATGACCGAGAATTTTACTTCAGCGTTGTCGATTCTTAAGCTCTTTCCTAATCTGGAGGATTTCACTATTGCATGCCATAAGGACGATGTATATGCTTTCATCAAAAAAACGGATGATGGATTTAATATCACTCAGGTATTTAATTACTCTTGTGCACACTTACATGAAAACGCTTGATCATATCATTATGATAGCTTATACTTTTTTGAATTATGCAGGATGAAGATGATGATTTACGAGATGTTTCGGTATATTGTTTGCAGCATAGTTTGAAAAGAATAAAAATAAAGAATTTCCGTGGTAACCGTCATCTTAAGATAGTCAAGTTCTTAGTTGAGAATTCAATGGTTCTTGAGATTATGAATCTCACCAACTGTTATGGAGATTATCTACAACTTTCGGAGATTAAGAACGACCTTATAGCAAGTAGAGCCTCTCCAACCGCTCAAATAATATACACTCGAGATTTGTTGGACATGCCGAGTTGGTACTACATCGGCAAGTACATGCGGAGGTTTGAAGGAGGATCTCCCTTTTGCGCTCAGGGTTAGTTGCTTAGCCATCACGCAATGTTTTTTGTTCGCGTGAGAGGACATTCCTCGTCTCTCTTTAAATATAGAAATAAATGAAGTAAGAAAGTTGATTATTGCAATCTTGTTCTAGTTGTAGCAAATGTGTTATCGCCTAACGAGGCTTGAAACTCTGTGTACTTGGGAAAATGAATACTGCCAGCACCAATGCACGACATGTTTCTAAGCTTGAGTACGACCATGATGGATGAGATATAATGTTCGGTTCATTTCTCGATGTTTTTAGCAAAGTATTTTGTCTTCTTTGCTCTTTGATTGATTATTATGGTTATGTCGACTGCATTTTGGATTAATCCACCGAAACGAGTCGGTTCAATTCAACATAGCGAGTCGTCCGGTGTGTGTTCAGACCTGTTGGGGTTTGGCCTTTAGTTTTTAATACATCCTATATTATGCAAGTTAGCTAGAGACGGGGTCTGAGAGAGTTTCTTGCAGTGCCATCTGCTCTCTTGTTTCTTGTCCGAAATTGTAGAGCTATTGCGCAGTGGGACGGAGAGTTCATATTCATGTGCCTGCCTTTTCTGATCGTCTTGAAGACGCGGTAGACTGTATTTATATAAAACAGGAACCAAAATTCATGAAAAAATCTTGATATTTGTATATAACTCATGTATAAGATTGATTCATGTTTGCTCCATGTGAAACTTTCTCTGCATGGCATTAATGTTAATAATTGCCCTTGATACTAATTAAACATTTAGAATGTACTTATGCCAGTGTCGTTATCAAATTGGCAATGGCCTTGTCAAGAGAAACCAACAAGACAATTCAAAATCACTAATCAAATCATGTAAACACAAATCTTCAGATTACAATCATGAATACACAATGCTATCAAATTCTGCGCAAACAAATTAAATTAATCACTAATTACCCAAATCACACACACAAACCAAAAGGTGTCCTCTTATGGTGTTTGAACATTAGAATCCTTCGATTTCTCCTCAGACGACGGCCTCGTCTCCGAATCAAACCCTCTCACCTCTTCAATCATCCTAATCACATCCTGAATCCTTCTGTGTGGATGCGAGGCCGAAGTCAGAGATGCGCGCTTCAGAGTCTTGTGTGAGGAGGATGTTGTTGGATTTGATGTTACCCTGGGCAAGCTTGCCGCTGCCTTCTGTGTGGATGTGTGCTATGCCACGGGCGCCCGCGAGTGATATTTTCACTCTTGATTCCCAAGTTGGTGGAGTTTTTGAAGACAGTATGCCCTAAATTTTATTAAGACACGCATCTGTTTATGTGTGGTGACTGATAGTTATATAGTCATTAAGTGACTTAACTGATCCAGAAAAATTAAGACAAAGCATCGGTGATCATAAACATATATCTCTGTTCAAATTTTGCAATTTCAGTATTCACCAGTTCAGGTTTCTTTGAGAGAGATTGTCACCATTTCAGTCCGCTATAAATTATGACAGCTAAACGTGAATTTTAGCCTACTGCAATCGCATTCAAGCATATAACTTATCGATTTAGTACGCTTATGTAAATAATTTCTAGATTTTCAAAATTTAGGCACACTTGCGTAACTTAATTTAGTATAAGTACAAATTAACTGTATAATACTAATGAGTTGAATAGAAAGAGTTGTAAAGTAGAATACCATGAAGAAGGGCTGAGAAATTGCCAGCAGGCATGTAATCATAAACAAGAAGCTTCGAGTAATAATAAGCACGAAGAGGCACAATATTTGGATGCTGCCCAACTCTTCCAATGATCTCCATTTGCTGCTCAAACTCTTTCTTCCCCACCATCACTTCTTTCAACCTCTTCACGACTTTAGAAATGGTGGGCCGCAAAGGAGAGGATTCCCCAAAAATGAGTCTTTAGAAAATTTTCCAAGAGAAGATGGTATTGATCCACTGAGGTTATTATAACTCAAATTCAAGTGTTTCAGATTCGGGAATTTTAAGTCCGGGATCGAATCTGACAGGGAGTTATTTTGCAGATACAATGCAGTTAGTTGAGTGAGATTTTTAATCCACGGAGGGATTTCTCCGCTAAATGAGCTGTATGATAGATCAAAGAAGGTGATGCTTGAAGATAGCAAAGTGGGTATTTGTCCCGACAAATTATTATGCTGAAGGTAGAGAGAATGCAAAGAAGGAATCTGACGTGACCTGGATCACGCCAAGATGCTACCTTCCGTTAATCTGCTGACAGCGGCGATGGATGACTGAGATTGGATCTGAAGGCTGGCTCCTGAAGTGTGTGGATCTCAATGGGTTTGAGGTTGGTTGGGCCGAGCTACCTGCAAGGAAGTCCCGGGATGGTTGTACCACCGAGAACCCTCCGATGGTCAAGTTAGAGAGGAAATCTAAGCAGAGTAACGGCTTAGTGGAGTAAACATGTCTTACTTGAACCGTCTGAAAAAGGGGTTTATATATCGCTGGCAGCAGGCAGGGCAGGCACGAGAATCACGCCGGCCGTTACGCTCCCGACGTCACGCCCGCGTGATGAGCGAGATCTCCAATTAATGGCGAGACAGGCTCGTTAATGGGGGATCATGATGGCGTGGAACCTGGGATGTGGCCGGCGGATATCTTGTGTATGGAGAGATTCGCGAGATGGCGGTTGCGCTTGTGAGCGGTGCCGTTGGTCGGTCGATGAGACCGAGAAAGATGACCTCGGCGGGAGGGCTCACGGACGAGCGGGAGAGCCGAGATATCTTGGTTCTGCGGTAGCCTGGAGACGAGTTGTGAGGCCGAGGAGGCCAATTGTGCATGGGGCTCGGAGGTGAGCCAGCGTTTGTTTGTAGGACGGGCATAGGAGTGGTTTGGTCAGCCACTGTAGGTCCTTTCTTGCATGCCTTGAGACACGTCATCAACCACGTGTCATGATCCGGGAAATCACCGATATCGAGTATCATCATTAGTCCCCACTCTCGTCCCGACCAACTGACGGGTCGGATCGAGAGTGGTCTACCGGGTCACCCGAGATGTGCTCCTTTTCAAAGATATCGTCGGTCATGTCCTCGGGTAATCTGTTGTATTTTCAGGATGACGCCGGCGAATCAGGGTGAGATCTTTGCATTAAAGAGGGTGGGCCGGATCGTGCGTACTTTCGCCGAAGCGACAGACCACGTGTCGGGCGCTAGTTGGTTGATGCGACAAGCCGCAAACCTTTTTGGCGTCTGATGCGACGCGACCAATACGTGTGCGACAGGTGGAGCGATCGTGGTCGTCGAATGCGAAAAGTTGTTTCTGGCGGGAGTCGACCGTCGCCGTTGGATGAGGACGCCCGTGACTGTAAATGGAGGTGGGGTCCGCTTCAGAGCCTATCTCTCTTCATATTTTCCTCGTTCTTGATCTTCTAAGCTCGGCTCTCTCCTCTTCAGGTCGGATCTCTGTGTTCCCGAGAACTTCTCCATCAGGTTAGATGTCTTTCTTTGAGGAGTCTATAGATGTCTTCCGGATAGGTTCTAGGGATTCCTCCACTGATTCGGAGTCTTCCCGGAAAGTTAGGATCAGATCCTCTTCTCGGGGTCACGTGTCAGGGGCGGATCCCAGAGCGGAGGTGGCGGACGCCCCTGGTGTGCCATCCTTGGTGAGGTACGAGGATGATCTTGCCACCGCTCAGGCTCGTTTCCATATCTCTTCCGGCTATACCCTTCGTTTGGCCGAGAAAGGAGAGGGGGTGGATCAGGTACGGGGTAAAGAGATTGTCTTGTACCTGGAATCCTTTTGGGTCGGAATGCGCCTGCCCTTCTCTCCCGAGGTTGTTAGAGCGCTAAATTACTTTGGGCTAGCCCCAGGCTAGCTAGTGCCGAACTCATGGAGGATTCTCCTTGGGTTCCTGGTCCGTTTGAAGTTGCAGATGATCCCTTTCGGTCTGTCCATCCTTTCCTTCTCTCTCATTTACAAAGATCACCCGGCACTCGCGCGGGCGACCCGGGGTGGGTTTACCTCTCCTTTAGGAAATGACGGGGGAGTGCAGCCGGGTCGGGAGTCGTCGTCTTGCTTTCTTCCATCCACGATTGGACGAAAAAGTTTTTCTTTGTTGGGCCGCCAGAAGGTGAGGACTGGCCCGTACCCACCCAGTGGTCTAGGGATAGGTGCAGGCGGGGAAGCCCGTCCAACGACCCCGACATGGTGAGAGTGGAAAAGTGGGAGCCCATTCCCCGGGCTGACGTGCTGCTTTCTGAGCGGGCCCTTCGTTGGGCCAGGTTCAGCCCTGCCCAGTTCGTCGGTAAGTTAGGAGCTTGTAGGCTGTTCCCTCGTAAAATACAAGGAAAAACCCCAATGGGGCATCACGTGTCCACACGTGATCGGGGGTCACGTGTCAGTACGTGATGGATTCCTGAACCCTTTGAACTAATAGAATTGAATTCTGATTAAAAGAGGTCACGTCCCCACACGTGATGGGCCTTTAAACCCACTGAAAGGAATTAAAATGTATAATAAAACAGCTAGAAAAAACCCCAATGGGGCATCACGTGCCCATACGTGACCAGGGGTCACGTGCCGACACGTGATGAGTTCCCGAGCTCTTTAATAGAATGGAATTAAATTCTGGTTAAATGCTAAATCATTGGGGTCACGTGCTAACATATGATAGGCTCTTAAACCTTCTGAACTAATAGATTTAAATTCTAATTAAGGAAAATCAAAACCCCTAATATTTTCCTAGATCTTTCCAAAGCAAAAGATTGCCCTCTTTAAAATGGAGCACCGTTGGATTAAAAATCCAATGATGATTAAAAATCACCAAGTGTACTCTCTGAGAGATGGAGATACCAATGGATTTACACTCCGGTTTTAGATTTTAATATACTTCTGACCAGAATTAGGTTATATTACAAAAACACAATTGCATAGACTTTTGAAGGTGTAAAATCGTGACAAGTAGTAATCCGGAATTTTACTTAGAGATACGTTTAGATGATTTACCTGCAGCAACTATTTCTAAAGGAATATCTAAGGTTGAAGAACTCTATTACCTGTTTTCTCAAAGGAATATCTAAGGTTGAAGAACTCTATTTACTTGGAGATACGTTTAGATTATGCTACTAACATAATTCCTGTTTTCTCAAAGGCTTTATTTGAGCACAGCCCTCGTTATAAAGTTAAGGAGTTGGTGATTACAGGGAATATTTCTTTCACCATATCAATTCTTAAACTATTTCCTAATCTGGAGGTTTTTACCATTAAATGCTAGACGTATGATGAGGATAAAGACACGGTGTGTAACATTGTGCATACATGCATTATTACATGAAAATGCTTCATCATCTTCAATCATTTCTTATAATATTAATAGCTTATCCATTTTTGAATGGCACACAATAAAGATGAAGATCTACCAGATATTTCGTTATATTGCTTAGGACATAGTTTGAAAAGGATAAAATTAAATAGAGAATTTCAAGGGTTTAAGTGGCAAAGTTCTTGGTTGGAAAGTCAATGGTCCTTAAGATCATGAATCACACTCATTGTTATGGAGACTATACCAATCTTTAGAAGATTAAAAAAACCTTAAAAAAATATGAAGTCTCTCCATTTGCTCGAATAATATACACTCGAGATGAGGACAGACAGAAGGAGGAGTCAGGGAGATGAGTACTACAGCGACTACTACTGGAGCTGGATTTCTCTTTTGAGCTCAGTGTTTGCTGCTCGGTCATATGGATTTTGTTTTGTTGGTATACTTCGTGAATGGAAATAATTCGTAATCATCAATCATGGGGTTGTGATCGATCTAAAACAGTTCATTTTATTTTATGTATCTATAATATGCCGGCATTTATATAACTTATTGGAAACACAACACAACCAAAAAGAAATATCACCAAATCCCTAGAGTTGACGTGGAACTCGTTTAAACCATAAGTTCAAACAAATGAAATATTATTTCTAGTACCTATGAAACTTACAGTTGATTATTGTAATCATGTTCACATTGTAGCAAATGTGACGTTGTCTTTTGGCAACAAACTGTGTTATTTTCTTCAGACAAGGCTTGCAACTTTGTATAAGCTTGAGAAAATGAATATTGCTAGCACCATTCAAAGCACAACATGTTTCGAAAACCAATTAGAATCTTTAGCATTAGAGCTAAATCTGAAAATTTCTAAGGCTGAGTGCAAACATGCATGGATTAGATATAATGTCGGGTTCAATCCTTGACATTTTTTCAGCGGAGAATTTTTCTTCCTTCCTCTTCGGCTTATTAGCATGTTTATGTGATGGCATTGGGGACGAAACCGATTCAAATGGGTCTGTTCGGCATAGATGGTCGACCGTTTGTTTCCGGATTAGGGACTCAACATGCGCTTGGGACTTGATCTCTAGATTTCTCTGCATCCTATCTCTATATTGGATCTGAATAACAAATAAACAGAGTTTTTGTTGCATTGCTCTCATGTTATTCTCCGAGAATGTACATCTATTTGCTCGGTGGGACGGAGCGTGATGGTACTCGAGATTGACCACCTCTAGGATCATGACACGTGACGCGTGACGTGTCCCAGAACCCAGCCGCTGGGGGCCGACCAGGCCACCTCGCACCCGTCCTGCAAGCACAAAGCCGGCTCATCTTAGAGCCCCCTGCAGATTGACCTCCTCGGCCCTTTAGCTCGTGACGAACTACCGCAGGACCGGGACTCCTCGGCCTTCCCGCTCATTCCCGAGCTCTCCCGTCGAGGACATCTTCCTCGGCCTCTCTGACCGACCAACTCCGCCGCTCACAGGCGTAACCGTCGCTCCGCAAATCTCGCCACGCACGGATTCGCCGCCAGCAACATCCCACGTTCCACGCCATCATGATCCCCATCAATGGGCGATCCACTCTTTACGCGGGCGTGACGTCGGGAGCGTAACTGCCGGCGAGATCCTCGCGCCTGTTGCTGCGCGATCCACCACTATATAAACCCTTATCACAGAGGGGTCAAGTAAGCCATTCTTTACACTTTACGCCGTTACTCTGCTCGGATCTAGTCACTGACTTGAACGTCGGAGGGTCCTCGGTGGTACCAAACCACCCCGGGACTTCTTTGCAGGTACACGGCGACAGCCTTCTCATCCCGCTCTGTCCTCTCAAAACCCATTGAGACCCACACGCAACGAAGGATAACCAACCCAGTTCATCTCGAGATCAATGGAAGACAACATCTGACGGAGGCCCGAAAAGGAGCTCCATCAGTGCGTGTCCATATTCATTTGCCCGCCTCTTCTGATCATCTTGAAAATGTGGCAGACAAAAGATTTATATGAAACAGGAACCGGTAATCGTTCAACTCAAATCTGTAAATAAGAGATCTTGTTCTTCGTATAAGTACGACATGCACTGGCCATAAGATTTGTTCATGTTCGCTTTTGTGAATAACTTTCACTGTATGGCATCTTCTAATATTTTAGGATATTTGATAACATCCTTTTTAGATCTCTCATTTAAATGATTGAATTATTTTTCATAACTTCTTCCTAAAACCCTAAAAAAAATATTTTGGCTTCTAACTTGTTTATTAAATTATATATATGTTGCAATTTCTATATAGAAGATTATCCTTATTTTGTATTTATTTTTATTATTTTTACTTTGGATACCGACAAGATAATCTTTTATATTTCGACTTTTGAATGTGCTAACAAGCTAGAACTTTATATTCATTTTCCGTTTTGATAAAAAAATTATATAGCGATCAACTATCAGGAAAAATTAGATTAAAATTCGATAGTATATAGCTTTCACATTTAAAAATTTTGGCTAGTATATACTTATTCTTATCGATAATAATTGACTTGTTGTTTGTTATCAATAAAAATTTATATAACCATTTTATTAAATTATTAAAAATAATAAATAATTAATTTTGTCAACATTACACATTTTTAATAATAAAATTGTTATGTCATAGAAAAACCATAGATATAAAATTCGTAATATAAATTATGCAAGAACTCAAGCAAGTCCATACCAAAAGTCATAGTCCAAATCCAAGTCAAACACCAAAGCTCGAGTTCAAATTCAAATCCAACATGTAAATCCGAGTCCAAATCCAAATCCAAATCCTGAAAGTTGCCCGACAAAGACAATTGTGCTATTGGTACATTATAAATTCAAGTTCTATAACATCCCCGTAACAATTCTCAAACCTTTTGAATTAGAATTCATGAATGCACAATGCTATCAAATTATGCACAACAAATTATACTCGTAAATTAGAAATTTACCTAAGAAAACAAAAAATTAATATAGAATGAAATGCTAATTTTATCTCTACTATATTAATGCTAAAGAGGGGTGTACGGAGCACGTGCAAAATAAACCCTCTGATTTGTTACCACATAACCAGTTATTTCGTGTCAATTTATCATGGCACGTGCAATGCGCATAATTAAATTAATAAGATATAGGGAAAAAAAATTGTTAGTTTTTTAGTTTAAATTGCTTTATTTTTTGTTTGAGAAATATCTTAAATACAAGATAATATCGATTTACAAATTATTTAAGATAGAAAACTTATTAAATTTTAAAAAAAATTAAAACCCAGAATCTATATTATTTTAACTAATTCTTTTAAAAATTTCTCAAAAATCTTTATTATGTTAATATATACAAACATGCATCGCACGTGCTAAATAGTAGTGTATAACTAATTATTTATTATCTATAGCCTTGCTATAATTAATTTGAAAAGTGGATTTGATACCATCTCCTTGATCTCTACTATTTAACACAAAAGGGAAAGTTGTATCAATTTGAAATTTCAATAAGATTCTCGGTCGGGTACGATACATATGCCAAGAAAAATCTTCACAACTTTAAGGGAAAATATATATATGAGATTTATTGATCATTTCTCACCGTTCAAATCTTTGTAGATCTTTAAAAAAATATCTACAAAATAGAAGTATCTATAATTTTTTTTAAAAAATCCTTTTTGGGAAAATGCAAGTAATGGCTTTATTTTAAAAAAAATTGAGTCAGGTATCGATATCCAATGACAATAAAAAAGATTCTTCTTCTAATGGGAAATCTAAACAAATATTTGAGTTATAACAATTGAACGAATTAGGGTTTCCTCCAACAGTACAAATACCCAAGCAGCCTCCATCAAAATTAAAGAGTACATAATTAAAGAGAATAAATTCTCACTGTATTCATTCATACTACTGTAAGTAATAATTTTCTTAATTATTCTCTTTGTTTTTTCTTTCCATGCATTTTAAAAATATTTGTTACAAAATTCGCTGATGATTTTATTTGGCAGTGGAAATTAATAATGGATCTTATAAGCAGCTTGCCCGACCACGTTCTTCAACACATCATTTATTTTTTAGAGACACGGTGTGCCGCGAAAACGAGTATACTCTCTAAGAGATGGAGATACCAATGGGCTTACACCCCGGCTTTCGATTTTCAAAATGAGTACGATGAGCGGTTTATGACTGAAACAAAAATAGGGCGTGCATTGTCCAATCACAAATGCTTAAGCCTGCGACGGCTTCGAATATCGGCTGAATTTCATCTTCGTGATACATATGAATCAAGATCAAGTGGCTTGGAGTTGGAATTTTTAGATGAATTGCTAAAAGCTATTTTGCCCACAAGGATGTCTAAGGTTGAAGAACTCCATTTGCGGTGCGGGCTAGAGTCGTGGAGTATTGATGGATTCTACACATTACCTGGAAATATCTTTTCCAATGAAAACTTACGCATTTTGAGACTTGACAGTTGTGAAATTGATATCGATGCTTCTGGAATAAAGTTAGCTGGTGTTGAAGCTTTGTCGCTCATTCGTGTAACGGGACCGGTGAAGACAATCGAAAGATTGATTTCTAGTTGTTACAATGTTAAGGATTTAAACTTGTGCCACTGCCCATATACACCATTTGGTCCCCGCTTACGAAAATTTAATATTGATCTCTCCCTAGAAAAACTCAGAAAGATGACTCTATATGGTTGTGAAAGTTTAAAATGCTTCACGATCGATGCACCAAAACTTCAACAAGTGACGCTGGCCGATCAAGACTTGGTATTTGCTATGCCCAACTCATTGGATCTAAAGCATGCTGAACTACGGCTGGAATTCAATAATAGCCAAATTATAGATCTTGTTTGCAAACTCGGCATAGCGGAAAGCTTGAAATTAAGCATAGCGCGCTATGACGTTCAACTTCGCCTGGTACATGAAGTTTGCATATTTTCTTCTTTATCATTCTCTTTCGAAACAATTATCTTGGTTGTTACTAACAATAATTTCCCCTTGTTATGAAGGGTTTTTTCGACAATTGCCTTCCTTGTTGTAATGTTAAGAAGTTGCTGATGACCGAGAATTTTACTTCAGCGTTGTCGATTCTTAAGCTCTTTCCTAATCTGGAGGATTTCACTATTGCATGCCATAAGGACGATGTATATGCTTTCATCAAAAAAACGGATGATGGATTTAATATCACTCAGGTATTTAATTACTCTTGTGCACACTTACATGAAAACGCTTGATCATATCATTATGATAGCTTATACTTTTTTGAATTATGCAGGATGAAGATGATGATTTACGAGATGTTTCGGTATATTGTTTGCAGCATAGTTTGAAAAGAATAAAAATAAAGAATTTCCGTGGTAACCGTCATCTTAAGATAGTCAAGTTCTTAGTTGAGAATTCAATGGTTCTTGAGATTATGAATCTCACCAACTGTTATGGAGATTATCTACAACTTTCGGAGATTAAGAACGACCTTATAGCAAGTAGAGCCTCTCCAACCGCTCAAATAATATACACTCGAGATTCGTTGGACATGCCGAGTTGGTACTACATCGGCAAGTACATGCGGAGGTTTGAAGGAGGATCTCCCTTTTGCGCTCAGGGTTAGTTGCTTAGCCATCACGCAATGTTTTTTGTTCGCGTGAGAGGACATTCCTCGTCTCTCTTTAAATATAGAAATAAATGAAGTAAGAAAGTTGATTATTGCAATCTTGTTCTAGTTGTAGCAAATGTGTTATCGCCTAACGAGGCTTGAAACTCTGTGTACTTGGGAAAATGAATACTGCCAGCACCAATGCACGACATGTTTCTAAGCTTGAGTACGACCATGATGGATGAGATATAATGTTCGGTTCATTTCTCGATGTTTTTAGCAAAGTATTTTGTCTTCTTTGCTCTTTGATTGATTATTATGGTTATGTCGACTGCATTTTGGATTAATCGACCGAAACGAGTCGGTTCAATTCAACATAGTGTGTCGTCCGGTGTGTGTTCAGACCTGTTGGGGTTTGGCCTTTAGTTTTTAATACATCCTATATTATGCAAGTTAGCTAGAGACGGGGTCTGAGAGAGTTTCTTGCAGTGCCATCTGCTCTCTTGTTTCTTGTCCGAAATTGTAGAGCTATTGCGCAGTGGGACGGAGAGTTCATATTCATGTGCCTGCCTTTTCTGATCGTCTTGAAGACGCGGTAGACTGTATTTATATAAAACAGGAACCAAAATTCATGAAAAAATCTTGATATTTGTATATAACTCATGTATAAGATTGATTCATGTTTGCTCCATGTGAAACTTTCTCTGCATGGCATTATATAATGTTAATAATTGCCCTTGATACTAATTAAACATTTAGAATGTACTTATGCCAGTGTCGTTATCAAATTGGCAATGGCCTTGTCAAGAGAAACCAACAAGACAATTCAAAATCACTAATCAAATCATTTAAACACAAATCTTCAGATTACAATCATGAATACACAATGCTATCAAATTCTGCGCAAACAAATTAAATTAATCACTAATTACCCAAATCACACACACAAACCAAAAGGTGTCCTCTTATGGTGTTTGAACATTAGAATCCTTCGATTTCTCCTCAGACGACGGCCTCGTCTCCGAATCAAACCCTCTCACCTCTTCAATCATCCTAATCACATCCTGAATCCTTCGGTGTGGATGCGAGGCCGAAGTCAGAGATGCGCGCTTCAGAGTCTTGTGTGAGGAGGATGTTGTTGGATTTGATGTTACCCTGGGCAAGCTTGCCGCTGCCTTCTGTGTGGATGTGTACTATGCCACGGGCGCCCGCGAGTGATATTTTCACTCTTGATTCCCAAGTTGGTGGAGTTTTTGAAGACAGTATGCCCTAAATTTTATTAAGACACGCATCTGTTTATGTGTGGTGACTGATAGTTATATAGTCATTAAGTGACTTAACTGATCCAGAAAAATTAAGACAAAGCATCGGTGATCATAAACATATATCTCTGTTCAAATTTTGCAATTTCAGTATTCACCAGTTCAGGTTTCTTTGAGAGAGATTGTCACCATTTCAGTCCGCTATAAATTATGGCAGCTAAACGTGAATTTTGCAGATACAATGCAGTTAGTTGAGTGAGATTTTTAATCCACGGAGGGATTTCTCCGCTAAATGAGCTGTATGATAGATCAAAGAAGGTGATGCTTGAAGATAGCAAAGTGGGTATTTGTCCCGACAAATTATTATGCTGAAGGTAGAGAGAATGCAAAGAAGGGATCTGACGTGACCTGGATCACGCCAAGATGCTACCTTCCGTTAATCTGCTGACAGCGGCGATGGATGACTGAGATTGGATCTGAAGGCTGGCTCCTGAAGTGTGTGGATCTCAATGGGTTTGAGGTTGGTTGGGCCGAGCTACCTGCAAGGAAGTCCCGGGATGGTTGTACCACCGAGAACCCTCCGATGGTCAAGTTAGAGAGGAAATCTAAGCAGAGTAACGGCTTAGTGGAGTAAACATGTCTTACTTGAACCGTCTGAAAAAGGGGTTTATATATCGCTGGCAGCAGGCAGGGCAGGCACGAGAATCACGCCGGCCGTTACGCTCCCGACGTCACGCCCGCGTGATGAGCGAGATCTCCCATTAATGGCGAGACAGGCTCGTTAATGGGGGATCATGATGGCGTGGAACCTGGGATGTGGCCGGCGGATATCTTGTGTATGGCGAGATTCGCGAGATGGCGGTTGCGCTTGTGAGCGGTGCCGTTGGTCGGTCGATGAGACCGAGAAAGATGACCTCGGCGGGAGGGCTCACGGACGAGCGGGAGAGCCGAGATATCTTGGTTCTGCGGTAGCCTGGAGAGGAGTTGTGAGGCCGAGGAGGCCAATTGTGCATGGGGCTCGGAGGTGAGCCAGCGTTTGTTTGTAGGACGGGCATAGGAGTGGTTTGGTCAGCCACTGTAGGTCCTTTCTTGCATGCCTTGGGACACGTCATCTACCACGTGTCATGATCCAGGAGATCACCGATATCGAGTATCATCATTAGTCCCCCACTCTCGTCCCGACCAACTGACGGGTCGGGTCGAGAGTGGTCTACTGGGTCACCCGAGATGTGCTCCTTTTCAAAGATATCGTCGGTCATGTCCTCGGGTAATCTGTTGTATTTTCAGGATGACGCCGGCGAATCAGGGTGAGATCTTTGCATTAAAGAGGGTGGGCCGGATCGTACGTACTTTCGCCGAAGCGACAGACCACGTGTCGGGCGCTAGTTGGTTGATGCGACAAGCCGCAAACCTTTTTGGCGTTTGATGGGACGCGACCAATACGCGTGCGACAGGTGGAGCGATCGTGGTCGTCGAATGCGAAAAGTTGTTTCTGGCGGGAGTCGACCGTCGCCGTTGGATGAGGACGCCCGTGACTGTAAATGGAGGTGGGGTCCGCTTCAGGGCCTATCTCTCTTCATATTTTTCTCGTTCTTGATCTTCTAAGCTCGGCTCTCTCCTCTTGAGGTCGGATCTCTGTGTTCCCGAGGACTTCTTCATAAGGTTAGATGTCTTCCTTTGAGGAGTCTGTAGATGTCTTCCGGATAGGTTCTAGGGATTCCTCCACTGATTCAGAGTCTTCCCGGAAAGTTAGGGTCAGATCCTCTTCTCGGGATCACGTGTCAGGGGCGGATCCCAGAGCGGAGGTGGCGGACGCCCCTGGTGTCCCATCTTTAGTGAGGTACGAGGATGATCTTGCCACCGCTCGGGCTCGTTTCCATATCTCTTCCGGCTATACCCTTCGTTTGGCCGAGAAAGGAGAGAGGGTGGATCAGGTACGGGGTAAAGAGATTGTCTTGTACCTGGAATCCTTTTGGGTCGGAATGCGCCTGCCCTTCTCTCCCGAGGTTGTTAGAGCGCTAAATTACTTTGGGCTAGCCCCAGGCTAGCTAGTGTCGAACTCATGGAGGATTCTCCTTAGGTTCCTGGTCCGTTTGAAGTTGCAGATAATCCCTTTTGGTCTGTCCATCCTTTCCTTCTCTCTCATTTACAAAGGTCACCCCGGCACTCGCGCGGGCGACCCGAGGTGGGTTTACCTCTCCTTTAGGAAATGACGGGGGAGTGCAGCCGGATCGGGAGTCGTCGTCTTGCCTTCTTCCATCCACGATTGGACGAAAAAGTTTTTCTTTGTTGGGCCGCCAGAAGGTAAGGACTGGCCCGTACCCACCCAGTGGTCTAGGGATAGGTGCAGGCGGGGAAGCCCGTCCAACGACCCCGACATTGTGAGAGTGGCGAAGTGGGAGCCCATTCCCCGGGCTGACGTGCTTCTTTCTGAGCGGGCCCTTCATTGGGCCAGGCTCAGCCCTGCCCAGTTCGTCGGTAAGTTAGGAGCTTGTAGGCCGTTCCCTCGTAAAATACAAGGAAAAACCCCAATGGGGCATCACGTGCCCACACATGATCGGGGGTCACGTGTCAGCACGTGATGGATTCCTGAACCCTTTGAACTAATAGAATTGAATTCTGATTAAAAGGGGTCACGTCCCCACACGTGATGGGCCTTTAAACCCACTGAAAGGAATTAAAATGTATAATAAAACAGCTAGAAAAAACCCCAATGGGGTATCACGTGCCCAAACGTGACCAGGGGTCACGTGCCGACACGTGATGAGTTCCCGAGCTCTTTAATAGAATGGAATTAAATTCTGGTTAAATGCTAAATCATTGGGGTCACGTGTTAACACGTGATAGGCTCTTAAACCTTCTGAACTAATAGATTTAAATTCTAATTAAGGAAAATAAAAAACCCTAATATTTTCCTAGATCTTTCCAAACCAAAAGATTGCCCTCTTTAAAGTGGAGCACCGTTGGATTAAAAATCCAATGGTGATTAAAAATCACCAATTTATAGAAAGATTCTATATAAGGAAAGATTTTCCTAAAATCTGCCAGGAACAACAAACAAAATATATTTTGAATTAAAAATCCAATGGTGAATAAAACTCATTAAGTGATCTAACAAATCATGTTGGTTATAAAATCAATAAAACCTTTCAATGAAAGATTGACTAAACAAACTGATTTTCTTCTTTCTCTTATAAATAGGAGCCAAGAAGAGAAGAGAAAAAAAGGAGATACAACAACAGAGAGAATACTAAAAAAAGAGAATTTAATTCTCCAGAGAGAAAAGAAGGTCTCTTGAGAAAAGAAAGAAATCCTAGGTGAGAAATCATCCTATAAGCTCCCACAAAAGAAAAAGAGAATTTAATTCTCAAACTAAGAGTTTAACTCTTATGAATAAGAACTTAGTGATTCCTTTGGTTGAAGGTCTGCAGAAGCAGATCTCCCTATAAATTGAGAATTTAATTCTCATCGGGGGGATTCTGCCATGCAGATCTAAAGCCTAAGAGAAGACCTAAGTTCAGAGAATTATATTCTCCCACAAAGCACATAGAAATTTAATTCCTCAAATAAAATTATGGTTACCCTATAAAAGAATTTAATTTTTCCAAATACATGTGAATTTAATTCCTCTAAATAAAATTAGGGTTTAACCCTATAAAAGAATTTAATTCTTAAACAAGAGACTTAGACTTTTCATGCACGTAAAAGGATTAAGTACCCAACATGATCACATGGCAACACGTGACCCTCCCCTTCAATGATCAAAAGAAAACGAACAAGACTAGGTCATGTGCTCCCACATGACCCTTGAACAGACTTCTCAAAATAGAGAAGGGCAGAACAGATTTTTGGGTGCCTCACGTGTCTCCACATGACTCTTAGCAAATCCTTTTAATATCCAGTACATGGGCACCATCACGTGTTCACACGTGATGATCGTAAAGATTAAGTGTTTAACACTTATTTGAATATTCTGAGAATAAAATAAGGGAAGTTTGGGCCCAATACTCAAGGGGCTCACGTGACCCCACGTGAGCGCTTCCTTTTTAGTGTTTAACACTATTTTGTGGGCTTCATCCTCAGTGTTTAACACTATTTTAAGTGCATCACGTGGGAGCACGTGATAGCCGAGTATACTCTAGTATTTAACACCATATTCGAGCCAATCTTAGCCTAAATTAGCTAAGTCTTCCAGAGGCAGTACTCCTTTTTTACTTAACCTCAAATACACTTTTGTCTTCCAAAATTGATCATCCCATATAACATTCAAAGCAAAACCCAAAGCCTTTCAATCAACTTTGGTTCGAGGGTACATCTCTTCACACCTTTGATACATGTCGTTGTAATTCTTCAATGTCTTCAGAGAGATGGTGGGTATCAATGGCCGATAACTATCTGGTGCATCTCCAAACCAATGTTTGCATCTGAACTTGGACCGCAATGTCCCTATACTAAACAATAGAGCCCAAATGCTCTTTTGTTGGATCTAAGTGATCATGTTAAGTAGATCTTACTCTAAAAATTAGACTAACGTATCCTTAACAAACATTTAAGTTGATCTTAATCTCAAACGAGACTAACGATCCTTAAATTAATTCAACTACAGAGCCAATATTGGTTCAAGGGTATATCTCTTCACTCCTCTGATATTTGTCGTTGTAATCCTTCAACATCTTCAGAGAGGTGACGGGTCCCGACAACCAAACATTCTATAGACCGTGGGGTCCTTAAACTCATGGACTATGATGTCCTTAACCTCGGACTGTGAGGTCCTTAAACCCATGAACTATGATGTCCTTAACCTCGGACTGTGAGGTCCTTAAACTCATGGACTATGATGTCCTTAACCTCGGACTGTGAAGTCCTTAAACCTATGGACTATGATGTCCTTAACCTCGGACCGTAGGGTCCTTAAACTCATGGACTATGATGTCCTTAACCTTGGACTGTGGGGTCCTTAAGCCCATGGACTATGATGTCCTTAACCTTGGACCGTAATGTCCTTAAACTAATTATGGACCGCAATATCTCTAAACTAAACAACAGAGCCCAAATGCTCTTTTGTTGGATCTAAATGATCCTGTTAAGTTGATCTTAGTCTAAAAATTAGACTAACGTATCATTAACAAAGCGTTAAGTTGATATTAGTCTAAAATTAGACTAACGTATCCTTAACAAACGTTTAAGTTGATCTTAGTCTCAAATGAGACTAATGCATCCTTAAAACCAACCCCAAACCCAAATCTAAGAACATACGGATTTGGACTAATCCATACCCTACGGGCGACAACATAAATTAGTCTCCGTATACAATCCACAGGCAACCAAAAAACAAAACAAACACCCACGACACGAAGTGACCATCTGGAGAAGGAGAAAGTGGTTACCGCGATGCGGTAGCGTAATTAACTGCAGTGGTTTGCGCCTGCAGGGAAGAGCGTCCCCACAATCAAAAACCCCTCAACGAGGGGGAATCTGACGAAGTCTGCTAAATCGGCCGCATCCGTCTAAACTTTCGATACACGATGCCATAAATCAACTTGGCATCTTCGAAGAGGTGGACGGATAGCACCAAATAGCATTTGCCCTCGAAATTCAGGCCGGACGTCCAACGTCCCGGTCACGTCTTCCGGCGGTAAACAGGTTCTGGCACACCCGGTGGGATCTCTTCCTCTTTCCACTCCACACTTCGTGTGTCGTGTTTCGCGAATAAGTCACGGTTTGACATGGTTGCCTTTTGATTTGAAGTACTGAGATTTGGTATCTTGCTTCGTGCAGAAAACAGAAGATCAAATGGCTTTCAACTGCACAAGCTGCAACAACGGCAATAACTCTCACTCCGTCCCTACTGGAAGAGTGACCTACGGGCCTCAGGCGGCCTCCGTTTTTACAATGCATATGGACCAAGTGACGCAAGCCACCACAGGGCTATTCTTCGGGACTATGTTCCTATCGATGAGCTTCAACGCCCCTGTACCATTGCAAGAAGCTCAGAAGAAGTCAGTCTTTGATCGGCTTATCACTAGTGCGGCCCCTCTTAACGGGTCACCCAAACCAAGCGCCTCAGTCTTTAACAGATTGGACCGAAGCTCCAATGGGCCTGTGAAGAAGCCCGGTATACCGGAAAGGGCTATCCTGAAGAGGATAGCCATTCCTGCTTCTAAAGCCGCCAAAGTGGCTTCCCCTGCTAAGGAGTCGGTCTTTGCAAGACAGAATGTTTCAGCTCTCGCTCCAAACGAAGTCACCAAGACTGCTCCTGCTTGAAAGTATGCCTTCGACAGGTTGGCTATCCCTGCTCAGCGGACGTCCATTTTCAATAGGCTGGCGCCAATAACAGCACCTGACCAGAACAGGAGGCATGATCAAGCCACTCCTATAGCTGAGCCAGTAACGTCGGCTCGATATGCTCGACGTCGCTACTGGCGCCGAGTAAGGAAGGCTGGGGGCAGCTCTCCTTCTAGACTGACTCCGCCGGCTCCAATAGTGAAAGTTGATGCTGCTGTTTCAACTGGGAACAGCTTTGAAGTACTTAACAGGGTGCGCAGAAATTCGCCAACTGCCGTGCTAAAAAAGACTCCTCCGTCTGTTGAAAAGATCACAAAGGCAAAGCCAGAGCATCCCCCTCAGCGGCTGTCCTCTAAAATTTACAAGGTCTGGCGTCAAGTTCAAGACTCAATGATTGATCCAGATTACTCCCGCCGACAGAAAAAGATAAAGGTTTGGCAAGAAAAAGACCACCTTGTCAAGCCACAGAAGGCGACAGCTACTTGGGTGCCCACTGCAATGGCCCCCTCAACTTCGACTGCCCACAAGAGGAGAAGGCTGGAGAAAATCCCTGAGTCTGCGACGAATCGCAAGACCACTGAACCCAAACGCTCCAAGTCTGGAGGCATAGTGGTCCACACTGTTTATATGGCATCCGGGAAAGAGGATGGCCACATCTCTACGGGTCATTGACTAATTACACGATCCGTGACAAAAGCCCAGGAGCAGAAACAGAAGCTTCAGGAAATGCTAACGCAAATGGCCCCAGTCACTGGGCCAAAAGAAAGCCCGGAGGTGTCATCAGAGCAGCGTTATGAACAGGAAACCGATGCTGACTTCCTCCGCAGAATTCTCGAAAAGAAGGACAGAGAAGCAGCGGAACAAGTGGACAATATAAAACGAATGGTGCTTCTCTTCCAAGACATGATTGGGATAATGATACAACCGGATCCTCCGGCTGAAGACCCTCCAATTGTCCTTGAAGATGACAGAGGGGAGACATCGAACCCTCTTCTGGCTTGTTCATCAGCCAAAGAGGAGACCATCTCAAAAGCCGCCCTGGATGATTATATCGCTCAGCAGATACGAGTTCATCAGGAGAATGAAGCGGCTGGGCAAATTGTTAAGACTGGACGACCCTATCCGGGTTGATACGACCAAATAAAGTATCCGCCGGGGTATATGATCCCTAAATTCCATGTATATAAGGGGACGAGAAACCCGCACTAACGTGTTTCTTAATTTAGAGCCTTGCGCGGTAATACTAGAGTTGATGATAAACTACTGCTCCGCCAGTTAGTTGGCAGCTTGTCGGAGACAACATTTGAGTGGTATTCAGAACTCCCGAATGACTCTATCAAGACATTTACAGAGATGGAGATTCTATTCACCCAAATTTTTGCGAGCGCTGGCGAACATACCCAATCACGGTACTGATCAATGCCAGGGTGAAACCGGGAGAGACTTGGGTCCAGTACGCGATACGGTGGCGAAATCTATGGTCGAAGTGCGAACAACGTATCGAAGAGGCTCCTGCAGTAGGCATATTTATGGGAACCCTCGATCCGCAGGCGACCATATCCCAATTCAATATATTCTTCAAGACACCACCTTCCAGACCTTGATTGATAAGATGGCATAAATGGACCAGATGGGTCATAAGCCTTCCTTTTCAAAGACAGAGCCGCGGAATGAAAATGACAAAGAGAAAGCGACCTTTGTCGCCAATGCTCAACAACAGCCGAGCAACTTAAAACCGGTTGTTCGTCAAAGCAACGTGCGTCTACGCCAATCCTTCGAGGAGAGACTGGGACGTCCCTACTCGTTTCCGCGGGAGAAAATAAAGAGACTGTTCGAGCTGGAAGTGCGCAACAGGCTCATCAATCTGCCAGATCCTAGACGTCCGCTGCAGCCCGACGATGCTAACAATCCCAACTACTGCCCTTATCACCGAGCAGTAAGTCATCCAATTGAAGATTGCTTCGTCTTTAAAGGCTGGATTGAAGACCAATACCAACAGGGCAAATTCGCACTGTCCGAGAATTGGAAAGTAAGCCTGCCTCAACCGCACGCTCTTAAAAGGGGGGACACACCGGGGGCATCGTGCTCTTTTGTTGAAGAAGCTCCATGGGAGGTCGCTCTTTCAGCCAAGACGAAAAAGATGCTGAAAGATCTTCAAACATGCCCGGCGATCAGGTGGAAAAATCAGCTAGAACCCGAGATCGTCGAGGAAATACTGAAGCTGCGCCCAACGCCAAAAATTGGTAGCTATAATCAAAACGCTCAGGCCTAGCCGTCAAAGTCTTCGAAGAAAAAGAAGAAAACCAAAAAGCCCGTAAAGCCTACTGACAAGCGCACGGACCTGCAAAAACACATCGACGCTCTGAAAGAATATAACCAGAAGGCGCGAACCCCAGTCACGCTCCAAGATTTTCTCGACCACATCCTTGAGGACAGAGACGATGACAATGATGCGGGAGAGGACTCTGCAGATGAAACTGAGGGCTATGTGTCAAGCTGTCACATAATCTCTCACTTGTCGATGGATGGTAAAGAAGCACCTGATGCAAAGAAACTGGGGGCAGATCCAGAACCGGAATCAAAACCCTTGGAATTGTCTGACAAGATCATCGACCTACTGCTGAACGAAGCCCGTCAGAAGAGCAAGGATGATCGAGAACGCGAAATGACTATATTCGAAAAGGCCAGGAGTCGGCGTCAATTTAAAGAAATTATGGGTCAAGAAATACCCCAACCAGATCAAAGCACTTCTGTCGCCAGCAAAAGCAGGTTCAAGACGAAGAAACGGTTCGCCAAAGCTATATCGATGGGAATGAAGCTGCCACCCTCCGAAGGAAACACTCCTGATGAGATACAACTTGACGAAGGGGATGCAGAATCCAAATTACTGCTTGTACCATCGAAGGACTACGCACCTTACTGAGTAATGCAACGCTTTTAAAAATTGGTGGCAGGGATACGCTGCTCATCGACAACAGTTCAAGCGGATAAAGCGCAAAACTCGTCGAGAACAAAGGAGCACGACAGATGAGCGCAGAAGAACTGCCGGCAACTGTCACATAGTTGACAGCAAGGGATCGCAAGTTCCTACCTTCGGGAGTGATTCTGATGAAGAAATACCCCTTGGCCCTCTCTTCAAGGAATCTACCTCCGAAGTAGAAGAAATGAAGACCTGCGAGAACATCCAGCTGCGTAATTGCACATTACCTGAAAAGAATCTCGGACCCGCAAACAAGGGATTGAACAAAAAGGATAAAGGGAAGGAAAAAGTCCTTGAGGATATTGCCCTCGACGATCGAATCATCGAAGAGCCGGCAGCCAAGGACCCGCCCAAGAAAAGCAAGGTGGATTATAACATTCTAGCACACCTGAGAAGGATTTCTTCACAGTTGAGCATTCTCGATGCCCTTCTGCTGTCTAAAGAGGCACGAGATTCCCTAATCAAAGCGTTACAAGACCCCGGACAGTTTCAAGCTTTTCTCGCAGAAGAAAAGATGAAGGACGAGTTGGAAGAAGTTCACACAGCCGAATATCTCCTCCTCGGGACATGCGAGCATAACCGTCCCTTGTATGTCACCGGATACTGTCATGACATCAAGATAGGCAAAATCCTGGTCGATAATGGGTCCTCTGTCAACCTTCTCAATGTAAGGGTGTTGAAGGAGATATGCATGAGCGTTCAACATCTTGCTCGGGATAAGATCACTATCTCCCGGTTCGACTCTCAGTCATCACGGATGCTCGGGTCTGTGATACTGACGTTATGCTTTGGGTTGCTCGTCACTGATATCAAGTTCCACGTCATTGACGCCAAGACTTGCTACAACGCTTTGCTCGGCCGGCTTTGGTTACACGAGTACAACATTATCCCTTCTACACAACATCAGTGTATGTCACGCCCCGCTTCCCAGAGTACGCAAGATCGGGCACGCGACATAGCCAACCATGCTACCTGTGGGTAGGAAGTATCCATCCACAGTCACATTACGGTTGTAAGGTTATCAAGAACAAGATAAAAAGCTAATCTAATACATGTCCAAATCCATAACAACAAGAATCAAATAAACAATAAGTGCGGAAGCTAATGATCCAGTACAATGAATAAACAGTACGTCCCATAATGCGGGCTCACATCTGGAAATGAAATGAAAATAAATAAACTAAACTCTAAGGAACTCACAGTTCAGCCTGCTGGCTGAAGTACTCCTGCTCGGTCGTCGATAGTGGTAAGGAATCTGGGCCATGCAAAACCCAGACGTCAGCGCGTCATGACATCAAGTATATAGCATAAACATGGTAATAAACAATGCAAGTATGAACATGAATAAAGCAGTAACAAGAAATAACAACAGGGTAATGTGCAATGGGGTCCAAACTGTCCTATCAGGTTTTCTACTCTATAGTCTTTGAAACCAATTGATGAATCGTCGATGTAACTCAATAGTATCCCGTGCGTACCCGGGACCACGGTCATGACCCTCGGGGCTGGATCCGAGACGTGCCGCTAAGCAGTAAAAGTAGGTAGTAGGATGGACGAGTGATGTCAGCATCATCACTCCCGGACTGGCCAAGCCCGTAAGACTGATCAGAACAATGTATCGAACTGTTGAGTTACAAGTCGGTTTCACCTTTGATTTCCCCATACCTCCAAACTATGTATGTCAGGTCAGGTGTTCAGTAGTCAAGGACTAATGCCAACACAAGTCAAGTAAAAGTAGGTCTGTCTGGATCGACAGCAGGAATGGTTAGGTTTGTCGGCATTAGGCATGAGATCAGGTAACAGGTCAGGTTACTTTCAACAGGTAGAGTCGATATGTACAGGGTGTTGTGTCCGGTGTATCAGTACATGTGTCAGGTGTATCAAGATCGATCAATATGTAATGCAATCAGGTATATGCTGATAACAGGTATAGTAACGAATAATGAACAACAACAGGAACAGTAACTAACAATATTATTCTATGTGAACACAGTGATGTTTGTATTTTCATATTAACCGGTTCACGCACCTTTGGGGTGCAAAAGCCACAAGGTGAAGCAATATCGATAACATACGTAATGGAGTTGCATGAATTTAAACTAAGCATAAAAATAGTTACAAGGATGATCTAGCAATTTAAGCAATGACGTGCCAAATTGGTTAATTAGTTAAAGTGTGGATTGATAGCATACCGATTAACTACAAGTAACCACTACAATGATTTAACGTTACGGATGATTGTAAATGTCACCAAGTCGTGTGATTATAACAGATAACATGATTATTAAGTTTCTAGCATGTTAAAGCAAGTATTCGGATACTTGCCTCGACGGTCTGCAAACTGGAACACGGATGCGATGTCGGCAGAAAACGCGATAAGATAGCACGGGCCACGGATCGAGTCCCAACAGAGGTCAATGGGATCACACGGACCAGGGGGCTTCGCTGGAGTGTCGGGTTCGCCAAGACAGCATGCCGGAATCCGGCAGCAAACAAAAGCAACAAAGTTAGCAACATAAACCACGCGTCCAAAATACGGACCAGCAGGGGGAAACCAGCACACTAGGAAGGATAAAGGAATACCTAGAGGAGAACCAGGGCAGTACGATGGGCTCGACGGTGATGGGACGCCGGCGAGGCAACGGCGGCGAAGAACGGTGGCTGGAAAAATCCTGAGTTCGCTGGAACAGGGTGCTGCAGCGAGTGCGAGGGTGGTAGTCGCCTCTGGTGGTCGAGAGGGAAGGGAGGTGGTCGGAGGTGACGTCGACGAGGTCGCCGGCGCGCTTCTCCGGCGAACAGCGGAGGTTAGGCGAGGGGTTATGGCCTCGGGTTGGTGTTCCGGCGAGGGGAGGAGGGCAGCGACGACGAGGTCGGGACGAGGAGGGTGAGAGGGAGTCGCGGGAGTCGTCGACGACGAGGGGTGGCGTCGACGGCGAGGTCTGCGAGGGGATGGAGGCGTCGGGTGCTGGGTGCAGGCGCAGGAGTCGTCGGGAGAACGGAAGGAGGAAGGCGCGGCTAGGCTGAGGGTGCTGACGGCGACGGCGAGGTCGCGGTGGCGGTGGTGGGCTGCGCGAGTACGGGGCTAGGGTTAGGGTTTGTGTTTCGTGATGGGAGGAAGATGGTTGAGGCGGCTGTGCATGGTTACGAATATATAGAGGAAGAGAGAGAGAGGGATTAGAGAGAGAAAGGGAGATTGGAGAGATAGGGAAAGAGATTTGATGAGATAGAGAGAGAGAGAATGAGGAGAGAGACAGAAAGAGATAGGGAAAGGGGGGCCCACGCGTGAACAGTCTCGCTCGCGATTGGCCAGGAGGGAGGTGAGGAAAATATTGAATAAGGATTTACGTAGGATTTACTGTTAAGGATTTTATTTCGTATAAAATTATAGTTTTAAATATTAAATTGAAACGGGCCCTTTTTGGCGCGAAATGAAACATTTCCAAATCGCGCCCGGGTTGCGCCCAAATGTTCCAAATTCAAATTATAGGATTTTAAGCGGGTTCCAAATTTTGAAAAGGGGTGTTTAGTGATTAAAATGCATGCCCCCAAGTCGGACACTTGCACGCGCGTGTAGTCGCCCAAACTGGCCCGTTTAGCCAAACGGAACGGAATCTCGACACGCGGACGCTACCACGCGACTAGTGGCGACGAGTAGGCTAATATGGACATCTTAAATTTCATTTTAGGAGTTAAAAATTGTTATGTTCCAAAATGACTTAACCGGTTAAAATTTAGCCACAAACACCAGAAAATCAGGAAAATTGGAATGAGCAATATATAACCCTCAACTAGTAATATAAATAGTATTATTGGGCTCGGGTGTTACATCATACCCAACTACAAAAGAATTTCGTCCTCGAAATTCCAAGAATACAAGATAGCTAACTACTGGAAAAGGTGAGGGAATTTCTGCCGGATCTCGTCTTCTCGATCCCAAGTAGATTCTCCATGCGATCGGTTACCCCAAAAAACTAGCACAAGAGGGATAACCTTGTTCTTAAGAACCTTTTCTCTTCGATCCTTGATTTCAACTGGTCGCTCCTCGAAAGTCAGGTCCTCTCGCACAGTCAACTCCGAATGATCCAAGACATGAGTCTCATCACGAACATACCTCCGCAGTTGAGACACATGAAACACATCGTGAACTCCTGCTAATGACGGTGGTAACGCCAACCGGTATGATACATCTCCAACACGCTCCAATATCTCGAAGGGTCCAACGAATCGGGGACTAAGCTTTCCCCGACTTCCAAAGCGAATCACTCCTCTAGTCGGTGATATCTTCAGGAATACCAAATCACCCACGGCGAACTCTAGAGGTCTTCTTGACGTGTCGGCCCAACTTTTCTGTCTGTCTTGAGCTGCCTTCATATGCTTCCTGATTGTATTCACCTTCTCGACTGTCCGTACCACCAAATCTGGTCCTAGTAACCCTCGTTCACCAACATCATCCCAACAAACCGGCGAACGGCACTTACGACCATACAGTGCTTCAAACGGGGCCATCTGAATAGTTGCTTGGAAGCTATTGTTGTACGAAAACTCCACCAGGTGTAGATGATCCTCCCAAGAACCTCTGAAGTCTAACATGCAAGCCCTCAACATATCTTCAAGGGTCTGGATCGTTCTCTCTGATTGTCCATCAGTCTGAGGATGATAAGCTGTGCTAAACTTCAATCGAGTCCCCAAACTTTCTTATAAACTCCTCCAAAAGTGCGACAAGAACCGAGTGTCCCGATCGGACATGATGCTTACCGGTACTCCATGCAATCTGACAATCTCCTGCATGTATCGCTCTGCCAAGGTCTCTGTCAATTGACCAACCCGAAAAGGAATAAAGTGAGCTGCCTTGGTCAACCGATCGACAATCACCCATACTGCATTGTTGCCCTTTGGACTCCGCGGTAAAGCCGTCACGAATCCATGGTTATATGTTCCCACTTCCACTGAGGAATCGGAAGTGGTTGCAACAAACCAGCAACCCTTTGATGTTCAGCCTTGACTTGCTGACACACCAAGCACTTAGCCACGAAGCGAGCAATTTCCCGTTTCATACCTTCCCACCAGAAGTGCTGTCGAATATCTCGGTACATCTTTGTCCCTCCTGGATGTACAGAGTAAGCTGAACTGTGTGCCTCCTTCATAAGCTCTTCACGCACATCTCCTTTTGGCACACACACACGGCTACCATATCTCAACGAACCATCTTCATGGATCAGTAAATCGGTTCGTAGTCCGGCTCCAACCTGCTCTCGAAACTTTTGCAGTCTAGGATCCTGCGATTGTGTCGCTTTAATCTTCTCAACTAAGGACGACTGTACTTGCAACTGCATCAACTGTCCTGTAGCGCGCGGTAGCACAACCTCCAAGTCAAATCTCCGAAACTCCTCAATGATCTCTCTCTGTGCAGTCAATAACTGAATTGCTGGTAACCGACTTAGCGCATCTGGCACGACGTTAACTTTTCCCGGATGGTACTTAAGATCGAGGTCGTAGTCGGCCATCAGCTCCAACCATCTGCGTTGTCTCATGTTCAACTCCTTCTGAGTGAACACATACTTCAAACTCTTGTGATCTGTAAAGACTTCGACTCTCTCGCCCAATAGGTAGTGTCTCCAAATCTTCAGGGCGAAGATCACGGCTGCAAGCTCTAAGTCATGAGTCGGATAGTTCTTCTCATGAGTCTTCAGTTGTCTCGATGCGTAAGCGACGACTTTCCCGTTCTGCATTAAAACACATCCCAATCCCTTTCCAGATGCGTCGCTATGAATCACCAGTCCTCCTGAATTGTCCGGTACGGTCAGGATCGGGGCGGTTATCAACTTCTGCTTCAACGTCTCGAAGGCCAATGCACATCCATCCGACCAAACAAACGGTACCTCCTTACGCGTAAGCTTGGTTAACGGCTCAGCTAAACGCGCGAAGTTCTCCACAAATCTTCTGTAGTAACCAGCGAGTCCAAGAAAACTCCTTATCTCCGCAACATTCTTCGGAATAGGCCAGTCTCGAACTGCTGCAATCTTCTCGGGATCAACGGCGATTCCATTGCCCGACACAACATGCCCCAGAAACTTCACTTCTTCCAGCCAGAATTCGCACTTACTCATCTTCGCGAATAATTTCTCCTGTCTCAGCGTTTGCAGTGCGATCCTTAAGTGCTCAGCATGCTCCTCCGGACTCTTCGAGTACACCAGAATATCGTCAATGAATACCACAATAAACTGGTCCAAGAACGGTGAAAAGATCCTGTTCATCAAATCCATGAATATTGCTGGCGCATTCGTCACTCCGAAGGGCATCACTAGATACTCGAAATGTCCATACCGAGTTCGAAACGCCGTCTTGCAAATGTCTTCTGCTTTTACTCGGACCTGATGATATCCTGATCGCAAATCCAGTTTCGAGAATACCCTCGCGCCACTAAGCTGCTCAAAAAGTTCTCCAATGTGAGGGATCGGGTACTTGTTCTTAATAGTCACCCGGTTCAATTCTCGATAATCAATGCACATCCTTCTCGTGCCATCCTTCTTCTTTACTAAAAGAACTGGAGCTCCCCAAGGTGAGTTGCTGCTTCGAATCCATCCCTTCTCGAGTAATTCACCCACTTGTTTCTTAACTTCTTCCAATTCCACCGGTGCCATCGGATAATAAGATTTTGATACTGGCGCTGCACCAGGAGTAAGGTCAATCGCAAACTCCACATCTCGCTTCGGCGGTAAGCCCGAGATATCTTCAAACACATCCATAAAGTCGCGAACAACTGCCGGCTCTTCATTACTATCCACTACCATAGCCGCAAGAACATTGCTCGTCGGCCTAGCCCTAAACTCGACTGGCCCGACAGAACTGCTTCCTCCGATGAAAGTAAACTCAGGGTGCCCGGGAATCTGGAAAATTACTTTCCTTGCCCTACAATCAATGTGTGCGTGGAAAGTGCCAAGAAAATCCATTCCCAAAACTACATCATAACTGCCCGTATCAATCACCAAGAAATCTGCAAAAAGCTCTCGTCCGCAAACAACAACCGTACAATCTCTACATTCATTACTAGCTATGATTTTCCTATTCCCAGTGTGTATGTCCCAGAAACTAGACAAGGTCGTGCAGGTGATCGAGTGCATAGTTATAAATTTGGACGACATAAAACAGTGGGATGCTCCGGAATCAAATAATGCCAATGCGGGAAAACCACGAACGAGTACAGTACCTGAAACCACTTCTCCTGATGCCTTGGCTTCATCAGCTGTCAAGGTGAAAGCTCGACCCTGGTTGGGCCCTTGTGTCAGCTGTTTCTGCCCTTGGAACGGTCTCTGCGGAGTCTTCCGTATATCCTCTCTCGTGCGAAGCTTCGACGGACAAGCACTGACTGCGTGATCGGCTGCTCCACAAACCAGACAAAGTCCCAGTCTTCTTCTACACTCCTTATGCACGTGCCCAGGTAAGTGGCAGTAGGCACAGGTCACGCTCTTCCTTCGGTCAACGATCACAGGCTTCTTCATTGGCGCTACACCTCGACGGTCCACTGGAATACCTCTGCGCCCATGATCTCGGTTAGGCACAAATGCAGGCTTCCTGGCCGCAACTGCTGTCTGGTGAAGGTTCCCTTTCGATCCTGATAAACTCTGCTGCTCTCTGGCTGCCGTAAGAACCTGTGAGAAAGTGGTCAAACCCAGGGAGACAATCTGCCTCTGGATGTCCACATCCAAACTGCGCAAGAACCTTCGCGCCCTGTCTGCCTCCTTGGCGACTAAGGGTCTAGCGAAACGGTTAAGTCTCGTCCACTCCGCTGCATGTACATCCACAGCTGCTCCGTTTTGTTTCAGCCCAATAAATCTCTCCTCCATTTCCTCCCGTGCAGTCCGCGGGAAGAACTTTTCCAAGAAACTTTTAGAGAAATCCGCCCAACTGATTGGCTTGGACAAGCGGGTCTCCTCCATAAGCCACCACTCTCGTGCGTAATCCACTAGCTGAATGCGCACCACATCAACTCTCTTGTCTTCTGGGATCTGTGCCGCAATCAATAAATTCTCCGTGTCCACGAGCCACTGCTCGGCTGGCAATGGCTCCTCCAAGCCAGTGAAAGTAGTAGGACCCAACCGTCTGAAATCTGCCACGGTCCCTACTCGGTCGACTGGCTTCGCTACAGCGGTGTTTACAGACTGCTGCATAGCCTGCAAACCCTCCTGAAATGAATCTGCTTGCTGCTGGATCAGCTCAGTTTGCCTCTTCTGATTTTCCAACATCCCGCGTATCACTCCTAACATGGCGGCTTCATCCACACGCCTCTGATACGTCTTGAAATTCTTATCTGCTATGGTCCTGAAATCAAAACAAACAACATTAGCATGATGATAGATTCAATATATAAATCAAGGCTAGAACTCCAAGATACTTAAATAGAGTACTGCATTGTAGCTATGCCGCGGTATCATAGCCGCAATTACTTAACTCCACCCAAGTCGCCTAAGTCCTAGAGATAACAAGAGATTAGGTTTTCGAGTTGACAATGCAAAGTAAGTTTGCATGTCGACATGATCCGGAAGAATGATTCAAGGGGGTAAAACGGTCAAAGTGGCAGGACATGTTTTCTAATCACGGGTATTCTGATTCGTGTATCGGGTGCAATACCCAACTACAAAGAATCAACCTAATTAACCTATGGCTCTGATACCATAAAACCATGTCACGCCCCGCTTCCCAGAGTACGCAAGATCGGGCACGCGACATAGCCAACCATGCTACCTGTGGGTAGGAAGTATCCATCCACAGTCACATTACGGTTGTAAGGTTATCAAGAACAAGATAAAAAGCTAATCTAATACATGTCCAAATCCATAACAACAAGAATCAAATAAACAATAAGTGCGGAAGCTAATGATCCAGTACAATGAATAAACAGTACGTCCCATAATGCGGGCTCACATCTGGAAATGAAATGAAAATAAATAAACTAAACTCTAAGGAACTCACAGTTCAGCCTGCTGGCTGAAGTACTCCTGCTCGGTCGTCGATGGTGGTAAGGAATCTGGGCCATGCAAAACCCAGACGTCAGCGCGTCATGACATCAAGTATATAGCATAAACATGGTAATAAACAATGCAAGTATGAACATGAATAAAGCAGTAACAAGAAATAACAACAGGGTAATGTGCAATGGGGTCCAAACTGTCCTATCAGGTTTTCTACTCTATAGTCTTTGAAACCAATTGATGAATCGTCGATGTAACTCAATAGTATCCCGTGCGTGCCCGGGACCACGGTCATGACCCTCGGGGCTGGATCCGAGACGTGCCGCTAAGCAGTAAAAGTAGGTAGTAGGATGGACGAGTGATGCCAGCATCATCACTCCCGGACTGGCCAAGCCCGTAAGACTGATCAGAACAATGTATCGAACTGTTGAGTTACAAGTCGGTTTCACCTTTGATTTCCCCATACCCCCAAACTATGTATGTCAGGTCAGGTGTTCAGTAGTCAAGGACTAATGCCAACACAAGTCAAGTAAAAGTAGGTCTGTCTGGATCGACAGCAGGAATGGTTAGGTTTGTCGGCATTAGGCATGAGATCAGGTAACAGGTCAGGTTACTTTCAACAGGTAGAGTCGATATGTACAGGGTGTTGTGTCCGGTGTATCAGTACATGTGTCAGGTGTATCAAGATCGGTCAATATGTAATGCAATCAGGTATATGCTGATAACAGGTATAGTAACGAATAATGAACAACAACAGGAACAGTAACTAACAATATTATTCTATGTGAACACAGTGATGTTTGTATTTTCATATTAACCGGTTCACGCACCTTTGGGGTGCAAAAGCCACAAGGTGAAGCAATATCGATAACATACGTAATGGAGTTGCATGAATTTAAACTAAGCATAAAAATAGTTACAAGGATGATCTAGCAATTTAAGCAATGACGTGCCAAATTGGTTAATTAGTTAAAGTGTGGATTGATAGCATACCGATTAACTACAAGTAACCACTACAATGATTTAACGTTACGGATGATTGTAAATGTCACCAAGTCGTGTGATTATAACAGATAACATGATTATTAAGTTTGTAGCATGTTAAAGCAAGTATTCGGATACTTGCCTCGACGGTCTGCAAACTGGAACACGGATGCGATGTCGGCAGAAAACGCGATAAGATAGCACGGGCCACGGATCGAGTCCCAACAGAGGTCAACGGGATCACACGGACCAGGGGGCTTCGCTGGAGTGTCGGGTTCGCCAAGACAGCACGCCGGAATCCGGCAGCAAACAAAAGCAACAAAGTTAGCAACATAAACCACGCGTCCAAAATACGGACCAGCAGGGGGAAACCAGCACACTAGGAAGGATAAAGGAATACCTAGAGGAGAACCAGGGCAGTACGATGGGCTCGACGGCGATGGGACGCCGGCGAGGCAACGGCGGCGAAGAACGGTGGCTGGAAAAATCCTGAGTTCGCTGGAACAGGGTGCTGCAGCGAGTGCGAGGGTGGTAGTCGCCTCTGGTGGTCGAGAGGGAAGGGAGGTGGTCGGAGGTGACGTCGACGAGGTCGCCGGCGCGCTTCTCCGACGAACAGCGGAGGTTAGGCGAGGGGTTATGGCCTCGGGTTGGTGTTCCGGCGAGGGGAGGAGGGCAGCGACGACGAGGTCGGGACGAGGAGGGTGAGAGGGAGTCGCGGGAGTCGTCGACGACGAGGGGTGGCGTCGACGGCGAGGTCTGCGAGGGGATGGAGGCGTCGGGTGCTGGGTGCAGGCACAGGAGTCGTCGGGAGAACGGAAGGAGGAAGGCGCGGCTAGGCTGAGGGTGCTGACGGCGACGGCGAGGTCGCGGTGGCGGTGGTGGGCTGCGCGAGTACGGGGCTAGGGTTAGGGTTTGTGTTTCGTGATGGGAGGAAGATGGTTGAGGCGGCTGTGCATGGTTACGAATATATAGAGGAAGAGAGAGAGAGGGATTAGAGAGAGAAAAGGAGATTGGAGAGATATGGAAAGAGATTTGATGAGATAGAGAGAGAGAGAATGAGGAGAGAGACAGAAAGAGATAGGGAAAGGGGGGCCCACGCGTGAACAGTCTCGCTCGCGATTGGCCAGGAGGGAGGTGAGGAAAATATTGAATAAGGATTTACGTAGGATTTACTGTTAAGGATTTTATTTCGTATAAAATTATAGTTTTAAATATTAAATTGAAACGGGCCCTTTTTGGCGCGAAATGAAACATTTCCAAATCGCGCCCGGGTTGCGCCCAAATGTTCCAAATTCAAATTATAGGATTTTAAGCGGGTTCCAAATTTTGAAAAGGGGTGTTTAGTGATTAAAATGCATGCCCCCAAGTCGGACACTTGCACGCGCGTGTAGTCGCCCAAACTGGCCCGTTTAGCCAAACGGAACGGAATCTCGACACGCGGACGCTACCACGCGACTAGTGGCGACGAGTAGGCTAACATGGACATCTTAAATTTCATTTTAGGAGTTAAAAATTGTTATGTTCCAAAATGACTTAACCGGTTAAAATTTAGCCACAAACATCAGAAAATCAGGAAAATTGGAATGAGCAATATATAACCCTCAACTAGTAATATAAATAGTATTATTAGGCTCGGGTGTTACAGTGTATGAAGTACTTCAAAGATGGCCTCGAGTACACTGTGACGGGGGAACTAAACCCATTCTCCGTGAACGAAGTCCGCAAATATGAAGATGCCAAGTACTTCCTGCCTGATTTCGAAGACACAGAATGATGTCACAAACCGGAGAGCAAACAAAAAGCTATCACCACCATTCCGGTCTTCGGGAGCGATACCGAGGAAGACGAAGAGATAGTCTATTCCGGGCTACCCTAATACACCAAGCTGGGACCGTCCACCCCTTTGTTGGTCTTCGGCAGTGACTCTGAAGACGAAATCAATGCAGTATTCTCTGCTCGGTCATCAATACAAGCCTTGGCTGGCGATGATCGAAGTTTGCCAATTGCCATGGTTCCGCAAGAGCATTACAAAGATCTCGACAACAAAGCTTGCCCAAAGGACGACTTTCCAGTACCAGTCACCGAGTTGATGATAAATAATACGCCCACTCATGAAGTTTTCTCCTTCATGGACGATTCATTAGGATACACTCAGATAAAGATGCATCCCGAGGACCAGAAGCATACCGCTTTCCGGACCCCTTTGGGCATATTCTGCTACAAGGTGATGCCCTTCGGTCTAAAGAACGCTGGTGCCACCTATCAGAGAGCCATGACGACGATCTTTGATGACCTTATACACGAGATTGTCGAATGTTATATCGATGACCTCGTGATAAAAAGCAAATCGCACGAAGGGCATTGGGAGCATTTAAAAATAGTGTTCCAACGCCTTCGGAAATACAATATGAAGATGAACCCTCTCAAATACGCATTCGGAGTCTCCTCAGGTAAATTCCTAGGGTTCATTATACGACATCGAGGCATCAAAATTGACCCGTCAAAGGTCAAGGCGATTAAAGAAATTCCCTCCCCATGAACTTTGAAGCAACTGCGGTCTCTCTAAAGAAAGCTCGCGTATATCCGGCGGTTCATAGCTAACCTATCCGGAAAATGCCGCCCCTACAGTCACTTGATGAAGAAGGGAACCCCGTTCGTCTGGGATCGCAAATGCCAAAGCGCACTGGACGACATCAAGCAATGCCTACAGAATCCTCCGGTGCCGACCGCTCCAGTCAAGGGAAAGCCCCTCATTCTGTATACAACTGCCCTTGAAGATTCCTTAGGGGCGCTATGGGTTCAAGAGAATGACTAAGGGAAAGAGAGAGCCCTATAATATTTGAGTCGAGTTCTCCTGGGGGCAGAAAACAACTACTCCCCCATTGAAAAACACTGCCTGGCGTTGATCTTCGTGATAACGAAGCTCAGACACTATGCGTTGGCACATGAGGTCCATCTCATATCAAAGGTGGATCCTCTCAAATATTTGATGTCAAAAGCTATATTAACGGGACGGCTCGTTAAATGGGCCATACTCTTAATGGAATTCTCGGTGACATACCGACCCCTCAAAGCAATGAAAGGCCAGGCCATCGCTGACTTCCTCACTGAGCATCTGATACCTGCCGATTCTCCTTTGAACTATGAGTTGCCCGACGAGCACACGTTTGACACGATCGACGGGGAGAGAAAAGAGAATGATACCCGGTGGGAACTCTACTTCGATGAAGCATCTTCCATGAAGAAGCGCAGACAAAGCATCCCTATAATCAAATCAGGGGTAGGCCTCATCTTCGTGACTCCACAAGGAGGGATAATGCGTTTTGCTTTCTCTTTAACAGAGCCGAGGACGAACAACGAAGCCGAATATGAAGCTTTGATAGCAGGTCTTGAGATCGCTGTCGACATGGGAATCGAAAAGCTCCTCATATATGAAGACTCCCAGCTAGTCGTTAGCCAAGTAAACGGCGACTATCAAAAGTGCAAACCAGAGTTGGTAAAGTACGGTGAGAAAGTGCAACAATTGCTGGCTCAAATTCCCACCTACGTCCTGGAAAGCATACTGCGTGCGGAAAATAGCAAAGCGGATGCGTTAGCCAAACTCGCTAAAGAACTGGCTGACGAAAACCTCGATGATGTAAGGATTGTGGTACAAAGCCGTCGGGTTCGTGCACCGGCAGAAATATCTCTGGAACCGTCTGATGAAAAGAAAGCGACCAAGCAAACAGCCTTACGAATAAAAGACTAGGAAAAGGCTAAGGATTGGAGAGAAGTCTTTATAGACTACTTCAAATCCCGTCGAACACCTGAAGATACGTCCTCAAGACATCAGCTCATGAAACGAGCTCTGTCTTTCAGTTTCGTCAATGATACTCTATATAAGAGATCATTCGACTCTCTATGGCTAAGATGTCTGGGACCGGAAGAAGCAAAGAGATTCGTTCAAGAAACTCACGACGGACTCTGCGGTTCTCATCAAGCCGGACCAAAGATCAAAAGAATGGGCCACTATTGACCCACAATGATCCAAGACTGCCTTGAATATGCGAAGCAGTGCCATTCGTACTAAATTCACGGGGACTTTATCCACCAGCATCCAAATCCGCTACATCCAACAGTGTCTAGCTGTCCGTTCGAAATGTGAGGAACTGATATAATCGGGCCCATCGAACCAGCATCGTCTAGAGGACATCGATTAATTTTGGCGACAACTAATTACTTCTCCAAATGGGTAGAAGCAGTACCGCTGAGAGAAGTGAAGACGGAGAATATTCTCCATTTTTTCAAGACACATGTCATCTATCAGTTCGGCACTCCGCGACGGATTATCTCCGATAACGGGCCGGCCTAAAAAAGCCATAAAATCAGCCGCTTCGTGCAGCAACATAATATAGACTGAAGATACTCTTCAGTCTGCAATCCTCGAGCTAACGGTCTGGCTGAGGCTTTCAACAAGATCTTGACCAAGATCATGAAGAAGACGGTGTCCAGAAATAAGAGGGACTGTCATGAGAGACTGCATGAAGATCTCTGGGCGTATCGAACCACATTCAAAACGGCCACAAACACAACGCAGTATGCATTGGTATTCGGCGCTGAAGCAGTACTCCCCTTGGAGATAGAGCTACCCTCCTTACGAGTGGCAGTTCATTACGAGCTAACGGACGAAGAGAATTCTCATCTTCGGCTTGAGGAGCTTGATGCCCTCGACGAAACTCGGCTCATGGCGCAACAAAACTTGGAAGCTTACAAAGTAAAGATGACGCGCTCATATGAGAGATTGACTAGGCCGACTACATTCCGCCAAGGCGAACTCGTGCTAGTGGTCAAGAGATCCATGATCCCCAATCATGCCAAACGGGGGAAATTCGAGACGAACTATGAAGGCCCGTACATCATAGACAAAGTTTACCAAGGTGGAGCCTATCTCCTCATGGACATGCATGGCGAAAGACCCTTCAGGCCAATAAATGGTCGATTCCTGAAAAAAATACTACGCCTGCTGAGTCACGGCCTAGGTCAACAATGGATGATGACGCCTATGTCCACTCACCATCTTCCTAAGCCCAAACTCTATAAGTAGTAGCCAGCAAATGGACCGAAACATCCTTAAACTAACGATGGACCACTATGTCCTAAAACTGGCTATTGACCGAGTCGTTTATAAACTACTACGGACCGCAGCATCCCAAGGCTAACACAAAAAAAATAAAAAAAAGAAGAAAGAAAACGGTATGTCCATAAGCGAGATGGGCACGGATGAAAATCCAAAATGGCTCCGTGAGTAAAAAAAGCAGGGCTACCGACGAGTTTTGTGAAAACCTGAAAGGGCGTAATCTCGTTAAAAAACACTTGCAAGGTCCTTGTTCCCCTCCGAACACAGAGACGCGACCGTGTAGGTCCGTCTTGCCTGAAATTCGGGGAAGATACTAATTGGTGCTATCCGTTCACCTCTCCGAAGATGCCAAGTTGATTTATGGCACCATGTATCGAAGGTTTAAACGGATACGACCGATATAGCAGACTTCGTCAGATTCCCCCTCGTCTGAGGGCTTTTTGATTGTGGGGACGCTCTTCCCTGCAGGCGCAAGCCCCTGTAGTTAATTACGCTACCGTGTCGCGGTAACAACTTTCTCCTTCTCCATATAGTCACTTCGTGTCGTGGGTGTTTGTTTTATGTTTGGTTGCCCGTGGATTGTATACGGAGACTAAGTTATGTTGTCGCCTGTAGGGCGTGGACTAGTCCAAATCCGTATTTTTTTATTAGATTTAGGTTTTGGGGGTTGGGTTTAAGGTTACGTTAGCGTCATTTGAGAGTAAGATCAACTTAAACATTTGTTAAGGATACGTTAGTCTAATTTTAGACTAAGATCAGCTTAACGGGATCATTTAGATCCGACAAGAGACCAATTGGGCCCTGTTGTTAGTTTAATGACATTGCGGTCAATAATTAGTTTAAGGACATTACGGTCCAATGTTAGTTTTAAGACATTGCGGTCGAGATTAAGGACATCATAGTCCATGAGTTTAAGGACCTCACAGTCTAATGTTAGTTTTAAGACACCACGGTCAAGGTTAAGGACATCATAATCTATGAGTTTAAGGACCTCACAGTCCAACGTTAGTTTTAAGACTTCACAGTCAAGGTTAAGGACATCATAGTCCATGAGTTTAAGGATCTCACAGTCCATGAAATGTGTGGTTGTCGGGACCCGTCACCTCTTTGAAGACGTTGAGGAATTACAATGACAAGTATCAAAGGAGTAACGAGATGTACCCTCAAACCGGTGTGAATTGTTTGAAAGATCTGTAGTCCAGTTTGGGACTAAGATCTGTTGAATATTTATGAGCAGATGTGCTCAATTCAATTTAAGTTGAGGACTTATGGCCAGAATTGGGCTAAGTCCAATTAAAAAAATGTTTAACATTTTATTTTTGTTCTGGCTGTTAAGCTTTTGTTTGGGCTCGGCCCTTTTAATAAGGCTAGGCATTGGGCTTTGACACTTTTGTCTTATAGCATTTATCAGAATAGAGTGTGTTCTGACAGTGCACTACGTGGCGCGTCAGGCGCTTTGCGCCAATTAAAGAGCGTATTGCACTAGTGCACACGAAGGTGACACGTGTCGCGCTTAGCGCTGATTCATTTAGCGCATTGCACTTTCCATTTATGAGCGCTTTGCGCTAGACTGTTGGCGTGCCAGCGAGCGACACGTGGCGCGCTTGGCGCTGAGCGCCAGTCTATGAGCGCAACGTTCTGTGTTAAAAGCGTAAAGCGCAAGTGGTGTCTATGGTTGACATGTGGCACGCTTTGGCACTGAGCACCAATCCAAGGAGCGCAAAAGCGCAGTTTATGAGTGCAAGACACTTTTCAGTAGCGTAAAGCACATCTGATAAATTTTAAGATCAAAGAACAAATTTATGTTCTTCAAAGGAGGCTTTGCCTCAAGATCCAAGAACAAAAGTTCTTGTTTTTTATAAAAGGTTCTGCCTTTATAGATCAAAATATCTGTGAATGAAGTAAAATACTTCTTTTAGTTTTTTTGTGATTAGATCTTTTTGATCTTTTCTTTTTTTATTAAAGATCTTGGTCTTTTTCTTAGATCTCTGAGCTTTTTAGAAGATGGTTCTTCTTTTACGAGATGGTTTCATCTCTGTTGTTCAAGAACATAGTTCTTTTTTTTACCTTTAAGATGAAGAAAAATCTTCTTTTTTCTAAGAGCTTGCTTTTTTTTTGCAGAGGGTTTCTCTCTCTCTCTCTTTTTTCTATCTTCTCACTTCTGTATATTTTAGACTTGAAGTCTTGGGTCCTTTATATAGGGCCAAATAATTTGTTAAATCGGTTTCAAAAGATCTTTCTCTGATTGATTTGGGAATATTTCCCACCGTTGGATTTTTGTTCCTAAGGCTTCTGTTTTACAGAAGATGATCTTCTTGTCTTAATAAGATTGAAAAATCTTTCCATAACAGAATTTTAATTTTGATTAATTAATAATTTATTATCAGTAGATCTTTAGATCTGACGGTGGGGGATTTTTAATCCCAGCGCTGGCGCACCTTGCGCGAGCGCACATATGTTCGACACGTGGCATGTAGCACAGAGCGCAGCGCAACTGCGCTAGCGTACCCATGTTTGAAACGTGGAGCGCAGCGCAACTGTGCTAGCGCACCCGTGTTTGACACATGGCGCGCAGCGCAGAGCGCAGCGCAACTGCGCTAGCGCTCCCGTGTTTGACACGTGACGCGCAGCGCAGTGCGCTGGATTTGAAGCGTTGCTTCAACTTTTAAATTTTGAATTTTGAAACAGAGCTTTGCTCTGATTGGGGGAAAGGAAGCGTCACTTCATTCCATATCTTGGAACTTGAACAGAGCTTTGCTCTGATTTGGGAAATAAATGCCCCCCCACCGTTGTGCTTACGTGGTCCACACGTGAGCGCAGCAGTGGCAACATCAGAAGTTGAAGGGACGTCTTAACGCCTATAAATAGGACCTTTGGTCCTCTAGATGATTATCATCTTCTTTGAGAATTTTGTTCAGAGCACAGCTTTTCTATTTGAGAACTTCTCAAAAAAAAGAAACTCTTTCCAAACTTAGGTAGAATTTTAATAAATCTTAATGAGTTAGAATTTTACCCATTAACAGAGCCTTGCTCTTAATAGATCTTTGATCTTCAGAAAACCCATTTAGGGTTTCACTAGCAGAGCTTTGCTCCATAGGTCTAAAGAGATCTAAAGAGAACCCTATTAGGGTTCCATTAATAGAGCTCTGCTCACTAAAAAGGATTCTACTTATGATTTCTTAATTCATTAATGGAGGTTTGCTCCTTTCAAATCATATAGAAGAACTCTTAAGAGTTTTTTTATAGATCTTGAAGATTAAAAAAAATGGAATTTTATCTTTGATGAATTATATCATCTTGTCAGAGCAAGGCCCTCAATGTTCTTGGGGAATTTCTTTAAATTTCCCTCATAATTGATTTTGACAGGTGTCACTCCTGTCTGCAGAGCATTGCTCTCGAGGAGTTTAACTTCCTGTGCCTGTTTTTAATAAGAATTCGCTTAATCAGTCTGTCAGTTAATTTTTGTTGATTTTCTTTTTCAGGAGTAATGGACGCTCACATGTATGATCTCGACGAGATTATCTCCTAAGGAGACATCCGCTCACTCGGCCGTTCTCAGAATCGAGAATTCACAAACGCCGAGTGTGCCGAAATTATGAGTCGCTTTGACGCATACAATGGTCAACTGCTTCCCCGACGCTCCTCTCTCCTGAAGCTTATTGTGGGAGCGATCTGGGAAGCGCTTCCTCTATTCTGTACCGGCGTGCCGCTTAGGGCATTGGATGCCGCCGAGGATAAGATGCATTCGGTATATCTGATGAGCCTAATCTCGAAGAGAATGCGAGACAATCTTATCGATCTCCTGCATCAGGCTTTTCAACAGTCGGCCATACTTGCTGCCTATCGGAGGGTGGAGGAGATCCGTGGGGATCCTGACGCTTGTGACCGTGAAAGAAAGCATACTAGGATGGTTCGAAATGCCTGGAAGATTCTGGACAAAGTCACTTTTGAGTTCCTCAATCCATGCCCTGGATCTGAGGTTTTGCCATTGTAACCATCTTGATGATGTCTTTGTTTGTTGTTTTTATGATTGTAAGAACTTTTTTGAAGTATGAATGATAAATTTCTTATTTCAGCGTGTTTTATTTTATGTACTAAATCTTTTGCAAATGCATGGCTTGGTATGCTTTGAACGCTTAATTAAATGCGAATCAAATGTTCTCCTTGTCGCTTTCTTCTCCTTGCTGTGTTGTTTGCCATGTGATTTTAGCAAGTGCGGTCTGTAGATAGTATATAACTGTCAATCTTGTGCTCTTTGTAAGGTACTGATGGCTTAGAAAACAGGGTTAGGATCTGTCACCTAAGACGTTTCAACTTTATGAGCCGTGAAGGTCTCATAAAGAATTTTCTCCCTACCGGTCGAGAGGATCCCGTATGTGTGATTTCTCCTTAAGAATCGTGAGGATTCCTAAGTGTGTTTTTCTTGAAAGTCGTAAGGATCTCACAAGAGAATTTTCTCCCTTACGAGTCATGAGGACCAGCAAGTGATGGGTGAAGTTGTCCTTATCCCCATTTCACGGAACTAGGGGTTGCTCTGGATGCTTCCCACGGGTTCAATGCCGTGTTCTGCGAGGACCAGGCTCTGCTCTGGACATTTTCCAGGATACCGTAGTTTAAAGACATCGCGGTGGAGGTTAAGGACACCATAGTCCGTGGATTTAAGGACTCCACAGTCCGTTGTTAGTTTTAAGATATTACGGTCGAGGTTAAGGACATCATAGTCCATGAGTTTAAGGACCTCAAAGTCCAATGTTAGTTTTAAGACATCACGGTCGAGGTTAAGGACATCATAGTCCATGGGTTTAAGGACCCCACAGTCCGATGTTAGTTTAAAGACATTACGGTCGAGGTTAAGAACGTCATAGTCCATGAGTTTAAGGACCTCACAGTCCAATTTTTGCTCTGGATGCTTCCCATGGGTTCACTGCCGTGTTCGGCGTGGACCAGGGTCCGCTTTGGATGCTTCACACGGGGTCATTGCCGAGCTCTGTGAGGACCAGAAGCCGCTCTGGACGTTTTCCACGGGGTCAGGAGTGACATAATCCATGTTTCACGTAGCCAGGAATTCTGCTCTGGATGCTTCCCACGGGTTCACTGCCGTGTTCGACGAGGACCAGGCTCCGCTCTGGACGTTTCCCATGGGGTCAGGAGTGATATAATCCGCGTTTCACGTAGCCAGGAATTTTTCTCTAGATGCTTCCCACGGGTTCACTGCCGTGTTCGGCGAGAACTAGGCTCCACTCTGGATGCTTCACACGGGGTCATTGTCGTGCTCTGCGAGGACTAGGATCCGCTCTGGACGTTTTCCACGGGGTCAGGAGTGACATAATCCTCATTCCACGCAGCCAGGAATTTTGCTCTGAATGCTTCACAGGGGTTCACTGCCGTGTTCGGCAAGGACCAGGCTCCGCTCTGGATGCTTCACACGGGGTCATTGCCGCGCTCTGCGAGGACCAGGATCCGCTCTGGATGTTTCCCACGGGGTCAGGAGTGACATAATCCACGTTCCACGTAGCCAGGAAATTTTCTCTGGATGCTTCCCATGGGTTCACTGCCGTGTTCGGCGAGGACTAGGCTCCGCTCTGGATGCTTCACATGGGGTCATTGTCGTGCTCTGCGAGGACCAGGATCCACTCTGGACGTTTCCCACGGGGTCAGGAGTTTCATGTAGCCAGGAATTTTGCTCTGGATGCTTCCCACGGGTTCACTGCCGTGTTCGGCGAGGACCAGGCTCCGCTCTGGATGCTTCATACGGGGTCATTGCCACGCTCTGCGAGGACCAGGATTCTCTCTGGACGTTTCCCACGGGGTCAAGAGTGACATAATCCGCGTTCCACGTAGCCAGGAATTTTGCTCTGGATGCTTCCCACGGGTTCACTGCCGTGTTTGGCGAGGACCGGGCTCCGCTCTGGATGCTTCACACTGGGTCATTGCCGTGCTCTGCAAGGACCAGGATCCGCTCTGTACGTTTCCCACGGGGTCAGGAGTGACATAATCCACGTTTCACGTAGCCAGGAATTTTGCTCTAGATGCTTCCCACGGGTTCACTGCCATGTTCGGCGAGGACTAGGCTCCGCTCTGGATGCTTCACACGGGGTCATTGCCGCGCTCTGTGAGGACCATGATCCGCTCTGGACGTTTCCCATGGGGCCAGGAGTGACATAATCCGCGTTCCACGTAGCCAGGAATTTTGCTCTTGATGCTTCCCACGGGTTCACTGCCGTGTTCGGCGAGGACCGGGCTCCACTCTGGATGCTTCACACGGGGTCATTGCCGTGCTCTGCGAGGACCAGGATCCACTCTAGATGTTTCCTACGGGGTCAGGAGTGACATAATCCGCGTTCCACATAGCCAGGAAGGGTTGACTTTATTCGCATTTCACGAAGTCGGAGTTTGACTCTCGGTCATCTATACATCGCCGAGTCATGCAACTGGGAGCTGCCGCTGTTCCGCTTTGCTTGATATTGTGTCTGTTGTGATGAGATAAATGTTGAGATGATCTCCAGGCTGTCTGTGAACCGTTGAGATCTGGCTTCTTTTTCTGATGAAACCTGGGGAGGAGGAATGTGATTTGCGCCCCTGGATTGTATACAGGGATTGACATGACATCACCTGTACGGCATGAATTTCATCATTTTTTTGTTTCATTCCGCGATGATCTATCATTTCAGCTTTTATATCGTGAAGGTCGCGATTGCCCAATCATTTCGGCTATTTTTTGCGGCCCCCAATCATTTTGGCTATTTGTTTTATTTTTACTCGCTGCTTTTTATTGCGAGTTGCCCAATCATTTCGGCTCTTTTGCATGCATATATTTTTTACTTGCTGATTTTGTTGCAAACTGCCCCATCATTTCGGCTATTTCGTACGCATGCATGGCTTGCTGGCTTTTCGCTGCAAGCTTGGGATTAGACACCGATTTCGGCATCAGCACCGCTACAACTGGAATATTGCCAGGAGCGAATCATCATTTGCCTCTGTCGATGTCAGACAAGAGTGGCTTAGTAAACAGGGTTAAGATCCTGTCGACTAAGGCTTTTGACTTCATGAGCCGTAAGGGTCTCATAAAGGTATTTCTCCCTGCGAGTCGTGAGAATCTCGTAGGTGTGTTTTCTCCCTAGGAATCATGAGGATTCCTAAGTGCATGTTCCCTTATAAGTCGTAAGGATCTTACAAAAGTGTTTTCTCCTTATAAGTCGAGAGGACCCACAAGGGTTGTTCACTATATAGACATATCCCTAGTCACAGATGGGACTTCGTTAGGGAAATGTTTATTCGCGTCCGTGGATTGTATACAAGGGTCAGCATCGAGCCGCGTGTAGGGAAGTAGTGGAGGTTATGGGGACTGCTTAAGAACAGGTTCAGATCCCTGTAGCTTAAGACTTTCAAATCTTATGAGCCGTGAGGGTCTCATAAGAAGGTTCTCCTTACGAGTCGTGAGGATCTCGCAAATGTAATTTCTCCTTAGGAATCGTGAGGGTTCCTAAGTATGTTGCTCCCTTGTGAGTCTTATGGATCTCACGCAAGTGGTTTCTCCTTACAAAGTCAAGAGGACCTTGCAAGTGTCTTTTAATGAGGTTGCGCCCTTTCGGGTTTTCACAAACACTCGCCGGTAGCCCTGGTGTTTTTACTCACGGAGCCCTTTCGGGTTTTCATCCGTGCCCATTTTGCTTATGAACATACCGTTTTTCTTTCTTTTTTTTATTCTTTTTTTTGTCAGCTTTGGGATGCTGCAATCCACCGTAGTTTATCGACATCTTGGTCAACAGCTAGTCTTAGAATATAGTGGTCCGTTGTTAGTTTAAGGACGTTTCGGTCCGTCGTTAGTTTAAGAACTTTTCGGTCCATCGTTAGTTTAAGGGACATTACGGTCCGTTTTTAGTTTAAGGGATGTTTCGGTCCGTTGTTAGTTTAAGGGAAGTTTCGGTCCGTTGTTAAGGAAGCCGGTTACTACTTACAGAGTTTAGGCTTAGGAAGATAGCGTGCGGACATAGTCGGCGTCATCTATCATTGACCTAGGCCGTGACTCGTTAGGCGTAGTATTTCTTCAGGAAGCGACCGTTTATTAGCCTGAAAGGTCTTTCACCATGCATATCCATGAGTAGATAGGCCCCACCCTGGTAGACCTTGTCTATGATGTACGGACCTTCATAGTTCGGCTCGAATTTCCCCCGCTTGGCACGATTGGGGATCATAGGTCTTTTAACCACTAGCACGAGTTCGCCTTGGCGGAATGTTCTCGGCCTAGTCAATCTATCGTATGTGTAGGGTTTCTAGACACTCTAACAAGGTTCTACAAGGCATCAACCATGCCCGATTCAAAAATTAGTCGTGCCGAACAACCCTAACCAAGATCGTATACTAGAGATTATGTGAAAACTAACAAGTTAAACATTTTAACTACAAGTGAAAGGGATTACAACCTTTGTAGATCCAGTCCTTCACTTCTAAATCTCCGTGTTGACGTCCCTTCGCTGTGATCATTAGGATCCCGGACTCTAGCGATGGTTTCTTCGGAGAAATGAGCAGGCTAGGTCGTTGACTTCGAGGCCAAAGATGATCTACGTCGAGGAGACTCAAACCCAAGCTCCATCTTCACTAGGTCAAGAACTTTGTGAAGAGAACACCCTAAACTAAATGGCAAGTAGTAGAGGATGATGAAATAGGAAATGGGTTCACTTTAGATTTGGATTTCTCACTCTTAATCTCCACTTGAAAAATTCTAGCAAGCTTTAGAAGAAGAAGAAAGAAAAGAATATGAATCAATAATGAATATCACAAAAGAATAATCAAGTGAAGTATATCATATTGCAACCATGGGTGAGTTAACCTTTGTAGAGACTAAACTAGAGTTTAAGTTAATGGTTAGGTTAATGAAAATCTCATGCAAAACAAAATGGTTAGACTTTGTCAAAGATGCTTGAAAGCTTCATGAAGCTTCAAGCAAGGACAAAGAAAATCACCATTTTGTTTTTCCAAAACAAATAAAAACCTAAACCATTAACCTAAACATGGTGTAAGTCATACACACACCCAAGTTTGCATGTATCATCAAACATGATACAATCTAGTGCACAAAAATATATCACATATACAACTTGTGCACATCAAGTAAGAAAATCAATCTTAAGTGAACCAATACTAGTTAATGTAAAGTAATATATCAAATATATAATTATACATTAAATCATTAAATCAACACTTAATTTAATGATCCGGTCATATCGCATATAACCAACTAATATCTAGTATATCAATGTATCGAATCAACACTTGATTCGGTAACCCGGCTATATCTCATATAACCGTCCGATGATACAAATCGTGAGAATAGAATACAGTATCACATACTGGTATTATTCTCGGTCCTGCACATATCTCATATGCGCTCCTATTTCGTTTCGCTTGACCCAGGAAACCTCTGTGTAGGACTCTAAAGACTCGTCAATACGCCGGCAGTAGGTGGTGATCATATCAATCACCCACAAGCCGCAAGCGGTCTGCTAAACGTAACGGCCATCCGGGTATTGAGCAATCAGAAGATCAACGAGCAAGCCTGCTCACAGTCCCGTGAATCCAATCAGTAACACTACCGTACAGTCCGGTCTCGTCGTCTAATATGTCGCATATCTCGCTTAGGGGTGGTAAACGTCAGACCCCAGTAGCTTGATAAGTCGTGTCGATATGAGGTCTATAACAGTTCGAGAAACTACTGATAACACTTACCAGTAAATCTTAGCAACCCTGGCCGGGGATTTCCAGTTATAGCCAATCGAACACTGCGCAACATCAACTCCCTATACCGGGAGAGACGAATCCCCTCCTATCGCTCATTGCCTCCATGTGATTCGAGACTGTACCCAAAAGCCACCTTTTTGCACGCCCTCTTAGACGTGGTATGATGGAAATCAAAGCACAGTGGGAATCACACAAGACTCTATGACGATCTCGGGTCAACAGACTAATCCGTACCAGTGTCACCGGAGAACTGCCATCTGACGTGAAGTATAATACCATCTGGGAGTTCTCGGCGAGTCCGTCCAGTGTACCTAGTCTCCACTGAGCACCCGTATACCATGCTTGATGTCAAACACCAATGGATATGGGATCATCCATCGCCCATCATATAGGTCAAGATGCGTATACGCTAGTCTACTCTGGTGTATCGATGCCCTGTCTCGATACACCCTCGACTAGGAACAGTTATAGGATGTACTCGTCGACTACCGTGGCCCCATTAGTATGATCTCATCATAGTGCCAGTAGTCGAGTACATATCCTAAGGGCTTTATCAACTTGTAACATAGAGACAATCAGAGTACATGTTAAGATAAAGATCAACCAGATAGCATACTATCATGTCGAGCAAGAAAGTCCCCCCTATATATGTCCAAGCATCCATTACAATATACATCGTATGTACAGTAATGGCCTCTAGGGCATACATATAACTAACAGTATGAGCGCGTTATCTTTGCTTTATAAGCCTCCAGATTTTGTTGCGCCATGAGCCAGGCTTCATCAAGGGCATCGAGCTCCTCAAACCGAAGGTGAGCGTTTTCTTCGTCCGTTAGCTCGTAGTGAACTTCCACTCGTAGGGAGTACCGAATACTAATGCGTACCGAATACTACCGCTTTTGTACCGAATACTAACGCGTACGGCGTTGTTTTCGTGGCTGTATTGAACGTCGTTCGGTACGCCTAGAGAGCTACGTGCAGTCTCTCGTGCCAGTCCTTTTTATTTCAGGACACCGTCTTTTTCACGATCTTCGTCAAGGTCTTATTGAAGGCCTCAGCTAGACCGTTAGCTCGGGGATTATAGACCGAAGAGTATCTCCAGTCTATGTTATGTTGTTGTGCGAAGCTGCTGATCTTGTGGCTTCTGTAGGCTGGCCCGTTATCGGAGATGATCCGTTTCGGAGTTCTAAACCGATAAATGACGTGTGTCTTGAAGAAATGGAGGATATTCTCCGTCTTTACTTCCCTCAGCGGTACTGTTTTTGCCCATTTGGAGAAGTATTCAGTTGTCACCAAAATGAATCGATGTCCTCTGGACGATGCTGGCTCGATGGGGCCGATTATGTCAATCCCCCACATTTCGAACGGCCAGCTAGCCATTGTTGGATGTAGAGGATTTAGATGCTGGTGGATAAAGTCCTCATGGATCTGGCATGAGTGGCATTGCTTCACGTATTCGAGGCAGTCCTGGATCATCGTGGGCCAATAGTAGCTCATCCGTTTGATCCTCAGCTTCATCTTCGGGCCGGCTTGGTGAGAACCGCAGAGTCCGTGGTGAGTTTCTTGGACGACTCTTTTTGCTTCTTCAGGTCCCAAGCATCTTAACCATACAGAATCAAATGACCTCTTGTACAGAGTATCATTGACGAAGGCAAAATATAAGGCTCGCTTCATGAGCTGATGTTTTGAGGACGCATCTTCAGGCGTTCGACGGGATTTGAAGTAGTCTATAAAGACTTCTCTCCAATCCTCAACCTTTTCTTAGTCTTTTACTTGTAGAGTCATTTGCCCGGTCGCTCCCTTCTCTTCGGACGACTCCGGAGATATTTCTGCCAGTGCAAGAACCCGACGGCTTTGTACAACGATTCTTACGTCATCGAGGTTCTCGTCGGCCAATTCTCTAGCAAGCATGGCTGATGCATCCGCTTTGCTATTTTCCGCACGCGGTATGATTTCCAGGGTGTAGGAAGGGATTTGAGTCAGTAGTTGCTGTACTCTCTCGCCGTACTTCACCAACTCTGGCTTGTATGTTTGGTAGTTGCCGTTTATTTGACAAACGACCAGTCGGGAGTCGCCGTATATGAGGAGGTTTTCAATTCCCATGTCGATAGCGATCTTAAGACCTGCTATCAAAGCTTCATATTCGGCTTCATTATTCGTCCTCGGCTCTATTAAGGAGAAGTCGAAGCGCATTATCCCTCCTTGTAGAGTTATGAAGATGATGCCTACCCCTGATTTGATTATGGGCGTACTTTGTTTGCACTTCTTCATGGATGATGCCCCATCAAAATAGAGTTCCCACCGGGTATCATCCCCATCGATCGTGTCAAATGCGTGTTCGTTTGGCAGTTCGCAATTCAAAGGAGAATCGACAGGTATCGGATGCTCAGCGAGGAAGTCGGCGATCGCCTGGGCTTTCACTGCCTTACGGGGACGATAAGTTATCGAGAATTCCATTAGGAGCAGGGCCCATTTAGCGAGCCGTCCCGTCAATATGGCTTTCGACATCAAATATTTGAGGGGATCCACCTTCGATACGAAATGGACCTCATGTGCCAATGCATAGTGTCTGAGCTTCGTTATCGCGAAGATCAATGCCAGGCAGTGCTTTTCGATGGGAGAATAATTGCTTTCTGCCCCCATTAGAACTCGACTCAAGTAGTAGAGAGCTCTTTCTTGCCCTTGGTCGTTCTCTTGTGCCCATAATGTGCCTAAGAAACCTTCAAGGGTGGTTGTTGTTAGTGTATATGCCCTAAAGGCCATTACTGTATCATACTAGTATGTATATTACTTAATGGAAGCTTGGGATATTCACCTTGTATTGACAATCTTGCTCAAAACGGTAGTATACTACTTGGTTTGTTTCTGCTTCAATGTGTACATGTGTTTATTTTATTATATCACCTATACGCATTAGTAGAGCCCTTAGCATCTTTGCTTGATTACCAGCGTTGTGATGGCAGTCACACTCGAGGGGGCTGGGTAATCTATAAGCACATCCTTATACAGGTCCCTTGTAACATTTCAAAAAAATAAAATATTATTTTTGGGAATTTTCATAATTTAATATTAATTTTTAATGAATATTTTAATAGTCGGTATAATTAAATACCGATAAATAGTGAAAATTCCGGAGAAAATTATGGAAATTCTAAATTTGGGCATTTTGTAGAAATTTTACAGTTTTATGATGGATTATATGGTATTTTAATGTAATCGCGATTAAAAATCGCTAAGTTGTATTTTTGGCTTTTTGTGTAAAATGTGCACATGATACTTCTACACTTGTTACACTTGTTCTTGTTTTGGACTCATGACAAGCCTAGGGTGAACCATGCTTAGATGACCTTGATGACTTGAACCAATTGGTTATGATATTTAGGCTTAATTAAGGACCTTTAGCCTTGTTAAGGGTAATTAGGTGGAAGTTGACTTGTGGTGAGAGAGAGAGAGAGAGATGTGATGGTTGTCATGATAATGTTGTTGTGATGGCTTTAAGGTTAAGTCACCCCCCTCCCCCCCCGCTTCAAGACTTTTCACTCACATCTCTCACTTATACTACACCCTTATACACCTCAATCTCAGCCAAACAAACAACAGCCCAGCAAACCCCCCTTTTTGACCAACAGCTGCAGTTGTAGCCCCAAGCAACAGCAACAACAGCCACCAAAACTGCATCAGCAGCCCCCCTGCATCTGCTACAGCTACAACAACTTCTCTTTAACCAACAGCAGCAGCTGTATCTCCAAAACAATAGCAGTTGCTGCTACAACAGCACATCAGCCCCCTTTATCAACCCATCAGCCCCAGTTATCAGCATCAGTTCAGCACATTTTCAGCCCCATTGTTATCAGCCACAGCAGCAGCAGCTTCATTTCAAAACAACTCCATACCATCATCATCATACCACCTCACACTTCACCACACCTCAACACAACACAACAATAACCAGAACAACTCACCATGCTCAACAACAGCAGCAAACTGCTGTTAAAAACAGCTTCAGCCCCAATTTCCCCACCTCAGCTGCTCCATCAGCCACCACAACACCATACTTCCTGCAGCAGCTTCAACAACCCAAACACCACCACAACACCCAAAAACAACAGTAACACACACATTCTAGTGAAAACAGCAGCATCAGCTGCAGTGGAAACAGCAGTAGCAGTAGCAGCAACCATACACTTGAGGCTGGTACAGGGCACTTCAGCAGCACCACCCCACTTCATCCTTCCCTTCTCCTACATCCTATGACACTCTTGAGGTATAATCTTGCAACCCAACTCCTTTTTGTCAAGTTATGGTTTGTTAGCTGATAAGTTTAGTGTTTTTAAGTAGATTAGTGCTAGATTAGTGATTTTGAGTGAGATTTGGCCAAGAGTTGGTTCTGAATGTTAGAGTAGCCTTATTAGGTGTATTTGAGACCAGTATAACCAAGATTTACCCCAGATTTCCAGTAAATACCAGATTTGTTATACTTGGTGTATTTAGCATTTTTGTCGACTTATAGACCTTTCTGGAAACTGCTACAACCCGGGACCTCTTAAAATGAAATTGACTTGGCAGTAGAATATGCAGGCAGATATAAACCAACATCCAAAACCCTAGCCCAAACCACCAAACCCCGGCCACAGATTTAATCCCCCTGGCCGCAATTTGCGGCCAGACCAGGGTGGAACCTCCTCGTTTTGCGTGCACAGCCCCATTTCATGTAAACTTGACCCCCTGTATGTCTAGTTTTGACTGTTCCCAGTTAGGCTAAAATCTGGGTTGTTTTTCTTGAGTTGGCGTATGATTTACGACTTGTTTTAGCATGGGATTTTGGTATTTGGTGATTCGTTTCCGTCGGATGGCATTTGAACGCCAACTACCAGTGAGCATTGACTCTGTTTGCACGCAAGGCAATAGGTTTTTACTTATTGGCGTAACGTGCACCATTTTGGTTTCCGACATAGTTTTCATGTGTTTTAGCATGTGATATAATTGTAGGTACTCACATGACGTCGAGGAGTTGGAGATGCAAATGACGACATCGGCATCGGCACACTTAAGCAAGGTGAGTAGATTTATATCTATGGTGAGAATTCGGGTGGATGGCGTATAGCACCCCCGCAGTCCGTGGTGATGTATACGGATACGTATACACACCAACAATTTATTATTTATTGTTGGGATTAATTATTGATGTTAAATGGATATTGGTATAATGGAATGGTGAAATGTTACGAACCCTAGGGTAGTGGGTGCACTACACATACATACACACATACATACTTGCATACATCCTTGTTCATATGTGGTTATGGGATTCTATATAGATATGTGTTCACATGAGATTTGAGGATGATACATGGGATTGATATGAGTTGATGAGTTGATCTGAGAATATGATATCGGTGATATGACCTGTTATGACGGTAAAATTCATGATTTTGATACGTCTTGATACTTTAGAGGATTTTGGGAATGATGGTGCCCTAGTAATAGTGACATATATATATTATGTGATCGACATGTGATTAGGTTATGAGATCTGAAATGATATGATATGACAAGATAATTATGATATGCCACATTCGGCGATGTATATTCTTTGGTGACGATATATGATGATGATTATAGAGTTGCTAGAGACTGACGATCAGTAGTCAGGTCTTGATTATAGTGATGATGTTAGCATTGTACTAGACGTAGGTCAGTACCCCAGATGATGATCTTGATAAAGAGAATACTTGATGAATGATATGATAAATGTGATATTGACCCGTACCCAGATTTGGGGATGTCGTACGACGGATTTACGTACGAGCTGTATTTTGATGTTTGATCCGCCTACTTGACTTGGGAATAACCGACTATAGAGATATGGTATCGGATGTGATATGATCGAGGCGGGATCACCGACTATATATGTGTATATATATGTATCGACTCAGAGTTTAGGCGGTTTCCTTTAGCTACTGTTAGCTTCAGCTCAGCCTTGTAGTGGTGTAGCTATGTGACTTTTATGACATTAGATGCAGTTTAGTGGTCATGTTGTTCATTATTTCAGCTCCCGTATATTATTATTGTTGCTCTGCATCGCATACTGTTGTGATTTATATTCTATTATTGATATCCTGCTGCTTTGACACCAGCACTATTACCGATGATGCGTATGTACCACGTACACTTATTTGCTGCCGCACACACATCTTCATCGGTAATTGCCATGTCACGTACACTTAGAGAATATTATTGCCTGATTCAGCTTGTTATCTAGTAGTGACATGATATTAGTGTACTTGCCTCATATGCCAGCTTGACATTGTAGCTATTGCTTGTCACATCATGCATACTGTTGTTCATTATATGCCGCATTCATGTATTCTCATGCTTATATTCATGGTTTACATACTATTGATGATTCGGATTTCCATGATATTTTCTGGATTTGGAGGAAAACCGCAAAACATATATATATTGCTTTCTCTCTTTTAAATAATTGCGGTTTTTCCATGATGTTTGAGTCGTCCACCATGAGTTTTGTTGATGGATTTCAAGATCCGATTCGAGGAGGCGGATGAACTATTTCGGGTACATGGTGGGCCTGGTGCGGTACCCCGGGGCAAAAAGATCGCAGGAGATGGCGTTGAGCCTGGCAGGGGAGCACGACCGACCGGTGATATTACCCGACACGTCGGATATCCGGAGGATACCGTCGTAGTCATGAGATGGATGGTAGGGGCCGATCTGGATTGACGGCGCCCTGGATATTATGATTGAGACATTGAGATTTGAGATATTGAGGTACAGAGGTTGTGATACAGAGATATCGAGATATTGAGATTTATGATTTGTGCCAATGCTAGGCACTGTTTTATGCTGATTTCATTATGATACCTCATTTAACATACAGAAATCTCACAAAGTTATGAAAGCAGTTTTCTTCAGTACATGCATTCTATTTCATGCATTCATACATCATTCATATGATATATATTACCACTTGATGCACTGGCACAGACACATGGGTTTACACTTGGGTTAGATATTTACACTAGCCATGGTTAGAGATTGCTGGTTATATATTTGAGGATTATATATATTGATCGTATGACCTAGGATTGCGTCATACATGCGATTTTCTGTTCGTACATCTTTTTCTACTCATGAGTTGGCAACTCATCCTCGTTGTTCCCCAGTTTCTTGCAGGTGTTGCCGTACGGATTTCATTACGGCTTTGCGGGCACTGTTCCTTCGGGTGACTTGCCAATAGGTGGGTTTATTTGTATCATACCCATCATTATACTTTGTATATTGTATTTCAGTTGTATCTAGAATTTCCATCAACCAAACATGTATTTATTTGAGATAGAGACCAGTGATGTTTATTCTTTCGATCTTAGAGTCGCGTATTATATTTCTATGGGTTTCTTACTAGTTGGAGTTCCCTTTTCTGTTGTGATCCTCGCCTTTAGGCGTTGTATATTATGTTGCATACAGGTTGTTAGATATGGTTCTTCCTACTCTCTACTATTTTTCTTGGTTTAGATTTCTAGGTTCGGCTTACTTAGAGTACGTACGCCTCGGGACGCTCGTAGTCTAAGTGTTGGTCATATTCCGTACTTTCGGGTCGTGACATCACTAGTCGCAGGATTATCGAGACAGGGTATCGATACTCCGGAGTAGACTAGCGTATGCGCTTCTTATCCCAGCAGGGGAGACGGTCTGTCCCATAGCCGTCAGTACGTCGTACTTGAGATAGTATGCGGGTGCTCGTTAGGTTACGAGTACACTGGACAGGACTCGTCGGGAACTGATTGGTTGGTATTATACCTATCGTCAGTTATCAGTTCCCAGGTGACATGAGTACAGCTTAGTTCACTGACTTGACACTGTCACTTCGCCTCGAGTGTGTTCCCACTGTACTTTGATTACTACCCTACCACGGCTCAAAAGAGTCGTGCAAACAAGTGGTAGTTGGGTGCAGTCCCGAAGCACTTGGAGGCAGTGACGGTTAGACAGGATTCGTCTCTCCCGGTATTGGGGGTTGACATCGCGCTGTGTCTAGGAGATCCATTACACGAGTAGTCCCTGGCCAGGGAAAGCGAGATATACTGGTAGGCTTCCGGTGTTATCTCAGGGTGTTCTGGGCTTCACTCCGACACGACTTGTACCGCTATTAGGGGACTAACGTTTACCGCCCCTAGGCCCGCCATGCGATGTATCAGACGAACAGACCGGACTGTACGGAGAATGTCACATTCAGGCTCAGTAGGAGTTCAGATGGGTTTCACCTTGTCGGTCTTCTTGTCGGCATCTACCTGGGGACCGTTACGCACAGCCGCTTGCGGTCTGTGGTTAAACCCACTGCCAGCGTAGTGTCGAGTCTTTAGAGTCCCACACAAAAAGCTATTCGCCTTCAGGCAAAAGAGTAGAGGTCGCATGATTTTGCGACAGGTCTCATGGTTTTGCAATAGGGTTCGGTCACATCCGTGCACTTGTGCACGTTTAGTGTCCGGACAGTTGACACTAGCGGGCTTTGGTTTAAGCCAGATCCTAGTGTATGTTTTGGGATTGGTTTTTTATCTCGTATGTATTCGTGTTCCTCGGAACGCGGATGCGGGTGTGTATGCACAGTTGACGGAGAGACAGAGGCAGAGGATTCTCATTAGAGTTGTTGACTGTTGACTGTTGACCATTGACTTTTTGCTAAACCCTAATGAGAATATGAAACATAATTAGCAATAATATTAATTAAGTATTATAGTGACATGGTTGTTGAGGGGTTGACTTTGTTGACTTGTTGACTTTGTTGACCGGTTGGCTAGGTTGGACTAGTTGACCATCATCATCACAATGGTTGTCATTTTCATGCAAAGACTTTTGCTTGCTTGTTGTGGTTTGCAAAATGAGTGCATGGAAATGATATTGCCTTTGACATGATATGAACCATCACATAATACTTGATTAACATTATGGCACATGATGTTTTTTGGATTATGAGAGGGTGTATGACAAAAGAGAGGCTCATTCTTTCATTGTCTTTCTCTCTCTTGGTTTTGAGCTCTCTCACTCTCTTGCCCTCAACCTCTTTCTCTTGCTCTCTCTCTTGTCTATGGTTCACTTGTCTCATGTGTTGAAAAGAAAGAACCATAGAGAAAATCCCAACACACTCTCCTCTACTCACTCTAGTTTACAAGGTTTAGCAAACCGAGTGAACTAGTTTCTTCAAAGCTCGAAGAGGAAGCCAAAGGTAGAAGCTTTCGGGTGGATCGATCTTCGGCGCAAGGAGACGACGGGGTGAAGCCGATCCGGACAACCATCAAGTGTAGAAGATGAAGGAGTTCAAGAAAGAAAGGTATAACCCCCTAACCGAGTAGTTAACAACTCTTAGTTAGGATGTTAGGTAGACAAGTTTAACAAAGATCCGTTTGAGTCCATGTTAGCACCTCTTAAAAAATCGTTTTTCACCAAATTCCGCAAGCCCGTAAGTACCAGGAGAGGTAGCATGGACTTACAGTTGTATACGGAATGAGAGGCTTTCCCTTGACCGGAGCAGCCAGCACTGGCGGATTCTGCATGTATTGCTTGATTTCGTCCAGCACGTTTTGGCATTTGTGATCCCAGACGAACGGGGTTCCTTTCTTCATCAAGTGGCTGTAAGGATGGCACTTGCCTGAGAGATTGGCTATAAATCGCCGGATATACACGAGCTTTCCTTGGAGAGACCGCAATTGCTTAAGAGTCCTTGGCGGAGGCATTTCCATGATCGCCTTGATCTTTGACGGATCTATCTCGATGCCTCGGTGTCGGACGATGAACCCTACGAATTTGCCTAAGGACACTCCGAATGCGCATTTTAGAGGGTTCATCTTCAAGTTGTATTGCCGAAGGCGCTGAAATACGGTCTTCAGATGCTCTAGATGTTCCTCGTATGATTTGCTTTTAACTACGAGGTCGTCGATATAGCATTCGACGATTTCATGTATAAGGTCATCGAAAATCTTCATCATGGCCCTCTGATAGGTGGCAATGACGTTCTTTAGACCAAAGGGCATTACCTTGTAGCAGAATATACCCAGAGGGGTCCGGAAAGCGGTGTGCTTCTGGTCTTCTGGATGCATCTTTATCTGATTGTATCCTGATGACCCGTCCATGAAGGAGAAGACTTCGTGAGTGGACGTGTTATCTATCATCAGCTCAGTGACTGGTACTGGAAAGTCGTCCTTTGGACAAGCATTGTTGAGGTCCCGGAAGTCCACACATATGCGCACCGTCCCATTTTTCTTCATTACTGGAACAATGTTGGAGATCCAGTCGGGATATTGAACCTCTTGGATAAAACCGGAGTCGATTAGTTTCTTGACCTCGGCGTTGATGCTCATCTCAAGCTCGAGCCGCATTCTCCTCGGTGCTTGTTTGATTGGATTGGCGTCCGAAGATATTGCCAATTTGTGGACAGCAATCTCTGGGTCTAGTTTTGGCATTTCGGAATAATTCCATGCAAAGCAATCTCTATGCTGCATAAGTACGCCTTTTAATGCAGCCACCCTTTCTTCAGATAGCAGCTCACTGACGAATGTCGGCCACGGGTCGCTTGTCGTCCCCAGATCAATTTTCTTGAGGTTATCTGCAGTAGTATGTATCCCATCTTCTAGCTCTTTTGGCGCTGGTGGAAACTCTGAGATCACCTCGTCGTCATCGTTTTCGAAGCATCGGGGGAGGTCATCCATATTCTCGGGTTCTTCTCCTGACAGCGTTATCATGTGACAAGTACGAGATCGTTTCCAAGACCGATGTTGATCTGGTTCTACTCTCGCTGCATGTGCGACTTTTGGTTCATGCTTTTGCGGCGGAGTTACCCTCCAACTGCTGGATAAAGCAAACCTGCCTTATTAATATTGGTCTTTGACCCAGTTCTTGAAGGTGAAGCAGTCTTCGAGAGGATGTCCTATTGCCCTATGATAGGAGCAATAGTCCGAGTGAGAGACTTCGCTTGCTTGCTCGGGGTGTTTGGACTCCGGGAGTGTAATCATCTGATGTTTTATGGCGAGATCAAGTATCTTCCATGTTTTATTCTGAGGGAAAGAGTATGCTCGACCCATCTTCTTTATAAGAGACGAGTCCGGATTGCTCGATTCCCGATCGCGTGGTTTCTTGGTCCCGCTTTGTCGCTCTCGAACACTTTTCCCGCTCTTTGATTTATTTCTGCCTTTGTGTCGGGCCTTTTATATGACGGGTTGACAGGGAGGAGCATTTTCATCTTTCGCAGCCTGTTGAAGAAGGCGTTGCGTCCTGGTTTTCTCGTAGATGGCCATTTCGCGATTGTAGTCATCTCGAACCTTTTGACCAGCTTCCCTTATAAGCTTGTCCATTTGTTCTTCGAACGACGGACTGGGTATTTTCACGTCGGGGGCACTTTCTGGTTCAGGGTTAGCATTCTCCCACTGAGCATCCCCTTCTTCATAAAAGTCATGTACGACGTAGAAGTCGCGGAGTAGCTCCCGTTTCTTGGACCGAATATATCCAAGCCCGATCGTTTCCATTCTCCCATTGGGCAACTTGCGCTGAGTTCCGGGAACGTTCCAGATCTTGTCATAGAACTTAGCTTTTCGAGCGGTCTGTTTGAAAGGTACGCCTTGGCGCCTTAACAACCTTTTCAAGCCTTCTGTGTAATATCTAGGCAGACGGATGGGCTGGAGCCTGTCAAGTGTAGAATCCGTGCCATGCCATATTTCTTTCTCCCTTTTGGTTTTCCCGAATCGGTAGAATAGGATCGCCTTTTCACCTTCTCATCTGGGAGGGACATAGAACGTCTGTAGCTCTTCCATACTATAGGTATCAAGCGCGTCTAGTTCTTTATGATGTTTGGGCGGAACCATGGAAACTTACAAACTTTGCTCTTCATTAGCGAATGTTTGTATTGAAGGACGAGCAGAGAATATAGCATTAACCTCGTCTTCCGAGTCGCTGCCGAAGATCAACATGGGGGCGGACGGTCCTGGTTTGTTGCACTGGGGCGGACCTAAGTAAACTATCCCTTCTTCCTCCTCGGTATCACTCCTGAAGACTGGAGTGGTAGGGATAGCTTTGTTTTCTGGTTTGTGACATCTCTCTGTGTCCTCGAAATCTGGCAAGATGTATTTTGCATCTTCGTATTTCTGGACTTCGTTCACGGAGAATGGGTTTATCTCTCCTGTCACAGTATACTCGAGACCATCCTTGAAATACTTCATACACTGATGTTGTGTAGAAGGGATGATATTGTACTCGTATAATCAAGGCCGTCCGAGCAAAGCGTTATAGCATGCTTTGGCGTCAATGACGTGAAATTTAATATCCGTGACAAGTAGCCCGAATCGTAACGTCAGTATCACAGACCTGAGAGTCCGTGATGACTGGGAGTCAAAATCGGAGATCGTGATTTTATCGCGAGCGAGGTGTTGAACGCTCATGCAGATTTCCTTTAACACCCGTACGTTAAGGAGGTTGACGGAAGACCCATTGTTGACCAGGATTTTGCCTGTCTTTATATCGTGGCAGTATCCTGAGACATAGAGGGGACGGTTGTACTCGCACGTCCCAAGGAGGAGGTCTTCATCGCCGAAGGTGATATCGGCTGTGTGCACTTCTTCTAGATCATCCTTCATATTTTCTTCAGCGAGGAAAGCTTGGAATTGCTCTGGCCCTTTCAGCGCCTTGATCAATGAATCTCTTGCTTCTTTTGATAGCAAAAGGGCGTCGAGAATGCTGAGCTGCGAAGATAATTTCCTTAGGTGCGCCAAGACGGTGTAGTCCACCTTACTTTTCTTTAGTGAATCCTTGGCGGTCAGCTCTTTCATGACTTGGTCATCTAGGGCGATATCCTCAGAGACCTTTTCTTTCCCCTTATCTTTTCTATTTGACCCACTGTTCGAGGGCCCAAGATTCCTTTCGGACAACTTACGATTGCGTAGCTGAATATTTTCACAAGTCTTTGGTTCCTCCAATTTTCCTAAGGTGGACTCTTTGAAGAGAGGACCGGGGGTCATTTCCTCGTCAGAATCGCTCCCGAAGGTGAGAACTTGCGATCCCCCGGCGTTAACCATGAGACAGTCACTGACAATTCTTTTACGCCCCTCGGTCGTACTTCTTTGCTCCCGACTAGTTTTGCGTTTCATTCGTTTAAAATGTTGTCGGTGAGTAACATATCCCTGCCACCATCTTTTAAAGGTGTTGCACTCTTCGGTAGGGTGTGCAATCTTTCAATGATATAGACAGTAGCTAGGATGCATCTCTACTTCACCGACAGTGTTTCCTTCGGAGGGTGGTAGCTTCATTCCCATTGATATGGCTTTAGCAAACCTTTTCCTCGTCTTGAACTTGTTTTTATTCACGACGGATGTCCCTTGATTCGGCGGGAGTGTCTCGACTCTTTCGTCCAGTCGCCGGCATTTAGTCTTTTCAAATATGGCCATCTCATGCTCCCGATCAGCTTTACTTTTCAGAAGAGCTTTGTTTAGGAATGCGTCGATCATCTCGTCTGAAGGCCCTGGAAGTTCCGGTTCAGGCCCTGCCCCCAGTCACTTGGTGCAAAGGGCCTCTTCATCGTTTATTGATGAGTGAGAGATCGCATGGCAGCTTGCTACGCAATCCTCAGATTCATCCGACGAGTCTTCTCCATCATCTCTGTTTCCCCCAATCAGAGCAAAGCTCTGCTGGAAATTCAAAATTCAAATTTTGAAGCAACGCTTCAAATCCCGGGCGCAACGCTCCACGTGTCTGGTGCAAACGCATCAGCGCAGCGCCCAAGGCAGCGCACCCAATCAGAGCAAAGCTCTGTTTTAAAAGTTAATTGAAGCAACGCTTCAGTTGCGCTAGCACTGCGCTGCGCGACATGTGTCAGCGCAGATGTGTCAGCGCAGTTGCGCTGCGCTTTGCGCTGGGGCATTTGCGCCAAACAAAATTAAATTTCTAAGAAATCTTTCTGTTCTTGTTAAAACAAGAAGATTTTCTTCTGTAAAACATAAGCCCTTGGATCAAAGATCCAACGGTGGGGAAAATTCTCCCAAATCACTCAGAGAAAGATCTCTTTAACAAATTTAACTAATTTATGGGCACTATAAAAAGGACCCCAGACCCCAATTCAGAGGCATCAACATCTGGCTAAAAAAAAAAAGAAGAGAAGAGAACTCTCGAGAACTCCTCAAGAACACAAAAAGGTAAAAATCTTTAAAGGAAGAGAAAATTCTCTGATGAACAGATCATTGATCTAAGAACAAGATCATTGATCTTTAAGAATAAATAAATAAATGAATAAATAAAATAAAAATAGTGCTTTGCATTTGTTATGAACCTTTGGTTCTCTGAGATAAGGAAAAACAAGGAAAAACTTGTTTTTTCTTTGATCTAAATTTAGATCAAGAGATCAAAAGTGCTTTGCACTTCTGTTCTTGAATCTAAAAGATTCTTAGTGCTTTGCACTTCCAATTTGCGCTGTTGCGCTCCTGGATTGGCGCCACGTGTCAGCAGCGCATGCGCAGCGCATCAGCGCAGCGCACTGCGCTCGCGTGACACGTGTCGCCACCACAAGAGCTTGCGCTCCCTGATTGGCGCAAAGCGCCTGACAAATGCAGTGCATTACTTAAAGGGCCAGGCCCAAGTCAAAAGACCTAATAGGCCTAAATAAATTGCAAAGCAATACAAGGGCAGAGCCCCATTTAAATTGATACTCTGTTTTGAGCAGAGCCCAAAATAAATGAATGCTCTGCATCATTTATAGAAGGGCAGAGCCCAGGCCAAACAAAAATAGAAAATAATGCAATGCATTATGGGCCAAGCCCTGGCACAGGTCTAATAGACCAACAACAAATAGAAGTGTTGAACTGGACTTAGCCCAATCGTGGCCGTGAGTCCTCAAATTAAATTAACTGAGCAAGATTGCTCCCCTAAATCAATTTACATCCGGTTCGAGGGTACATCTCCGAACTCTTTTGACATCCATCGTTGTAATTCTTCAACGACGTCAAAGAGGTGACGGGTCCCAACGACCACACATCAATGATGGACTGCGGGGTCCTTAAACTCGTGGACCGAGACGTCCCTAAACTAATATTGGACCGAAACGTCCTTAAACTAATATCGGACCAAGACGTCCTTAAACTAAAAGACCTCTACGTCACTAAACTGGCGATGGACCGAAACGTCCTTAAACTAATAAAAGACCTCCACGTCCTTAAACTGGCGATGGACCACTACGTCCTTAAACTGGCAATGGACCACTACGTCCCTAAACTGGTGATGGACCACTACGTCCCTAAACTGGAACAATAGAGCCTCCAAATGCTTTTTTGCCGGATCTAAACGGTCCCGTTTAAGTTGATCTTAGCCCCAAACACGGCTAACGTATCCTTAAACATTCAAAAGGACTATAAAACCCAAATCAGCTTTGGCTCAAGGGTAGATCTCCGAACTCCTCTGACACCTATCGTTGTAATCCTTCAACGACGTCAGAGAGGCGACGAGTCCCGACGGCCATATATTAAATGGATCACCCCGTTAAGTTGATCTTAGTCTCAAACAGGACTAACGTATCCTTAACGAACGTTTAAGTTGATCTTAGCCTCAACGCGGCTAACTTAAACAAAAACACCAAACCCAAATCTCAGTAAATACGGATTTGGACTAATCCATGTCCTACGGGCGACGGCATTACTCAGTCTCCGTATACAATCCACGGGCAACCACAAACAAAACAAACATGTAAGTCCATGCTACCTCTCCCGGTACTTTCGGGAATGCGGAATTTGGTAGAAAACGATTTTCTTAAAGATGGTAACATGGACCTAAAACCCGGATCTTGGTTAAACATCTATCTAACAACCTAACTATGAGTTTTAGCTACTCGGTTAGGGGGTTATACCTTGCTTGTCTTGAACTCCTTCGTCTTCAAAGCTCCGATGGTGGTCCGATGGCTTCTTCTCGTCGTCTCCGTACGCCGAAGATAGATCCACCTGAAAGCTCCAACCTTTAGCTCCTTCTTCGTTCTTTGAAGAAACTAGTTCACTTGGTTTGCTAAACCTAGTGAACTAGAATGAGTAGAGAAGAAATAGAATGGGATTTTATCTATGGTTCTTGATTCTCAACTCATGAGACAAGAGAACCATAGATCAAGAGAGGGAGCAAGAGGTTGAGGGTGAGAGCAAGAGGAGAGCTCAAGAACAAGAGAGAGAATGAGCAAGAAAGAATGAGCAAGTATTTTGTCTCTCACCCTCTCATAATCCAAAGCAATGATAACTCATCATATTAACAAAAGTCTTATGTGATGGTTAGAAGCAACCACAACCATATCATTTCATGCACTCATTTTACACAAATGAGCAAGTAAACAAAAGTCTTTGCCATGAAATGATGGCTATGGTTATCATGATGGTCAACTAGTCAAGCCTAGTCAACCGGTCAACAAGTCAACAAAAGTCAACAAGTCAACAAAGTCAACAAGTCAACAAAAGTCAACAAGTCAACAACCATATCACCATAATACTTAATTAATATAATAGTTAATCACATATCATATTCTCATTAGGGTTGAGCATAAAGTCAAATAGTCAACGGTCAACTGTCAACAACCCTAATGAGAATCCACTGCCTCTGCCTCCCTGTCAACTGTGCATACACACCCGCATCCGCGTTCCGAGGAACACGAATGCAAACTGGATAAATCCAATCCCATATGGTACACTAGGATCTGGCTTAAACCAAAGCCCGCTAGTGTAAACTGTCCGGACACTGTACGTGCACAAGTGCACGGATGTGACCGAACCCTGTCGCAAAACCATGCGACCTGTCGCAATACCATGCGACCTCTACTCTTTTGCCTAAAGGCGAAAAGCTTTCTGTGTGGGACTCTAAAGACTCGACACTACGCTGGCAGTGGGTTTAACCACAGACCGCAAGCGGCACTAGCTGTGCGTAACGGTCCCCAGGTAATGCCGACAAGAAGACGGACGAGGCGAAACCCATCTGAACTCCTACTGAGCCTGAGTGTGACATTCTCCGTACAGTCCGGTCTGTTCGTCTGATACATCGCATGGCGGGCCTAGGGGGCGGTAAACGTCAGTCCCCCAATAGCGGTACAAGTCGTGCCGGAGTGAAGCCCAATACACCCTGAGATAACACTGGAAACCTACCAGTATATCTCGTTTGCTCTGGCCAGGGACTACTCGTGTAATGGCTCTCCTAGACACAGCGCGATGTCAACCCCCAATACCGGGAGAGACGAATCCTGTCTAACCGTCACTGCCTCCAAGTGCTTCGGGACTGCACCCAACCACCACCTGTTTGCACGACTCCTTTGAGCCGTGGTAGGGTAGTGATCAAAGTACAGTGGGAACACACTCGAGGCGGAGTGACAGTGTCAAGTCAGCGGACTAAGCTGTACTCATGTCACCTGGGAACTGATAACTGACGATAGGTATAATACCAACTAGTCAGTTCCCGACGAGTCCTGTCCAGTGTACCCGTAACCTAACGAGCACCCGCATACTATCTCAAGTACGACGTACTGACGGCTGTGGGACAGACCGTCTCCCACACTGGGATGAGAAGCGCATGCGCTGGTCTACTCCGGAGTATCGATGCCCTGTCTCGATAGTCCTGCGACCAGGGACCTGAATAAGGATGTGCTTATAGATTACCCAGCCCCCACTAGTGTGACTGCCATCACAACGCTGGTAATCAAGCAAAGATCCTAAGGGCTCCACTAATGCGTATAAGTGATATACTGAAATAAACACAAGTACACATTGAAGTAGAAACAAACCAAGTAGCATACTACTATTTTGAGCAAGATTGTATATACAAGGTGAATATCCCAAGCATCCATTAAGTAATATACAAACTAGTATGATACAGTAATGGCCTCTAGGGCATATACACTAACAATCTCCCACTTGCACTAAGGCTATGTACTGGCGTATCGAAGACCTATCATCTCGATCAGCCGCTCGAACTGAGTCTGGGGCAGGGCCTTGGTGAATGGATCAGCAGTGTTATCTTCTGAAGCGACTCTCCGAACCTCGATCTCCTGGCGATCTACGATCTCCCTGATCAGGTGATACCGCCTCAAGATGTGCCTGGATCTCTGATGGGACCTGGGTTCCTTCGCTAAAGCTATAGCCCCATTGTTGTCGCAATACAGAGGTATTGGATCAACAATGGACGGAACCACCTGAAGTTCTTTCAAGAACTTCCTCATCCAGACAGCTTCTTTTGCGGCATCAGATGCAGCGATGTATTCCGCTTCCATCGTCGAGTCTGCAACGGTTTCTTGTTTGGAACTCTTCCAACACACCGCCCCTCCATTGAGGGTAAAGACAAAACCCGACATGGACTTGGAATCATCCTTGTCACTCTGGAAGCTGGAGTCAGCAAAGGCCTCGATCTGGAGGTCTTTTCCGCCATACACCAAGAACATCTCCTTAGTCCTTCTCAGGTACTTGAGAATGTTCTTTACCGCTATCCAGTGTTTCTCCCCAGGGTTTGACTGATACCGGCTTACCACACTCAGTGCATAAGCTACATCCGGTCTGGTACACAACATCGCATACATTATAGAGCCTACCGCAGAAGCGTAGGGTATAATAGACATGCGATCCCTCTCTAAATCAGTCTTGGGAGACATCTCTTTGGAGAGGGTGATCCCGTGACAAGCCGGTAGGTTACCGTGCTTGGAATCTTCCATACTGAACCTCTTCAGTATGGTGTCGATGTACCTGGACTGCGAAAGTCCTAATATCCTCTTGGATCTGTCACGGTAGATCCGGATACCCAGAATGTACGAGGCATCACCCAGGTCTTTCATGGAGAACCTGTGTGACAAGAACCCCTTGACAGATTGTAGCATAGGAATGTCATTTCCTATTAAGAGAATGTCATCCACGTATAAAACGAGGAATACTACAGTTCTCGCTACAAATCTACTATAGATGCATGGTTCATCTGGATTTTTGATAAAGCCAAATTCTTTGACCGTCTCATCAAAGCAGATGTTCCAACTCCGCGATGCCTGCTTTAGTCCATAGATGGACTTAAGCAACTTGCACACCTTTCCGCTGCTCCCACTCTGAATGAAACCCTCTGGCTGGTCCATATAGACACACTCCTCTAAATTTCCATTTAGAAAAGCTGTCTTTACGTCCATTTGCCAGATCTCATAATCGTGGAAGGCAGCAATGGCAAGAAGGATCCGAATGGATTTCAGCATGGCTACTGGAGAAAAGGTTTCGTCGTAGTCCAAGCCAGGTCTTTGACGAAAACCCTTTGCTACCAGCCTAGCTTTATAGGTCTCAACCTGTCCATCTACACCAATCTTCCTTTTGAAGATCCACTTGCATCCTACGGGTTTTACCCCGTCTGGAGCAATGTCCAACGTCCATACCTTATTGGTGTACATGGACTCCATTTCGGTCCGCATTGCATCCAGCCATTTCACTGAGTCAACGCTCTGAACGGCCTGCTGGAAGCTAGTAGGCTCATCATAATCTATGATGCAATCCTCTCTATCCCCGTCTACGAGAAAACCGTAGTATCTCTCGGGCGGATGAGTCTGCCTACTACTCCTGCGGAGCGGCGTAGGAATGTCCTGTTCTTCCGAACCCTCTGGTTCCACTAAACTTTCAGTAATAGTCCGTGGTTCTGGAATTTCTTCCAGTTCTACTGCGCTCCCACTTATTTCTTTTTCTATGAACTGGTGTTCTAGAAAGTGGGCATGACGAGAAACAAGAACTTTTTGTTCCTCTTCACAGTAGAAGAAATATCCCTTGGAATTCTTTGGATATCCCACAAACTTGCACAGTACTGAGCGTGCCTCGAGCTTGTCCGCATGCTGCTTTTTGACAAAAGCTGGACTTCCTCATATCTTAATGTGATTAAGATGGGGTCTCTTCCCACACCACATCTCAAATGGCGTAGTAGGCACAGTCTTAGTGGGAACACGGTTCAAAAGGTATGCGGCTGATTCTAGCGCATATCCCCAGAATGATCACGGCAACTCAGCGTTACTCATCATGGACCGCACCATATCCAATAGGGTGCGGTTCCGTCTCTCCGATACACCGTTATGTTGCGGGGTGTATGGAGGAGTAAGCTGAGAGAGAATTCCATTCTCTTTTAAATAGTCCAGGAACTCGGCACTTAAGTATTCTCCACCTCGATCCGATCTTAGAATCTTAATACTTTTGCCGGTCTGTTTCTCCACTTCATTCTTATACTCCTGGAATTTTCCAAAGGCCTCGGACTTATGTTTCATTAAGAAGACATAACCGTACCTTGAGAAGTCATCCGTAAAAGTAATGAAGTAAGAATGTCCGCTTCGGGCATGTGTAGACATTGGACCGCACACGTCACTGTGTACGAGTCCTAAGAGCTCGCTCGCTCTTACTCCATGTCCAGTAAACGGAGTCTTTGTCATCTTTCCTTTGAGACAGGATTGACAAGTGGCATACGACTGATATTCGAATGCATTCAAATACCCTTCTGTATGTAACTTCGTCAACCTTCTCTCATTGATGTGACCCAATCTACAATGCCATAAGAAAGTCTGATTTATTTCTGGAGACTTTCTTTTGTGTGTATTCTGGACATTAAAAATCTGTGGTTGGTTTAACACGTATATACCATTACTCAAAGTACCTGACCCAATCAAAACTTGATTAAGGTGAATGTTTACAACATTGCTTACAAACGCAAATTCATAACCTTCTTTAGAAACTAAAGATACAGAAATGATATTACAAGTTGCGTTGGGTACAAAAAAGCAATTACGCAAAACCAAAACATGTCCATCTGACATTCCCAGGTGATAGTCCCCCACGGCTTTAGCATCCATGCTAGCTCCGTTCGCAACTCTGAGGGTCATATCACCTGCCTTCAAAACCCTACGGTTTCTCAACGCCTGCAAAGAATTACAGATATGAGATCCTGATCCGGTATCCAATACCCAGGAAGTAGAGTTTATTGAAAGACAGTTTTCAATAACATACACACCTGAAGCTGAAGCTGCAACCTGCTTCAATTCCTGTGTTCTGGCCTTCCAGGCCCTGCAATCATTCTTCCAGTGTCCTCTCTTATGACAATAGAAGCATTCTTCCTTATCCACAAGCTTCCCCGCTATCTTTGTTGCTTTACCTTTTCCCTTCGTATCCACTTTACTAACACCGCCCCTTGGTTTGGCGGGGGCCTTCTTCTTCTTTCCCTTGGCTTTCGCCTTGGACCTAGAAGAAGATGATCCTCCTACAAACAAAGTGGATGTTTCCCTACCTTTCTGTAGGGTGCCCTCTGCGCTCCTCAGCATGTTGAGGAGCTCTGATAGTTCAACCTCTTTTTCTTGTAGGTTGAAGTTCAGTATAAACTGGGCGTAAGTGGAAGGAAGGGACTGGAGAACTATATCCGTATATAGCTCACTCTCCAATGTGATCCCTAGGTCAGCGAGCTCCTCAATGTAGCCGATCATCTTTAGCACGTGCTCGGCTACTGATGATCCGACGGCCATTCTTGTCGAAAATAACTTTTTCGACGCTTCGTATCTTGCGATACGTGATTGCTCTCCATACAGTTCTTTTGTATGGAGCAATATGGACTCCATGTCCATATTCTCATGCCTCCTCTGATGTTCGTTGTCCATCGAGGCAAGCAGGAGGCATTTGGCCTTCGCGCTATCAATCTCCCAAGTCTTACGGATTTCCTTATCCGCGACGCTGGAAGTTGGACCAGGGACAGGGGGAGCTTTGGTGGTAAGAAGATACCCCAGCTTGTCATAAGTGATTGCTATCTTGACATTCCTGAGCCAATCTTTGTAGTTTGGCCCTGTCAGTTTGTTTTTATCTAGGAGTAACTTAAGTCCAGTCATGTTGATTGGTCGCTGCAATTAGGAGAGAGAAGAAGAAACACTCAGCATGATGCTCTTGCAAGTTTAGAGTGGTTTTTAGTTTGTCTAAACAGGATGGCTCCCACTGTTTCTCGAATCCCTCCTCAAACCATAAAGGAAGAATTAGTCAGGATCAATCCCACCGTACAATACTTGCTTAACCGTTCAGCCAGGCCGGTGTCGGTACTTCGAGGGAGGTTTTCCAACGCTTTCGCGAAGTTCCTTAATTAAAGAACCTCTTTTCCCTGGGGGCGTAGCCCCGCTAACACCTTTCTAGGCACCTACTAGGTTTATAGCATTGATCGTTAAGTGAGAAATTTCCCGAGGAGTAGCATATACTCACAGTAGGATCGGGATCCAAATATCATTGCATGACGAAACTGAAGGAATCCTACCAGAATCATCACACTCCAAATGGTATGCAAATCTAGCAAGTTTCAGTACTTATGAAACTCCCGATGTGGATTTTTGCCCCATGCTCTTATGACCTTGACTTTGGCCAAAATATCATAAGTCACATGTCAAGTTCTACCCGTCATTATCCAGGTTAATTTGGATCCATCCGTACCTACCCTTGACTTTGGCCAAAATGGCAGTACGACTGTCCCAAACCAACGCATCTATCTATGCTACACATGAACACCCAATAGCTACCAATCACTGTGCCTTGACTTTGGTCAACATACACAGCTTGAATACTATTGACTATTCATGCGAAACGACGGAGGGCTACGGATGGTTTTGGCAAAACCGTGAACGTAGTGAACTTGATTTGGTCGATGGAACGAGATAGCTTTTAAAAGGAGTGGCTCAAGCTCCGCATTTAAAAGTTGTTTTTGAAAAGAACCGAGTGGTTTTTCGAAAGTGTTCCAACGACTTTAACTTGGTTTATTATCTTGCATTAGTTCTTTTAATGCGTGATATTCTTGCATTAGTTCTTTTAATGCGTCCCATCATTTAATCCTACCATTGCAGAAAACAACCAAAATATGACGTACGCTTATGCCATTCGCATTCGCCACGGGGCCCCGTCATTACCCGTTAGGTTACTTAACTAACGACAGAGCGGGGGCTGGGCTAGCGCGTCTGTAAAACATAAGCAACGCCTAAATAATATCATATATAGATATACTGCAATGATAAACATTTCAGATCACAGATAAATACATTGGATATACTAGCAATCTGTAATTTGTACGAGCCTGTAACAAAAACAGATAACACGGTCGCGGTGAATAGCCAAAACCCCACCCAAGACCCCTACGGGTGCGGCAAACTACCCGCCAAGTACCCGAAGCGTAGCAACCTCCCTCATCTCCATGAGTAGGCCACTCGACACTTCGGCATACCCGGTAGTTTGTGTACCCCCTCCATGGGTCTATCCTAGGAGCAAAAACAGTAAAAAGAAATTATACAATGACGGCTACAACCCCTTCCCGGTTGTGCGGCCATACAAATAATTATTACATCAATTTACAAATTTACATGAATTGCAAGAAAAGAAAACTCTCGTCTCACAACCCCCGGCTATTCACCCGCGACAATCCAACATATTTATATACACATTCCAGCACATTACAGATCACAGATTTGTATAACCCCCACTAATCGACATATAGCGATTAGTAGACGTTCAATACAAATATCACATTACAGAAAAACCCGTTAGCTCAAGTCTTTTAGAAGTTCGATCAAAAATACGGATTTTCGGGACCCCAAAATAAAATTTTCGTTCTGGAAAATCTGGGTTGAAAATACATATACTAAAAATCCCAAAATACCCCAATTAGCAAACTGCAAAAAATAAAACCCATGACCGAGTCAACTAGGCCGCGGTTCCGCGGCGGGATCGTGCTCCCGCCGCGGAACCGCGGAGCTTTGATCGAGTCATGGGCCCAAATTTTTGCAGTTTCTTTAAAAAAGCCTGAGTCGATTTTTGGTGTATATTAAAAAAGTTTTCCAGCACTTTTAAAATCGACAGAAAGTTTAAAATTCCGGGGTTCGTTTCGGGACTTTTTCGTTGATCGATCTTCTAGTTACTTGCTAACATGTTAGATAGAGTTTAACCTGGCTCTGATACCACTGTAAGTCCATGCTACCTCTCCCGGTACTTTCGGGAATGCGGAATTTGGTAGAAAACGATTTTCTTAAAGATGGTAACATAGACCTAAAACCCGGATCTTGGTTAAACATCTATCTAACAACCTAACTATGAGTTTTAGCTACTCGGTTAGGGGGTTATACCTTGCTTGTCTTGAACTCCTTCGTCTTCAAAGCTCCGATGGTGGTCCGATGGCTTCTTCTCATCGTCTCCGTACGCCGAAGATAGATCCACCTGAAAGCTCCAACCTTTAGCTCCTTCTTCGTTCTTTGAAGAAACTAGTTCACTTGGTTTGCTAAACCTAGTGAACTAGAATGAGTAGAGAAGAAATAGAATGGGATTTTATCTATGGTTCTTGATTCTCAACTCATGAGACAAGAGAACCATAGATCAAGAGATGGAGCAAGAGGTTGAGGGTGAGAGCAAGAGGAGAGCTCAAGAACAAGAGAGAGAATGAGCAAGAAAGAATGAGCAAGTATTTTGTCTCTCACCCTCTCATAATCCAAAGCAATGATAACTCATCATATTAACAAAAGTCTTATGTGATGGTTAGAAGCAACCACAACCATATCATTTCATGCACTCATTTTACACAAATGAGCAAGTAAACAAAAGTCTTTGCCATGAAATGATGGCTATGGTTATCATGATGGTCAACTAGTCAAGCCTAGTCAACCGGTCAACAAGTCAACAAAAGTCAACAAGTCAACAAAGTCAACAAGTCAACAAAAGTCAACAAGTCAACAAAGTCAACAAGTCAACAACCATATCACCATAATACTTAATTAATATAATAGTTAATCACATATCATATTCTCATTAGGGTTGAGCATAAAGTCAAATAGTCAACGGTCAACTGTCAACAACCCTAATGAGAATCCACTGCCTCTGCCTCCCTGTCAACTGTGCATACACACCCGCATCCGCGTTCCGAGGAACACGAATGCAAACTGGATAAATCCAATCCCATATGGTACACTAGGATCTGGCTTAAACCAAAGCCCGCTAGTGTAAACTGTCCGGACACTGTACGTGCACAAGTGCACGGATGTGACCGAACCCTGTCGCAAAACCATGCGACCTGTCGCAATACCATGCGACCTCTACTCTTTTGCCTAAAGGCGAAAAGCTTTCTGTGTGGGACTCTAAAGACTCGACACTACGCTGGCAGTGGGTTTAACCACAGACCGCAAGCGGCACTAGCTGTGCGTAACGGTCCCCAGGTAATGCCGACAAGAAGACGGACGAGGCGAAACCCATCTGAACTCCTACTGAGCCTGAGTGTGACATTCTCCGTACAGTCCGGTCTGTTCGTCTGATACATCGCATGGCGGGCCTAGGGGGCGGTAAACGTCAGTCCCCCAATAGCGGTACAAGTCGTGCCGGAGTGAAGCCCAATACACCCTGAGATAACACTGGAAACCTACCAGTATATCTCGTTTGCCCTGGCCAGGGACTACTCGTGTAATGGCTCTCCTAGACACAGCGCGATGTCAACCCCCAATACCGGGAGAGACGAATCCTGTCTAACCGTCACTGCCTCCAAGTGCTTCGGGACTGCACCCAACCACCACCTGTTTGCACGACTCCTTTGAGCCGTGGTAGGGTAGTGATCAAAGTACAGTGGGAACACACTCGAGGCGGAGTGACAGTGTCAAGTCAGCGGACTAAGCTGTACTCATGTCACCTGGAAACTGATAACTGACGATAGGTATAATACCAACTAGTCAGTTCCCGACGAGTCCTGTCCAGTGTACCCGTAACCTAACGAGCACCCGCATACTATCTCAAGTACGACGTACTGACGGCTGTGGGACAGACCGTCTTCCACACTGGGATGAGAAGCGCATGCGCTGGTCTACTCCGGAGTATCGATGCCCTGTCTCGATAGTCCTGCGACCAGGGACCTGAATAAGGATGTGCTTATAGATTACCCAGCCCCCACTAGTGTGACTGCCATCACAACGCTGGTAATCAAGCAAAGATCCTAAGGGCTCCACTAATGCGTATAAGTGATATACTGAAATAAACACAAGTACACATTGAAGTAGAAACAAACCAAGTAGCATACTACTATTTTGAGCAAGATTGTATATACAAGGTGAATATCCCAAGCATCCATTAAGTAATATACAAACTAGTATGATACAGTAATGGCCTCTAGGGCATATACACTAACAAAACACACACGACACGAAGTGAAATTCTGGAGAAGGAGAAAGTGGCTACCGCGATGCGGTAGCGTAATTAACTGCAGGGGCTTGCGCCTGCAGGGAAGAGCGTCCCCACAATAAAAAACCCCTCAAGCGAGGGGGAATCTGACAAAGTCTGCTACATCGGCCGCATCCGTCTAAACCACAGATACACGGTGCCATAAATCAACTTGGCATCTTCGGAGAGGTGGAAGGATAAAACCAAATAGCATCTGCCCCGAATCTCAGGCACAGGACGTCCTAACGTCTCGACCGCCCTTCGGAGGGGAATAGATTCTGGCACACCCGGTAGGACCTTTTCCTCTTTCCACTTCACACTTTGTGTGTCGTCTTCGCGAACTAATCGTGGTTTGCTGTGGTTGCCTGTGGATTCAAGGTACTAAGATTTGGTGTCTTGCTCCGTGCAGAAAACAGAAGATCGATGGTTTCGAACTGCACTGCCTGCAGCTGCAACTCTCGCTCCGTCATTGCTAGAGGAGTGACTTATGGGCCCCAAGCGGCCTCCCTTTTCAAAATGCCGGTGGAGCAGGTGGCTCAAGCTACCACTGGACTATTTTTTGGGACCATACTCCCACCAATGAGCTTCAACGCCCCAATGACATCGCAAGAAGCTCCAAAGAAGTCGGTCTTCGATCGACTTACCACTGCCGCGACCCCTCTCAACGGGTCGCCCAACTCCACTGCTTCAGTTTTTAACGGACTAGGCCAGAGCTCTAACGGGCCCATGAAGAAGCCTGCAATACCAGAAGGCATTATCCCAAAGCGGATAGCTTTCCCTACTCCAGTTTCAGGTGAAATCACCAAGGTTGCTTCCCCTGCTCGGAAGTCCGCTTTTGACAGGTTGGCCGCCCCTGTTCAACGGACGTCGGTCTTTAAAAGGCTGGCACCAGCAGATTTTGACCAACACAGGGGGCATGAGGAGGTCACCCCTATAGCTGAAACAACTCCATCAGTACGACATGCTCAACGTCGCCACTGGCGCCGAGTAAGGAAGGCTGGGGGCAACTCTTCCTCTGGATTTACTTCACCAGCTCCAACGGTGGGGATCGATGCTGCTGTTCCAACTGCGAACAGCTTTGAATTGCTGAACACGGTGCGCAGAAACTCTTCTACTGCAATGTTGAAACGAACTCCTTCAGCTGTGAAGAGTACTCCAGAGAAAAAGCTAGGGCAGCCCCCTCAGCGGCTGTCCTCTAAAATTTACGGGGTCTGGCGACAGGTCCAGGAGTCGGTGATTGATGAAAACTATCTCCACCAACAGAAAAAGAGGAAGGTTCGGCAAGAGAAGGATTACTCCGTCAAGCCACAAAAACCAATAGCTACTCGGGTGCCCACTACAACGGCCCCCTTAACTCCAATCGCTCAAAAGAAAAGGAGGCTGCAAAAAGCCCCTGTGAACATGGCGAAGCATAAAAGCGCTGAACACAAACGCCCTAAATCTGGGGGCATGGTGGTGCACACTGTTTATATGGCTTCTGGAAAGGAGGAAAGCCGCACTTCTACGGGCCACCGACCGCTCACCCGATCCGTGACGAAAGCCCAGGAGCAACAACAAAAGCTTCAGGAATTGATGACTGCAATGGCTGCACTCACTGGGCCAAAAGAAAGCTCTGAAACGTCCTCGGATGAGCGTCAAGAACAAAAAACTGACGCTGAGTTTCTTCGCCGGATATTGGAAAAGAAGGATAAAGAGACGGCGGAACAAGCGGCCAGCATAAAAAAAATGGCCCTCCTCTTCCAAGATATGGTAGGGATGATGTTACAGCCAGACCCTCCAGCTGAAGACCCTCCAATCATTGTTGAAGATGACGGAGGGGAGACATCTAATCCTCCGCCAGCTCTTTCAGCAGCCAAAGATGAAACCATTTCCAAGGCCGCACTAGACGATTATATAGCTCAGCAGATCCGGGTTCATCAGGCGAATGAAGCGGCTGGGCAAATTGCTAGAACCGGACGACCGTATCCGAGCTGGTATGACCAAATCAGTTACCCGCCGGGATATACGATCCCTAAATTCCACGTATATAAAGGGACAGGGAATCCGCATCAGCATGTCGCTCAATTCAGGGCCTTATGCGGCAATACTGGAGGTGATGACAAATTGTTGCTACGTCAATTCGTCGGCAGCTTAGCAGAAACAACCTTTGAATGGTATTCGGAGCTACCTAACAACTCTGTCAAAACATTTGCAGAGATGGAGCTACTGTTTACACAAAGATTCACGAGTGCTAATGAACGCACCCTGATTACAGCACTGATAAATGCCAAGATAAGGCCGGGCGAAATGTGGGTCCAATACACAACACGATGGCGAAACCTATGGTCAAAATGCGAACAACGCATAGAAGAGGCACCTGCGGTAGGCATGTTTGTGGGCACTCTCGATCCGCAGGCGACCATCTCACAATTCATGATGTTCTTCAGGCCGACCACCTTCCAGGCCTTGATTGACAAATTAGCCCAAATGGACCAGATGGGCCATGGACCGTCTCCTCCAAGACCCGATCCCCGAAATGAGAAAGGAAGAGGGAAAGCGATCATCGTCGTCAATGCTCAGCAAGAGTCGAGCAACTCAAAGCCGTCCGTTCGCCAAAACAACGTGCGCCCACGCCCATCCCTCGAAGAGAGGCTAGGACGTCCTTACTCGTTTCCTCAGAATAAAACGAGAAGATTGTTTGAGCTGGCAGTGCGTAACAGACTCATCGATCTGCTGAGTCCAAAGCGTCTATCGCAGCCAGGCGATCTTAATAATCCAAATTATTGCCCTTACCACCAAACGGTAAGTCACCCGATTGAGGATTGTTTCGTCTTTAAGGGGTGGATTGAGGATCAATACCTACAAGGCAAGTTCGCACTGTCGAAAAGCTGGAAGGTAAACCCACCACAGCCGCACATTCCAAAGAAGACGGACACGCCGGGGGCAGCTTGTTCTTTAGTCAAGGATGAAAACGATGGAGAAAACTCATCGGATGAATCCAAAGACTACGTAGCGACTTGTCATGTGATTTCTCACTCATTGGAAGACGTTGAAGAGGCTCCTTACACTGAGAAACCAATAGCTAATCCTGAGCCAGAGATCCTACAGCCATCAGACGATTTGATCGATGCCTTCCTAAATGAAATTCGTCTGAAAGCAAAAGCCAATCAAGAGCATGAAATGGCCATACTGGAAAGAGCCAAGGCATTCCCGTCAAATCAAAAGCCATACACTGCAGGTAAAAACGAATTCAAGATGAGGAAAAGGTTCGCCAAAACTCTATCAGTAGGAATGAAGCTACGCCCTCTGAAGAAAATACTCTCTCTGAGGTAGAGATGCACCCTAACTTCTGTTTATATCATCAGAAGATCATACATCCTACCGAAGACTGCGAATCCTTTAACTGTTGGTGGCAAGGCTATGTCGCTCAAAAGCAACACTTCGACAGGACAAAGTGTGAAGCTTGTGGACATCGAAAAAATGCGATATATGAGCGCAAAGGAGCCGCCGCCGACTGTCATATAGCCGACTTCAAGGGATCACAAATTACCACCTTTGGAAGCGACTCTAATGAAGAAGCTACCCCCAACTCTTCCCTCGGGGAATCTATTTCAGAAATAAAGGAATTGAGAAGCTGCGAGAACGTTCAGCCATGCAATCGCATGCTATTCGAAAAAAATCTCGGACCCATAAACAAAGGATCGAACAAAAAAGATAAAGGAAAAGGAAAAACGGCTTTCGTCACTAGGGCTCAACAACAATTAAGTGACCCTAGACCGATTGCTCTCCAAAGAAACAAGCGGGCCCTCCAAGAAAAGTTGAAACGTCCTTACTCGTTTTCGCAAGATAAAATAAGGGGACTGTTCGAGCTGGCAGTATGCGACAGACTCATCAATCTGCCGAGTCCAAAACGTCCATTGCGGCCAGGCGATGTTAATAATCCTAATTATTGCCCTTACCATCAAACGGTAGGTCATCTGATCGAGGATTGCTACGTCTTCAAGAACTGGGTTGAAGACCAATACCAACAGGGCAAGTTCGCGTTGTTGAAAAACTGGAAGGTAAACCCACCACAACTGCACGCTCCAAGAAAGAGGGATACGCCGGGGGCATCGTGGTCAGTCATAGAGAAAGCCCCATAGACCGAAAAGTCAATAAACTAGATATTCGCCTCAAATACGGCGACACTGGACCGAAGCGTCCTTAAACTAATGATGGACCGCAATGTCCTAAAACTTGCAAATGACCGAAATGTCTTTAAACTACTACCGCAGAATCCTCAGGCTGACAAGAATAAAAAAAAAGAAGAAAATAAAAAAAAAGGAAAAAAAAAGAATAAAAAAAGAATAAAAAAGAAGAAGAAAACGGTATGTCCATAAGCAAAATGGGCACGGATGAAAACCTGAAAGGGCTCCGTGAGTAAAAACAGCAGGACTACCGGCGAGTGTTTATGAAAACCCGAAAGGGCGCAACCTCGTTAAAAGACACTTACAAGGTCCTCTCGACCTTGTAAGGAGAAACTACCCGCGTGAGATCCTTACGACTCACAAGGGAGCAACACACTCAGGGATCCTCACGATTCCTAAGGAGAAAATACACTTGCGAGATCCTCACGACTTGTAAGGAGAACTCTCTTATGGGACCCTCACGGCTCATAAGATTTGAAAGTCTTAAGTTACAGAGACCTAAACCTGTGCTTAAGCAACCCCCACAACTTTCGACACTGCCCTATAAGTGGTCCAATACTAACCCTTGTATACAATCCACGGGCGCGAATAAACATTTCCCTAATCAAGTCCCATCCGAGACTGGGAATATGTTCGCACGGTGAATAACCCTTGTAAATCCTCTCGATTTATGAGGAGAAAACCCTCCTGTAGGATCCAAACGACTTACAGAGGAACGAACACTTAGGAATCATCACGATTCCTAAGGAGAAAATACACCTACAATATCCTCACGACTTGTAGAGAGAAATACCTTTGTGAGACCCTTACGGCTCATGAAGTCAAAAGCCTTAGTCGACAGGGCCTTAACCCTGCTCGCTAAGCCACCTTTGTTTGACATCGACAGAGGCAGGTGATGATTCGCTCCTGGCCATATCCCAGTTGTAGCGGTGCTAATGCCGAAATCGGTGTCTAATTTCAAGTTTACGGCGAAAAGCCAGTAGGCCGCATATGCATGCAGAATAGCCGAAATGATGGGGCAACTTGCAATAAAAAGCAGCAAGTAAAAGGTATGCATGCAGAATAGCCGAAATGATTGGGCAACTCGCAATAAAAAGCAGCGAGTAAAAATAAAATAAATATTCGAAATGATTGGGCAACTCGCAATAAAAAGCAACGAGTAGAAATAAAGTAAACAGCCGAAATGATTGGGCAACGCGAAAAATAGCCGAAATGATTGGGCAATCGCGACCCTCGCGATATAAAAGCTGAAATGATAGAACATCACGGAAAGAAATAAAAAATATATATGTAACGAAATTCATGCCCTATAGACGATAGCACAGCAATCCCTGTATACAATCCAGGGGCACAAACAAAGAGGGAACCATACCTTCCGGACAGGCTCCGTCAAAAAGCGAAGCCAAATCTCAACGGTTCAAAAACAACCTAGAGACAACCGTGACATTCGCCTTGATACAGTAGACGCAGTGTCAACAATAACGTTCTTCCTCCAACAAGCTTCGAATATGACAAAGTAAACGAAGCAAAGGCTAAATTCCTATCTTTAAGGTCTTGACGGCAACCCATATAAAGCCAGAAAGACAACTGGAGATCGTCTCACACCAGTGTGGAATGGTCACCACCTCGACGTTCGTCTCGACACAGTAGACGCAACATCATCAAACAAATGGAGCCACGGCAAAATTCCAGCTCCACCTCGACGCTCGTTTCAATACAGCAGACGAGTTTTCACCCCAGCGTTCTTTCTCCAGCGGGATTTGGACGCGACAATCAAACAAACGGAGCCACAGCAAAGTTCCAGCTCTATCTCGACGTTCGTTTCGATACAGCAGACGAGTTGTCACCCCAGCGTTCTTCCTCCAGCGGGATTCGGACGCGATAATCAAACAAACGGAGCCACGGCAAAATCCCTAGTTCCAAAACTCAACGGTTCATCAGCAAACTAAAAACAACTCCGACATTCGTCTCGATACAGCAGACGCGATGCCAGCAAAACGAAGCGAAGGCCAAATTCCTAGCTTCAGGGTCTTTCGCAACTCACATAAAACCTGAAAGACTATCGGAGATCATCCCACACCAGCACGGAGTGGTTATGACTCATCGGGCTCACCAAAATGAGCCTAACCTCAAGTAAAAAGCGGCATGGCAAATCCCTAACGCTTGCTCTTCCGACGGTCAAACTGCCTAGGAAGATTTCTTGAAGATGTCTTGTCCAGCCCCCGAAGGGATCAGAGACACGGCAGTCGCAGGGCTACTCGAACAGCACGATTTCCTATCGAGGACTATATCAGCTTATGCGACGGTACGATGGCCAAAATCCTAAGTACCACCAACCTTAACGGGCTTCTGTCGTAAAGAGCAGATGTTAAATGCGACGTTAAGATGTTCTTGCGAGAAACGCTCGATTCGTCTTGACTTGTGAAGAAATTGTTGAGGCGGCTCGACTCGTGAGATAAAGCCTTAGACAGTAGGCATAAAAGAAGCCTGTTTCCTAAGCAATGGGACCCTACAAGTTGATCTAAAATGGTCTCTTGCATACTATTCACGGGTCTTACTCTCCAAAGTCGAGTTTCGACAAGGAGGGAAACAACCGCTTACGGGTCCTCTCGACTCGTAAGAGGGAAAAATTCTCTTGTGGGATCCTTACAACTTATAAGAGAAAACCACACTTAGGAATCCTCACGATTCCTAAGGAGAAAACCACCTACGAGATCCTCTCGATCCGTAGGGAAAAAAGTCTCTATAAGACCCTCACGGCTCATAGAATTGAAAAGTCTTAGGCGGCAGATCTGAACCTGCGGCCTAATCCCTCGCTATCTTGTGAAGAAATCAAGATGCTTACTCTACTACCGGCTAATTGTGACAGCATGCTGATAATAAAAGGAAGAAAAGACGGAGAAATCGACACAAGACAAAAAATTGCGTGTATCTTTCATTCATAAACTTGATTGGGTACAGGATATATTATGTTAAAGAATGAAAAAATATATATACACATTCTTTTTATCTACAAGTACAAACGATACAAAGAGGGATAGCTACTGAGAAGGAAGTGTCTTTAATAAAGTCACAAGCTGCTCTCGCACTTCCTTCAGCGCTTCCTCCTGGGTAATGGCCGCAGCCACTTCCGCCTCCACCTGGGCCCGCTGCTGCAAGAAGAATGAAAGTTGCTCCTCCGCCGCTTTCTGGGCTGCTTCCTGGTTGGGTGCATCCCGCTCGACAACATCAAGTTGTTGCCTCAATGATAACCCTTCGGAAAGACATTGCAGAAGGCCCTCAAAGACAACCTTCAGCTGTGCGGCATTGGCCTCCACCCGAACACGCAGTTGGGCAGACTTGCTCGAAGTCTCACCGCGCTCCTTACGCCTTAAAATGACTTCTTGTTCGAGATGGCGAAAGTAAGAAGCGCTCTTCTCGATCCATGCCGTTCTTTGATTGCTGGCAGCCAAGGTCTCGGGAGCGGGACGCAGCGACTCCAACTGATATAGGCGGGCCTCGATCTCCCTGCAATGGTTAACCCAAGATGCAATGATGCCCTCATCATGAAAGTTCACGAGTATCGCCAGCATTGGGTTAACCACCGTCGCGAAGTCCGCGGCAGATGTAGGAGTCTCTACGTTGAGTTCCTCAACGTAGTCACTCAACATGCGCAGACTATTCACGGCGCCTTTTGAAGACGGGTTTCTTAGATAAGGACCGCCGGCATTGTAATGCGAGGCTCGAAGGGCGCCGAGGCCAGAACGACAGCTGAAAAGAAACAGGATGTGATCAGATAACAGTACGGAGAGTAAAAAGGGGATGTTATCAATGTGGTAGTCGTACCAGTTGAGACAGGTGGCAAGGTTGGAAGGGCCGGTAGCGCAATTGATCTTTTATACCCTCCTTCAATCTGTAGCACTGCAGTCGAGATAAGGAAAAAGGGTTAGAAGTAATTCTATCAATAAAAAAAAGAAGAAAGAGAAAGAAAGATGTCAATGGAAATCATACTCACCAACGCCACCAGAGGAAGAAGCAAGTGCGGATGAGAAGGAGAAGTGTGGAAGCAATACTTGATAAAGATGGTCAAGGAGCACTCCTGAAAAGACACAACCATACGACTTCAGTACGTAAATTATACGCCTGAAAGATGAGATCAATAAATTGCAAACCTATACCTTCCAATATCTTCGATGGTATGAGAGAGGGAGGAGAAGTGGCCACCGCTAAGACGGTCGTTGAAGGCGCTCCCTCGAGCAGTGGGGCATCGGCATTGGCTGCACCTGCGTTACAAGAAAAGGGAACTTGTCAGAAAGGATTATAAAATAAAGAAAAATAGCAACTTGGGGTTTACCTGAAGAGCTCCCGGCTGAAACGGAGACGACTCCATCCTCTATTGACATGAGGCCGCCGCCCGTGGCCTCATCACCCGATTCGATAGAGACCATCGTCATGCTCGCACGGCCAGGAGATAGCAGAAGATCGTAGGCAGGGAGGGCAATGATTGGAACATTGCCAGATTCTCGGGAGAGAGCGGCTGGCTCCTCCCCAAGAGTCGTGCTCATCTCACCTGCCACTCCTTCGGGCTCTGCAACCTCCATCGGCTCATCTGCCGTCACCACAAGGTCGCCGGCCTCAAGGGGCTCGTCTGCCACTACCCTGGGCTCAGTTGTAATGATCATTTCATCTGCCACCATTTCAGGCTCAGCATCAATGACCTTCTCGGCTATAGGCCCCTCAACCTCCGCATCAGGCTCCAAGGCCTCAATGATGTTGCCCACTATCGGCTCGGGTTCGGCAGGCACCGCCTCCTTTGTTTCCCTGGGTTCAACGGTCTCCACCTCATCCTCGGTCGGACTTGGCCCTGCAAAATAATATATATAAGAACCGTTGGCATTATAACTCTCACAATAAAAATTCTGAAAGAGACGTTACCTGAAGTGGACTTATCATTCGCGCTTCGAGTGGCATGTGCCACTTGTCTGCGAGCAGTGGATAGAGCAACGGGGGCCTCTTCGGAGGGAGTATTAGCCCGAGGGACAGTGCTTAGACCCGCTCCTGTAGCTAAAGCAGCCCGGCGCACCTTCGCCTCATGCCTCAGCCGTTTCCTTTCCTCCCGGGCCGTTGAGACGGACCTCACCAGAACCTCTCTCATTGAGGCGTCCTCGTTTGTATACAGGGATGCCTCCAAGCTCTTCAAGGCATCCCTCGTCGACTTGTCAAGTCGAGGCTCTTGCAGCAGCCCCGACGAGACCGAAACTCCAGTGACGGGTTCCGGAAGGATCTCTTCGTCGACTGGTATAACCCCTATAAAGAAACAATGGAAGAAAGTCAGGTTGATCATCGAGAAGAATTACGAAATTTGTTTTAAAAAAAGGGGGGGTAGGATATACCGGCGCCCGCTAAAGCGCGTTTCTTTTCCTCCTCCTGGAAGGTTTTCAAAGAGGCAGCAATAGCTTCTTCGGTAGAGACACCTGTTGAAAATGAGGAAGGGTGTTAGCCAAGAATGATAAAAAAAATGCGATGAAATGATGAAGAAAACAACTAGTAATTACCTGACTCAGCAAGTTTACTCAACCACGCTTCAAGCCTCGCTGATCACTCAGAAGCCGCAATGGCGGCCGCTATGTCGGTGTCTGCGGGGTCTACCATAAAGCCCTTATTGCTGCCATATTCACTTATTCCCTTGGTAAGAGAGGCCTTTGGCTCTAAGCTAAGAATCGCATCAAGGGAAAGGAGCGACTTTTTTTTCTTCTGCCCGCCAACCCTAGGTGCACGCGGGATCAACTTACGCTTAGCAGCCACCTTGGGATGGCGGGTCCCAATGTCCGCACCCACGCCGGACTCTGGCAAAACTACAACCACTGTCTCTACTGGAGCACAGGGCGCTGCAGGTGCATCTGTGATATCAAGGAGCGGCAATCCACGTGTAGGACTTTGCGCACGCGGTGGCTCGGTTCTAACCTCTTTTAGAGGAGCGACTACTGGAGTCCTAGGAACCAAAGGAGCGTTGCGATCGGCACCTGGAGGCGCACCCTTACAATCGACCAGTCGTCGCCTTTCCTCCTTTATAACTGCTCCGGTTGCATGACTATACCAGTCTTTGTACACATTAAGGAGTCGCGGAGCGTAAGCCGGCGCACTAATAAAAAAATGAGAGCTTGTATTCAGGCGCATGAAATGGTGTAGCATGTTCTCCATCCCTTCTTCAGTGGCAGTGGGTTCCAGCAAGAAGGCTTCCAAGGGGACCCCTTGATCGTAGCCCAGTTGTTGAGCAAAACGATGCAGGTTGTACCTCATAAAAATTGCCACACCATTCTGCCTAAAAAGTAGGAAGCCCGGTCTAATGGAATATAAGTGAAGGGTCTCCCGGGCCGTCAAAACTGAGGCTCCATCCTTAAAGACATCTTGTAATGGCCGCATCACAGTGGTAGACGCCTTTCCGATGGTCAATAACTTATCGACAAAGGACATCCCGGCTTCAATAGTATGAGGGCGAAGGAGTAAACCCCTGGCATCCCGCGGTGATGGGGTCACGATTGATGCACCAATCAGCTGTATAATGCGAGGGAAACCACACCTGTCAAAGAACAAGGGCCTTTTATGCATGCCGAAGACACCCGCCGTGTGTAGTTCGAGCCACGGTGCAAAGTAGTGCATCGGGAAGACCACGTGCAGCACCCCAGGCTCGTTAGCATCCGCCGATTGACTGAGGCCATGATATAAGTGCGCCAAGCCGGCGATCCCCACAACCACCTTTACCCCGATGACCATTTGGTGGGCCAGATAAAAGACCGAAGGCCGCATGCGATGAGAGTGCATTAGGATCGCAAACCAACTCAGCCATAGTCCGAGAAATCCTAAGAAAAATGCCTCCTCGTCCATCCCGGGGGCTGCAATTTCTACAAAAGAGATAGTCGGGAAGTCTGGAAGAAAGAAAACCTTTTGGTCTATCTCCATCGCTGGCAGGTTATCCAAACCTAGATCGAAAGGGTCATCCAAGGTGGCAGGCTTGGCCGCTTCTGACGAGATAACACTTGGGCGAAGGAACCGAGCTATGAAGTCCTCAAAATTAACTCCTCGACTCCCATGTTCGATAAAAAGGGACTCGTAGATGTTCAACACCTTGATCAGGCTCGGGAATTGGTGTTGAACAGCGTTTTCCGGCGTGATCCCCCTTACCATCGGCTTAGCACTGAAGACGTACTCATCTGTCGGGAGCAGCTCTTCATAGTGTTCTCCCATGACTGGTAGGCCAGATACCTCTGCGAATTCCTCCAAAGAGATGGACACTTCCCGATCCATCGCGAGGAAAGTGTGAGTGGGAATATTCCACTGCTCCAAGGAAAGCCTTGAACCACCAGGATGTACCGGGCCCACGGCAGGTAGCCGATCGGGTGGCAGGGAATTAGACCAAGGTTATATGATTGCCCCCAGGGTCGTGCTTCACCTTGACAGATACGACGCCCTAGGATATCCAGAACCATAGGACGCTGAACCGGTATCGCATCTATGGCGGGATGTAGGAAGCCCTTTGACGTCCAATCCGCCAACTCCACGGCATACTGCACCAAGGGTGGGGTAGCGTAGTGAATCGCTGTGATAGGCTCCGACGGCACTGAGCATGTGAAGCTGCGTCGACCCATAATGATCTGGTTATACCACGACCCCCAAAGATGGAGACTCTTGTACTCGGGGTCGTATTCCTTAATCATGGTCAAAACTTCACGGTCCAAGGGCGCTTCAGGAAACCCCTCCTCTGAACGGACAAACGGGAACGAGGTGTCGAGAGACATGGTGGCTGCAAATGAACAAAAATTAGCCGTTAGTGCTGCAATTCCAACGTTTAGCTTTTAAATTAACTAAATTTAAAAATTAATCACACTGCACAGCAGTGCAGTGGGTAGGAGACCGAAGGAGGACCCACAAAATCTGGATGACAATACGTCAGTTAAATAAGACAAACTCATCATTGGATGAGATTATCAATTGGTCCCCAGGAAAACATTCCCGTTAATAAAGAATCCCTAAAGACAAGGAGGAAATCTCCTCTTTCAGAGCAAAGCTCTGTCACAGAGCGACACTTGTCAAACTCTGGTCTCAAGGAAATAAGATTCCTTAAAAGAGCTTGGCTCTGTGATAATAATGAGAAAATATTTAAAACTCCTAAAGAAATTAAAAATTTTGAAGACTCTTAAGAGTTCTTCACTTTTAGATCAAAAAGATCTATTTGTCGATCCATGAGCAAAGCTCTGCTAATGGGTTGAAACCCATGAACAAGATCTTTGTAGATCTATAGATTCATAAGAGCAAAGCTCTATTAGGTGAAACTCCAAAGAGGATTTCTTCAGAAGATCTATGAGAGCAAAGCTCTATTGGTTAATTAAAATTAACTTAACTCAAGATTAACTTTACATAAAATTTTCTAACTTGGAAAATGAGAGCAAAGCTCCGAAGTTCTGGAAACGAGAGCAAAGCTCTGAAGTTCTAAGCAAGAGCAAAGCTCTGGAATCAAAATCTAGAAAATGGTGAAATTTTCTAAGGGCCAAAGGTCCTATTTATAAGGCGCTTGCGCCCCTTCAACTCACCCCTTGATCCAACGGTCAGGGGCTTGCCACCGCTGCACTCACGTGCGCGCCACGTGAGCGCAACGGTGGAGGGGCATTTGTTTCCGCCAATCAGAGCAAAACTCTGCTGGAAATTCAAAATTCAAATTTTGAAGCAACGCTTCAAATCCCGGGCGCAACGCGCCACATGTCTGGTGCAGACGCATCAGCGCAGCGCACCCAATCAGAGCAAAGCTCTGTTTTAAAAGTTAATTGAAGCAACGCTTCAGTTGCGCTAGCACTGCGCTGCGCGACACGTGTCAGCGCAGATGCGCTAGCGCAGTTGCGCTGCGCTTTGCGCTGGGGCATTTGCGCCAAACAGAATTAAATTTCTAAGAAATCTTTCTGTTCTTGTTAAAACAAGAAGATTTTCTTCTGTAAAACAGAAGCCCTTGGATCAAAGATCCAACGGTGGGGAAAATTCCTCCAAATCACTCATAGAAAAATCTCTTTAATAAATTTAACTAATTTATGGGCACTATAAAAAGGACCCCAGACCCCAATTCAGAGGCATCAACATCTGGCTAAAAAAAATAGAAGAGAAGAGAACTCTCAAGAACTCCTCAAGAACACAAAAAAGGTAAAAACCTTTAAAAGAAGAGAAAATTCTCTGATGAACAGATCATTGATCTAAGAACAAGATCATTGATCTTTAACAATAAATAAATAAATGAATAAATAAAATAAAAATAGTTCTTTGCACTTGTTATGAACCTTTGGTTCTCTGAGATAAGGAAAAATAAGGAAAAACTTGTTTTTTCTTTGATTTAAATTTAGATCAAGAGATCAAAAAGTGCTTTGCACTTCTGTTCTTGAATCTAAAAGATTCTTAGTGTTTTGCACTTCCAATTTGCGCTGTTGTGCTCCCGGATTGGCGCCACGTGTCAGCAACGCATGCGCAGCGCACTGCGCTCGCGTGACACGTGTCGCCACCACAAGAGCTTGCGCTCCCTGATTGGCGCAAAGCGCCTGACAAATACAGTGCATTACTTAAAGGGCCAGATCCAAGTCAAAAGACCTAATAGGCCTAAATAAATTGCAAAACAATACAAGGGTAGAGCCCCATTTAAATTGATACTCTGTTTCGAGCAGAGCCCAAAATAAATGAATGCTCTGCATCATTTATAGAAGGGCAGAGCCCAGGCTAAACAAAAATAGAAAATAATGCAATGCATTATGGGCCAAGCCCTGGCACAGGTCTAACAGACCAACAACAAATAGAAGTGTTGAACTGGACTTAGCCCAATCGTGGCCGTAAGTCCTCAAATTAAATTGACTGAGCAAGATTGCTCCCCTAAATCAATTTACATCTGGTTCGAGGGTGCATCTACGAAGTCCTTTGACATCCATCGTTGTAATTCCTCAACGACGTCAAAGAGGTGACGGGTCCCAACGACCACACATCAATGATGGACTGCGGGGTCCTTAAACTCGTGGACCGAGACGTCCCTAAACTAATATTAGATCGAGACGTCCCTAAACTAATATCGGACCGAGACGTCCTTAAACTAATATTGGACTGAGACGTCCTTAAACTAAAAGATCTCTACGTCACTAAACTGGCGATGGACTGAAACGCCCTTAAACTAATAAAAGACCTCCATGTCTTTAAACTGGCGATGGACCACTACGTCCTTAAACTGGCGATGGACCACTACGTCCCTAAACTGGTGATGGACCACTACGTCCCTAAATTGAAACAATAGAGCCTCCAAATGCTCTTTTTCCGGACCTAAACGGTCCCGTTTAAGTTGATCTTAGCCCCAAACACGGCTAACGTATCCTTAAACATTCAAATGGACTATAAAACCCAAATCAGCTTTAGCTCAAGGGTACATCTCCGAACTCCTCTGACACCTATCGTTGTAATCCTTCAACGATGTCAGAGAGGCGACGAGTCCCGACGGCCATATATTAAATGGATCACCCCGTTAAGTTGATCTTAGTCTCAAACAGGACTAACGTATCCTTAACGAATGTTTAAGTTGATCTTAGCCTCAACGCGGCTAACGTATCCTTAAACTAAAACACCAAACCCAAATCTCAGTAAATACGGATTTGGACTAATCCACGTCCTACGGGCGACGACATTACTCAGTCTCCGTATACAATCCACGGGCAACCACAAACAAAACAAACACACACGACACGAAGTGAAATTCTGGAGAAGGAGAAAGTGGCTACCGCGATTCGGTAGTGTAATTAACTGCAGGGGCTTGCGCCTGCAGGGAAGAGCGTCCCCACAATCAAAAAACCCTCAAGCGAGGGGGAATCTGACAAAGTCTGCTACATCGGCCGCATCCGTCTAAACCTCCGATACATAGTGCCATAAATCAACTTGGTATCTTCGGAGAGGTGGAAGGATAAAACCAAATAGCATCTGCCCCGAATCTCAGGCACAGGACGTCCTAACGTCTCGGCCGCCGTTCGCACTTCGACCACAGATTCCGCCGAACATGCCCACCGCTGCTGCTTCTTCGATGAACTGTGAAATAGTTGCATGAGGGTTTAGGGTACCCACGAACATGCCCACCGCTGCTGCTTCTTCGATGCGTCGTTCGCACTTCGACCACAGATTCCGCCATCGGATCATGTATTGAACCTAGGTCTCGCCTGGCTTCACCCTGGCGTTGATCAATGCTGTTATCAGAGTGCGTTCACTAGCACTCGCGAATCGCTGGGTGAATAACAACTCCATTTCTGCGAAAGTTTTGACGGAGTCGTTTGGAAGTTCGGAGTACCACTCAAACGCCATCTCCGATAAGTTGCCGACGAGTTGGCGGAGCAAAAGTTTATCATCACCATCGGTGTTGTCACAGAGGGTCCTGAACTGGGCGACGTGCTGGTGGGGATTGCATGTCCCCTTGTACACATGGAATTTCGGGATCGTATAGCCCGGCGGGTACTTTATCTGATCATACCAGCCTGGATACGGTCGCCCAGTTCTAACAATTTGCCAAGCCACTTCATTCGTCTAGTGAACTCGTATCTGCTGAGCGATATAATCATCCAGGGCGGGCTTGGAAATAGTTTCCTCCTTGGCTGGTGAAAGAGCCGGAGGTGGATTTGACATTTCTCCTCTATCATCTTCAATTATTACTGGGGGATCTTTGGCTGGGGGATCCGGCTGGATCATCATGCCCACCATATCTTGGAACAGAAGGGCCATTTGTTTTATATTGGCCGCTTGTTCTACGGCTTCTTTGTCCTTCTTTTTGAGCATTCTCCGAAGAAATTCAGCATCAGTCTCGTGTTCGTGACGCTGTTTTGATGAAGCCTCCGGGCTTTCTTTTGGCCCGGTGAGTGCGGCCATCGCAGTCAGCATCTCCTGAAGTTTCTGCTGCTGCTGTTCCTGAGCTCTAATGATAGATCGGGTGAGTGGTCGGTGGCCCGTAGAAGCGCGGCTATCCTATTTCCCGGATGCCATGTAGACGGTATGCACCACCATGCCCCCAGACTTGGGGCGTTTGGGCTCAGTGCTTTTGACTTTGTGGCAAGGATGGGGATTTTCTCCGGCCTTCTCCTCTTATGAGCGGTCGAAATTGAGGGGGCCGTTGCAGTGGGCACCTAAGTAGCCGTTGCCTTCCATGGCTTAATAGGACGGTTTTCTTCCTGTCGGACCTTCAGCTTCTTCTGCCGATGGGAATAGTCTTGATCCACCACTGACTCTCGGACTTATCGCCAGATTTTGTAAACTTTAGAAGACAGTCATTGAGGGGCTGTTCCGGCTTCATTTCTGTGATAGTCACCATCGGCGGCAGAGATCTTTTTAGTACGGCGGTAGGCGAATTCCTGCGCACCTTGTTCAACAGCTCAAAGCTGTTCCCGGTTGGAACAGCGGCATTAATTTCCACCATTGGAGCTGATAGAGTTAGCCCAGAGGGGGAGTTGCCCCGGGCCTTCCTTACTCGGCGACAGTGACGACGTCGAGTGTGTCGAGCTGTTGGGATGGGTTCGGTGATGGGGATGGTTTTGTCTTGCCCCCTGTCCAGATGAGGCGCCACTGGTGCTAGCCTCTTGAAGACTGACGTCTTTTGAGTAGCGGTATCCAATCTGTCAAAGACAGACTTTCGAGCAGGAACGGGAGCCAGAATAGTCAGTCTTGTAAAGACCGACTCTTTGGCAGGAGAAACCACCTTGACGACTTCAGGAGCAGGGGCGGCTACCTTCTTTGGGATGGCCACTTCAGGTGTCATGGGCTTCTTGGCAGGCCTATCGAAGTTCAGGCTCAGTCTGGCGAAGACCGAGGAGTTGGAGCTGGACGACCCGTTGAGAGGGGCCGTGGTAATAGCAAGCCGATCAAAGACCGACTTCTTGGGAGCTTCTGATGTTGGTACAGGGGTGATGAAGCTCATCAGGGGGAGCATAGTCCCAAAAAACAATCCAGTAGTAGCCTGGGTGACCTGTTCTACCGGCTTCGTGAACAGGGAAGCCGCTTGAGGTCCGTAAGCTATGCCTCCAAATGAGGCAGAACGTGGGTTGCAGTTGCAGTTGGAGCACTTTGCGTAAGTAGATGCCATTGCTGTTTCGCTTTCTGCACCAAGCAAATGCCAAATCTTAGTACCTCGAAACCCAATGGCAACCATTAGCAAACCGCGATTGGTTCGCGAACATGACACACGAAGTGTGGAGTGGAAAGAAGAAAAGGTCCCACCGGGCATGCCAGAATCTGTTCCCCTCCGAACACAGAGACGCGACCGCGTAGGTCCGTCTTGCCTGAAATTCGGAGCAGATGCTAATTGGTGCTATCCGTCCACCTCTCCGAAGATGCCAAGTTGATTTATGTCATCATGTATCGAAGGTTTAAATAGATGCGGCCGATGTAGCAGATTTCGTCAGATTCCCCCTCGTCTGAGGGGTTTTTGATTGTGGGGACGCTCTTCCCTGCAGGCGCAAGCCTCTGCAGTTAATTACGCTACCGCGTCGAGGTAACAACTTTCTTCTTCTCCATATGGTCACTTCGTGTCATGGGTGTTTGTTTTATGTTTGGTTACCCGATTATATTCGGAGACTAAGTTATGTTGTCGCCTGTAGGGCGTGGACTAGTCCAAATCCGTATCTTTCTTAGATTTGGGTTTGGGGGGTTGAGTTTAAGGATACGTTAGCCTCATTTGAAACTAATATCAACTTAAACGTTTGTTAAGGATACATTAGTCTAATTTTAGACTAAGATCAACTTAACGGGATCATTTAGATCTGACAAGAGAGCAATTGGGCCCTGTTGTTAGTTTAATGACATTGCGGTAGATAATTAGTTTAAGGACATTACGGTCCAATGTTAGTTTTAAGACATTGCGGTCGAGGTTAAGGACATCATAGTCCGTGAGTTTAAGGACCTCACAGTCCAATGTTAGTTTTAAGACATCACGGTCAAGGTTAAGGACATCATAGTCCATGAGTTTAAGGACCTCACAGTCCAACGTTAGTTTTAAGACATCACGATCAAGGTTAAGGACATCATAGTCCATGAGTTTAAGGACCCCACAGTCTATGAAATGTGTGGTTGTCGGGACCCGTCACCTCTTTGAAGACATTGAGAAATTACAACAAAAAATATCAAAAGAGTAACGCGATATACCCTCAAACCAGTGTGAATTGTTTGAAAGATCTGTAGTCCAGTTTGGGACTAACATCTGTTGAATATTTGTGAGCAGATGTGCTCAATTTAATTTAAATTGAGGACTTATGGCCAGAATTGGGCTGAGTCCAATTTAAAAAAATGTTTAATATTTTATTTTTGTTCTGGCTGTTAAGCCTTTGTTTGGGCTCGGCCCTTTTAATAATGCTAGGCATTGGGCTCTGACATTTTTGTCTTATAGCATTTATCAAAATAGAGTGTGTTCTGACAGTGCGCCACGTGGCGCGTCAGGCGCTTTGCGTCAATTAAAGAGCGCATTGCGCTAGCGCACACGAAGGTGACACGTGTCGCACTTAGTGCTAAGCGCTGATTCATTTAGCGCTTTGCGCTTTCCATTTATGAGCGCTTTGCGCTAGACTGTTAGCGCGCCAGCGAGCGACACGTGGCGCGCTTGGCGGTGAGCGTCAGTCTATGTGCGCAGCACTCTGTATTAAAAGTGCAAAGCGCAAGTGGTGTCTAAGGTTGACACGTGGTACGCTTTGGCGCTGAGCACCGATCCAAGGAGCGCAAAAGCGCAGTTTATGAGTGCAAGGCACTTTTCAGTAGGGCAAAGCGAATCTGATCAATTTTAAGATCAAAGAACAAATTTATGTTCTTCAAAGGAGGCTTTGCCTCAAGATCCGAGAACAAAAGTTCTTGTTTTTTATAAAGGCTCTGCCTTTATAGATCAAAAGAGCTGTGAATGAAGTAAAATACTTCTTTTAGTCTTTTTGTGATTAGATCTTTTTGATCTTTTCTTTTTTTATTAAAGACCTTGGTCTTTTTCTTAGATCTTTGATCTTTTTAGAAGATGGTTCTTCTTTTTACGAAATGGTTTCATCTCTGTTGTTCAAGAACATAGTTCTTTTTTTTACCTTTAAGATGAAGAAAATTCTTCTTTTTTCTAAGAGCTTGCTTTTTTTTTGCAAAGGGTTTCTCTCTCTCTTTTTCTATCTTCTCTCTTCTGTATATTTTAGACTTGAAGTCTAGGGTCCTTTATATCGGGCCAAATGATTTGTTAAATCAGTTTCAAAAGATGTTTCTCTGATTGATTTGGGAATATTTCCCACCGTTGGATCTTTGATCCTAAGGCTTCTGTTTTACAGAAGATAATCTTCTTGTTTTAATAAGATTGAAAAATCTTTCCATAACAGAATTTTAATTCTGATTAATTAATAATTTATTATTAGTAGATCTTTAGATCTGACGGTGGGGGATTTTTAATCCCAGCGCTGGCGCACCTACGTTCGACATGTGGCGTGTAGCGCAGAGCGCAGCACAACTGCGCTGGCGCACCTTGCGCGAGCGCACCTACGTTCGACATGTGGTGTGTAGTGCAGAGCGCAGTGCAACTGCGCTAGCGCACCCGTGTTAGACACGTGGCGTGCAGCGAGAGCGCAGCGCTACTACGCTAGCGCACCCGTGTTAGACACGTGGCACGCAGCGCAGAGCGCTGGATCTGAAGCGTTGCTTCAACTTTTAAATTTTGAATTTTGAAACAGAGCTTTGCTCTGATTGGGGGAAAGGAAGCGTCGCTTCATTCCATATCTTGGAACTTGAACAGAGCTTTGCTCTGATTGGGGAAACAGTCCTCTCGACCATGTGAGGAAAAAATACCTGCGTGAGATCCTTACGATTCACAAGGAAGCAACACAATTAGGGATCCCCACGATTCCTAAGGAGAAATTACACTTACGAGATCCTCCCGACTCGTAAGGAGAATTCCCGCTTTGAGACCCTCGCGGGTCATAGGATACAAAAGCCTTAAGCTACAGGGATCTGAACCTGTTCTTAAGCTATCACAACCTCCAATGCTTCACTACAAGCGGTTCAATATTGACCCTTGTATACAATCCACGGGCACGAATAAACACTTCCCTAACATGGTCCCACCATTGACGAGGGATATCTTCATATGGCGAACGACACTTGTAAGTCCTCTCGACTTATAAGGAGAAAGCACTCTTGTGAGATCCTTACGACTTATAAGAGACCATACACTTAAGAATCCTCACGATTCTTAAGGAGAAAACGCACATACGAGATCCTCACGACTCGTAGGGAGAAATACCTTTATGAGACCCTTACGGCTCATGAAGTCAAAAGCCTTAGTCGACAAGATCTTAACCTTGTTTGCTAAGCCATCTTTGTTCGAACCGACAAAAGCAAATGATGGTTCGCTCCTAGCAATATCCCAGTTGTAGCGATGCTGATGCCTAAATCGGTATCAAATTCCAAGCCCATACCCGTGATAAAAATCAGCGAGCCAAAAATGCATATGAAATAGCCGAAATGATGGGGCAACTTGCAACAAAGTCAGCAAGTAAAAATATATATGCATATAAAAATAGCCAAAATGATTGGGCATCGCGAAAAATAGCCGAAATGATTGGGCATTCGTTACTTTCGCGATATAAAAAGCTGAAATGATAGAGTATCGCGGAAAGAAATAAAAAAATGAAATGAATTGAAACTTTTTGCCCTACAGATGAGATCACATCGATCCCTATATACAATCCAGGGGCATAAACAAAGAGAGGATCATATCATCCCACCAGGCTCCATCGGAAAGAGAGCCAAATCTCAATGGAAACATCTACAGCCTGGAGACTCACAACGGCGTTCCTCCTCATCCCAGCAAGATTCGAACGCGACAATCAAAACAACGGAGCCACGATGGAGTCCCTAGTTCCAAGCCTCGACGATTCATCAGCAATCTAGAGACCACCTCGACATTCTTCTCGACACAACAAACGAGATGTCACCACAACGTTCTTCCTCCAACAGAATTCGGACGCGCCAAAAAAATAAAGCAAAGGCAATATTCCTAGTTTCAGGGTCTTGACGACAACTCATATAAAACCTGAACGACTATCGGAGATCATCCCACACCAGCGCGGAATGATCACCACCGCGACATTCGTCTCAATGCAACAGACGCAATGTGTTCACACTAGAATATTACATTTAATACCGCCCATTCTTATGCTCGTTTATTTATAGGTAGGTGATTTTAATCCGTGTTTGCTATATATTTACAGTCTACAGGTTCCTAGTCCAAAATAACGCTAATGATACAAAATCTCTACTGTTACGCCAAAATCCAGAACATCTGTTGCCAGCAGATAAAAGCCGGGTTCCGATCATCCGTATCCATCCAGTGCTGCATACCAGTTCCAGAGACAAGACAAATGACAGTGGTCATTCGTGTCTGGGACAAGCACAAAGCGCGAGAGGGACAGCACAAGAATCAATGGGTGCGCGGAGCTCGAGGGAGAAAAGGTCAAAAGTATTATTCTAGATGCCATTTTGGACTGTTGCAGACCTGAAGAAATTGTTAAAGCAATTTGCAATTTGGAACAAATAGAACAACAAAGGATAGCAACACAAGGAAACACAGAAAAAACGAGACCCCAATTCCACAAAACCGCGGCGGAACCATCGCCAAATGTGGGTTTTCGCGGCGGATCCGCCGTAGTTTAGTGACATAATCTGACCAAATTTTGGAGGTAGTTTTGTCATTTCATTTGGGGCCAGAATGTTGTCCTAGAGTTTCAGCACGCAGCCTATAAATAGCCCAGTTTTGTGCCAAGCCAAGGGTCTTCTTCATGTCTTCTTTTCCCATCTCTTTTAGTATAGTTTAGTTAAGCTTCTTCTTCTTCTTCATGTCTTCCTCCATAAAATTGTAGTGAGAGCTTATTGAGTGGATGATGAAATGAAGATGAGGGTTATTTTTATCTTGTCTCTTTTATTTATTGTCTTGTAATTTTATTGTCTTGTAATTTTATTATCTCGTATTGTAATTTCAATTCTTGTTGTTAACTAGTTGTTGTTATTTCTTTTCTTGTTCTCTTTTCTTTTCTTCTTCTTATCCGTATTATTTCCAAGCGATGATACTCGACGGAGTTCCTTGCTAAGGTGAGGACCCAAGAGTTAGCTTGCTTCACTTATAAAATTGTATTTTTCTCTTTTCTTCTTTCTTGTTTTGTTTTCTTTTCTTTTATGATGTGTGAATAATTTCCTCCTTGTTAAGGCTAAGGAAGGTGGTATGAGGGATGGAGAAATCTCTTGTGCTTCTCTTCGCCAAACATCTTGAAACGAACCCCGACCAAATAAACGCAACCCCCTCACTTAGACGCGCTATACGTGACATGTAGCCGCGACCTAAGTTGAGAAGTCCTTTAAGCGCACTACAACGTGACATGTAGTTGTGACTTATTTGGATACATGGTTGCGGGTGTTTGGCCGAGGGTTGGAAATAAGCGTATTTAGCGGACGGACAAGGGGCACTAGGAATGGATTTAGCGTTGGAAAGTTTGCTTAAACTCGCAAATCCCATTCCTATGTCCTCCTAATCCCCGCTACTTTCGATTATCCCAACACCGTCTTAAGAATGGAAAAAGACAAGTACAAGACTAATCCTAACTCTACTAACCGACCTTAACCTTAATAAGCTTACTTGAACATAAATACTAACACTTAGGATAGAACTGAATAAACATATACACATTCTTTATTGACTCGTCTAAAACTCGAACGGACATACAACCATCTCCCTGTGGATCGACCCGTGCTCAACGGCTAGCTACATAGCGACACCGTCCTGATCGCGGTTATAACTTTAGAACTTTGAACTCCGACACGCCAAAAGCATGTGATCAAATGGCGTCGTTGCCGGGGAAACGGTAGCGTATTTTCTTTCTTGTTATTCGGGTTAATATTCTTTTTGTATATATATTTAATAAAATCTTTTTGTTATTTTTGATAATTTTTGTGTGCAAGTGTGCAGGCTAATCTGGAGCAAGTACAGTAATTCAATCAAGAAACAGAGCATTTTATTTTGGAGTAGAGATCAAGGGGAGTGCAGGGAACCAAACCAGAGGCACCAATACCACTGTTTGACCGCGGAACCACGGTCAAAGTGGGGCTTTGGCGGCGGTTCCGTGGCTGCATTGAGACCTCTGTGCCCCAATTTTTTTCTGCCCTTTCTCTTTCCTTATATCTTATCTGTGAATTCCACTATACTATATTTTCTACAGGTTTCTTTGCACAGATTGCTCCACCGCAAAATAAATTTTTGTTGTTTTAGATTTTTGTTTGTTTACCGCTTTGCATATATTAATACGGACATTAAGGGGATATAACACCAATTCAGATTGGGATCAAGGGGAGTGCAGGGAACCAAACCAGAGGCACCAATACCACTGTTTGACCGTGGAACCGCGGTCAAAGTGGGGCTTTGGCGGCGGTTCCGTGGCTGCATTGAGGCCTCTGTGCCCCAATTTTTTTCTGCCCTTTCTCTTTCCTTTTATCTTCTCTGTGAATTCCACTATACTGTATTTTCTGCAGGTTTCATTTCTATTTTCCTTACTTTATTGATTTGATTCAATCCGTTGAGTTGCGAGGAACCTTTACATATAACAACTCATATCTTTCTATACAAAAAATGCGAAACTTGGAATCTGTACTATACTATACTCGTGGATCTGTTCCTTGGAATTGCTTTCGATGTGGTATGATTGGACACCGGCAGTCGGATTGCTCTAATACGTCGTTGGCGGCAGCGGGGGAAAAGGTAGCCCACGGAGCGGTGGAAGGAAGCAGTGGAACTGTTCCTTGGAATTCCTCTGGTCCTGTGGATAAAGGGCAGGCTGCGCCTGAGACAGGGCAAGCACTACCGGCGACAGTGAATGGTCAAGGACCCTGAGGAGGAGTACGTTAGGCTTTTTGGGCCTTGGCTAACGGTGGTAAGCCAGAAAGGAAGAAGAAGACCTAGCCCAGTCCATGGGTCGAGTCAGGGTTCAACTGTGCAAAACCACCCCGTCCAGGCGCTCGATCACTAGGCATTTCTCTTATCACCCCAAAGATTTCATCTTATAGTGAACGCTTTGGTCAAAAGAAGATTCTCCTCAGCAGAGGGTAAACAAACAAAAATCTAAAACAACAAAAATTTATTTTGCGGTGGAGCAATCTGTGCAAAGAAAATACAGCGGCATATATTAATACGGACATTAATGGGATATAACACCAATTCAGATTGGGTGGGAATTTCATCACCCTTCCTAAGACCCCACAAATCACTAATTGCATACGCATTACCTTGAGATAATAAAAAATATCTAGACCAAACCTATAAGGACTATCGCGCTCAATTAGGACAAGTGAAGGTTGCGGGGAATCGGTCGTTTATCTAAACTTGACTTTGTGGTGCCTAGGCTAGACAAGTGAGGAGGTAACTTTAAAAGGCCCGTCTCACGGTGATTCGTGAGCGGATCCCTCCTTACCTCACTTGTGCTTACCTGGCCACAATTGGCAGCGAAGAGGCGATTCGAGGGTTATCCTGCAACTTGTCGCTTGGAAGTCTAGGAGCGATCTAGTTGGACTTTAAAGACCCTAGCTCTATGTGTGTTTGTGCATATTGTGATTGTGATTGTGCTTGTAAATTTTAGTCCCATAATTACGTATTCTTTCAAACAAACAATTTTCAAAACTCCAAAAACAAACATTTTTTTTCTTTTAATAAAAAAAATCCAAATTTTTTTCCCCTCCTTTTCTCTTCCTTTCTTTCTTTCTCTCTTCATATCATGGGTACCCCACCTAGAAAAACTCTTGCCGAACTTTGGTATCCACAACCAGACATTACTTCTTACGGTTCTTGTTTTGGCCGAACTTCGAACGATCCCTCCATGCCCAAAATCTCTTTGAAAGATCGGATAGTCGCGTCAAGGATGAACAACTGGACCCCACAATCCACTTCGTATCAACCATTTCAAACATTCATCCCTTCTTGTGTTGATACCCCTTTTGAAAGTCCAGTTGTAACTACAAGACCTATGTCTCTTGCTGAACATATTGAACAATCCCGTAGCCGATCTTTCACTCCTTTCACCACTTCAAATTCTTGGGATCAACAATTTCATTACCTTCTTATCCAAATGTTGATCCTACTCCTGTCCAACCATTCAATTCCTACCAGTTCTACCTGACTTTTTCGCCTTCCCTAGACATTGCTTCTGAACAGCCTTTTGAGAGTTTCCAGTAGCCAAACAACTTCGAATCTTTTACTGAAACCCCTTCACAACCTATGTCTAGTCTGGAACAGTCGTTGGAAGACTTTAGGGTAGCATCGTACCAACAGATGATGGATTTGAATGCGTCCATGGCCGCCCTCATACGACCTAGTGACCCGGTAGCTAGTTTTCAACTAGCTCCAAATTTTCCAATGTATGATGAGGCGGTAGGACAGGTTGAGAATTTGAGTGGTGAGAGTGAGCTGTACCCCCTTCCAAGTCAAACCTACCCGCCACAAATTGAATCCCACAACTTCGGTTTTGAATGTCTATCTAATGTTCCAAACGATTCACCGATTGAAGATAGAAGGGTTAATGAGTTGTGCGACTTTGTAGTGTTTGATTTACCCGATTGTGAAGGGACCTGATTGATCGATTCTTTGTGTGTCGTTTTAGAAAATGAATAGAATTCACAATCAAAGAATTTTTGACCGCAATCAACTACGGTGTCGGATGTAGATTGTAAGTGAGTGCGGACCGTTCACAGGGAAAGTGTAATTGTTCGTCTTTTGAATTAGATGAATTGAAACTTTAAGAAAAGAAAACAATTCATGATTTAAATTTGTATTTCAAGAAAAAGAAAATATATAGATCTAAGAAAAGTAAAAGATAGAATCAAGAATTGATAATTTGTAATGATTTTTCCAAACCAAATATCAAGAATCGAAATGAGGCTCGTAGGAATTGATCGGATCTATAGATGTGATGTAATCTCACTATGTCGTATTCTTATCCTTCGATGAATTGATACTAGATCGATGATGATCGACAAGAATTAGGGATTTCTTGTGAAACTAGGGTTTCATCTTATCCCTTGTTCTTTCATCGATATCATTCATATTCTAGCCTCTAGTAATTTCAAGAAACGATCGTAGATCCCTAATTTCGAGCGATCACAATCAAGAAAGCATCGCAACGAAACTAGGTCATCGATTCTTGAACTTGCTAGGGTTTACAAAACTCGTAGGACTCAAGAATCGTTTAAAGATTTGTTACATCATCATTCTATTGATCGTCTCGACTCCTTAACAAGCGGAGTTTTACTCAAACATCATCACAAGAACTACAATTACAAATTGAGATCGAATCATGATGCAAGAATTTAAAGAAAGCAAGATTCAAGAATTTCACCTTTTATTTATATCAACAATTTCATTACATTCGCTCAAGAACTACAAGAGGAAGAACTCGATCGTCGATTTGGCTTCGCTCGTCTCCGTGAGTCGCGGATCGGCTTGGATCACTTGCCCGATGGAAGATCGGCTCGGCTCCTAAAAGGTTGAAGGGCTTCTCACTTGATTGGTACTCAAGATCTTGAATTTGGAGTGGAATTAGGGTTAGGGTTTCACACAAGTCTTTTCACTAGACTTGTGGAAGAAGATGAAGAAAGATGTAAAGAATGAGGGAGATTTAGCTAACTAATGATTTAATGATGATTAACCTCAACCCTTAGATCTAGGTTCCTATTTATAGACATCAAAAACCCTAGATCTAGGATTTGAATTCTAAGTTTCCCTCCAAAAGTTTGTTAGATGAAATTTGAATTTCCCTCCAAAAGTTTGTTGGATGAAATTTGAATTTCCCTCCAAAAGTTTGTTGGATGAAATTCAAATTTCCCTCCAAAAGGTTGTTGGATGAAATTTGAATTTCCCTCCAAAAGTTTGTTGAGGAGAAGCTTCTAGATGTGATTAGTTAGGAGGGAGCTTCTAGAAGAGGTTAGTTATGAGCTTAATTAGGATTAGCTTAATTAATGATCTTTGCTGATCTGGTAGAAGACTCTGGAGAATTCTGGAATTTGACGTGTCAAAATGAGGTGTAGCCACTGAGAGAAGAATTATGCACCAAAATTCAAGTGATGATGTGGCAAAAGCGCCGCGGTTCCGCGGCATAAGCTGGCTCCCGACGCGGTTCCACGGCTCTTTGGGGGCTTCATGGCTTGAAACTTCAATGGTAATTCTTGGGTTGTCTTATGGGCCTTCCTTTGATATGTTTATTTATATTTCTCCCTTTGGATTGCTACCAGATCTGAAAACATGGAGTTGGTGTATTTTTTATCAGCTTCTTTTGGTTTTGCTCCTGCAATTTTCTGCACACATCTCGAGACAAGTGTTGCGCAAATACAGAGATGATGCGATGCCATAAAATACAGTCAATTTCCCTTAAAGTGCCGGTTTTAAAGTCTAACACATGCAATCTGATATTTTACGACTGATTTGGTAATATGTGAAATATGAATGCCGAACACTTCTAAATGAGTGCAAAAGATGGGGAAATTGCCGTGTTAAAAATACATTATTTTCGACTGATCAAATACCCCCAAACTTAATTTCGATCGCCTCGAGCGAATTGTTTTATTAAAAAGAGAAGGAGAAAATAAAGAAAGAGAAAAACTAACTAGCACACTTTCGTAGGCAACACGATTGCACTGAGCACGTGCAACAAGCCTTTAAACCTCTAGGTGTCCCTAGTAGGAGGAGTGTTGTCTCCTGAGGGTTTTCAGCGGATTGCACCCACAAAATCCAATAATAAAAGAAAGATCATGAATATTACATTTAAAGAAAAGAATCGTAAAAGAAAAGCCTTGAAAATTAGGGTTTCCAACTAAGCTAGCTTTTCGGTGGTCATGAGCCCTATCTTAATAGTTATGAAAAGATATTAGAAATCACGTCCTCTCTCAATAAAACATTGTCCTATTCTTCATTCCTATCTTTCTTCCAAACATCGATCATATCACCCTGCGTGTGTGTAAAGGACATCCCTACACCCGGAGAATTCAATTCAAGCTATCATACTCTTGCCCATCAGCCTCAGTACTTTTTGATTAATGAATATTAGATGAGATTGCTCACACACTTTCATGCGACCGTTAATACTTCTTGAGGTACTAACCGACCGATTACTCATGTGCTTTCTTATTTGGTATATTTTTCTCGTCTTGCACCACCTCAGGCATAGCAGTGACTCCCAGACCAGTTGGCCTTAGGGCACTAGGTGAAGAAGCACCCTCGCTATACATTTTTTATTGCCCTCGGTGATAACAAAACCAGTGTCCATTTTTCTCACCACTTTATATTTTTTATTCATTTTTTTCTTTTTATTTTCTTCATACATCGGCTTTAAGACAAGAGCATTTCAAGGTATCCTCTACTATCCCGGGCTTCAAGATGTGTGTAAGTGAGAATAGCAGGGTAGCAATGTTCAAAATGTTTGGCTTCCAGTATAGAAACTATTTTTCAGACTTAGTTTTATTCTCAGATTAGTGACGTCCTTCATCTTACTAACCCTTGGGACAACGGCTCATAACTACTTATTACTAGTTCGTATAAGAAAATTTCTAATTTTCTTAGTTTTCTAAAAATTTTCTAATCTCATGGATGTAATTGTTCACTATCTAAACTTTCATTATCTTATTTATATACAAAAAGTGTAAATATTAAAATTATTTTTATATTTGAAAATTTTTAAATTTTTATGGGTTTTGAAAATTTTTAAATTTTTATAGATTTTTAAAATGTTTTGTGCTTATGCAGATGATATGCAGATGATGCAAAAATAAGCACAAACATCCCCCAAACTTGTTTTCAACAGTGTCCTCACTGTTGCCAATCGCTATACCTAAAAAATTTGTAAGACTGGGGGGAATTATTAGTTGGGGCAAAATATATAAGTGAAGAACTTCCCCCAAACTTATTTTTTTCACTCACCTTCATCCAAAAGATAATGCAATGATATACATGATATGAAGGTGAGACGGAGGAATTTTAATCCAAATAAACTGGCTCTTGTAAGAACAAGAGCTCCTCCGTGGGGTCAGTGGAAAAATACGGCTTTAGTCTATGTCCATTCACTTTGAAAAATGTGCCGTTTTTAACATTTTCAATCTCTACTGCCCCGTGCGGGTATACAGACCGCACAATAAAAGGTCCCTTCCATCGAGATCGAAGCTTACCCGCGTGAAGGTGTAATCGTGAATCATAAAGAAGGACTTGTTGACCAGGTGAAAATGTTTTTCTCAAAATATTTTGATCGTGAAAAACCTTAGTCCTATTCTTTGTGATTACAGCATTATCATAAGCTTCATCGCGGAGTTCGCTTAGCTCATTTAATTGCAGCTTCCGAAAGTTGCAGGCGTCTTTTAGATCAAAGTTTATTTCCTTTATAGCCCACAATGCTTTATGCTATATCTCGACGGGTAAGTGACATACTTTCCCAAACACTATCCTATATGGAGACATTCCTAGGTCGGTTTTATATGCAGTTCTGAATGCCCAAAGTGCATCCGTCAGTTTGGTCGACCAGTCTTTTCTATTTTTAGCAACAGTTTTCTCCAGGATAAGTTTGATCTGTCTATTTGAAATTTCAGCATGCCCGCTTGTTTGGGGATGATAGGGTGTAGAAAGTCGGTGGTTGATTCCGTATTTTCGCATCAGAGTCTCGAAAGATCTGTTGCAGAAATGTGTCCAATTATCGCTAATGATAGCGCGTGGGTGTCCAAATCGCGAAAAGATATTCTCTTTTAAGAACTTAATGACAATTTTCTTGTCATTAGTGTGACATGGAATGGCTTCTACCCACTTGGAAACATAATCAACCGCCAGCAGTAGATACAAATTCCCAAAGGAGTTGAGAAAGGGACCCATAAAATCTATGCCCCAAACATCGAAGATTTCAACAACCAAGATGGGTTGTTGAGGCATTTCATTTCTCCGGGATATTCTACCCGTGTACTGACACTGTGTACAAGTTTTGCAATGCTCAAATGCGTCCTTGAATAAGGTCGGCCAATAAAATCCACTTTGCAAAACCTTTTCCGCTGTCTTTCTAGGACCAAAGTGACCCCCACAGGCCTGATCATGACAAAAAGAAAGAACACTCTTGAACTCTTCATTCGGGACACACCGGCGAATGATCTGATCAGGACAATATTTAAACAAATAGGGTTCATCCCAGTAAAAGTGTTTTACTTGGGATAGAAAACGGCATTTGTCCTGTTTTGACCAATCGCTGGGTATCAGTCCTGTGGCATGATAGTTCACGATATCCCTGAACCAAGGTTCAGTGGATACGTTCAAGAGTTGTTCATCAGGGAATGAATCATTGATCGGTAGGGTCACAGGGGAAGAAATGATGCGTGAAAGATGGTCAGCTACGACGTTTTCACATCCTTTCTTATCTTTGATAACAAGATCGAATTCTTGTAAAAGAAGGATCCAACGTATTAGGCGACCTTTTGTATCTTTCTTCGCCAAAAGATGTTTTATCGCGGAATGGTCAGTGTACACAACTATGGGCGAGCCAATCAAGTAAGGCCTGAATTTTTCTAATGCAAATACAACCGCTAAGAGCTCTTTTTCTGTGGTTGTATAATTGATTTGCGCATCATTCAGGGTCTTACTTGCGTAGTAGATCACGTGTGGCATCTTATCAATGTGCTGTCCTAAGACTGCACCTACTGCAAAGTCGGATGCATCACACATTAGCTCAAATGGGTAGTCCCAATCTGGAGACGATAAAACGGGGGCTGTGGTGAGTGAGTGTTTAAGTGAGTCGAAAGCTGTCTCGCAATCCGAGGCAAAGTGGAAGGTCGTGTCCTTGGCCAGGAGTAGAGTTAAAGGTCTAGCAATTTTGCTAAAGTCCTTTATGAATCTCCTATAAAAACCCGCGTGGCCAAGAAAGGATCGAATGTCCTTGATGCTTTTGGGACGAGGTAGGTTTTGAATGACATCTATCTTAGCTCTGTCAACCTCAATGCCTTTCTGTGAAATGACATGTCCAAGAACAATTCCTTCTTGGACCATGAAGTGGCATTTTTCCCAGTTCAAGGTTAAGTTCTTCTCTTTGCAACGAGAAAGAACAGCGTCAAGATTCGATAGGCAATCTGAAAAAGAATCTCCGAAAATCGAGAAGTCGTCCATAAAAATCTCCAAGAAATTCTCCACCATATCAGAGAATATTCCCATCATACACCGCTGAAAGGTAGCGGGAGCATTGCATAGCCCAAAGGGCATGCGACTGTAAGCAAATGTACCAAAAGGACAAGTAAAAGTGGTTTTATCTTGATCCTTTTTAGCCATGGGAACTTGATTATAGCTTGAGTATCCGTCCATAAAACAGTAATACTCTCGTCCGGCTGAGCGCTCTAGCATCTGATCAATGAAGGGCAGAAAAAAATGGTCTTTCCTCGTAGCGGCGCTGAGTTTTCTATAATCAATACATACACGCCACCCAGTTTGGACGCGTGTCTGAATCAACTCATTCACCTCATTGGTTATAACAGTGATACCAGATTTCTTAGGGACGACATGTATAGGACTCACCCATTGGCTATCGGAGATTGGGTATATAATACCATTATCTAAGCATTTGACGATCTCTTTCATTACCGCCTCCTTCATGACGGGATTCAACCGTCTCTGTGGTTCTCGGGTTGGTCTGGCATCATCCATCACATTTATATGATGTTCAACTATCAAGGGACTGATCCCTTTGATGTCTTCCATTGTCCAACCAAACGCCTCTTTGTTAGATCTCAATACCGATAAAAGTGCATTCTCTTGCTCTGATGCAAGAGAAGCGGAAATGATAACCGGTAAAGACTCGTTCTCACCAAGATATGCATATTTAAGGTGAGAAGGTAAAATTTTGAGATCTAAAACTGGCGGAGAAATGATAGAAAGAGGGATCATCGAGTGATTCTCGGAGTTACAAAGAAGTTTGTAGCCTGTGTAAGATACAGACTCGGGTGGAGTAAGGTCAGGAGTGCAGGACTCAAGTGTAGGAAAAGTGTCCTGACTAAGATCAGGTGTAAGATCAAGCAGAGATGTGGTAATGTCGTCGAGATCTAGCAAGCAAAGATCATCAGCTCCACAACTATCGGGAGCGATCTCGTGGACAGAGCACACATCTAGAATATGAGCAGAGGGTAGTGATGGCTGACTTCCAACTCTATAGATGTTCAGTTCAATAGTCATATTTCTAAAGGATAAAATCATTGAACCGTTTCTACAGTTAATCACTGCGTTGGAAGTGGCAAGGAAAGGACGACCCAGAATCACCGGAATTTGGCTTCAGGGGTTCGCTACTGGTTGTGTGTCGAGAACAATAAAGTCCACGGGAAATACAAATTCCCCGACCTTAATCAACACATCTTCGAGCTCTCCCCTAGGTTTGGTGATCGAACGGTCTGCCATTTGGAGAGTGCAGTGAGCAGGTTTTAACTCTCCAATCCCTAGTTGCTCATATACAGAATAAGGGAGTAGGTTAACACTTGCGCCGAGGTCTAAAAGAGCACGATTTATGTTTTTACCCCCAATAGAAATCGAAATAGTAGGACATCCTAGGTCCTTTTGTTTCTTTGGTAGCTGTGGGATAAAAGCAGTGCTGATATTATTAGCCATGAAGACTTTCTTCGGCACTTGGGTCTTCCTCTTCCTAGTGCACAAGTCCTTAAGAATTTTCGCGTAAGCGGGGACTTGCTGAATTGCATCTAGGAGAGAGATATTGATGTTAACCTGTTTGAACATTTCTATTATTTTCTCCATATGACGACTCGTTTTGTTAGCCCTTAGCCGATTCGGGTAAGGTGCTTTCGCAATAAGTGCTGGGTCCATCATAGGAGAAAGAAAGGGGGTAGACGAGATCCAAAAAGAGGAGTGGGGACCGTCTTTGGAGAACTATAAGGGTTGGGTGAAGGTGTTGAGCCTAATGGGAAATGGAGAATAGGCTCGCGAGAAGGTAGTGTGGTAGAAGAAGAAGGATCAGAAGGAGAAGTGTGTGTATGTGGGAGGGTCTCAGCCGGGGTGTTGATATGATTTTCAGTATCATCAATACTTTCCCCGACATGATTGTTCAGCACTCTTCCTGATCTCAACGTTGTGATGGCATTTACATTGTAATGCCCAGGGTTCGGTAGGGGTTGAGAAGGAAGTTTCCCTTTTTCTCTCGCACTCATTTCGGTTTTGAGTCGTGCGATTTCAGCTTCCATCGATCAGATACTCTCAGCTTGGGATGCTGAGTTTTTCTTTATCTCGCTGACGGAAGATCTAACCTCAGCCGAAAGCTCTATGAAATTTGATAAAAGTGATTTCATGGTTTGAGTGAATTGAGAGAAATCGTCAGAACAGGTCACAGGATTAGACTGTGTAGGAGTGTTGACCTGATTTTGGAAGTTTTATGACTGGTGGGGGTGCTGAGTAAGTTGAAGGGGCTGCTGTGGTGGAGGAAGTGCCCTTTGAAATTGATTCGTGTTTGGAACCGTGTTTTGAGATTGGTTTTGGTTCCAAGCGAAATTTGGGTAATTCCTCCAACCCTGATTGTACGTAGAAGAATATGGATCGTTTCGAGGTCGTTGAAATGCGGCATTAGAATGCTCATGACCTTGAAACGCAGAGTTTAGTGGACATTCTTCCGTTAAATGAGACGGATCAGAACAGCACCCACAAACAATTTTGGGGAGCGACATTGGGTTTAGGGAGGCTGTAGAAAATTTGTGTTCCATAGCGTCGAGCTTCTTTTGCATTGCTGCCATTTCAGCTCGAACACCTATGGACACATCTACTTGGTGTACGCCACCCCTATTCAATGGTTGGGTTCCACTCTCCCACTGTAATGATTTTTCTGCGAACTCTTCTAAATACTTCCAAGCCTCCCCATCATCTTTGGTCATAAAAGTACCTTGACACATGTTTTCAAGGCTCTGTTTAGTGCTTGGGTTAATGCCCTCATAAATAATTCGGCAAAGCTCCCATTTCGGGATGCCGTGATGAGGACACTGAACCAAAAGATCCTTGAAACGTTCAAAGCATTTGGAGAATGGTTCATTAGGGAGCTGGGCAAATTGGTTGAGTTCGCTACGGACTCGAGCTGTCTTTTGCATTGGGTAAAATTTCTTAAGGAATGCAGCGACGAATTCTTCCCAATTCGTAATGGAGTGTGCGGTAGTGTTATATAGCCACTTCTAGGCTATATCGCACAAAGTAAATGGAAGAAGTCGTAGACGCATAGCATCCACTGAAAGTTGTGACGTACCCATCATTGCGCATACGTTTTCAAATTTGGTAATGAAAACGTAAGCGTCCTCAGACTCGAGACCGTGGAATTTGGGTAAAAGATTGATATACTGGGGCTTAATTTCAAAATTATCCCCGTTGGCTGGTGGTGTGGATAAGCAGGTCGAAAGAGGACCTCGAATAGGGTAGCATCTCTCCTGGAGAGAGATGCGGGGTGGATTCTGCGCACCAACGGACGGCGGCAGATTAGTGGAAAAGAAGTTCGATGGATTCGGATCCATCGATGCGGGTGTGGTGGTGGGTAAAGAAAAGGTAAATGTAGAAATATCGACTTCGGAGTCGATAGGAGGTACGCGGACTAAACGGGCACTAGAATCCCGTGTCCAGACTATCTTGTACTAAAAAGGATTAGTACAAGTGGCAGCGTGGCTTTATAATTAGGGGAGAATGAATGAATGCGGTGCTTGTTTTTTAAAAAGGGACGGATTTTGAAAAAATGATGCAACACACAAAACCCTAAAATCTAATGGTCACCTAGGTCAGATCTCTAGACCGCTCCTAACTGCCGGAAGACAAGACGCAGGATAAAATCCTCCACTGCCTCTTTGTCCCTCCTGTGGCCAGGTAAGTGGGAGGTTCTCCACTACGTAAGTAGTGGACCTAATTAAGTAATCACTAGCCTTCGACACACTTTTCTAGGCACCACAAGAGAAACGCGGATAAACAATAGATTACCCACGACCTTCTTCTGTCCTAAGTGAGCGCGACGGTCCTTAGAGTCATCTCTAGATTTCTTTTAATTAATGAGGGACAATGCGTATGGAGGTTTGTGATTTTTAGGGCCAAGGAAGGGTAATGAACTCCCCACCTAATTTGGATTTGGTCTTTGCCCCTTAATTTCCGTATTAGTAATGCAAACAACCAAGAAACAAAAATACGCACAAATTTAATTTTGCTTTTTAGCGGCGCTGCGATTTTTGCAAAGAAGCCTGCAGAAAATATTAGTTGGAGCTAAAAAGAGGAGAGAGGAGAGAGCTAGAAATCACCTGCAGGCAAAATTTTCCAGAGAACCCTCAAGATTGCGGCGGTTCCACCGCAGATAGCTGCTTATGCCGTGTTTCCGCGGTCAGGTAATGGGATCACTGTACAATTTTTCTCCAGAAGACTTCTGTGGCCTTCCTCTGCTCTCTGGTATATCCAAAAAAATATTTCCACAGCACAGAAAGCTCCAGATCTTCTTGCAATCAAATCACAACACACGTATTAGGGTTTGTGCGAATTTTGATCTCAAAAAATGTAATGTAATAAATCTTTCACTTCAAACTAAAAATGTAAACGAATTAGCACGCAATCCCCGGCAACGGCGCCATTTGATTGATAAAAGAAAAATAGTTCTCTCGATTGGATTGTAATGTGAAAGTGTATCTCAAATCAAATAGTATCCGGCATCGGTGCTACTTGATTGATCGATTTTCTTGTTTGTGTCGGTATTAGAGAATGAATAAAATTCACAATCAAAGAATTATATTTGACCGCAATCAATAACGGTGTCAATTGTAGATCGTAAGTGAGTGCGGATCGTCCACAGGGATTGTACGATTCATTTCGATATTAAGTTGTTTGAATTGAAAAGTTAAGCAAAGATAAAATAAAACATGATTCAAGAATGATCAAATTCAGGTGTCACAATTCTATTCAAGAATCAAGAAAATGATAAACAATCAAGAATCGGGTTTTGATGAATTCCAATCACTTAGGGTTTCAAGATTTGAAGTAAGATGCTCGTAGGAATCGATTAAATTGTAGACGTGATGAAGATTCAAGATTACGATTTCTTATCCATTAGAGAATTGATGCTAACACGATGTTGATTGAACGAGGTTTAAGGATCTTGCGAAGAATTAGGGCTCTTCGTCCTATCCTTTGTCCTTTCGATGAATCACATTCACTAGATAGCTTCTTGAAGATACAATGATCGATTCTTGAATTTCTAGATCATATGAAAAGAATCAAGAAACCATTTCATATCGATCTAGATCATTGATCATTCTATTTTCAAGAATTTACAATTGCTATAAGACTTAAGAAAATGTTTAAAGATTCGTCAACATCATCATTCTACCACCATCTCGACTCCTCCACGAGCGGAGTTTATTCACACATCATCGCAAAGAATATATTCAAGAATTGAAAAGAACTCATGATGCTAGAATTAAAATGTAAACAAGTTTAAAGAATCTTCACCTTTATTACATCAACAAGAAGTTACAACTCTTAAGATTTACAAGAGGAAGGAATATCGCTCATCGAATCTTGCATCGCTCGGCTTCTTGAGTCTTGGATCGCTTCGATCTCGTGCTCCGATGAAGTCCGGCTTTGCTTCTAAAGTGTTGTAGAAGACTTGCTTGGCTTGAACTCCATGAATCTTGAAATAGGTATTTGTGGATTGGATTAGGGTTAGGGTTTCACACAAGCCCTGTCACTAGACTTGTGGAAGAAGATGAAGAAAGAGGTAAAGAATGAGGGAGATTTAGCTAACTAATGATTTAATGATGATTAACCTCAACCCTTAGATCTAGGTTCCTATTTATAGACATCAAAAACCCTAGATCTAGGATTTGAATTCTAAGTTTCCCTCCAAAAGTTTATTAGATGAAATTTGAATTTCCCTCCAAAAGTTTGTTGGATGAAATTCAAATTTCCCTCCAAAAGTTTGTTGGATGAAATTTGAATTTCCCTCCAAAAGGTTGTTGGATAAAATTTGAATTTCCCTCCAAAAGTTTGTTAGATGAAATTTGAATTTCCCTCCAAAAGTTTGTTGGATGAAATTCAAATTTCCCTCCAAAAGGTTGTTGGATGAAATTTGAATTTTCCTCCAAAAGTTTGTTGAGGAGAAGCTTCTAGATGTGATTAGTTAGGAGGGAGCTTCTAGAAGAGATTAGTTAGGAGCTTAATTAGGATTAGCTTAATTAATGATCTTTGCTGATCTGGTAGAAGACTCTGGAGAATTCTGGAATTTGACGTGTCAAAATGAGGTGTAGCCACTGAGAGAAGAATTATGCACCAAAATTCAAGTGATGATGTGGCAAAAGCGCCGCGGTTCCGCGGCATAAGCTGGCTCCCGACGCGGTTCCGCGGCTCTTTGGGGACTTCATGGCTTGAAACTTCAATGGTAATTCTTGGGTTGTCTTATGAACCTTCCTTTGATATGTTTATTTGTATTTCTCCCTTTGGATTGCTACCAGATCTGAAAACATGGAGTTGGTGTATTTTTTATCAGCTTCTTTTGGCTTTGCTCCTGCAATTTCCTGCACACATCTCGAGACAAGTGTTGCGCAAATACAGAGATGATGCGATGCCATAAAATACAGTCAATTTCCTTTAAAGTGCCGGTTTTAAAGTCTAACACATGCAATCTGATATTTTACGACTGATTTGCTAATATGTGAAATATGAATGCCGAACACTTCTAAATGAGTGCAAAAGATGGGGAAATTGCCGTGTTAAAAATACATTATTTTCGACTGATCAGGACCTTGCCAAGTGAAACCAATCCTAAACCTTTATACCTCTACACCTCCATCTTAGAACCTGAATTGATTAATATCCATGCTTTTGATGAGGTGTCTGATAATGTTGATTTTCACTTGATCGAGGATATTGACGCCGGGAATATTTTGGATGATGAACCCGTAAATTTGGATGAGTTTTTCTCTCCAATTAATCATCCCGAGTCATTAAATGTTTTTCCCGAACTTCATATGCATCTTGATTTTGATGATAAATGCATGGATGAGCTAATTTTTTAGGAGAACATTGAGGAAATTTTTGAGGATGAACCAGTTTTAATTGATGGGTTGGATTTTCCAATTCATCATGTTCCTTCCATTGACTGTGTACATCCTCCCGAACCTTTACCTGATACCCCTTCTCGTTCACTTTCCTCTACCCTTTCCATCGTTCCGACCTTACAAGAAATCGTATCACTTTCATTTCATATGTCTAGTTTACCAAGTTCGGCGTACCCATGGTTTCTCACGAATCTTGAGGGATTTGGCCCAATTTCTCGCCATATTGATAGATTAGTACAATCCATCTTTTCACATCGATCATTACAGATTGTACTAATTTATGCAATCCATTTCCATCCTCAAGTTCGTATTCCACTTCTTTCTCTTTTCCGCCATTCTTCTTCTTATATATCGAGACCGCATCCCGCTTCAATCTCCATACGGTCTCGCGTATTCTCCATTTCTTACCTCTCCGCATTCTTTCACCAACTAGCACTGTTCCCCTCCGAACGGCGGCCGAGACGTGAGGACGTCTTGCCTGAAATTCGGGGCAGATGCTATTTGGTTTTATCCGTCCACCTCTCCGAAGATGCCAAGTTGATTTATGGCACCGTGTATCGGAGGTTTAGACGGATGCGGCCGATGTAGCAGACTTCATCAGATTCCCCCTCGCTTGAGGGGTTTTTGATTGTGGGGACGCTCTTCCCTGCAGGCGCAAGCCCCTGCAGTTAATTACGCTACCGCTTCGCGGTAACAACTTTCTCCTTCTCCAGAATTTCACTTCGTGTCGTGGGTGTTTGTTTTGTTTGTGGTTGCCCGTGGATTGTATACGGAGACTGAGTAATGCCGTCGCCCGTAGGACGTGAATTAGTCCAAATCCGTATTTACTTAGATTTGGGTTTGGTGTTTTTAGTTTAAGGATACCTTAACCGTATTGAGGCTAAGATCAACTTAAACGTTCGTTAAGGATACGTTAGTCCTGTTTGAGACTAAGATCGACTTAACGTGGTGATCCATTTAATATAAGGCCGTCGGGACTCGTCACCTCTTTGACGTCGTTGAAGGATTACAACGATAGGTGTCAGAGGAGTTCGGAGATGTACCCTTGAACCGAAGTTGATTAGGGAATATGTAGTCTGTTTGAATGTTTAAGGATACGTTAGCCGTGTTTGGGGCTATGATCAACTTAAACGGGACCGTTTAGATCAGGCAAAAGAGCATTTGGAGGCTCTATTATTCCAGTTTAGAGACGTGGTGGTCCATGTTCCAGTTTAGGGACGTGGTGGTCTATCGCCAGTTTAAGGACGTGGTGGTCCATTATTAGTTTAAGGACGTTTCGGTCCAACGTTCCCATTTTGGGATGAATATTAGTTTAAGGACGTTTCGGTCCAATATTAGTTTAAGGACGTTCCGGTCCAATATTAGTTTAAAGACGTTTCGGTCCACGAGTTTAGGGATCCTGCAGTCCATATTCATATGTGGTCGTTGGGACTCGTCGCCTCTCTGACGTCGTTGAAGGATTACAACGAGAAGTGTCAGAGGAGTTTGGAGATGTACCCTCGAACCGGAGGTAAATTGATTTAAGGAGCAGCCGTGCTCAGTTAATTTAATTTGAGGACTTACGGCCACGATTGGGCTAAGTCCAATTGAAGATGTTCAGCATTTTATCTGCTTTCGTGTTGCATTTCTTTTTATTTTTATTTGGGCTTTACCCATGAAAGATGCAGAGCATCAATTTGTTTTGGGCTCTGCCCATTTATAAATGATGCGCAGCATCAATTTTACTTGGGCTCTGCCCTTTATTTCTTTGCAATTTAATTTGGCCTGTTAGGTCTTTTTGATTTGGGCCTGGCCCTTTAAGAAATGTCTTGCATTTATCAGGCGCTTTACGCCAATCAGAGAGCGCAAGCGCTTGTAGTGTTTACACGTATCGCGCTGCGCTGATGCGCTGCGCTAATGCACTGCGCCTGCGCTGCTGACACGTGGCGCGCTCTGGTGGCTTGCGCCAACCCAGGAGCACAACAGCGCGGTTTGCAAGTGCAAGGCACTATGATTTAAGAATCTTTTATATTCAAGAAACAATGGTTCATAAAAGAAGTGCAAAGCACTATTCGTTTCCTTGACCTAATTTAGAACAAAGAAAAAACAAGTTTTTCTCTTTTTATTTCAGGAACCAAAGGTTCATAAAAGTGCACAGCACTATTCTTTATTTTGTTTTTCTTGTTTTAAAGAACCAGTGGTTGAAGTGCAAAGCACTGTTTATTATGTGAAGATCATTGATCTTGTTTTTAGATCAATGATCTATTAGAAGAAATTTCTTCTATTTTGTGAAGGCTTTTACCTTTTTCTTGAAACTTTTTCAGAGTTCTCTCTGTTTGAAGCTCTTGATTTCTCATAAGTGTTCATCCCTTTGAATTGAGGTCTAGGGTTCTTTTTATAGTGCCCATAAATCAGTTAAATTTGTTAAAGAGATCTTTCTCTGAGTGATTTGGGAAATTTTTCCCACCGTTGGATCTTTGATCCAAGGGCTTCTGTTTAATAGAACAAAATCTTTTTGTTTTAACAAGAACAGAAAAGATTTCTTTAGAATTTTAATTCTGTTTGGTGCAAATGCTCTAGAGCGTGACATGTGTCGTGCAGCGCAACTGCTCTAGCGCATTTGCATTGACACATCTGCGCTGACACGTGTCGCGCAGCGCAAAGCGCAGCGCAACTGCGCTGACACGTGTCGCGCAGCGCAGTGCTTGCGCGACTGAAGCGTTGGTTTCTTTAATTTTAGTTTAAATAGAGCTTTGCTCTGATTGGGCGCGCTTTCTTGGGCGCTGCGCTGATACATCTGTGCCTGACACGTGGCGCGTTGCGCACAGCGCAAAGGATCTGAAGCGTTGCTTCATTTATTAAAGTTTAAATTTTCAAAGCAGAGCTTTGCTCTGATTGGAGGAAGATGAAGCGTTGCTTTATCTCCCATCTTGGAATTTGAACAGAGCTTTGCTCTGATTGGGGTAAACAAATGCCCCCCCTCCACCGTTGCGCTTACGTGGCCCCAAACGTGAGCGCAACGGTGGCGGAATTCCAACCGTTGCAGCAATTTTGGAAGTTGAAAGGGCACTCGATGCCTATAAATAGGATCTTTGGTCCTGCACAGATGATTATCATCTTTAAAATTCTCATTTTCAGAAACTTCAGAGCTTTGCTCTTCCCTTCAAGAACTCTCAGAGTTAGATTTTCTTTAAGAGAAACTATTTAAGTAAGAATTAGTCTTAAATTAAATCAATTTTAATTAACAGAGTTTTGCTCTCATAGATCTTTGATCTAAAGAAAATCCTTTTGGGGTTTCACCAAAATAGAGCCTTGCTCTTAGGAATCTGTTTCAGGGTTTTTTAACTCATGAACAAAATTTTGCGTCTTTGGCAAAACATAGATCTCTTTGATCTAAAAAAAATGAACTCTTAAGAGTTCGAATATGGATAATGAGAATTAAAAATGGAGTTTTGTATTTAATGGATTATATCATCTTTTAATAGTAACAATCTTAGAGTTCTCGGGGGATTTATTTAAATTCCCCCTATTAGGATTTTGGTAGTCAGTCCTGTTTGCAGAGCACTGCTCTCGAGGAGTTTAACTCTCGGTGTATATTATTTTTCTTTTTATCGCTAATCTTCCTGTGGTATTTCCTCCAGGCATAATGGCGGTGCGTCTATACAGTTTGCACGAGTTCATCACCTACGACGATATCCGCGCACAGGGCCGTCATCAAAACCAGGAGTTTACGGACGCCCAGTGTGCAAAGGTCATGGGTCGCCTCAACGCAAGCGGTGGTTGGCTGCTTCCTCATCGTTCAGCTCTCTTGAAGGTCATGCTGGGAGCAATATGGAGAGCACTTCCGGGGTTTCACGAGGTCCTACCGCTCAATGCGCTGGATGATGCCGAAGACAAGGTGCATTCAGTGTACCTGACGGGGCTAATCTCGAAGAAACGGCGGGACAGCTTCATCGACATCCTACATCAAATTTTCCAGCAGACGACGATAGTCGCTGCTTATCGAAGGCTGGAAGGGCTTGCCGAGGATCTTGACACACAGGAGCGCGAGAGGCTGCGCACAAGAATAATCAGAAAGGCCAGAAGAACTCTGGATGGCCTTACTTTTGAATTCCTCAATCCGTGCACTGGATCTGAGGTTATTCCATTGTAATAATATTTTTCGTTTATTGCTTTTATGATTGTAAGAACTTTTGGCAATATTAATGGAAAATTTTTATCTCAGCTTGTCTCTATTTTTCGTTCTGAATCTTTTGCTTATGCATGAATGAGTGTGTCTCGAACGCCTGATCAAATGTAAATCGGATGCTCTTTCTGTCGCTTTCTTCTTTCTCTTATTATCAGCATGTTGTCACAATTATTAGATAATAGAGTAAGCACTTTGATTTCTTTACGAGATAGCGATGGCTTAGACCGCAGGTTCAGATCTGCCACCCAAGACTTTTCAACTCTATGAGCCGTGAGGGTCTCACAGAGATTTTTCTCCCTACGGATCGAGAAGATCTCGTAAGTGGGTTTTCTCCTTAGGAATCGTGAGGATTCCTAAGTGTGTTTTCTCTTGTAAGTCGTAAGGATCCTATAAGAGAATTTATTCCCTTACGAGTCGTGAGGACCCGCAAGTGATGGGTGAAGTTGTCCTTATCTGCATTTCACGGAGTCAGGAGTCGCTCTGGATGCTTCCCACGGGTTCACTGCTGTGTTCGGCGAGGACTAGGCTCCGCTCTGGATGCTTCGCACGGGTTCACTGCCGTGCTCTGCGAGGACCAGGATCCGCTCTGGACATTTTCCACGGGGTCAGGATTGACATAAGCCGCTTTCTACGTAGCCAGGAATTTTTGCTCTAGATGTTTCACACGGGGTCAGGATTGACATAAGCCGCGTTCCACGTAACCAGGAATTTTTGCTCTAGATTCTTCCCACGGGTTCATTGCCGTGTTCAGCGAGGACTAGGTTCCGCTCTGGATGCTTTGCACGGGTTCACTGCCGTGCTCTGCGAGGACCAGGATCCGCTCTGGACGTTTTCAACGGGGTCAGGATTGACATAAGCCGCTTTCCACGTAGCCAGGAATTTTTGCTCTGGATGTTTCACACGGGGTCAGGATTGACATAAGCCGCGTTCCACGTAGCCAGGAATTTTTGCTCTAGATGCTTCCCACGGGTTCACTGCCGTGTTCGGCGAGGACTAGGCTCCACTCTGGATGCTTCGCATGGGTTCACTGCCGTGCTCTGCGAGGACTAGGATCCGCTCTGGACGTTTTCCACGGGTTCAGGATTGACATAAGCCGCTTTCCACGTAGCCAGGAAATTTTGCTCTGGATGTTTCACACGGGGTCAGGATTGACATAAGCCGCGTTCCACATAGCCAGGAATTTTTGCTCTAGATGCTTCCCACGGGTTCACTGCCGTGTTCGGCGAGGACTAGGTTCCGCTCTGGATGCTTTGCACGGGTTCACTGCCGTGCTCTGCGAGGACCAGGATCCGCTCTGGACATTTTCCACGGGGTTAGGATTGACATAAGCCGCTTTCCACGTAGCCAGGAATTTTTGCTCTTGATGTTTCACACGGGGTCAGGATTGACATAAGCCGCGTTCCATGTAGCCAGGAATTTTTGCTCTGGATGCTTCACATGGGGTCAAGATTGACATAAGCCGCGTTCCACGTAGCCGGGAATTTTTGCTCTGGATGTTTCACACGGGGTCAGGATTGACATAAGCCGCGTTCCACGTAGCCAGGAATTTTTGCTCTAGATGCTTCCCACGGGTTCACCGCCGTGTTCGGCAAGGACTAGGTTCCACTCTGGATGCTTCGCACGGGTTCACTGTCGTGCTCTGCGAGGACCAGGATCCGCTCTGACGTTTTCCACGGGGTCAGGATTGACATAAGTCGCTTTCCACGTAGCCAGGAATTTTTGCTCTGGATGCTTCACACGGGGTCAGGATTGACATAAGCCGCGTTCTACGTAGCCAGGAATTTTTGCTCTAGATGCTTCCCACGGGTTCACTGCCGTGTTCGGCGAGGACTAGGTTCCGCTCTGGATGCTTCGTACGGGTTCACTGCCGTGCTCTGCGAGGATCAGGATCCGCTCTGGACGTTTTCCATGGGGTCAGGATTGACATAAGCCGCTTTCCACGTAGCCAGGAATTTTTTTTATTGTATCCGTATTTCATGGAATGAAGGTTTGACTATGGGTGATTTGTATATTGCCGAGCCATGGAACTGGGAGTTTCCGCTGTTCCGCTTCGCTTGAAGTTGTATCCGTTGTTACGAGACGAGTGTTGAGATGACCTCTAGGTCATTTGCGACCCGTTGAGATTTGGCTTCTTCTTATGATGAAACCTGGGAGAGGAGTATGATCCCTTCTTTGTTTACGCCCTTGGATTGTATACAGGGTGTGATGTAACATCACCTGTAGGGCATAGATTTCATTTTTCATTTTGTTTCTTTTTCCGCGATGCTCTATCATTTCAGCTTTTATATCGCGAAGGTCGCGATTGCCCTATCATTTCGGCTATTTTTCGCAGTGCCCCATCATTTCGGCTATTTATTTTATTTTTATTCGCTGCTTTTTATTGCGAGTTGCCCTATCATTTCGGCTATTTTCATGCATACATTCTTACTTGCTGATTTTTATTGCAAGTTGCCACATCATTTCGGCTATTTTCATGCATACATTCTTACTTGCTGATTTTTATTGCAAGTTGCCCCATCATTTCGGCTATTTTCATGCGTACATTCTTACTTGCTGATTTTTATTGCAAGTTGCCCCATCATTTCGGCTATTTTCATGCGTACATTCTTACTTGCTGATTTTTATTGCAAGTTGCCCCATCATTTCGGCTATTTCGTATGCATGTGCGGCTCGCTGGCTTTTTGCCGTAAATCTGAAATTAGACACCGATTTCGGCATCAGCACCGCTACTGCTGGAATATTGCCAGGAGCGAATCATCATCTGCCTTTGTCGATGTCGAACAAAGGTGGCTTAGCGAATAGGGTTAGGGTCCTGTCGACTAAGGCTTTTAACTTCATGAGCCATAAGGGTCTCACAAAGGTATTTCTCCCTACAAGTCGTGAGGATCTTGTAGGTGTATTTTTTCCTCAGGAATCGTGAGGATGCCTAAGTGTATGTTCCTCTGTAAGTCATAAGGATCCTACAAGAGAGTTTTCTCCTTGTAAGTCGAGAGGACTTATAAGGGTTGTTCATCATGCGTACATATTCCCAATCACGGATGAAATTTTGTTAGGGGAATGTTTATTCGCGCCCGTGGATTGTATACAAGGGTCAGTGTTGAGCCACTTGTAGGGCAATATCGAAAATTGTGGGGGTTGCTTAACCACAAGTTTAGGTTTCTGTAATTTAAGACTTTCAAATCTTATGAGCCGTGAGGGTCCCATAAGAGAGTTCTCCTTACGAGTCGTGAGGATCTCGCAAGTGTAATTTCTCCTTAGGAATCGTGAGGATCCCTAAGTGTGTTGCTCCCTTGTGAGTCGTAAGGATCTCACGCGGGTGTTTTCTCCTTACAAGGTCGAGAGGACCCTGCAAGTGTCTTCTAACGAGATTGCGCCCTTTCGGGTTTTCACAAACACTCGACGGTAGTCCTGCTGTTTTTACTCACGGAGCCCTTTCGGGTTTTCATCCGTGCCCATTTTGCTTATGAACATACCGTTTTTTTTTGTTTTTTTTTAACGAGGTTGCGCCCTTTCAGGTTTTCATAAACACTCGCCGGTAGTCCTGTTGTTTTTACTCACGGATCCCTTTCGGGTTTTCATCCGTGCCCATTTCGCTTATGGACATACCGTTTTTATTTTATTTTATTTTATTTTTATTATTTTTTATTCATATTTTTTTTTCTTTTTTTTTATCTCGTCAGCCTAAGGATGCTGCGGTAGTAGTTTAAAGACGTTTCGGTCGTTTGCAAGTTTTAGGATATTGCGGTCCGTCGTTAGTTTAAGGACGTTTCGGTCCATCGTTAGTTTAAGGACGTTGCGGTCCGCCGTCGCCGTATTTGAGGCGAACATCTAGTTTATTGACTTTTCGGTCCCTGGGGCCTTCCCTATTAATGAGCATGATGCCCCCGGCGTCTCCATCTTTCCCAACGCGTGCGGTTGTGGCGGGCTTACCTTCCAGTTTTCGGAGATGACGAACCTGCCTTGTTGGTATTGATCTTCAACCCAATTTTTGAAGACATAGCAATTCTTGATCAGGTGACCCAGTACTCGATGATAGGGACAGTAGTTGGGCTCATTGACGTCATTTGGTTGCGACGGACGTTTTGGCTCCAGCAGATTTATGAATCGGTTGCGCAACGCCAGCTCGAACAGTCCCCTTGTTTTATCTTGCGGAAACGAGTAAGGACGTTTCAACTTTTCTTGGAGGGGTTGCCGCTTGTTGTTTCGGCAAACAACCGGTTTAGGGCCACTCGATTGCTGTTGAGCACTGGCTACGAGGGTTGTTTTTCCCTTCCCTTTATCCTTTTTACTCGATCCTTTGTTTGCGGGGCCGAGATTTTTTTCGAGTAGTGTGTGATTGCATGGCTGAACGTCCTCACAACTTCTCAATTCTTTCATCTTTGAAATGGATTCCTTGAGGAGAGGGTTGAGGGCAGCCTTTTCGTCAGAGTCGCTTCCAAAGGTGATAATTTGCGATCCTTTGGAGTCGGCTATATGACAGTCGGCGGCGGCTCTTTTGCGCTCATCTATCACATTTTTCTGATGTCTACAAGCCCTACACTTTGTCCTGTTGATGTGTTGCTTTTGAGCGACATATCCTTGCCACCAACACTTAAAGGAGTCGCAGTCTTCGGTAGGATGTGTGATCTTCTGATGATATAAGCAGAAGTTGGGATACATCTCTACTTCACCGAGAGTATTTTCTTCAGAGGGTGGTAGCACCATTCCCGCTGACAGGGCTTTAGCGAACCTTTTCCTCGTCTTGAATTTGTTTTTATTCGCAGCGGATGGCTTTTGATTTGACGGGAGTGCCTCGACTCTTTGGTCTAGTCGTCGGTGTTTGGCTCCTCCCAGTATGGCCATCTCATGCTCTTGATTGGCTTTAACTTTCTGACGAATCTCATTCAGGAAGGCATCGATCAACTCGTCTAACGGCCGCGAAATTTCTGGCTCAAGGTCCGCCCTCGGTTTCTCGGCGCAAAGAGCCTCTTTATCATCCGCCAATGAGTGAGAGATCACGTGACAAGTCGCTACGTAGTCTTCAGACTCGTCTGATGAGTCTTCTCCATCATTTTCGTCTTCGACAAAAGAACAAGCTGCCCCCATCATGTCCGTCTTCTTTGGAGTGTGCGGCCGGGATGGATTTACCTTCCACTTTTCAGATAGGGCAAACTTGCCTTGTAGGTATTGATCTTCAATCCATCCCTTGAAGATGAAGCAATCCTCAATCGGATAGCTTGCCGTTTGATGATAAGGGCAATAATTGGGGTTATTCTCCTCGTTGGGTTGTGGCGGTTGCCTTGGATTCGGCAGGTTGATAAGCCTGTTGCGCATAGCCAGCTCGAACAGCCTCTTCGTCTTATCCCGCGGGAATGAGTAGGGGCGCCTCATTTTCTCAATATAGAACCGCCGTCTCTCTCCCAACTGATCCGCTAGCTTTGGGGTGCTGGGTTGCTGATGAGCATTCGCAACGAAGGTTGCCTTCCCTTTACCCTTGTCGTTCCGCGGTTCTGGCTTTGGGGGAGAAGGTCTGTGACCCATTTGATCCATCTGGGCCAGCTTGTCGATCAAAGCCTGGAATGTAGACGGCTTAAAGAACATCATGAACTGTGAGATAGTGGCATGAGGGTGTAGGGTACCCACGAACATGCCCACCACAGACGCTTCTTCAATGCGTTGTTCGCATTTTGACCACAAGTTTCGCCAGTGTATAGCGTACTGGACCCACGTCTCGCCCGGCCTTACTCTGACATTAATCAACGCTGTTATCGGGGCCCGTTCGCTGGCGCTCGCGAATCGCTGAGTGAATAGCAATTCCATTTCAGCGAACGTATTGACAGAATCGTTCGGGAGTTCGGAATACCATTCGAACGCTGTTTCTGACAAGCTGTCGACGAATTGGCGAAGCATCAATTTGTCATCGCCTCCAGTATTGCCGCATAAGACCCTGAATTGAGCGACATGTTGATGCGGATTCCCTGTCCCTTTATATATGTGGAACTTAGGTATTGTATAGCCCGGCGGGTACTTTATCTGATCATACTAGCCCGGATATGGTCGTCCTATTTGGACGATCTGACCGGCTGCCTTAGTCGCATGATGAACCCGTATCTGCTGGGCTATATATTCGTCAAGGTCAGCTTTGGAGATTGCCTCCTCCTTGGCTGCTGACAAAGCCAGTGGAGGATTTGACGTTTCTCTCCTGTCGTCTTCAAGGACGATCGGAGGATCTTCAGCATGAGGGTTCTGCTGAATCATCATCCCTACCATATCTTGGAAGAGAAGCGCCATTTGTTTTATATTAGCCGCTTGCTCTGCGGCTTCTTTGTCCTTCTTTTCAAGGACTCTGCGTAGGTAATCAGCGTCAGTTTCTTGTTCATGACGCTGCTCTGATGATGCCTCTGAGCTTTCTTTTGGCTCTGTAAGAGCGGCCATTGCAGTCATCATCTCCTGAAGCTTTTGCTGCTGCTCCTGAGCTTTGGTCACGGATCGGGTGAGTGGTCGGTGACCCGTCGAAGCACGGCTTTTCTCTTTTCCAGAAGCCATATAAACGGTGTGCACCACCATGCCCCCAGACTTGGGGCGTTTGTGCCCATCACTTTTACGGTTCGCCTTGTTCACAGGGGCTTTTTGCGGCCTCCTTTTCTTTTGAGTGATTGACGTTGAAGGTGTCGTTGCAGTGGACACCCGAGTAACCGTTGCTTCTTCCAACCTGGCAGAGTAGTCTTCCTCCTGTCGAACCTTCGTCTTTTTCTGTCGGCGGAGATAGTTTTCATCAATCACCGACTCTTGGACCTGTCGCCAGACCTTGTAAATTTTAAAGGACAGCCAGTGAGGGGGCTGCTCTAGCTTCTTCTCTGGAGTATTCTCCACAGGTGAAGGAGTTCGCTTCAGCACCGCAACAGGAGAGTTTCTGCGCACCGTGTTCAGCAATTCAAAGCTGTTCCCGGTTGGAACAGCAGCATCGATCTCCACCGTTGGAGCTGGTAGAGTTATCCCAGAGGGGGAGTTGCCTCCAGCCTTCCTCACTCGGCGCCAGTGGAGACGTCGAGCGTGTCTTTTGGATGGAGTCGTTTCAGCTACGCGAGTGGCTTCGTCATGCCCCTGCTTTGAGAAGAGACTGTTATTGGTGCTAGCCTGTCAAAGACTGTCACCCGTTGAGAAGCGATGTCTAATCCATTAAAGACAGATCTCTGGACAGGGGAAACAGCTTTGAGGACTTCGCCTCGAGCAGCAACCGGAATGGTCAGCCTTGTAAAGACTGACTTCTTGGAAGGAGGAGCCTTTCCAATGATTTTGTCCGCTTGAGCCGGGAGGGCTATTCGCTTTGGGATGGCAACTTCGGGTATCGTGGGCTTGTAGACGTTCTGGCCCAGTCTGTTGAAAACTGACGTAGTGGAGTTGGGCGACCCATTGAGAGGGGTCGCGAAAGTGGTAAGTCGATCAAAAACCGACTTCTTTGAAGCTTCCGGTACGGGTATTGGCGAGGGGAAGCTTGCAGGAGGGATCATAGTCCCAAAAAACAAGCCGGTGGTGGCCTGAGTCACTTTCTCCACAGGCATAGTAAGGACGGAGGCCGCTTGAGGCTCATATGCTACACCTCCAGGTGAAGTGGAGTGTCGGTTGCATTGGCACTTCGAGCAGTTCGAGCAATTTGAGGCCATTGATGCTTGATTTCTGCGCCAGGCAAAAGACCAAATCTTAGTAACTTGAAATCCAAAGGCAACCATTAACAAACCGCGACTCGTTCGCAAAGACAACACACGAAGTGTGGAGTGGAAAGAAGACAAAGGTCCCACCAGGCGTGCCAGAATCTGTTCCCCTCCGAACGGCGGCCGAGACGTGAGGACGTCTTGCCTGAAATTCGGGGCAGATGCTATTTGGTTTTATCCGTCCACCTCTCCGAAGATGCCAAGTTGATTTATGGCACCGTGTATCGGAGGTTTAGACGGATGCGGCCGATGTAGCAGACTTCGTCAGATTCCCCCTCGCTTGAGGGGTTTTTGATTGTGGGGACGCTCTTCCCTGCAGGCGCAAGCCCCTGCAGTTAATTACGCTACCGCTTCGCGGTAACAACTTTCTCCTTCTCCAGAATTTCACTTCGTGTCGTGGGTGTTTGTTTTGTTTGTGGTTGCCCGTGGATTGTATACGGAGACTGAGTAATGCCGTCGCCCGTAGGACATGGATTAGTCCAAATCTGTATTTACTTAGATTTGGGTTTGGTGTTTTTAGTTTAAAGATACGTTAACCGTATTGAGGCTAAGATCAACTTAAATGTTCGTTAAGGATACGTTAGTCCTGTTTGAGACTAAGATCGACTTAACGTGGTGATCCATTTAATATATGGCCGTCGGGACTCGTCACCTCTCTGACGTCGTTGAAGGATTACAACGATAGGTGTCAGAGGAGTTCGGAGATGTACCCTTGAACCGAAGTTGATTAGAGAATATGTAGTCTGTTTGAATGTTTAAGGATACGTTAGCCGTGTTTGGGGCTAAGATCAACTTAAACGGGACCGTTTAGATCAGGCAAAAGAGCATTTGGAGGCTCTATTATTCCAGTTTAGGGACGTGGTGGTCCATGTTCCAGTTTAGGGACGTGGTGGTCCATCGCCAGTTTAAGGACGTGGTGGTCCATTATTAGTTTAAGGACGTTTCGGTCCAACGTTCTCATTTTGGGATGAATATTAGTTTAAGGACGTTTCGGTCCGATATGAGTTTAAGGACGTTTCGGTCCGATATTAGTTTAAGGACGTTTCGGTCCAATATTAGTTTAAGGATGTTTCGGTCCATGAGTTTAGGGACCCCGCAGTCCATATTCATGTGTGGTCGTTGGGACCCATCGCCTCTCTAACGTCGTTGAAGGATTACAACGAGAAGTGTCAGAGGAGTTCGGAGATGTACCCTCGAACCGGAGGTAAATTGATTTAAGGAGCAGCCGCGATCAGTCAAATTAATTTGAGGACTTACGGCCACGATTGGGCTAAGTCCAATTGAAGATGTTCGGCATTTTATCTGCTTTCGTGTTGCATTTCTTTTTATTTTTATTTGGGCTCTACCCATGAAAGATGCAGAGCATCAATTTGTTTTGGGCTCTGCCCATTTATAAATGATGCGTAGTATCAATTTTACTTGGGCTCTGCCCTTTATTGCTTTGCAATTTAATTTGGCATGTTAGGTCTTTTTGATTTGGGCCTGGCCCTTTAAGAAATGTCTTGCATTTATCAGGCGCTTTGCGCCAATCAGAGAGCGCAAGCGCTTGTAGTGTTGACACGTGTCGCGCAAGCGCAATGCGCTGCGCCTGCGCTGCTAACACGTGGCGCGCTCTGGTGGCTTGCGCGAACCCAGGAGCGCAACAGCGCAGTTTGCAAGTGTAAGGCACTATGATTTAAGAATCTTTTAGATTCAAGAAACAATGGTTCATAAAAGAAGTGCAAAGCACTATTCGTTTCCTTGACCTAATTTAGATCAAAGAAAAAACAAGTTTTTCTCTTTTTATTTCAGGAACCAAAGGTTCATAAAAGTGCAAAGCACTATTCTTTATTTTGTTTTTCTTGTTTTAAAGAACCAGTGGTTTATAAGAAGTGCAAAGCACTGTTTATTATGTGAAGATCATTGATCTTGTTTTTAGATCAATGATCTATTAAAAGAAATTTTTTCTATTTTGTGAAGGTTTTTTACCTTTTTCTTGAAACTTTTTCAAAGTTCTCTCTGTTTGAAGCTCTTGATTTCTCAAAAGTGTTCATCCCTTTGAATTGAGGTCTAGGCTCCGTTTTATAGTGCCCATAAATTAGTTAAATTTGTTAAAGAGATCTTTCTCTGAGTGATTTGGGAAATTTTCCCTACCGTTGGATTTTTGATCCAAGGGTTTCTGTTTTACAGAAGAAAATCTTCTTGTTTTAACAAGAACAGAAAATATTTCTTTAGAATTTTAATTCTGTTTGGCGCAAATGCTCTAGAGCGTGACACGTGTCGCGCAGCGCAACTGCGCTAGCGCATCTGCGCTGACACGTGTCGCGCTGCGCAGTGCTTGCGCAACTGAAGCGTTGCTTTCTTTAATTTTAGTTTAAATAGAGCTTTGCTCTGATTGGGCGTACCTCCTTGGGCGCTACGCTGATGCATCTGCGCCTGACACGTGGTGCGTTGCGCACAGCGCAAAAGATCTGAAGCGTTGCTTCATTTATTAAAATTTAAATTTTCAAAGCAGAGCTTTGCTCTGATAGGGGAAAGATGAAGCGTTGCTTCATCTCCCGCCTCGGAATTTGAACAGAGCTTTGCTCTGATTGGGGTAAACAAGCACGTTATACAGATAAAATCTTTGAATGGTTAGTACTAACTTTTGTCCTATGTAAGGCCTTGTATAGCTTGATACTGTTCTTTCCCCACTAATCCTGAACTTCACCGCTTAAACAGTGGAAACACTGTTTTACTTAAATTTGGAGGGAACCTTTTTATATATATTTTTTGTTTTCCTTTTTGTTTTGTATATAATTTGTTTTTAGGGAGCGCCAATAATTTTGACCATCTTGGTGTAGCCTGACAGTGAGGGCACTGTCAAGTTTAAGTTTGGGGGTGTGCTCGGAAAGCTTTCTTCCTTCGCATTCATTTGTATATTCTGCATTTGCATACCTTATTTAAAAAAACCGATAAAAAATCGAAAATTTTCCAAAATATAAAATCTTTGTCGTCAACTTAGATAATATGGTAACTTAGATTTTTATTCTGAAAGCTTAGTTGATATGTTAGAAATAACTAAATCCTAGGCTTAGTAATTGAAATCCCTAAAAATAACCCGCATTCTGTTTAAACTTGGTGATTATACGTCCTTACAGTTTTTTTTATAGAAGTAGGTAATCTTGAGTTCAGTTCTTGAGTTAAGTCAAGATGAAGAGAAAGTATTGAAGCTTTACTGAAGTATAAGTCTGAAAAATAGTTTCTTTTCTTGAGTTTAAATTTAGAAAGTATACACCCTACAAACTGCACTTACACGCACCTTGAAACTTGGGATAGTAGATGATACCTAGAAATACTCTTGCCTGAAAACCTAGTATGAAAGAAAAAACGGTATTTAAAGCTAAACACCAAAAGAGCATTATTGAAAAACATATCCGGTCTTGAAAAAGAAAAAGAAAAAAGAAAAAGAAAAATAGAATAAAGTCAAAACCTAGAAACTGCTAATTACGCTTTAAGCTCACACATTCAGTAATCGGCCGTTAGTGCCTCAAGAAGCATTAATAGTCGCATGAAAGGTATGTGAGCAACACCGTCCATCATTAATGAAAAGAAGTAGTATTATATATTAGGGCAAGGGTACTATAGCTTGAATTGAATTCTTGAGTGTAGGGGTGCAAAATTTACACACACGTAGGGATATACAATCGATGTTTGGATAAAAGATAGAAATAAAAGAATAAGACTTATGTTTTATGTAAAGTTGATAAAAATCCCTGATTTAAGACCGCACTCTAGAAGGAAAACTCAGGAAATACCAACATCTTTCTAAACTTTTTTGGAACGTATAGGATCTAAGGTTAAATAGATAGGAGGTGTGAAACATATGGGTTGGATGTTTCTAACTTAGGATGATAGAATTTCTAGCGTAAATACTGAACTGTAGGAGTAGAATCGATGTTAACTTATGACACTAGCTTGACGGGATTTTGTGGGTTTAATCCGCTGAAAACCCTCAGGAGACAACACTCCTCCTACTAGGGACACCTAGAGGTTTAACGGCTTGTTGCACAAGCTCGGTGCAATCGCGTTCCCTACGAAAGTGAGGTTAGGACTTTTTGTGAATAATTGGTTTGCTCGGGACGAGCAAAAGTTAAGTTTGGGCGTATTTCTTCACACTAGAATATTACATTTAATACCGCCCATTCTTATGCCCGTTTGTTTATAGGTAGGTGCTTTTAATCCGTGTTTGCTACATATTTACAGTCTACAGGTTCCTAGTCCAAAATAACGCAAATGATACAAAATCTCAACTGTTACGCCAAAATCCAGAACATCTGTTGCCAGCAGATAAAAGCCGGGTTCCGATCATCCGTATCCGTCCAGTGCCGCGTACCAGTTCCAGAGACAAGACAAATGACAGTGGTCTTTCGTGTCTGGGACAAGCACAAAGCACGAGAGGGGCAGCACAAGAATCAATGGGTGCGCGGAGCTCGACGGAGAAAAGGTCAAAAGTATTATTCTAGATGCCATTTTGGACTGTTGCAGATCTGAAGAAATTGTTGAAGCAATTTACAATTTGCAACATATAGAACAACAGAGGATAGCAACACAAAGAAACACAGAAAAAACGAGACACCAATTCCACAAAACCGCGGCGGAACCGCCGCCAAATGTGGGTTTTCGCGGCGGATACGCCGCGGTTTAGTGACATCATCTGACCAAATTTTGGGAGTAGTTTTGTCATTTCATTTGGGGCCAAAATGTTGCCCTAGAGTTTCAGCACGCAGCCTATAAATAGCCCAGTTTTGTACCAAGCCAAGGGTCTTCTTCATGTCTTCTTTTCCCATCTCTTTTAGTATAGTTTAGTTAAGCTTCTTCTTCTTCTTCTTCATGTCTTCCTCCATGAAAATTGTAGTGAGAGCTTTTTGAGTGGATGATGAAATGAAGATGAGGGTTATTTTTATCTTGTCTCTTTTATTTATTGTCTTATAATTTTATTGTCTTGTAATTTTATTATCTTGTATTGTAATTTCAATTCTTGTTGTTAACTAGTTGTTGTTATTTCTTTTCTTGTTCTCTTTTCTTTTCTTCTTCTTATCCGTATTATTTCCAAGCGATAATACTCGACGGAGTTCCTTGCTAAGGTGAGGACCCAAGAGTTAGCTTGCTTCACTTGTAAAACCGTATTTTTCTCTTTTCTTCTTTCTTGTTTTGTTTTCTTTTCTTTTATGATGTGTGAATAATTTCCTCCTTGTTAAAGCTAAGGAAGGTGGTATGAGGGATGGAGAAATCCTCTGTGCTTCTCTTCACCAAATATCTTGAAACGAACCCTGACCAAACAAACGCAACCCCCTCACTTAGGCGCACTATACGTGATATATAGCCGCGATCTAAGTTGAGAAGTCCTTTAAGCGCACTACAACGTGACATGTAGTTGTGACTTATTTGGATACATGGTTGCGGGTGTTTTGCCGAGGGTTGGAAATAAGCGTATTTAGCGGACGGACAAGGGGCACTAGGAATGGATTTAGCGTTGGAAAGCTTGCTTAAACTCGCAAATCCCATTCCTATGTCCTCCTAATCCCCGCTACTTTCGATTATCCCAACACCGTCTTAAGAATGGCAAAAGACAAGTACAAGACTAATCCTAACTCTACTAACCGACCTTAACCTTAGCAAGCTTATTTGAACATAAATACGAACACTTAGGATAGAACTGAACAAACATATACACATTCTTTATTGACTCGTCTAAAACTCGAACGGACATACAACCATCTCCCTGTGGATCGACCCGTGCTCAACCGGCTAGCTGCATAGCGACACCGTCCTGATCGCGGTTATAACTTTAGAACTTTGAACTCCGACACGCCAAAAGCATGCGATCACAATGCCAGCAAACGAAGCAAAGGCAATATTCCTAGCTTCGGGGTCTTGACGGCAACTCATATAAAACCTGAAAGACTATTGAAGATCATCCCACACCAGCGCGGAGTGGTCACCACCTCGACATTCGTCTCGACACAGCAGACGAGATGTCACCACAGCGTTCTTCCTCCAACAGGATTTGGACGCGCCAAAACAACAAAGCAAAGGAAATATTCCTAGCGTCTGGGTCTTGACGGTAACTCATATAAAACCTGAAAGACTATCGGAGATCATCCCACACCAGCATGGAGTGATCACCACTGCGACATTCGTCTCGATACAGCAGACACAATGCCAGCAAACGAAGCAAAGGAAATATTGCTAGCTTCAGGGTCTTGACGGCAACTCATATAAAACCTGAAAAACTATCGGAGATCATCCCACACCAGCGGGGAGTGATCACCACCGCGACATTCATCTCGATACTGCAGACGCAATGCCAGCAAACGAAGCAAAGGCAATATTCCTAGCTTCAGGGTCTTGACGGCAACTCATATAAAACCTGAAAGACTATCGGAGATCATCCAACACCAGCGCGGAGTGGTCACCACCTCGACATTCATCTCGACACAGGAGACGAGATGTCACACCAGCGTTCTTCCTCTAACAGGATTTGGACGTGCCAAAATAAAGAAGCAAAGGCAATAGTCCTAGCTTCAGGGTCTTAACGGCAACTCATATAAAACCTGAAAGACTATCGGAGATCATCTCACACCAGCGTGGAGTGATCACCACCGTGACATTCGTCTCGATACAGCAGACGCAATGCCAGCAAATGAAGCAAATGTAATATTCTTAGCTTCAGGGTCTTGACGGCAACTTATATAAAACCTGAAAGACTATCGGAGATCATCCCACACCAGCACGGAGATCACCACCACGACATTCGTCTCGATACAGCATACGCAATACCAGCAAACGAAGCAAAGGCAATATTCCTAGCTTCAGGGTCTTGACGGCAACTCATATAAAACCTGAAAGACCATCGGAGATCATCCCACACCAGCGCGGAGTGATCACCACCGCGACATTCGTCTCGATACAGCAGACGCAATGCCAGCAAACGAAGCAAAGACAATATTCCTAGCTTCAGGGTCTTAAAGGAAACTCATATAAAACCTGAAAGACTATCGGAGATCATCCTACACCAGCGCAGAGTGGTCACCACCTCGACGTTCATCTCGATACAACAGACAAGATGTCACCGCAGCATTCTTCCTCCAGCAAGATTCAGATGCGACAATCAAACAACGGAGCCACGACAAAGTCCCTAATTCCAAACCTCGACGGTTCACCAACAACCTAGAGACAGCCGCAACATTCTTCTCGATACAGCAGACGCAATGCCAGCAAACGAAGCAAAGGTAATATTCCTAGCTTCAGGGTCTTGACGGCAACTCATATAAAACCTGAAAGACTATCGGAGATCATCCCACACCAGCACGGAGTAATCACCACCGTAACATTCGTCTTGATACAGCAGACGCAATACCAGCAAACGAAGCAAAAGCAATATTCCTAGCTTCAGGGTCTTGACGGCAACTCATATAAAACCTGAAAGACTATCGGAGATTATCCCACACCAGCGCGGAGTGGTCATGACTCATCGGGGCTCCCAAACTGAGCCTAACCTCAAGTAAAAAGTGACATGGAATATCCCTAACGCTTGTTCTTTCGACGGTAATACTACCTAGAAGATTGCTTGAAGACGTCTTGTCCAGCCCTTGAAGGGATCAGAGACACGACAGTCGTAAGGCTACTCGAACAGCAAAATTGCCAATCGAGGAATACATCAGCCAACGCGACGGTACGACGGACACAAGCCTAGTACCACAGACCCTAACGGACCTCTGTCATATAGAGCAGAGGTTAACTGTGACGTTAGGACATCCTTGCAAGAACTTATTGATTCGTCTCGTCTCGTAAGGCAAAGCCTTAGGCAATGGGGATTAAAAACCTGTTTCCTAAGCACTGCGTCTCTGCAAGTCGGTCCAAGATGGACTCTTGCATACTATTCACGGGTCACACTCTCAGAAGTCGAACATCGACAAAGAGGGAAAACAACCACTTACGAGTCCTCTCGACTTGTAGGCGGGAAAATTCTCTTGTGAGATCCTTGCGACTCTCAAGGGAAGACGCACTTAGGAATCCTCACGATTCCTAAGGAGAAAATACACCTACGAGATTCTCTCGACTCGTAGGGAGAAAAATCTTTTTGAGATCCTCACAACTCATAAAGTTGGAAAGTCTTGGGCATCAGACATGAATCTGCTTCCTAAGCCATCGATACCCTACAAGAAGGCTAGGACAAAATATTCTCTACGCTTGCCAGAGTAACATAACGACAATACAACGAAGAGGAAAACTGACAGAGGGAAACAAGAAAAACATGTCTTTTATTCATGAATCAAAATGAATACAAATTACAATCTATGAAAGAATGAAAAAAAATACTCTCATTCAGGAGTATGTACAAAAGAAGAATAAAAGGAAAAATATACAATTTTTCAAGCCGGCGGACGATATAACAGATTTGTCAGTTCATCCTTTTTCCCTTGGGCCTCGGCTTCATAATTTGTTATCGCTACGAGACGGGCCTCCGTTTGAGACTGTTGGGCCTGGTACGAGGCAAGCCGACTTTCAAGCTCCTGTTCAGTGACCTTGTGAGCTTCAACCATCTCGCGGGTAAAAATGACGGTTTTATCCATAGCTACCACCTCCCTGATAGCTTCTTGAAGCACCCGCCAGAGTTCATACGCACGAGTGGTCTTGGCCGTAAGTTCAGCTTGAAGTTCCCCCGGCGCATTTGAAGCCAGCTTCCTCTCTGAAAATTTTCGGCTGAGCCTCTTCTTGCATGACAGCATATTTGCGGCGCACCGTTCAATCAGCCCCCGCAAGCTCTCCTTTGCAGCCACAACCTTTGAAGGAAGGCGCGTACATTCAAGACTATGCAAGCAAGCCTCCACCCGATGACAAAACTCAACCCAAACTTGCACCAATGTTTCACTATGGTAAGCAGCAAGAAAGGGGAGAGAACCGTTGGCTTCGGCGGCAAATTCTTTAGCCGTAATCAAGCTACCAGCACGAAGGTCTTCAATCAGAGCTGACAAAGAGTGAAGGCTTAGATTTTCCATCTGTTCAGAGGCACGTAGAGCATAGGGGCCGGGTGGCATGACGATGCGAGATTACAGCGTGGTAAGAACTGGCAAAACTGTTAAGATTTATAAACAATCAGCGAGACTTGCAAGCAAAGAGTAGATGGAACAACATCGAAACTTTACTTACCCACGGTCATGCAAGGAGGACTAGACGAATCTCCAGGCCCGTCAAGGATCTCAACTTCATCGTCAGCTTCCAGGACTACAGAAGACATCGGCATCATTATATGAAATAATAATAATGCCATCAAGAGGAAAAATAACACTAATCTTGCCCAGAAGAGAGGACGATGCGTTGAGGGGATATTGCCTGCGGAGCGGCCATCTCTAGCAAACGCTGAAAGGATTTTCGAGGAGACGGATCAGCGATAGACGCCGCCAACCCGCGTAATTCTGAAAAGACAGAAAGGTTCAAATGATGGAGAGATTATTAAAATAAAATATAGAAGTCTACCTTCGATGCTCCTCCAGCTTTGAACAGGAGGGATGGCCGCTTCAGCAGCTTCCTCCGTACCTTCAGGCGCATCATCGGGGACGCGGGCCGGTATAACAGCTTCCAATTGAGGAGCAGCGGCCACTGCTGCAGGCTCCAATGAAAGGACGGTGGCCTTGACTACCTGTCCTACAGTCTCTGGCTCGTCCTCAGAAAGATCCATTGAATCTGCGGCCAATGAAGATGCCTCTTCCGGGAGAGCAAGCACCGGGAGAACGGAAACCACCAATGGGAGCTCCGTGGCAGGAAGAACAGCTGTATCGACCCCTTCCACACTTACTGGTGTTTCATCGGGGATGTTTACAGAGTCCATAGTTAAGGCGCGACTCGAATTCAGATCCTCTGTCATGGCCGAAGTCCCTATAAAAGTTTTACGAAGATAAGAAGACGTAAAAAGCGAAACAAATTATTTGCCAAAGGAAAAATACAGAAATCATGCATACCGATACTCCAGGATGCCTCTAATATGGCTTTTTCAAGCCGACATTCCTTCCTGAGGAGGTATGCTCGCCGGGGTTCGAGGGTAGACTCGTGGCCACCAGTCCACAACGACAGCGCATCTTCGGCATCGGCCGAGATAGGCCGTTTAAGGGCTATCTCGCCTCCCTCTTCAAAAGGACCTATAAATATCCGCCGTATCGATGGAGGATCTTCATAGAAGATGACGGCAGGATAAGGCCTCTTCGGGACCCTCACATTTTCAGTCTCATCTTGGGAGCGTCTTATAACCTCAGCCAATTGTGCGGCTTACTCGGTAGATGAACCTGGAAAAAGAAGACCACCATTCGACTCTTGCATAGCTATTGGTTCATCTTGAAAGATAGGCTCAGATTCCACCAAAAAGTCGAGCAGATTGGTGACCGTCTTCTTTCGCCTCTTTGATCCAGAACTAACACCAGAAGACGATCGCTTATTTTCCCTCGGTGCTTTGGTGCGACGTTGACCCACTTCTCCTTTAGTATCCTCTCTCGGCGGTGCTACCGATGATGACACTGCCATTGCTGATGCCGCAGCTGATGAAACTGCTACCGGCACCTTATTAGAAGCTCTTGTCTGAGCTCTAGTGCGCATCGACATACCAACTGTCGGAGTCAAGTCCACTTCCGCCGACTCAGGAATAAGTACGATACCAGTATCCCTCAAGGGAGGGCGAACTATTGTCCACGGTCGCGGCGGGACTCCCGTAGCCTGGAGCGGGGTGAGAGCTCTAAGCCCAAAAAGTATCCTCCTCTCCTTAGCAATGATTGGACTAACCCGATGGCGATACCAACCCGTGAAAGCCCCAACGCACCTCGGAATGTAGTCGACCTCGGGGATCATGAAATGAGAACCGGTGTCCAGCCTTATGAAATGGTGGGTGGCGTCACGAACAGCTTCCAAAGAAGGGCTGGGCTCCACTGTGAATGCCTCGAAGGGGACACCCTGGTTATATCCTAATTGCCGGGCAAAGCGGTGTGGATTGTACCGCATGAAAAGAGCCGCATCATTTTGACGGAACACCAGATAACCGGGTTTGATCGAGTACAGGTGTATGGCTTCCTTGGGCTTCAAGGATGGTGCTCTCTCTTTCGATAAATCAAACAACTGTTGAACAGGTCCCGAGGGAGCAGAGAGGATTCGATCATTAAATACCATTCCACCTTCGTTGGCATACAGATTGAGTAGCATATGAAGAGCCCCTAATTGAGTCGGGTCAGGAGCAGAAGCGTCCACCAACCTCATGAGCCGCGGAAAGGTATAAGCATCATAAAAGCTGGGTCTCTGGTGCGCAGCAAATGCCCCTGGCATGTGCATCTCAATCCATGACGTAAAATAATGAAGAGAGAAACTCACTACGTTCACGCATAGGGTTAAGGTATTGGCTGTAGTGCTTAGCCCATGGTACAGATGCGACAGCCCTGCAATGCCCACGGCTAATTGCATCCTTTCGGCAATGCGATGAGCAGGGTAAATGACCAAGGCTCTCATGAATCGACGGTGCGTTGGAACGACAAACCAACTGAGCCAAATGCTGATAAAACCGATGAAGAAATTTTCTTCATCTATACCAGGAGCTGCAATCGACTCGAAAGGTACGGCTGATAAGACTGTAATGTAGAACTGGGGCAAATCCTCTTCTCTAACCGGTAGCCTATTTAAACCAAACCCGAAGGGGTCGCAGTTATTCGCGAATTTCGGAGCCTCCTTTGATAGAACGTCTCCATGAAGGAAGCAGGCGATAAAGCTTTTAAAAGTGACACCCTGTTCTTCTGACTCTATGAACAGCTTCTCAAAAATCCCAGAGTCTTGATTAGACTAGAGTACTTGTGGCGGATGGCATTTTCAGTCGACAAGCCATCAAGCGTAGCGGGCGCAGCTTCGAAGACATACTCATCAGAGGGCAACCATTCTTCGTAAGGCGCTCCCCTGATTGATAAACCTGGGATCTCGCGAAACTCTTCCAAAGAAATCGAAACTTCGCGGTCTCCTAACAAGAAAGTGTTGGTGGGAAGATTCCTGTAATACCCAGCCCCTCTTATACCAAAATATGCATTTTGTTACTCTAAAATCCTATTTACTCTTATTTATAATTTTAATGATTTTATTTATGATTTTATCTATTCTTATATAATTAATTATTTATGTTAAAGTCCCCTTTTATTTTATTTGGAAAATTTTTCTCCTTCAACCATTTCCTTTATCTACTTAAATTTAAACCCTAAAACCAAATAAATTCCTTAAGCCCACTCCTTTTATTATCATCTAAATTTTTCTTTAATTCCCATAACCCAAGCCCTGGCCCGTTTCTATTTATTTTTCCCTAATTAATTTTGTTTATTCCCTCCCAACACAACAGTCCCTGGCCCGTTCCCTTTTCTCTAATTCTTTTCTATTTTACCTAAGCCCGGCTCCAGCCCGGCTCTCTTCTTTAATTCTTTTATTTAATTCTTTGGCCCGGCCCATTTTTCCCCAGCACCCGCTTCACCCCCGACCCGACCCGTCTTCTCCTTTCTTCCCCACAACGGCTCTTTTTCCCGCCTCCTCCGCTCACGCCCACGTTCCTCGCCACCACCAACGCCCGCGCTGGCTCCGTTACACCCACGACGCGTGATCCCGTCTCCATATCTCTCCTCTCGTACACACCCACGCACCCTTCTTCTCATCTCGTTTTCTCTCTCCCTCGTCCTCCTTCTTCCTCCCTCTCTCGAACCCACTAACCGCCCCGGCACTCCGCTCCCCTCACCGGAGCTTCGACCTCCACCGTCATCTCCTCCCATCACCTCCCCATCTCTCCAACTCTCATCACTCTTCCTCTCTCCCTCACCTCCACCGTCGACCACCATTAAACCCAAGATCCCCACTCCCTCCTTCATCCTCCACGAGAACCCTGCACGCACCTCGAGCTGACCCCGGCCGATCTCCCTGCACCCCGCACCTTCGACCTCCCCCTCGTCGCTCGCTCTCTCCCTCGTTCTCCTTCCTCCTCTCTCGCTCTGCACCCACCTGCAACCTCCGACGATCGTCGATCGTTCCCGATCACCACCACCGTCTCACCCGCTCTCATCTCACCTCCATTCTCCTCCTTCGCTCACCAGCAACCGACCACCCTCGCACCCATCACCGTCGGCACCTCACAGAGCCCCTACTCCCGAGCTTTACCCCTGCCACCTCTCGACGTCGACCCCATCGTCGTCATCATCGTCACCGTCGCCACCATCCTCGACTCCCTCTCTCTCTTGATCTCTTCACCCTCACTCCCCTCGTTCACCCGAGCCTGCACCTCACTCCCATCTCAGATCTCTCTCTCTCAGCTCTTTTCTCACTCTCTCTCTCCCTACATCTCAGATTTCTCTCTCAGCTCTCATCTCTGTCTCTCTCTCTTTCTCACTCTGCCTCTCTCTCTCTCTCTCTAATATCTCACTCTCTCTATCTCTATCTACTCTCTCTATTTCCCCTGCACACTCTCTCACTTCTCTACAATCTCCTTCTCTCTCTAACACTCTCTCTCTCTCAATAACTCTCTCCCTCTACAAAACTCTCGCCATCGGCCTCGCAGCACCAGCATCTCTCCAGTCTCGCGAGCCCTAGCTGTTACCGAGGCAAAACCCCATAACCGAGCACGAGCCGAGGCCACGAACCCTTCACGCGCCATTCATCGCGCGTTCGTGCCGTTATCACTGCCGAGTATCGCCAAGACGCCTCCAGGCAAGTCCCCACTTGCTACATGCTATTTATTATTAGTTTACAAATTATAATCGTATATATATCCCGTGTTTTGCCTTATGTTAAATATTACAACAAAACTGTTCGGTGCTTGTTCTCTTAGGAAATCATTATCAAACTTGACGGAACTGGATAAATTACATTGGCCCTTGTAGGGATGGATAACGTGTGAAAATTTCGCTGGAAAATTTGATCGTTAATGACTAAAACAACTACCCCCAAGTTTAATCGTAAAACTGTAATTTTATTGTATCTGAAAACCGTTAAATTCACCATAAATCATATACACACTGGATTGATGCGCTCGAGGGCTCAAATCGAAGCCGACTCGACGAACTTTAACCCTATACCAGTTTCCAGACATTCTTGTATTTAAACCGTAATGATAATTGGATCGGAGTGCGACTCTGGACTGCAGTCCAGAGCGACTCCAGTTGTTGCTTGCTGTACCGTAATGGGTACTGCAGTTTTTCCTAAACTCGTAGGTTGCGGAACTCCACTGTTTATTATAGGTAAATCTGTTAGCTAGACAAAACAATTAGTTTCATTCTGTTTCGTTACTGTTTGATATTTTAATCTGTAATTTAATAGATCGGGACGCATAACAGTCCCAGCAGAATCAGAACTGACATATTAGTGTTAAACAGTGTATAACTCCTGACGTGCAGATGCGATTGACGATCCATCTATTGCGTTGAAAACCTTACTGAAAACCCTAAATTTCATCCATCTGTGGTGTCGCTAAAATCTAATCCCAACAGGGATTAAAATGCGTTGCGAAATAGATTTCTGATTCTGAAACCGGATTTCCAGCCGCGAGCGCTTAAAATGAAACGGCTATAATTAGCAATCCTGGAACCCGATTGGCTTGAAACTAAATTTGATAGATGGAAAACTGAACATACTAATTACTACCTGTTTATCGTTTCGCTAAATTATATACGTACGTTTCATGATAAATCGTGCAAGTGATAGAATACTATTTTATGACACCTTAATCGTGCTTATATACTGTTCACGCATCATATCATACCTATATCATTGCAGTGATAACCTAGTGATATCGTGCATTTACCCAGTGTTAGATTTTAGTGATGATTGTGGCAAGTACGTCAGTGTTCGTGTATCCGTGATTAAGTGAAAGTGATACGTATTTGTACACAATCAGTGACCCTATTATTTTATTGCATTGTCGACGTCTGTGGAATGCGTGTGCGTGTGACTATAAGTGGTATGGGACACTTATGGAAGCACTTGCATGGGTGTCACAGATAAGGCATCCGACACTGCCATTTATCTTAGGTATTAGTCGGGACGTGCTTGATGGAGGTCCTGCCTCCAGTTCTCGCGCAGACTTGTCACGGACCGATTAGTATTTAGGGTTATGGTTAGCGTTTGATGTAGGCCACGGGGTGTGGGGTAGTTTAAGTGTGAGTTCAACAGAATCTCGGGAGTCCCATGCTGGCTTATATATTAAGGGAGATATATGGAGATTTACAGGGTATGTGATATACACCGTGATATACATGTTACATGTTGGGCCCGTGGTCCCTTGCCCTTGGGTCCTACCCTTGGGTGGAGGACACTCGCGAATGGTTGACTCTCACACTTGGACTGACGATAGGTTTAGTGACCTGTGCAGTGAGACTTAGAGACTGATAGGGATACTGGCATTTATATACCTTATATACTGTGTTGACATACGTGACATATCGTTCTACTGCCTTATTGCTCCGCTGCATTGATTACTGCACATTCATATTCATGCTGTCATTGATTTACTGCTTCACATATCTATTATCACTGTTAGAACTGTCACTTGATTTTATACATATTATATTGCTATTGTGTCGCTCTGACGACCTGAGTATGCATGCTCAGTGTGAGGAGAAGATTTAGCCTGGATCAGATCTAGACGTGCATCACAGACTCCTTGACTTGCCATTCCGAGTTACATTCGCTTGTTCCACTTCAGGTCAGTCTTTACATTGTTTCTTTCAGTTACTGCATTTCTCATTACCTGCGCATCATTTACTGTTTACCATGAAAAACTAGAAGCCGAAGTTTGACTACGGCAGGACAATTCTTTGACCGTAGGAGCATGGCTGGCCTTTTCTACCCCTCGTATTCCGTATTTTGGGAAGCGGGGCGTGACAATTCCATTGATTAAGGAAGGCTTTAACCCACCATACATGAGGGGACTGATAATAGAAGAGAGACGCGTACACCGCCTGGTAAAGCCCGACCTTCTGCAGTCGCGCACGATGGGCGGACAGGATGTAACGAGCCCAGAGAAGATAGCCCGTGGGATGGCGAGGGGTAAGCCCTATCTTGTAGACATGTCCCCAGGGCTGGGCTTCACCTTGGCAGATACGATGCCCCAAGATGTCTATGGCCGGCACAGTCGGGTTTGTTATCCCAACCGTCGATGGTTCGAGCCGGCCTGTAAGAGTCCAATCTGCCACCTCTACAGCAAAAGAAGTCTGCGGACAGTCCATCGGCAAGAACAGGCGGAGAGGTTCTGTTGGTACCTCGCAAAGAAAGCTTCGGCGACCGCGGATGATATGCCCGTACCAGGTTCCCCATAAAAGTAAGTTGGTGCAATCCGGGTCATGAGCCTTGATCATTGCCATCGCTTCTTCGTCAGACGGTGACTGAGGAAAGGAAGCCTCCGAGCGAGTGAAAGGGAAGTATGGAAAAGAAGCCATTGTTCCTGAAACAAAGGAAAGGAAACTGTTAGTGAAGCCCACACGTGTATATATATTTATAAATATATATATATATATAAGGACAATGGAAGAAAACGACAAACAACTTATTTTATGGGACCATGGGTTACAAAACACATGGGCCCCACAAAATCAATATGGCAGCTCAATAATAATGAGACTAAGCAATCATCATCAGAACAAAAGGAAGATTCTCAATAAATTCAAACAATTCTACACATTCCCCCAAGGAGAAAACCTATTGCAGAAACTCTGTGCAAATCAAGAAGGATCTCTCCTAAACTATTTTTGCAAGTACTACTCAGGATGAAAAATCCCAAGAAGTTTTCTTTAAAGAACTAAGTTCTTTAGACGAATTAAATTCCTTTTGAACAGAGGAATTAAATTCCCAGAAAAATTTTCAGAGTTAAACTCTTTGGAATGGAATTAAATTCCAGAGGCAGACAAGTATCATCATCAATCCCCTAAGATCAGAGAAACGCCCAGCAGAGGGGGTTTATTATTTAAAGATCGGACATTCTTAAAGAACTTGGAAAGATGGGCTTTTGTTGAAGGGAAAAACCATTGGTGTGGATTTAAAATCCAAAGAGTTTTTTATATATATAAAAGTTCTTCGGTCGTTCAAAATCATTACCTGAAGAAAATATTCTTTCTTGAACAGAGTTAAACTCTGAAATTTTTTGGAACAGAGAACTGAGCTCTGAGGAAGAGAATTAAATTCTCAAAGAAAAATGAACAAGGAAGAAGATGAAAGAGTGGAGGTGCTTCTAAAAAGACCCTTGCATTTATAGGATGTGATGGGAAACGGTTCATCTGCCCCCTTCCCTAGGCAAATCTAATGGCCACAAAGATGACAGCGTTGCACTCACGTGCAAACACGTGAAAACAACGCTAAGGAGGCATTTGTTCCCTCGTAAAATATAAGGAAAAACCCCAATGGGGGCATCACGTGCCTACACGTGATCGGGGGTCACGTGTCAGCACGTGATGGATTCCTGAACCCTTTGAACTAATAGAATTGAATTCTGATCAAAAGGGGTCACGTGCCCACACGTGATGGGCCTTTAAACCCACTGAAAGGAATTAAAAGGTATAATAAAATAGCAAGAAAAAACCCCAATGGGGTATCACGTGCCCACATGTGACCAGGGGTCGCGTGCCAACATGTGATGAGTTCCCGAGCTCTTTAAAAGAATGGAATTAAATTCTGGTTAAATGCCAAATCATTGGGGCCACGTGCTAACATATGATAGGCTCTTAAACCTTCTGAACTAATAGATTTAAATTCTAATTAAGGGAAATAAAAAACCCTAATATTTCCCCAGATCTTTCCAAACAAAAAGATTGCCTTCTGTAAAGTGGAGCACCATCCAAACAAAAATCCAATGGTGATTAAATATCACCAATTTATAGAAAGATTCTATACAAGGAAAGATTTTCCTAAAATCTGCCTGGAACAACAGACAAAATATCTTTTGGATTAAAAATCCAATGGTGAATAAAATTCACTGAGTGATCTAACAAATCATGTTGGTTATAAAATCAATAAAATCTTTCAATGAAAAATTGACTAAACAAACTGATTCTTTTCTTTCTCCTATAAATAGGAGCCAAGAAGAGAAGAGAAAAAAAGAGAGATACAACAACAGAGAGAATACAAAAGAAAAGAGAATTTAATTCTCCAGAGAGAAAAGAAAGTCTCTTGAGAAAAGAAAGAAATCCTATGTGAGAGATCATCCTATAAGCTCCCATAAAAGAAAAAGAGAATTTAATTCTCAAACTAAGAGTTTAACTCTTCTGAATAAGAACTTAGTTATTCCTTTGGTTAAAGGTATGCAGAAGCAGACCTCCCCATAAGTTGAGAATTTAATTCTCATCGGGGGGATTCTGCCATGCAGATCTAAAACCTAAGAGAAGACCTAAGTTTAGAGAATTATATTCTCTCACAAAGCAAATAGGAATTTAATTCCTCAAATAAAATTTGGGTTTAACCCTATACAAGAATTTAATTCTTCCAAATACATAGAAATTTAATTCCTCTAAATAAAATTAGGGTTTAACCCTATAAAAGAATTTAATTCTTAAACAAGGGACTTAGACTTTTCATGCACGTAAAAGGATCAAGTACCCAACATGATCATGTGGCAACACGTGACCCTCCCCCTCGATGATCAAAAGAGAACGAACAAGACTAGATCACGTGCTCCCACGTGACCCTTGAACAGACTTCTCAAAATAGAGAAGGGCAGAACAGATTTTGGGTGCCTCATGTGTCTCCACGTGATCCCTAGCAAATCCTTTTAATATCCAGTACATGGGCACCATCACGTGTTCACACGCAATGATCGTAAAGATTAAGTGTTTAACACTTATTTGAATATTCTGATAATAAAATAAGGGAAGTTTGGGCCCAATACTCAAGCGCCTCACATGACCCCACGTGAGCGCTTTCTTTTTAGTGTTTAACACTATTTTGTGCGCTTCATCCTCAGTGTTTAACACTATTTTAAGTGCATTACGTGGGAGCACGTGATAGCCGAATATACTCTACTGTTTAACATCATATTCGAGCCAATCTTTGCCTAAATTAGCTAAGTCTTCCAGAAGCAGTACTCCTTTTTGACTGAACCTCAAATACACTTTTGTCTTCAAAATTGATCATCTCATATGACATTCAAAGAAAAACCCAGAGCCTTTCAATCAACTTTGGTTCGAGGGTACATCTCTACACACCTCTGATACATGTCATTGTAATTCTTCAACGTCTTCAGAGAGGTGGTGGGTTCCAATGGACAATAACTATCTGGTGCATCTCCAAACCCATATTTGCATCTGAACTTGGACCGCAATGTCCCTAAACTAAACAATAGAGCTCAAATGCTCTTTTGTTGGATCTAAATGATCATGTTAAGTAGATCTTAGTCTAAAAATTAGACTAACGTATCCTTAACAAATATTTAAGTTGATCTTAATCTCAAACGAGACTAACGATCCTTAAATTAATTCAACTACAGAGCCTTCCAACCAATATTGGTTCAAGGGTATATCTCTTCACTCCTCTAATATTTGTCGTTGTAATCCTTCAACATCTTCAGAGAGGTGACGGGTCCCGACAACCAAACATTCTATGGACTGTGGGGTCCTTAAACTCATGGACTATGATGTCCTTAACCTTGGACTGTGGAGTCCTTAAACCCATGAACTATGATGTCCTTAACCTCGTACTGTGAGGTCCTTAAACTCATGGACTATGACGTCATGGACTATGATGTCCTTAACCTCGGACTGTGGGGTCCTTAAGCTCATGGACTATGATGTCCTTAACCTTGGACCGTAATGTCCTTAAACTAATTATGGACCGCAATATCCCTAAACTAAACAACAGAGCCCAAATGCTCTTTTGTTGGATCTAAATGATCCTGTTAAGTTGATCTTAGTCTAAAAATTAGAGCAACGTATCCTTAACAAAGCGTTAAGTTAATCTTAGTCTAAAATTAGACTAGCGTATCCTTAACAAACGTTTAAGTTGATCTTAGTCTCAAATGAGACTAACGCATCCTTAAAACCAACCCCAAACCCAAATCTAAGAACATACGGATTTGGACTAATCCACGCCCTACGGGCGACAACATAAATTAGTCTCCGATACAATCCACGGGCAACCAAAAAACAAAACAAACACCTACGACACGAAGCGACCATCTGGAGAAGGAGAAAGTGGTTACCGCGATGCGGTAGCGTAATTAACTGCAGGGGCTTGCGCCTACAGGGAAGAACGTCCCCACAATCAAAAACCCCTCAACGTGGGGGAATCTGACAAAGTCTGCTACATCGGCCGTGTTCATCTAAACCTTCGATACACGGTGCCATAAATCAACTTGGCATCTTCGGAGAAGTGGACAGATAGAACCAAATAGCATCTGCCCTCGAAATTCAGGCCGGATGTCCTAACGTCCCGGTCGCGTCTTCCGGCGGTAAACATAGACGTTCTGTTAGGCTTGCGTTTATTTTCATTTTTGTTCGTGTTGCTGACTTCATTGCATCTTGTCTTGTGCAGAACCCATGGACTTAAGCCACCTTCGAGCGGCCATGCGCTAGCCGAAGAAGGGATCAAAGGCTGGAGGGGCTAGCTCTTCTCGTCCAACGTCGGTCTTGGCTCCCCGGCAGCCTCCCCACCCCGGTGTTCGAGTGCGGGTCGAACCTCGGAGCCCGACCAGGCACCGAGCCGAAAGCCGGCCAGAGAACCGGAGGCCTAGGCTTCGGACGTAGAGATTGACTCCCCGGGGCCGTCTCTCAAGAGGTTCCCCGGAGCAGTTCCGCGGACCCCGGCCTCCCCGATCTTGGTGGATGAGGGGAATCTCCGCTTTGAGGTGCCTTCAGGGCTCTCTGTCGCTGACAGCTTGTTGGTCGACATGGAGAGGTCGGCCGGGGGCAAGGTCCCTCGGGGGACTCTGAAGGCGCAAATAGCGTCTACTGCCCAAGAGGCCGTGCAGGTTAGTGCTCACACCTCACTTAATTTCTCACTCAGCGTCTCATCATTCGCGAGATTTGGTGCCCCCTTTTCCTTTCTGACCCCCTCCGATTTCTTCAGGTCCTCCAGCACTTCGCCCGCGTCGTCCAGATGGAGGAGGAAATAGCCCCGACGATGCGAGTCGCGGGCGAACTTTCCTCACTGGAGGAGAGCTTAAAGCGGGAGCTGGAGGCGGCGATGACAAGGGTCGCTGCCCTGGAGGGCGAGGTGGCGGCCGCAAAGCAGGAGGTGGCGACCGCGAAGCAGGAGGTGGCCGGTTCCGCGAAGCGGCTCGGGCCGCCGTGGCCAAGCTTCAGGACTCTAAGGTGCTCATCGGCACCATGAAGAAGTCGGCGAGTATCCTCCAGAAGGAGCTGGAGGCGGCGGTAGAAAGAGCGAAGCGAGCCGACCTCAAAGCGGCGAAGGCGGTGGAGAGCTATCAGAAGTCGGAACATTTTTACACTGTCCTAGCCTCGGCCACTACCGTCATCTGGCATGAGGCCCTCGATGCCGTCAAGGCTCGGATGCCGGAGTTCGTTGACGAAGAGCTCCGAGCCGAATATCCTCGTGAGGATGACGAGCAGGGGGACGACCCCGGGGGCGATGCTGAAGAAGAGATTTCCGGCGATGGCGATGCCGAGGCTGATGTGATGAGCGAAGAGCCCCCAGACGCCACCCGAGCCATGGTAGATGTTGAGCTTCCTAGGGTTGCGCTGGCCCTGAAGCCTGAAGCCCCTTGTCTTCTTGTTTCTTCTTTTTTTGTTGCATCGGGAATTCTGTAGGCCTCCGGGCATTTTGTAAAGCTGGGGAGCCCACAATACCCTTGTAAAAGCTTTGACTTTGTGAATAAAGATTTATTTTTTGTAGTCATGTTTGCACGCGTATTTTCCTTTTTTCGGTAAACACTTGTATTTGCACAGTACTGCATTTGTGTAATGTTGGTTCTTCGTCTAGCGATTACACGTCGAGTTGAATCTGTCCACTTGTCAAGTGTGCAAAGATCGGCGGTAAGACGGTGTCTCCATGGCCCCGAAGTCAAAGTGGAGATCGCTCAGATGTAGATTGACCGAATGCCTCTTGGTGAGGTCATGTTCCTTAGTGTGGAAGGCTCGGAGAGGCATGTCGAGGATGGACCGAGCAGGGTAGCTGCCCGATGCCTCTAGGCGAGGGCTTCGATCCCTGGCGTTGTAAGGGCCGTACAAGGCCTGCTAGGGATGGACCGAGCGGTGAAGCTACTCAGTTGCCTCTTAGTGAGGGGTTAGATCCCTGGCATTGTAGGGTAGTGAATTACCAGCCAGGGATAGCCGGGCAAGGGCAGGCCCGGCTGCTTCTTGCAAGGGCTTTTGATCCTTAGTGCGGTAGGGGCCGTAAGAGGCCTACTAAGGACGGGGCCGAGCAGGATTGCTGCCCGGTGCCTCTTGGCGAGGGCTTTGACCCCTGGTGTGTTGGGGTAGGGATCTACCAGCCAGGGATAACCGAGTAAGGGCGGGCCCAGTCGCCTCTTGCGAGGGCTTTTGAACCTTAAGGATGGGCCGGGCAGGGTTGCTGCCCGGTGCCTCTTGGTGAGGGCTTTGATCCCTGGTGTGTTGGGGTAGGGAGCTACCAGCCAGGGATAACCGAGCAAGGACGGGCCCGGTTGCCTTTTGCGAGGGCTTTTGATCCTTAGCGTGGGAGGGGCCGTAAGTGGCCTACTAAGGATAGGCTGAGCAGAGTTACTTCCCGGTGCCTCTTGGCGAGGGCTTTTGATCCTTAAGGATAGCCAAGCAGGGTTGCTACCCGGTGCCTCTTGGCTAGGGCTTTTGTCCTTGGCGTTGTGGGGGTAGGGAGCTACTATCCAGGGATAGCCGAGCAGGGTAGCCGCTCGGCTGCCTCTTGCGAGGGCTTAGATCCTTAGCACGGGAGGGGCCTTAAGTGGCCTACTAAGGATGGACCAAGCAGTGAAGCTGCTCGGTTGCCTCTTGGTGAGGACTTTGATCCCTGGCGTTGTGGGGTAGGGAAGCTACCACCAAGGGATAGCCGAGCGGGATAGCCGCTCGGCTGCCTCTTAGTGAGGGCTTAGATCCCTGGCGTTGTAGGGTAGAGGAGCTACCGGCCAGGGATAGCCGAGCGGGGTAGCTCTCGGCTGCCTCTTGGTGAGGGCGTTGACCTCTGGCGTTGTGAGGTAGGGGAGCTACCGGCCAGGGATAGCTGAGCGGGGTAGCCGCTCGGCTTCCTCTTCGTGGGCTTAGATCCTTAGCACGGGAAGGAATGTAAGTGGACTACTAAGGATGGACCAAGCAGTGAAGCTGCTCGGTTGCCTCTTGGTGAAGGCTTTGATCCCCTGCATTGTGGGGTAGGAAAGCTACCAGCCAGGGATAGCCGAGCGGGGTAGCCGCTCGGCTGCCTCTTAGTGAGGGCTTAGATCCCTGGCGTTGAGGGGTAGGGAAGCTACCGGCCAGGTATAGCCGAGCGGGGTAGCCGCTTGGCTGCCTCTTCGTGAGGGCTTAGATCTCTGGCGTTGTGGGGTAGGGGAGCTACCGGCCAGGTATAGCCGAGCGGGGTAGCCGCTCGGCTGCCTCTTCGTGAGGGCTTAGATCCCTGGCGTTGTAGGGTAGGAGAGCTACCGGCCAGGGATAGCCGAGCGGGGTAGCCACTCGGCTGCCTCTTAGTGAGGGCTTAGATCCTTAGCGTTGTGTGGTAGGGGAGCTACCGGCCAGGGATAGCCGAGCGGGGTAGCCGCTCGGCTGCCTCTTGGTGAGGGCTTTGATCCCTGGCGTTGTGGGGTAAGGAGCAACCGGCCAGGGATAGCCGAGCAGGGTAGCCGCTCGGCTACCTCTTGGTGAGGGCTTAGCTCCATGAGGAAGTACCAAGCAGCGAAGCTGCTCGGTCGCCTCTTGGCGAGGTTCTGTCTGACCTTCCCAAGGTGAGTACCGAGGAGTTGGACAGTCGCGGGAGACACATGTCACGAGCGCGTGGGGAAGGAGAAGCACCGGAGTAGCGTCGTTTCGGTTTTGCATGTGGAGGCGTGACGTTTGCCGCGTGGCGCCTATGTTGCAGGTGAAACGGGCAACTGTTGGACTCCCAGGCGTTGTGGGCTATAAAACGGAAGGAGTGTTGATTACTTCTTTCTTCACACCCGAAACGCCAGAATGGAGGACTTCCCTTTCACCATCCCCGATATCATAAACTTCGAGGACGTGTACCTCTACGACCAGTACTGCACTGATGACACGGTGCAGTTGGTGATAGGCCGCATCGAGGATCACTTCGGCCGATTGCTCTCCCGACGCTCCCCCCTACTTCAGCTGCTTATGTACTCTATCTGGTGGGCGTCGTCGGAGCTCTACAACCCCTTATCCGAACAGTTGAAAGACGAGACCGTTGGAAAGCTGAGGTCTCTGAGGCGTTTCGACCTGATCTCTGCGAGTCGGCTAAACCGCTCGGAGGCGCTCGTCTTTGAGTGCTACCAGTTGAGGCACGATGCCGACGCTCGCGGGGGGAGTCGGAGGCAGAGGTTAGATGCCGCGAGGGCTCGGCTGACGGAAATATGCTCAGAGTACCACGAGTAGTGCTCTCTGCACCCATTCCCCCGCTGTTGTAATTTTTTTATGTACGGATGAGGAGCCTATAGTACCCTTTGAATGAATAAGATTCTTTTTCTTTCATTGCTATGCTTTATTGACCCATTTTATTATATAAACAAAAAGATCTCAAGAAAGGCGTACATTGCTTTGAAAAGAAAATACATGCTAGTAGATGTTCTTATTCGCGCAGCTTGAGCCCCTCGGATGTCTGTTGGCATCTATGCCCGGCAATAGGTACCGAGCTTCGTGTGTACCAGACGTATCCTCGGCTGACACGACCATGATTTGGCCGATGGTCAGCTTTGCGGGAGGGGAACGCTGCTCCTGCTCGCGGTCAGCTTGCCGCTTGTCCCTCAGGTACGCTGTGAGGTGCCCCGAACGGATGAGCTCCTCGATATAGTCTCGGAGTTGCTTACAGCTCTCCGTGGAGTGGCCTAGCGACCTGTGGAAACTGCAGTAGGGGCCCCGGGTTCGCTTTGAGGCCATGCGCGATATCGGGGGAAGCTTGAAGAACCCCTCTCCCTTAGCCTCTTCTAATAGCCCTGTCTGGGAGACGTTGAGTGGGGTGTACTCCTGAAATTTCGGGAGATAGGGGTTTGGCCGTTCTGGTCCCTTTCTCTCTTCTCTTGCCCTTTTCTTTTGGTCGGCTTGCTCTGACCGGGGGAGATTTGCGTTCACCTCGGATTCGAGCTGGACCTCACGCTCGGTCCAGGCCTTTACCTCGGCCATGGTCTTAGGTTACGCTAATGCAAAGAAGCATAACCACTCCTTTTGCCTAAGACAAGAGCTTAATGCTGTGACCGTTTCGTCTCGGTGCTCTGGGACCTCGAGAAGGGCGTTGTAGAAGCGGGTGATGTATGCTTTGAACGTCTTTTTGTCCCCGCTCTTGATCGTGAAGAGATTGTCAAATGTACGTTTTTGCCGCCTGTTCCTGACGAAGTGGCCGAGGAATTGAGTGGCCAGCTCATCGAAAGTTGAGATCGAGCGTGGCTTGAGTCCTCGGAACCAGTCTCGTCCGGAGCGGATGAGAGTGGCCGGGAAAGCTCGGCACTCGGTAGCATCGGAGTTGTCTTAGAAGCTCATTCCCGCGGTGAATGCATCCAAATGGTCCTTCAGGTCAGATTTGCCGTCGAAGAGGGAGACATTCGGGGGCTTGTTGCAAGTGGAGATGTGGATGGCGAGCAGATCCTCGGTAAATGGTTTGGTGAGCGAGTCGACAACGTACTTAGCCTCGTCACTCGAACGGTACCCTTCCTGATGCATACCTTCGACCTTCTTCTCGAGGGCATCGAGTCGGCCGCGATACTCTGACGATTCGGCACATTCTGACTTCCGGTCTCTGCTGTTGGAGACCTGCGTCTGGGTGCGACCCTGGTTCCTCTCAATGAGGTTCCTTAGATCCCAGGGCGAGGTCGTCTTTGAGACGCTATGACGAGTCTCGTCTGCACGTCCCCGTCGAATGAGGTGGTTGTTCCCGCCAAAAATTTCTGTGCAAAAGAGTCCAAGGTATCAAATGGCAGCGATACGCTTAAGAAAATACGAACCAGTATCTTCCGGCCTGTATTTTGATAAACTCCCCAATGAGAAACTATTAAATTATGATGGTATTGAAAGCATCTCGAAAAAACCTTCGATTTGATATATTATGGGTCTCACAATTCATCCGGGATCAAAAGTTATGAGCAAATGTGTTATGCACATGTGATCTAAGAAAGAAGATGCGAACCAGTATTTTCCGGCCTGTATTTTGATAAACTCCGGAATGAGAAATAGCTAAATTCTGATGGTATTGAAATAATCTCGAAAAAATCTTCGATTTGATATATTATGGGCCTCATAATTCATCCGGGATCAAAAGTTATGAGCAAATGTCTATACACATATGATCTAAGGAAGAAGATACGAACCGGTATTTTCGGAGCTGTATTTTGATAAACTCTGGAATGAGAAACAGCTAAATTCTGATGGTATTGAAAGTATCTTGAAAAGATCTTCGATTTGATATATTATGGGCCTCATAATTCATTCGGGATCAAAAGTTATAAGCAAATGTCTATGCACATGTGATCTATGGAAGAAGATGCGAATCAGTATTTTCCGAGCTGTATTTTGACAAACTCCGGAACGAGAAATGGCTAAATTCTGATGATATTGAAAGCATCTCAAAAACACCTTCGATTTGATATATTATAGGCCTCATAATTCATCCGAGATCAAAAGTTATGAGCAAATGTGTTATGCATGCGTAATCTAAAGTAATGCTCTACTACATGGGGAATGCATTTTTTAGTCCCACATCGGAAAAAGGAGAGCTGTCTTCTCTACCACTCTCATATAAATAAGAGGGGATACCTCTTAGAAAGGGGAGAGTTAAATCCTCAAAGGATTCAATACTCAAAGGAGCTTAGTTCTCCAAAATAGGAGCATGCTCCTCCCTATAATGCGCATATGCGCAAGCGCCATGTGCGCTACGTGCAACGCACGTGTGCCTGCCATGCGGCACCACGTGCAACACACGTGTGCACCACATGAGAACATTTAATAATATTAAAAGGAGCCTGTTCTCCATATATAGAAGCCCTGCTTCTCCTCATAATGCGCATATGCGCCACGTGCAACGCATGTGTACTCGCCACGCGCGTACCACGTGTAACGCACGTGCGCACCATATGAGAACATTTAAAAATATTAAAAGGAGCATGTTCTCCATATATAGAAGCCCTGCTTCTCTTCATAATGCAGATGTGCGCTACGTGCAACGCACGTGTGCTCGCTACGCACGCACCACGTGCAACGCACGTGCGCACCACATGAGAATATTTAATAATATTAAAAGGAGCATGTTCTCCATATATAGAAGCCCTGCTTCTTCTCATAATGCGCATGTGTGCCACGTGCAACGCACGTGTGCTCGCCACGCGCGCACCACGTGCAACGCGTGCACCACATGCAACGCACGTGCGCACCACATGAGAATATTCAATTAAAAGGAGACTCGTTCACCATAGGAGCTTGCTCCCCCCATAATGCGCATATGCGCAAGATCCAAATGCGTTACGTACAAATATGAGTGCCAACACGTGCGACGCACGTGCGCCCAACACGTACGACGCACGTGCGCCTAACACGTGCGACACACGTGCGCCCAACACATGCGACGCACGTGAGAGAATGCAAAGAAGCCTTTTTCAGCAGCGAGAAGCTTAAGCTCCAGCCTGTTCTTCCCCCTAATGAGTGAGACATGGTTCAAAGGGTACATCCCTCCACACCTTCGATATATGGCACTGTAATCTCTCAGTGTCGTCGGAGAGGTTGTGGGTCCCAACGACCAATGATCCTTCTTTCTAAAATAAAAAAAAAGGAAAGAACATTTTGTGAAAAATTGAACAGAGAAGACTCTAAAGAATTGGAGAGAAATTCTCAAGAACAAAGAAAAAGGTAAAAACCTTTAGAAAAAGAGAAAATTCTCTTATGAACAGATCATTGATCTGAGAACAAGATCTAGGATCTCTAATGAAAAGAAAAGAAAAAAAATAAATAAAAAACAATGCCTTGCACTTCTTTTTATGAACCATTGGTTCTGAATCTAAAAGATTCTCAAGATAACAGTGCCTTGCACCTTATATGAACCACTGGTTCTTTAGAAAACAAGAAAAAAAACTTGTTTTCTCTGATCTGAAATTGATCCAAAAGAATAAGAACAGTGCCCAGCACTTGCCAAAACTACGCTATTGCGCAAGCCGCCAGGAAGCGCCACGTGTCAGCAATGCAGCAGCGCAGCGCACTAACGCAGCGCATTGCGCTGTTGCGCTTGCGCTCACCAGAACGTGACACGTGTCACCTCCACGAGCGCTTGCGCTCTTTAATTTGCGCAAAGCGCCTGACAAGCCATGTGGGGCACTGTCAGAGTATTTAATGCTCTGCATTATTAAGAAAAGGGACAGAGCCCAATTAAAAGGCCTAACAAGCCTAATCAAAAATGCTATGCATTTTAAAAAGGGGCAGAGCCCAACCAAAACAAAGAAAAATAATGCAGTGAGGGGGCAAGGCCCTAGCACAGGTCCAATAGGCCAAAGACAAAAGAATTTTGAAACTGGACTTAGCCCAGTCATGGCCATAAGTCCTCAAATTAAATTGACTGAGCAAAATTGCTCTCCTAAATCAATTTACAATCGGTTCGAGGGTACATCTCCGAACTCCTCTGACACATATCGTTGTAATCCTTCAACAACGTCAGAGAGGTGACGGGTCCCGACTACCACATATCGGTATGGACTGCGGGGTTCTTAAACTCGTGGACCGAAACGTCCTTAAACTAATATTCGTCCCTAAATGGGAATGTTGGACCGAAACGTCCTTAAACTAATATTCGTCCCTAAATGGGAATGTTGGACCGAAATGTCCTTAAACTAATGCTCGTCCCCAAATGGGAATATGGACCACCACGTCCCTAAACTGGAGCATAGACCACCATATCCCTAAACTGGAATATTGGACCGAAATGTCCCTAAACTAATGTCGGACCACCACGTCCCTAAACTGGAACATGGACCACCATGTCCCTAAACTGGAATAATAGAGCTTCAAATGCTCGTTTGCCGGATCTAAACGATCCCGTTTAAGTTGATCTTAGCCCCGAATACGGCTAACGTATCCTTAAGCATTTAAATGAACGATAAAACTTCAAATCGACTTTGGTTCAAGGGTACATCTCCGAATTCCTCCGACACCTATCGTTGTAATCCTTCAACGACGTCAGAGAGATGATGAGTCCTGACGACCATATCTATTAAATCGACCATCACGTCAAGTTGATCTTAGTCCAAAACAGGACTAACGTATCCTTGACGAACGTTTAAGTTGATCTTAGCCTCAATACGGCTAACGTATCCTTAAACTAAAAACACCAAACCCAAATCTAAGAAAGTACGGATTTAGACTAATCCACGTCCTACAGGCGACGAAATAAATAGTCTCCGTATACAATCCACGGGCAACCACAAACAAAACAAACACCCACGACACGAAGTGAAATTCTGGAGAAGGAGAAAGTGGCTGCCGCGACGCGGTAGCGTAATTAACTGCAGGGGCTTGCGCCTGCAGGGAAGAGCGTCCTCATAATCAAAAACCCCTCAAGCGAGGGGGAATCTGACGAAGTCTGCGACATCGGCCGCATCCGTCTAAACCTCCAATACACGGTGCCATAAATCAACTTGGCATCTTCGGAGAGGTGGACGGATAAAACCATATAGCATCTGCCCCGAATATCAGGCAAAACGAACCTTCGCGGTCGCGTCTCTGTATTCGGAGGGTAACAGATTCTGGGGCGCCCGGAGGGACCTTTTCCTCTTTTCACTCCACACTTCGTGTGTCGTGTTTTTCCTGCTATCAAATAATCGCGGTGTGTATGTTTCTGGTTGCCCTTAGGGGAGTGGATATTGAAGCCGGCATTTCGTCTCTATGAAGAATGGCATTTGCTCCCACCCTAGCAACTCAGGCTTTGTCATACCCGGCGGAGTCAAGTATGGGTCACTTGCAGCCTCAAATCTCTGCAATCCGGCATTTCAAGAAATTAACGGGCTTCTTTTTAGGTCGATGCTCCCACCCTCGGTGTCTCAACGCCGATGGAGGAAGCCCAGAGGATGTCTGTCGCCCACAGGCAGGTTCCCCAAGCAGCAGCCTTGCCGACGGAATCGATCCTCAAACAGCTGGCACATGCCAAAGACCAAGGTCGACGCAGGGGGCAGAATATTCAAGCTATTCAAGAAATCAATGGCTTCAAATTGCACTAACTGCAACAGCAACTCTCGCTCTGTCCCATCTGGAGGAGTAACCTACAGGCCCTAAGCGGCCTCCCTTTTCACTATGCCAGTGGAGCGGGTAACTCAAGCCACCACTGGGCTCTTCTTCCGAACCATGCTCCCGCCAACGAGCTTTAGCGCTCCTGTACCATCGCAAGAAGCTCCCAAGAAATCGTTTTTCAGCGCTCCTGTGCTTATTTACGCCCTACTTTGCATTATAATATATAAGCACACATAAAAAATTGTGATAAAAAAGGAGTAGAAAGTGAAAAGTTATATTTAAAATAGAGGAATAGTTTAAGAAAAATAAGAAAGTTAGAAGTTTTCTTAAATGAAACTAGTAATAAATGGATATGAGCTGTTGTCCCAAAGGTTAGTAAGATGAAGGAAATTACTAATCTGAGAATAAAAATAAGCCTGAAAAATAGTTCCTATTCTGGAAGCCAAACATTTGAACGTTGAAACCCTACTATACGCACGTACACACATCTTGAAACTCGAGATAGTAGAGGATACCTTGAAATACTCTTGTCTAGAAGCCAAATTATGAAGAAAATAAAAGTGGAGAATGAAAGATAAAATGGTGAAAAGAAAAATGAACACTGGTTTTGTTATCACCGAGGCAGCAATAAAAAAATATAGCGAGGGTGCTTTATCACCTAGTGCCTTAGACCAACTGGTTTGGGAGCCACTGCTTAGCCTTAGGTGTTGCAAGACGAGGAAAAACACCTAATTAGCAAGCACATGAGTAATCGATCGGTTAGTACCTCAAGAAGTATTAACGGTCGCATGAAGAATGTGTGAGCAAATTCCATCTAAATATCTATTAAAAAGTACTGAGGTAGATGGACAAGAGTATGATTGCTTGAATTGAATTCTCTGAGTGTAGGGATGTCCAGTTCACACACGTAGGGGTATATGATCAATGTTTGGAAGAAAGGTAGGAATGAAAACTAAAGGCGATGTTTTATTGAGGGATGATGTGATTTCTAACATCTTTTCATGACTATTAAGATAGGGTTCATAGCAACTGAAAAGCTGGTAGAGTTGAAAACTCTTATTTTCAAGTTCTTTCTTTTATAGTTCTTATCTTTATATAACTTTCACCATCTCTCTTTTATTATACGATTTTGTGGGTGAAATCCGCTGAAAACTCAACACCCCTCCTACTAGGGATATGCCACCGGCGCCGAGTAAGGAAGACCGGGGGCAACTCTCCTTCTGGACTGACTCCGCCGACTCCAACGGTGGAAAATGGTGCGGCTGTTCCAACTGGAAACAGCTTTGAACCACTTAGGAAGGTCCACAAGAACTCTCCGACCACTGTACCGAAAAGATCTCCTCCACCTATGGAGAGCGCTACAAAGGTGAAACCGGAAAAGCCCCCTCAACGGCTGTACTTTAAAATCTACAAGGTCTGGCGTCAAGTCCAAGACTTGGTAATTGATCAAGATTATCCCCGCAGACAGAAAAAGGTGAAAGTTCAGCGGGAAGAGGACCGTCCTATCAATCCACAAAAGGCGATAGCTACTTGGGTGCCCACGGCAAGTGGCCCACGGCAAGTGACCCACGGCCGACGTTCGTCAGTGAGCTGCTATCTGAAGAAAGGGTGGCTGTGTTAAAAGACGTGCTTGTGCAGCATAGAAATTGCTTCGCATGGGACTATTCCGAAATGCCAAGATTAGATCCAGAGATTGTTGTCCATAAATTGGCGATATCCCCGGACGTCAAGCCAGTCAAACAAGCGCCGGGAAGAATGCGGCTCGAGCTCGAGATGAGAATCAACGCTGAGGTCAAAAAGCTGATAGACTCTGGCTTTATCCAGGAGGTTCAATAACCTGAATGGATTGCTAATATCGTCCCAGTGATGAAGAAAAATGGGACGGTACGCATATGCGTGGACTTTCGGGATCTCAACAAAGCCTGCCCGAAGGATAATTTCCCAGTACCAGTCACCGAACTGATGATAGACAATACGTCCACGCATGAGATTTTCTCCTTCATGGACGGCTCATCAAGGTATAATAAAAAAAAATGCATCCGAAAGACCAGAAACATGCGGCTTTCCGGACTCCTTTGGGGAATATTTTGTTACAAGGTAATGCCCTTCGGTCTAAAGAACGCCGGTGCCACCTATCAGAGGGCTATGACGAAGATTTTCGACGACCTTATACATGAAATCATCGAGTGCTATATCGATGACCTCGTGGTTAAGAGCAAATCATACGAGGAACATCTCGAACATCTAAAGACTGTATTTCGACGCCTTCGACAATACAATTTGAAGATGAATCCTCTTAAGTGTGCATTCGGGGTTTTCTCGGGCAAATTCCTGGAGTTCATCGTCCGATACCGAGGCATCGAAATAGATCCGTCCAAGATCAAGACGATTATGGAAATGCCTCCACCGAGAACTCTCAAACAGCTGCGGTCTCTCCAAGGAAAGCTCGCATATATTCGGCGATTTATAGCCAACCTCTCAGGCAAGTGTCGCCCTTACAGTCGCCTGATGAAGAAGTGAACCCCGTTCGTCTGGGACCAAAAATGCCAGAGCGCGCTAGATGAGATCAAGTAGTACCTGCAGAACCCGCCGGTATTAGCTGCTCCAGTCAAGGGAAAACCTCTCATTCTTTATACAACCGCCCTCGAAGGTTCTTTAGGCGCATTATGGGCGCAAGAGAATGACCAGGGGAAAGAAAGAGCACTCTACTATTTAAGTCGAGTTCTTCTGGAGGCAGAAAGCAATTACTCCCCCATTGAAAAATACTGCTTAGCGTTGATCTTCGCGATAACAAAGCTCAGGCACTATGCGTTGGCGCACGAAATCTGCCTCATATCGAAGGTGGACCCTCTTAAATATTTGATGTCGAAGGCCATATTGACAGGTCGACTCGCTAAATGGGCTCTGCTCTTGATGGAGTTCTCGATAATGTATCAACCTCTTAAGGCAGTGAAAGGCCAGACCATCACCGACTTCCTCACTGAGCATCCGATACCGGCCGATTCTCCTCTGAATTGCGAATTGCCAGACGAACATGCGTTTGACGCTATCGATGGGAACGATACCCGATGGGAACTCTATTTCGATGGAGCATCTTCCGTGAAAAAGCGCAAACAAAGTACCCTCATAATCAAATCGGGGGCAGGCCTTATCTTCGTAACTCCACAAGGAGGGATAATGCGCTTTGCTTTCTCCTTAACAGAGCCGAGGACGAACAATGAAGCTGAATATGAAGCCTTGATAGCAGGTCTCGAGATCTCCATCGATATGGGAATTGAAAACCTCTTCATATATGGAGATTCCCAGCTGGTCGTTAGTCAAGTAAACGGCGACTACCAAACATGCAAACCAGAGTTGGTGAAATACAGTGAAAAGGTGCAACAACTATTGACCCAGATTCCCTCCTATACTTTGGAGAACATACCGCGTGCGGAAAACAGCAAAGCAGACGCGTTGGCCAAGCTTGCTAAAGAACTGGCTGACGAGAATCTCGATGACGTTAGAATCGTGGTACAAAACCGTCGGGTGCTTGCCCCAGCGGAGATATCTCTGGAATCACCCGAAGAGAAGGGAGCGACTGAGCAGACGACCTTACAAATAAAAGAACGAGAAAAGGCTGAGGACTGGAGAGAAGTCTTCATAGACTACTTTTAGTCCTATCGAATGCCTGAAGATGCGTCCACAAGACATCAGCTCATGAAACGGGCTCTGTCTTTTGCCTTCGTCAATGATATTCTATACAAGAGGACGTTTGATTCTCTGTGGCTGAGATGCCTAGGGCCTGACGAAGCGGAAAGGGTCGTCCAGGAAGTTCATGACGGACTCTGCGGTTAGCACCAAGCAGGACCAAAGATGAAGTTGAAGATCAAACGGATGGGATACTACTGGCCCACGATGATTCAGGACTGCCTCAAATATGCGAAGCAATGCCACTCATGCCAAATTCATGAGGACTTCATCCATCAGCATCCAAATCCGCTACACCCAACAGTGGCTAGCTGGCCATTTGAAATGTGGGGAACTGACATAGTCGGCCCCATCGAACCAGCATCATCCAGGGGACATCATTTCATCCTGGCGACAACTGATTACTTCTCCAAATGGGCAGAAGCAATACCGTTGACGGAAGTGAAGACGAAGATATACTCCATTTCTTCAAAACGCACGTCATATATCGGTTTGGAACTCCGAGACGGATCATCTCCGATAACGAGCCAGCTTACAGAAGCCACAGGATCAATCGGTTCGCGCAGCAGCATAATATAGACTGGAGGTATTCTTCAGTCTATAATCCGCGAGCTAACGGTCTCGCCGAGGCCTTCAACAAGACCTTGACGAAAATTATAAAGAAAATGGTGTCCCGAAATAAGAAAGACTGGCACGAGAGACTGCAAGAGGCCCTTTGGGCGTATCGAACTACATTCAAGACAGCCACGAACACAACGCCATACGCGTTGGTGTTCGGTACGGAAGCAGTACTCCCCCTCGAGATAGAGTTACCCTCTCTGCGAGTGGCAGTTCACTACGAACTGACAGATGAAGAAAATGCTCACCTCCGGTTTGAAGAGCTTGACGCTCTTGATGAAACCCGGCTCATAGCGCAACAAAATCTGGAAGCTTACAAAGCGAAGATGACGCGCTCATATGAAAGACTGACCCGACCGAGGATATTCCGCCAAGGCGAACTCGTACTAGTGGTCAAAAGGCCCATGATCCCCAATCGCGCCAAGCGGGAAAAATTCGAGCCAAACTATGAAGGCCCGTACATCATAGATAAGGTCTACCAGGGTGGGGCCTATCTACTCATGGACATGCACGGCGAAAGGCCTTTCAGACTAATAAACGGTCGCTTCCTAAAGAAGTACTATGCTTAGTGAGTCATAGCCAAGGTCAATGGTAGATGACGACGACTATAAGCAGTAACCGGCCTTCTTAATGATAGACCGAAACGTCCTTAAACTGATGTCGGACCGAAACGTCCTTAAACTAATAGCGGACCGAAACGTTCTTAAACTACTACCGCATTATCCTCAGGCTGACGAGATAAAAGAAAAAAATAAAAAATAATAATAATAATCATAATAAAAAAAACGGTATGTCCATAAGCAAAAAGGGCACGGATGAAAACCCGAAAGGGCTTCGTGAGTAAAAACAGCAGGCTACCGGCGAGTGTTCGTGAAAACCCGAAAGGGCGCGACCTCGTAAAAAAAAAGGAGAAGAAAATAAAAGAAAAAAAATGGTAAGTCCATAAGCAAAATGGGCACGGATGAAAACCTGAAAGGGCTCCGTGAGTAAAAACAGCAGGACTACCGGCGAGTGTTTATGAAAACCCGAAAGGGCGCAACCTCGTTAAAAGGCACTTATAGGGTCCTTTCGACCTTGTAAGGAGAAACCACCTGCATGAGATCCTTACGAATCACAAGGGAACAACACACTTAGGGATCCCTATGATTCCTAAGGAGAAAATACACTTTCGAGATCCTCATGACTCGTAAGGAGAATTCTCTTACGGGACCCTCACGGCTCGTAAGATTTGAAAGTCTTAAGTTACAGAAACCTAAACCTGTGCTTAAGCAACCCCCACAACTTTCAACATTGCCCTACAAGTGGTCCTATATTGGCCCTTATATACAATCCACGGGCGCGAATAAACATTTCCCTAACCAAGTCCCATCCGAGACTAGGGATATGTTTGCATGGTGAACAACCCTTGTAGATCCTCTCGACTTACAAGGAGAAAACCCTCCTGTAGGATCCTTACGACTTACAGAGGAACAAAACACTTAGGAACCCTCATGATTCCTAAGAAAGAAAATACATCTACAAGATCCTCACGACTTGTAGGGAGAAATACCTTTGTGAGACCCTTACGGCTCATAAAGTCAAAAGCCTTAGTCGACAGGACCTTAACCCTGGTCGCTAAGTCTCCTTTGTTCGACAACGACAGAGGTAAATGATGATTCGCTCCTGGCAATATCCTAGTTGTAGCGGTGCTGATGCCGAAATCGGTGTCCAATTTCAGGTTTACGGCGAAAAGCCAGTAGGCCGCACATGCATACGAAATAGCCGAAATGATGGGGCAACTTGCAATAAAAAAAAGCAGCAAGTAAAATGTACGCATGCGAAATAGCCGAAATAATGGTGCAACTCGCAATAAAAAACAGCGAGTAAAGATAAAATAAATAGCCGAAATGATTGGGCAATCGCGACCTTCGCGATATAAAAGCTGAAATGATAGAGCATCACGGAAATAAAACAAAAAAATGACGATAAAACTTTGGCCCTACAGTTAAGATCACATCGATCCCTGTATACAATCCAAGGGCATAAACAAAGAGGGAACCATACTTTCCCAACAGACTCTGCCAGAAGACGAAGCCAAACCTCGACGGTTCATTCCAACCGAAGAAACCAGTGTCTTCAGCAAACTCCTTGACTCACGGATACAAACACTCCTTGACGAGAGCCTCCTGATCCGCGTCGACTCGCAGAGCCGCCAGTGCCTCCATAGGAAATCCTCGACTCGTTTCAAACCTCAAGGAAACAAATAATTCTTGGCGCTTGGGAAACAAATAATCCCTAACAAACTCCTCGACTCACGGATACAAACACTCCTTGACGAGAGCCTCCTGATCCGCGTCGACTCGCAGAGCCACCAGCGCCTCCGTGGGAAATGCTCGACTCGTTTCAAACCCCAAGGAAACAAATAATCCTTGGTGCTTGGGAAATAAATAATCCCTAGCAAACTCCTCGACTCACGGATACAAACACTCCTTGACGAGAGCCTCCTGATCCGCATCGACTCGCAAAGCCATCAGCGCCTCCGGTGGGAAATCCTCGACTCGTTTCAAACCCCAAGGAAACAAATAATCCTTGGCGCTTGGGAAACAAATAATCCCTGGCGCTTGGGAAACAAATAATCCCTGGCAAACTCCTCGACTCACGGATACAAACACTCCTTGACGAGAGCCTCCTGATCCGCGTCGACTCGCGGAGCCACAAGTGCCTCCATGGGAAATCCTCGACTCGTTTCAAACCCCAAGGAAACAAATAATCCTTGGCGCTTGGGAAACAAATAATCCCTAGCAAACTCCTCGACTCACGGATACAAACACTCCTTGACGAGAGCCCCCTGATCCGTGTCGACTCGCAGAGCCACCAGTACCTTCGTGGGAAATCCTCGACTCGTTTCAAACCCTAAGAAAACAAATAATCCTTGGCGCTTGGGAAAAAAATAATCCCTAGCAAACTCCTCGACTCACGGATACAAACACTCCTTGACGAGAGCCTCATGATCCGCGTCGACTCGCAGAGCCACCAGTGCCTCCGTGGGAAATCCTCGACTCATTTCAAACCCCAAGGAAACAAATAATCCTTGGCGCTTGGGAAACAAATAATCCCTAGAAAACTCCTCGACTCACGGATACAAACACTCCTTGACGAGAGCCTCCTGATCCGCGTCGACTCGCAGAGCCACCAGTGCCTCCGTAGGAAATCCTCGACTCGTTTCAAACCCCAAGGAAACAAATAATCCTTGGCGCTTGGGAAACAAATAATCCCTGGCAAACTCCTCGACTCACGGATACAAACACTCCTTGACGAGAGCCTCCTGATCCGCGTCGACTCGCAGAGCCATCAGCGCCTCTGTGGGAAATTCTCGACTCCTTTCAAACCCCAAGGAAACAAATAATCCTTGGCGCTTGGGAAACAAATAATCCCTAGCAAACTCCTCGACTCACGGATACAAACACTCCTTGACGAGAGCCTCCTGATCCGCGTCGACTCGCAGAGCCACCAGCGCCTCCATGGGAAATCCTCGACTCGTTTCAAACTCCAAGGAAACAAATAATCCTTGGTGCTTGGGAAACAAATAATCCCTGGCAAACTCCTCGACTCACGGATACAAACACTCCTTGACGAGAGCCTCCTGATCCGCGTCGACTCGCAGAGCCACCAGTGCCTCCGTGGGAAATCCTCGACTCGTTTCAAACCCCAAGGAAACAAATAATCCTTAACGCTTGGGAAACAAATAATCCCTAGCAAACTTCTCGACTCACGGATACAAACACTCCTTGACGAGAGCCTCCTGATCCGTGTCGACTCGCAGAGCCACCAGTGCCTCCATGGGAAATCCTCGACTCGTTTCAAACCCCAAGGAAACAAATAATCCTTGGCACTTGGGAAACAAATAATCCCTGGCAAACTCCTTGACTCACGGATACAAACACTCCTTGACGAGAGCCTCCTGATCCGCGTCGACTCGCAGAGCCACCAGTGCCTCCGTGGGAAATCCTCGACTCATTTCAAACCCCAAGGAAACAAATAATCCTTGGCGCTTGGGAAACAAATAATCTCTAGCAAACTGCTCGACTCACGGATACAAACACTCCTTGATGAGAGCCTTCTGATTCGCATCGGCTTGCAGAGAAACCAGTGTCTCCGCGGGAAAATTCCCGATTCGTCTCAACTCGCAAGATGAAGCCTCAAGCAGCAAGGATTGAAAAACTTGTTTCCTGAACAATGGGACCCTACAAGTCGATCTAAAACGGTCTCTTGCATACTATTCACAGGTCTCACTCTCCAAAGTCGAGTTTCGACAAGGAGGGAAACAACCGCTTACGGGTCCTCTCGACTCATAAGAGGGAAAAGTTCTCTTGTAGGATCTTTACGACTTATAAGAGAACCACACTTAGGAATCCTCACGATTCCTAAGGAGAAAAACACACCTACGAGATCCTTTCGATCCGTATGGAGAAAAGTCTCTATGAGACCCTCACAGCTCATAAAGTTGAAGTTATGTGACAGATCCTACCCCTATCTTCTAAGCCATTACTGCCCTACAAAGAGATTAAGATGGACCATCTATGAACCACACTTGCTAAAGCTACATGCCACTGAAATGAAGAAGTTACTCATGAGCATATAAACTACTTCACACCGGAGTAAAACATAAAGAAATAGAAGGGTGCGGCTCATGGAATTGAGAGTTTAGAACTATATCTTTTAAGAGTCGAGATTTGAGTCACTGATAAATGACGACGCTTGTGTCCGCTCGTTATCTTCTCAGACAAGATTCTGAAAGTTATATATCAACCCAAAACTGGTCATACGCTATGCATTACTCTGCACTACTTCACCCACATATATACTTACGAGGGCAAAATAGTGGGGGGCATTTGTTCCCGCCAAAAATTTCTGCGCAAAAGAGTCCAAGGTATCAAATGGCAGCGATATGCTTAAGAAAATACGAACCAGTATCTTCCGGCCTGTATTTTGATAAACTCCACAATGAAAAACTATTAAATTATGATGGTATTGAAAGCATCTCGAAAAAACCTTCGATTTGATATATTATGGGCCTCACAATTCATCCGGGATCAAAAGTTATGAGCAAATGTGTTATGCACATGTGATCTAAGAAAGAAGATGCGAACCAGTATCTTCCGGCCTGTATTTTGACAAACTCCGGAATGAGAAACAGCTAAATTCTGATGGTATTGAAAGCATCTCGAAAAAATCTTCGATTTGATATATTATGGGCCTCATAATTCATCCGGGATCAAAAGTTATGAGCAAATGTCTATGCACATGTGATCTAAGAAAGAATATGCGAACCAGTATTTTCCGAGCTATATTTTGATAAACTCCGGAATAAGAAACAGCTAAATTCTGATGGTATTGAAAGTATCTTGAAAATATCTTCGATTTGATATATTATGGGCCTCATAATTCATCCGGGATCAAAAGTTATGAGCAAATGTCTATGCACATGTGATCTAAGGAAGATGATGCGAACCAATATTTTCCGAGCTGTATTTTGACAAACTCCGGAATGAGAAATGGATAAATTCTGATGATATTGAAAGCATCTCGAAAATACCTTCGATTTGATATATTATAGGCCTCATAATTCATCCGAGATCAAAAGTTATGAGCAAATGTGTTATGCACGTGTAATCTAAAGTAATGCTCTACTACATGGGGAATGCATTTTTTAGTCCCACATCGGGAAAAGGAGAGCCGTCTTCTCTACCACTCTCATATAAATAAGAGGGGATACCTCTTAGAAAGGGGAGAGTTAAATCCTCAAAGTATTCAATACTCAAAGGGGCTTAGTTCTCCAAAGGAGCTTAGTTCTCCAAGATAGGAGCATGCTCCTCCCCATAATGCGCATATGCGCAAGCGCCATGTGCGCTACGTGCAACGCACGTGTGCCCGCCATGCGGCACCACGTGCAACGCACGTGTATATCACATGAGAACATTTAATAACATTAAAAGGAGCCTGTTCTCCATATATAGAAGCCCTGCTTCTCCTCATAATGCGCATATGCGCCACGTGCAACGCATGTGTGCTCGCCACGCGCGTACCACGTGCAACGCACGTGTGCACCACATGAGAATATTTAATAATATTAAAAGGAGCATGTTCTCCATATATAGAAGCCCTGCTTCTCTTCATAATGCGCATGTGCGCTACGTGCAACGCACGTGTGCTCGCTACGCGCGCACCACGTGCAACGCACGTGCGCACCACATGAGAACATTTAATAATATTAAAAGGAGCATGTTCTCCACATATAGAAGCCTTGCTTCTTCTCATAATGCGCATGTGCGCCACGTGCAACGCACGTGTGCCCGCCATGTGCAACGCACGTGTGCCCGCCACACATGCACCACGTGCAACGCACGTGCGCACCACATGAGAATATTCAATTAAAAGGAGACTCGTTCACCATAGGAGCTTGCTCCCCCCGCCATGTGCAACGCACGTGTGCCCGCCACACATGCACCACGTGCAACGCACGTGCGCACCACATGAGAATATTCAATTAAAAGGAGACTCGTTCACCATAGGAGCTTGCTCCCCCCATAATGCGCATATGCGCAAGATCCATATGCATTACGTGCAAATTTGAGCGCCAACACATGCGACGCACATGCGCCCAACACGTACGATGCACGTGCGCCCAACACGTGCGACACACGTGCGCCCAACACGTGCGACGCACGTGAGCGAATGCAAAGAAGCCTTTTTCAGCAGCGAGAAGCTTAAGCTCCAGCCTGTTCTTCCCCCCTAATGAGTGAGACATGGTTCAAAGGGTACATCCCTCCACACCTTCGATATATGGCACTGTAATCTCTCAGTGTCGTCGGAGAGGTTGTGGGTCCCAACGACCAATGATCCTTCTTTCTAAAATAAAAAAAAAGGATATAACATTTTGTGAAAAATTGAACAGAGAAGACTCTGAAGAATTGGAGAGAAATCCTCAAGAATAATGAAAAAGGTAAAAACCTTTAGAAAAAGAGAAAATTCTCTTATGAACAGATCATTGATCTGAGAACAAGATCTAGGATCTCTAATGAAAAGAAAAGAAAAAATAAATAAAAAACAGTGTCTTGCACTTCTTTTTATGAACCATTGGTTCTGAATCTAAAAGATTCTCAAGATAACAATGCCTTGCACCTTATATGAACCACTGGTTCTTTAGAAAACAAGAAAAAAAACTTGTTTTCTCTGATCTGAAATTGATCCAAAAGAATAAGAACAGTGCCCAGCACTTGCCAAAACTGCGCTATTGCGCAAGCCGCCAGGAAGCGCCACGTGTCAGCAATGCAGCAGCGCAGCGCACTAACGCAGCGCATTGCGCTGTTGCGCTTGCGCTCACCAGAACGTGACACGTGTCACCTCCACGAGCGCTTGCGCTCTTTAATTTGCTCAAAGCGCCTGACAAGCCATGTGGGGCACTGTCAGAGTATTTAATGCTCTGCATTATTAAGAAAAGGGACAGAGCCCAATTAAAAGGCCTAAGAGGCCTAATAAAAAATGCTATGCATTTTAAAAAGGGGCAGAGCCCAACCAAAACAAAGAAAAATAATGCAGTGAGGGGGCAAGGCCCTAGCACAGGTCCAATAGGCCAAAGACAAAAGAATTTTGAAACTGGACTTAGCCCAGTCATGGCCATAAGTCCTCAAATTAAATTGACTGAGAAAAATTGCTCTCCTAAATCAATTTACAATCGGTTCGAGGGTACATCTCCGAACTCCTCTGACACCTATCGTTGTAATCTTTCAACGACGTCAGAGAGGTGACGGGTCCCGACGACCACATATCGGTACGGACTGCGGGGTCCTTAAACTCGTGGACCGAAACGTCCTTAAACTATTATTCGTCCATAAATGGGAATGTTGGACCGAAACGTCCTTAAACTAATATTCGTCCCTAAATGGGAATGTTGGACCGAAATGTCCTTAAACTAATGCTGTCCCCAAATAGGAATATGGACCACCGCGTCCCTAAACTGGAGCATAGACCACCATGTCCGTAAACTGGAATATTGGACCGAAACGTCCCTAAACTAATATTGGACCGAAACGTCCCTAAACTAATGTCAGACCACCACGTCCCTAAACTGGAACATGGACCACCGCGTCCCTAAATTGGAATAATAGAGCTGCAAATGCTCTTTTGCCGGATCTAAACGATCTCGTTTAAGTTTATCTTAGCCCCGAATACGGCTAACGTATCCTTAAGCATTTAAATGAACGATAAAACTTCAAATCGACTTTGGTTCAAGGGTACATCTCTGAATTCCTCCGACACCTATCGTTGTAATCCTTCAACGACGTCAGAGAGATGATGAGTCCTGACGACCATATCTATTAAATCGACCATCACGTCAAGTTGATCTTAGTCCAAAACAGGACTAACGTATCATTGACGAACGTTTAAGTTGATCTTAGCCTCAATACGGCTAACATATCCTTAAACTAAAAACACCAAACCTAAATCTAAGAAAGTACGGATTTGGACTAATCCACGTCCTACGGACGACGAAATAAATAGTCTCCGTATACAATCCACGGGCAACCACAAACAAAACAAACACCCACGACACGAAGTGAAATTCTGGAGAAGGATAAAGTGGCTGCCGCGACGCGGTAGCGTAATTAACTGCAGGGGGCTTGCGCCTGCAGGGAAGAGCGTCCTCACAATCAAAAACCCCTCAAGCAAGGGGGAATCTGACGAAGTCTGCTACATCGGCCGCATCCGTCTAAACCTCCGATACACGGTGCCATAAATCAACTTGGCATTTTCGGAGAGGTGGACGGATAAAACCATATAGCATCTGCCCCAATTATCAGGCAAGACGAACCTTCGCGGTCGCATCTCTGTATTCGGAGGGGAACAGTGGTGTTGGTCATGCCTGGGCACAGGCGAGCTGACCGACATCTCCTCGGGAGGGACAGGGGAGCGAAGAGGCTAGGGCGAGGCGCTCTGGTGACGGACCTAGATGTTGAGATTTGGGGCGCCCAGCAGGCCACAGAGAACGTTGGACCGGGGGATCTGTGGCCGTAAGAGGTAGCGAGGCAGTGGTCGGCGGTGCCGACGCGAGCAGAGTCTTCCCCAGGTAGAGGAGCAGCAACCTGGGGATCTTGCCCTGCCGTTTGGACGTGGATGAGCGCCTCCACGAAGGACGCGAGTCGGACTATTCGGCCGGCAAGGGCGTTGATGGCGTTCGGTGGAGGAGGTTCGTCCGCGCCTCCGTTGAAGGGGAGGCGGCGGCTAGTGCTTGGATCGTCGTGATGATCGCTCGCCATTAGATTGGAATCGGAAGATGAACTTTTGTTTTTGTGGAATCAAGGAGTTCCTACAGACGGCGCCAGCTGACGTGACCTGGATCACGCCAAGATGTTACCTTCCGTTAATCTGCTGACAGCGACGATGGATGGCTGAGATTGGATCTGGAGGCAGGCTCCTAAAGCGTGTGTATCTCAATGAGTTTAAGGTTGGTTGGGCCGAGCTACCTGCAAGGAAGTCTCGGGGTGGTTGTACCACCGAGGACCCTCCGACGGTCAAGTTAGAGAGGAAATCCGAGCAGAGTAACGGCTTAGTGGAGTAAAAATGTCTTACTTGAACCGTCTGAAGAAGGGGTTTATATAGCGGTGGCAGCAGGCAGGGCAGGCACGAGAATCACGCCAGCCGTTACACTCCCGACTTCACGCCCGCGTGATGAGTGGGATCTCCCATTAATGGCGAGACAGGCTCGTTAATGGGGGATCGTGATGGTGTGGAACGTGGGATGTGGCCGGCGGATATCTCGCGCATGGCGAGATTCGCGGGATGGCGGTTACGCCTGTGAGCGGTGTCGATGGTCGGTTGATGAGACCGAGGAAGATGACCTCGGCGAGAAAGCTCGTGGACGAGCGGGAGAGTCGAGGTATCTTAGTTCTGCGGTAGCCCGGAGACGAGCTGTGAGGCTGAGGAGGCCAATTGTGCAGGAGGGCTCGGAGTGAGCCAGTGTTTGTTTGTAGGACGGGCATAGGAGTGGTCTGGTCGGCCACTGTAGGTCCTTTTTTGCATGCCCTGGGATACGTCATCTGCCATGTGTCATGATCTGGGAGATCACCGATATCGAGCATCATCAGGATCGATGGCACGTCAGGAGGTAGATTTACAGTTAAACAATTCGATCGAAGACTAAGGATTTGAAGAGCATCAAGTTTTCCAAGCGTGTTAAAAGGGATTGGGCCAAGGAGTCCAATCCCAAGTAACCGAAGGGTAATTACACGGGTATGTTGTGAATTGCATCTTATGCCGACCCACGAAGTGCATACTGGAGTGTTAGAGCTCCAATTGAGCTTCCGGCCATGAGGAACCTTGTTAGCAAAATCGAGGAGTGCTTGCTTGTCAGAGTTCAAATCAGCAGTTGCAAGAGTGGAGATTGATAGTAGTAGTAGAAGAAGAAATGGATCCATGTCTAGTTTAATGGTGTCAGAAGAGGGTGGCCAAGAAACCACCCTCTTCTGCCTTTTGAGCGGGGACTCGGCGGAAGGCGGCGTTTCTGCTTTGGCCTGGGGAGCCTGATCCCGGGTATGTTTCTGCCCACCGCCTCGACGATCCTCTAGGGCGGGGGAGCAACGGTGACCTTCACGGGAGGGGCTTGCCGGGGAACTATGCTCGGTGCGGGTCTGGACGAGATAGCGCCACCGTCCTTCCTCCGTCGTACCTTGATGGCCATGGTAGCCATGATCTTCGAGCGATCCATTGCCTCTGCGAAATATATAAGAAAAAGGGGTCAGCAACTAAAAAGCAAAATTGTGCTAAGTCTAAATTAATCGACGAAGCCCTAATTTACCCTCGAAGCGCGCGGGACTGAGTCCTGCCCAGCTCAAAGCCTGTTCAGAAAGCAGGATATTGGTCCACTGGATCGGTTCCCACTGCGACATCACCCTCGCCTCTGGGGCATTCGACTGTTTAACCTTAAGGCAATCGGCTCTATGCCACTTGATGGGCACGGGACAATCCTCTCCTTCTGGAGAACTGATGAAAACAAACATCTCCTTCCATTTATGGATGGAAGAAATGACGGCCGCTACCCTAGACCCGGCGCCTTACCTTTATGTTTTTTGAAAAAAATGTACACCCAGCTCGGTTCGTCCTTGCTGGTACCGGGATGATTTTTATAACAAAGAAAGGAAAGAAGAAGACTCAAGTCGAAAGGAATCCGGTCAATTTTCAACTGGACCAGAAAACCAAAGAGAATTCTCCACAAGTTCGACGCTAGCTGGCCCGGGGAAAGGCAGAAGTAATGGAGTATGGTGCAAACTTTAAGCGAGAAGGGCAGATGATTTCTTCCCGGAACGCTTCCAGGTATAGAACAATCTCATTGCCCTGCACTTGGTCTACCCACTCATCCTCCCTGGCCAGACGAAGCGAATTGCCTGGGGATGTGGAAACGAGCCCGGATATCAGAAAGCTCGTCAGGGTGATTCAACATCGAGGGCGCATCGCGAGTAGTTCCGATGCGTGCCTCAAGGGCCCTCTTCGCCACCTGACGACGAAGTGCAAAGGCGTCGCCACCCCTTGGGGGCAAGCCCAATGCAGAGGAAGAAGAAGAAGAGAAAGAAGAAGAAGAACCTCCTCAGCTATCGGAAGCCGAGGAGGAAGAAGAAGATCCACTGAACTCGGCTTTAGAAGCTGAAGCCTCATCGCTCGACTCGACCCCGACTACATCAATAAAAACTTCGGAAGAAGACATCTAACCTGATTCAAGGGAAGATTGGCTGAAGAAGGGTTTTTGGCTGAGGGTCCGACCTAAACAATGATGCGTCGGGCAATCTTCAGATGGCAGGAGACAATTAGGGAAAAATGTATGCCAAGGAACGACCTCCCCTATTTATACACTCGACAAAAAACATCCAACGGATCAAATCCGTTCCCGCCGAAATGAAGCGTCGCACCTGACGGCTACGAGGATTACATGTGGCAACCAATCATTGGACACTTCCTCCTCACTCGGATTCAACTGACGACCTCTCGCATTCCGCCACCCCACGGAGGACACGAGGCACGGAGGCCAACTAGCTGAGCGAGCGAAGCGATGTCTTCTTTAAGGAGCGATCATTTTGTTGATCTGCCGACGTCACCAAAGATACACGCGGGAATCAAGGCGCTTCGTGAACCGCCGCATGGACCCAGGAATCGGAGAGGCACAGCCGCCAAACGTCACATCATCTTCAGACAACCCAATACGAAGAATTCTCGACGCCTAGCTGAATTATTGAAGACCGGGATGATAACCACTCTCGACCCGGCCAACAAATAGGTCGGAACGAGAGTGGGGGGCTAATGATGATGCTCGTAAGAAGAAATCACCCAGACCACGACACGTGGCAGACAACGTGTCATCCATGTAAGCCCGCTAGATCCTGGAGGCTATGGAGCTGGAATAAGTATGATGCATTGGGGACTTTTCTCGGCGCCTCACCTTCGAGGTTGCACCAGACCTTCTCAGAAGACCTCCGCGAAGTACCTTCCCCCTTTGGCTGACCGTCAGCTAATAGCTCGTTTCCGAGCTATCTTATAGCTGAGACTTCTCGGCTCAACTGCTCGTCTCCGAGCTAGCCTATATCTGAGATTCCTCAGCGCCCCTGTTTGACCCGAAGCACGGAGCCCAAGCATCTCCCGTAACAGCTCCGTGTATCTCGCCACGACGAGATTTCTGCCGCTCCACGTCTCGCATCCCACGCCAGCGCATCTCGCCATTAATAGACGTATCCCGCCATCAACACGAACATGACGCAGTGGCGTAACAGACGGCGAGAATCTCGCATCGGCTCGCTCCATACGACCGCTATATAAACCCTTTTTCCAGACAACTCAGGTAACTCGAACTGAATCCAATACGCCGCTACTCTGCTCTAATATTACTCGGCACTTACTTGATTGTCAGAGGGTCTTACGGTGGTTTCCCATCCCGGGACTTTTCTTGCAGGTAGCTTGGCGTCCACAACAACCCATTGAGATCCACACTTTCAATTCTCACTCCAAATCTCAACCGTTCGAAACCGCTGGCTGTAAGATCGACGGAGGACAACATTTGAGGAAGAAATCGACCTCCATCATGAATACAATGCTATTGTCCCCTTAATATTGTCGCCTTAATCTCTACTTATTTCTACTGAAAAAGGAAAGTCACGTCAATTTGATTGTAACAGGATACATGCGCCCACAAAAATCTTCACAATTTTAGGGTGGAAAAACAAATTTGGAAATCATTTTTGAATTCAAATCTTTTTAGATCTATTAAAATTTCTACTAACCCCAACTATCTATAATTTCAACAATTTTTTTTTTATAAATACAAGTAATGGTTTTTATTGGAATTTTTTTGGGATAGTATCAAAATCTAACGACCACAAAATAGATTCTCGTAAACTAAGAAAATCTTTTAGTATATTTTAAAGAATTTTTTCATTCAATTTTATGCAATACTGTTTCCCCAACTCTATAAATACCCAAGCAGCCTCTATAAAAATTGAAGTCATTAGAAAATAATTCTTGTTGCGCCTATTCTTCTGTAATTCTTTCTTATTCCCTTTATTTATTTCTTTAGCTTTGCTCAAACCTAATAATTATGTATCGATCCTTAATAAATATATGCCATATATGGATCTTATAAGCAGCATGCCCGATGCCATTCTTCAACACATCCTTCCACGAGAACGAGTGTACTCTCTAAGAGATAGAGATACTGATGGGTTTACACTCCGGCTTTAGATTTTAATAATTACTTTCGATCAGAATTAGGTTATATTACAAAAACACAATTGCATAGACTTTTGAAGATGTAAAATTAATCTTGACAAGTAGTAATCCGGAATTTTACTTGGAGATACATATAGATGATTTACTTGCAGCAACTATTTTTAAAGGAATATCTAAGGTTGAAGAACTTTATTACCTGTTTTCTTAAAGGAATATCTAAGGTTGAAGAACTCTATTTACTTGGAGATACGTTTAGATTGTTTAGATTATGCTACTAACATATTTTCTGTTTTCTCAGGGCTTTATTTGAGCATAGCCCTCCTTGTTATAAAGTTAAGGAGTTGATGATTACTAGGAATATTCCTTTCACGCTATTAATTCTTAAATTGTTCCCTAATCTGGAGGTTTTTACCATTAAATTCCAGACTTATGATGAGGATAAAGACAAGGTGTGTAACATCGTGCATATGTGCATTATTATATGAAAATGCTTTATCATCTTCAATCATTTCTTATAATATTAACAGCTTGTCTGTTTTTGAATGGCACAGAATAAAGATGAAGATTTATGAGATGCTTCGTTATATTGCTTACGACATAGTTTGAAAAGGATAAAATTAAATAGAGAATTTCAAGGGTCGTGGCCTACAGGTTAAGTTGGCAAAGTTCTTGGCTGGGAAGTCAATGGTCCTTAAGATCATTAATCTCACTAATTGTTATGGAGACTATACCAATCTCTCGAAGTTTGAAAAAAAAACCTTAAAAAAATGTAATGTCTCTCCATCTGCTCGAATAATATACACTCGAGATGAGGACAGACAGAGGGAGGAGTCAAGGAGATGAGTACTACAGCGACTACGACTGGAGTTGGATTTCTCTTTTGAGCTCAGTGTGTTTGCTGCTCGGTCATATGGATTTTGTTTTGTTGGTATACTTCGTGAATGGAAATAATTCATAATCATCAATCATGGGGTTGTGAACGATCTAAAACAGTCAATTTTATTTTATGTATCTAAAATATGCCGACATTTATATAACTTATTGGAAACACAAGACAACCAAAAGAAATATCACCAAATCCCTAGAGTTTATATGGAACTCGTTTAAACCATTAAGTTCAAACAAATGAAATATTATTTCTAGTACCTATGAAACTTACAGTTGATTATTGTAATCATGTTCACATTGTAGCAAATGTGTTCGTTGTCTTTTCGCAACAAAATGTGTTATTTTCTTCAGACAATGCTTGCAACTTTGTATAAGCTTGAGAAAATGAATATTGCTAGCACCATTCAAAGCACACATGTTTCGAAAACCAATTAGAATCTTTAGCATAGAGCTAAATCTGAAAAATTCTAAGGCTGAGTGCAAACATGCATGGATTAGGTATAATGTCGGGTTCAATCCTTGACATTTTTTCAGCGGAGAATTTTTCTTCCTTCCTCTTCGGCTTATTAGCATGTTTATGTGGTGGCATTGGGGACGAAACCGATTCAAATGGGTCTGTTCGGAATCACTAATACAAATAAGGGTTGCCCCTACGGATATATCCGTAGGGACAGTAAAACACCCTGTAGGTACAAACGCCGTAGGTGCAAGTCGAGACCTTGAACTTGTCTCTACGGACAAAAATTTGTCCCTACGAAGTTATGTGTAGGTCCATTTTGATCTACGGAATAGACCGTAGTGGTAAAAAATTTATTTTGTTTACAATTTTATAAAATAAATTTGGTGTACCTACGGATGAATCCGCAGGGCCACGTAGTAGCCCCTACGGGTAAATGCGTAGGTACACATCCGTAAGGGCAAAATATCAGGATTGTGTAGGGGCATTTGTTTGCCCCTACGGATATAACCGTAGGGGCAAGCTTAACCCCCTGATACTGAGATCACAGGAGAAAATATCAGTTATCCTGATATTTTGTCTCTCCCTACGGATTAATCCGTAGGGTTGGGCCCTACGGATTAATCCGTAGGTACATATTATTAGAATTTGTTTTAAAAATGGGCTGCCTATTTTTTTTCTCGCCCTGTGCACAATAATATATATATCGATCAAATATAAAATTAATCATCACACAATACATATATCGCAGTATTCATAATCACATCTCACGTATATAATATACAAAAGAAACCAAAAAGCAGAATATGATATAAATATAAACATGCAAACACCACCAATATCAATATCGTCCAAAATGTAGTACAATATGTATCATATAAATAAATACATGTTTCAAAAAATAAGAATCAAAAAGCTAACCTAGCTCGGTCCAGCTCCATCTCTGATAAACGCCAGAATCTGGCGCGCCTGCTCCTCGGTCAATAAATCATGCAATGCGGAACGTGCGGGAGTCTGAGCGGGCTGTGGAGCTGGCGATGTGGTCTGCGCAGCCGCCGTCGAGGTAGTGGCTTGCGGAGCCGCGGCTGCGGGAGTCTGAGCGGGCGGTAGAGCTATAGGAGCTGTCTGTGGAACCGCAGCCGATGTACTGGCTTGCGGAGCCGCAGCCGAATGAGATGCATATGGAGGCTCGGCCGATATATCCTGTCGCGTCTGGACCTAACGTATGTAATAAGCGAGTAAGAACTGTGTATTATTCGAATTCGTATCATTATCAAGTTATTTCGAAACCCCATTTGGATATCTAGTTTGGAAAACCGTAGTTTATTTTAATTAGATATGTATGTATGATTAATCAAAGCTAAGTCTACAACCAAATAAGCTCAGGCTGCGTACTAATATTGGATATATTGATATCTATAATATGACATGATATTTTACTATTAAGTAGTATACATACCAGCATCTCCTTCAACTCCTGAACGGTGGCTTTCAAGCTCTCCAGTTCCTGCTGGACACGTCGCTCACTGGAGACGGAGGATGTAACCGCCGGGGTGGAGTCCAACCTCATATAGGCCCTGCTAGGGCCCAGTCCCCGGCCTCTCTCCCAACCTCCATGGTGTCCTCGGTGTGCGGCGTTCAGGATTGGGGTCAGCAGCCTCAGATCGCTCTGCCCGGTAAAGTCGATCCCTGATACCTCGGCCTGCTCAACCACCCGCTCCTACACCCACATTAAGCAGTAAAATATAAGTATAAAATTTAAATTTGAACCTTCCAAAACTAAAATTTCAAATAGGGGTTCAATAAATATTAACACTTATGCAATACTTCTGGGTAGCGACGTCGGGATATCGAAACTCGCCCGTGGTGGGATCTGTCGAGGTGCCGTGAACGGCAAGATATGCGAACAGCACGCTCGGTGTACCACCTTGCGCCAGGGTCTGAGCTGTCTGCAATATTAGAAAATAACTCTTAATATTAGATATATTAGAAAATAACTCTTAATATTATATTATATCACAAAAACCGGTCTATTGTAATTTACCGATAACTCCATTGCTCGAGTAATATTCCTCGAGCCACCTGTATAAGTGGGGCGATCCCTCTTCGCCGACTTCCTATTCTCTATATTTTGAGCGGCCTGTTTCTATACAACGCATTCACATTTAGTTTTCTAATTAAGGAACATAAAAAATAAATTATATCCTAAATAATGAATTACATTTAAAATACATACATGTTTGCGTTAAGAGTCGAAATATTCGCACAATAGAGGCCATGTCTCTACGTTGACTCTCACAAAGGCCGGAGTAGATAGGAGGGCCGCTCTCTCTGCCTCGGGGGTCGCCATCCACAAGGAGTAGCAGTCGGCCTTCAGCTTATTCCTGTTATATCGGACCTTGCTCTGCATGCTCTTCATCGGGCCATTGTACAGAGCATGAAGGTCGAGCACCTTTCCAGGGTGATCAGGGTCGGGTACAGGCTGAAAATCGTAATCCAACTGAAAATACAAAAAAAACATTGTTATTAGATTGCAGGTGTTAATAATAAATATATTAGATAAATCAAATGAAAATATATATTAATGCCCGAGCCTGATCAAAGAAGAGGACGAATGAGCGCCGGTGCTGCTCACCCCGCTCAACGTGAAGTGGATAGTTCTTCACGAGCCGGCTCTCATCCCCCATATACCGGCCGAACTTCTCGGCGTGGGGACCGGTATAGTGATAATCAAGGGTAAAAAAGAGGGGGAATGCTGCCTCCCCCTAGCTCTGTCAGGCCTCAGCCTATGGGACTGATTCGGGCCTCGAGTCCCCCTCTGGAGATGGGGAGGCCCTGCGTCTGCAAGAAATATCAAGACAATCAATATTAAGACAACATTGTATTAATAAATCAAGGTTAAACGAAAATTGAAGTGTGATATATACCTCCGGTGACTAAAGCACGAGTCTGGACCCGGGCAGCAGCACGAGCGGGACGATAGTTCCTCCGGTGAGGAACAACCGGCGTCCCGGATGCGAACGCATCCCCTCTAACTAGAAAATAAATATTGACGCTAAATTTTCATGAAGTTCATATTTATTCTATAGAGCATATGTAAAATGAATAAATATTTTATATTTATTCATACTAACCTACAGACGATACGGAGGACACGGAAGTAGCAGGAGTGGCCCCTGCGTCAGATGTGGACGCACCACCTATAATTAGACAATTAAAAATAAATTATATAAGCAATTGCAAAAAGAATGTGTATATCAATAATATAACATTCTAGATTAATATGCATGCACTGTGGGATATATAAACATACCTGCAGGTGCGTTGGTGTCACCACCTACAGCTAGACAATAATAAAATTTACTATCTAAGTAAGAGCAAAAGGAATGTGTGTATATTTATGATATAGCATTCTAAATCAATATACATGCACTATATGATATATAAACATACCTGGAGGAGCGGGAGTGGTCTCTGTCCCTGATGTGGACGCATCTCCAACAACTAGACAATCAAACATTGATAATATAAGTAATTTTGACATAAACATGCATGAGTATCTATAATATTACATTCAAAATGGATATGCGTGCAATGTACCTGGAGGTGTGGCAAAATCCACACGGAAGGAGGCATCCGAAGGGGTCTACGATCTGGGTGCAAGACCGGCCCTCTGAAGCTCCCTACGCAGCTCTCCGGGCGGCAGAACCGCTCTGCCTCTGCCTCTGCCGGTGCCGCGACTGGAGCTCCTGCCGCCCCTCGCTGCTCCCGTCATCGTCATAAAATCTAGATAAACGGTTAGTGGACACATTAGACACTCATTAAAAGCATTGACTATATATATATATAAATCGTAAAATGTGAAGTAATAATATAACATTACTGATAACCTTTTTCATTTCATTGGTGTATTATACATATCTACTTGGATTTCAGCGTCGATGTCATTTCTAACCCACGTAACTTCATGATCGGCCGAAGATAGCCCGTCCTTCGAAACAGACGGTCGAAGCAGTCTAAACCTTTTCTCTTCTTCATCCTCATCGCTGTCCTCGAATTCTGGGACATCGTAGACATTTCTGGGTTTCCATCGGCATACAACACTCCATCCCGGATGCTTCAAACACTATGAGTAGTATACTTGGAACGCTTGGTTCGGAAAAATAAACGGATCTTCCTGACCGTAAAATCGAAATGTGTTCACACTGGTCAATCCATATTCATCTTTCCAAGTCCCAAGATTGCTTCTCCACTTATCCGTATCGGTTCGCGTATTGTACCAAGTATACTAGAATATATAAAAGGGTTCTGATCGTCCGGGATAGTGGATGCCGAGTATACAATTTAAGTACCCATAATAAATCACACCGTCCGATCCTACCGTTGCAATCCCACTATTCTGAGTGGTTCTAAATGTTTTTATGTTCTTAACTTCGAATTTGTATCTAAGGACACAAAATCATTTGTAATATGCAACCTCCATACAAGGAAATTGAGCTAAATATCTTGAATCACTCTCAAATGATGCAGACAAGTTCGGATCGTGGATCTAACAAAACAAATTTTACGAAAATACATAACGATACAAGTTTAGATTAAAACTGATAGCAATAAAATGTTATTCGAATAACTTATATGATCTGTGACCCAATCACAAAAATTATCCTGATGATATTTTTCTAATCGTTCTTCGTTCCAATCAGGATACCCCTCACATACCTCGTTAAAATGAATTATGTTTTCGAAAAATAATGGTGACATTAATATTATATCATTTCATACACACACAAAAACAAATATAATAATTAATCCAAAAAAACTTACTCTCTAATTTGTTCAAGACATGCGCAATTAAGTAAGATAAACCGGTATATCTTATTAATAAATATAGTGTCTACCCTCTTATAATCGGCTTTACCATATGGCCCATCTTGAATTCTTCGAGGCCGGTTAAGTCTTATCTCAATGTTCTCGTCCAGATAGCGGGAACAAAATGTGGTTGCTTCATCAAGAAGATAACCTTGCATGATAGAACCCTCTGGTCGATTTTTATTGCGTATATACTTTTTAAGAGTGTAGAGGTACCTAATGAAAATATGCTGAATAAATAAATACTGGTATACAGGACAATAATAAATTTAAAAATTGCGCAAAACGTAAAATTACACGTACCTCTCGACGGGATACATCCATCGATATTGTACCGGTCTTGCTAACTTAGCCTCAGTTGCAAGATGAACCGTCAAGTGTATTATGATATCGAAGAATGACGGTGGAAAAATACGCTCAAACTTGTAAAGTATCAACGCAATATAATTTTCTAGTTTATCTAGAGTCACAACCTCCAGTGTTTTAGCACACAACTCTCTGGAAAAAAAACATAGGTCGTTGATTACTAGACCAATCGATTCGGGGAGAGAAGTCCTGAGGGCTAATGGAAGAAGATGCTCCACGATAATATGGTGATCATGACTTTTCAACCCATCAATCTTGCCTTTCATAATTTTTATTTTCTTGCTGAATGATCCTAAGAAACCTGTAGGAACTTTCAAATCATGCAACACCTTCTCCGGTTGTGACATATGATAAGCGGAATTGGGAAGTATAAACTTTCCCGGTTTACCCGCTACCGGCCTAGGGTACAATTCACTTCTTATTCCCCACTCCTGTAGATCCATCTGAGCATTCAGGTTGTCTTTCGATTTCCCGTCTTTACAAAGAAGCAAGTTGAGTATGTACTCTGATACTCCATTCTCTATATGCATGACGTCCAGACAATAACGCACTAAATTTGTTGACCAGTACGGAAGGTCGAAGAAAATGCTTAACTTGTTCCAAAATGGTGGTTTGACCTGTTTCGTCGGATCCATCCCGAAGGTCACATTATTGTAACTATCTCATTGAGTAGTCACGTCCTCTCCGGACAATGGGGATGGAGGTCCAAGAAGCTCCTGATGACCATTAAAGTGAACCATGTCAAACCTATATGGGTGTCTGGATGCAGGAAACGTCGATGGCCGCAATAACAAACATTTCTGCTATAATTCAAGAATTTCGATGTTGTGTGTTCATGGCAATGAGGACATGCTTTGTGACCATGTACGGACCAACCTGATAGTATTTCATACGCAGGAAAGTAATTAATTGTCCACATTAAAGCCGCACACAGTATGAAGGTTGTATTTGTGTTTCCATCGTATGTCTCTACATCATCAATGAACAAAGATTTCAACTCCTCGATCAGAGGTCGGAGATAGACGTCGATATTGTTTCCCGGTGAGTTTGGTCCGTCAATAAGAAGAGGCATCATAAAGTATGATTGGTCCATAACCAACCAAGACGACAGATTATAAATTATCATTACAACGGACCATGTGCTGTGACTTTCAGCCATATAGTTGAATGGGCAGAAGCCATCACTAGCCAGTCCGAGGCGGACATTGCGAGGATCGCTACTGAATATTGCATGTCCCCTATCGAAATCCTTCCATGCCGGTGAATCTCTTGGATGGCTCATTTTTCCATCTTCACTTGGAAGAGCACGCTGATGCCAAATCATTGCCTCGGCTGTTTTCTTGCACCTGAATAGCCTCTGTAGCCTCTGTGTTATGCGAAAGTATCGTGCTATCTTGACAGGTATATCAGGCTTCTTATCAGAATCTTTCGGCTTATACCTGGCCTCTCCGCATGTTGGACACTCTTTCAAATCTGAATTCTCTTTCCGGTACAACATGCAATTTTTAGGACATGCTTGAATCTTCTCGCACTTTAGACCCAAATCAGATATCATCTTTTGGGCTCCGTACCAGCTGTCGGGCAAGTTATTTTCCAGGGGCATAGAATCTTTCAAGAACGAAAGAAGCATTGTGAATGACTTGTTGTTCCATCCATTTAAGCACTTAATCTGGAAAAGTTGGACGAACCATAAGAGAATGGAATACTTCGTGTAACACCCGAGCCCAATACTACTATTTCTGTTACTAGTAGAGTGTTCGACATTGCTCATTTCATTTAACTTGCTTGTTTGGTTCTTGTTGCAAAATTTTAACCGGCTAAGTCATTTTTGCATATAACAAATTTTAGCCCCTAAAATGAAATTAAAAATATCCATATTGGCCTACACGTCACCCCTAGCCGCGTGGTAGCGTCCGCGCGTCGAGTTTTCATCCCGTTTGGTGAAACGGGCGAGTTTGGACGGCTACGCGCGCGTGCAAGTGTCCGACTTGGGGGCATGCTTTTTAATCATAAAATATCTCATTTTAAAATTTGGAACCCGCTTAAAATCATATTATTTCAATTTCAAATTTTTGGGCGCAACCCGGGCGCGATCTGGAAATGTTTCATTTAGCGCCAAAATCCCAATTTAATTAAATAATCTAAAACTATATTACACATATATTATTCTGTTACTTATCTAACTATTTAATCATTTAAATCTTTTTAAAGATTTTCCTCAGCCAATCACGAGGGGTTTTAAACCCTCGTAGGCCCGCCTCCATCCCTCTCTCTACCTCTCTATCTCTCCTCTCTCTTCCACTGTCTCTATATCTCTCTTCCTCTAATCTCTCTCTCTCTCTAACCCTCTCTCTCTCTATCCCATATATATATTTACTCAGCCTCGTCGCCACCTTTCTCACGAGAAACCATTCTCACGAGAAACCCCACCGGAACCCTAGCCAGCCGCCGTGCCCATCGCCGCCGCAACCCGACGCCGACGCCACCACCACCATCACCCTCGTTGCAGCTGCTACCCCATTCCTTCCTCCTCTCCCTTCTCCCCGTGCACCCAACGCCGTAGCCACCTGCACCCGACTGTGCCCGCCGTCGCCGCCGCAACCCGTCGCCGACGACGCCAGCATCTCCCCCTTCGCCCCTCTTCCCGACCTCGACACCTTCCTCCTCCTTCCCGAGTGCCGGCGCCGCAGCAGAACCCAAAACGCAACCCGATCACCTTCTCCGGTTCGCCGGAATCACCGCCGTCGACCCTCGTCGTCGTCGCCTGCGCCACCGCCGACCACCTCCTCTTCCCCTGCAACCCAAACCCGGCTTTTCCTCCCCTCCTCACCGTATCTCCTGATCCAGCAGCCTGCAGCCGAGTCTGCCACGTTCACTGTTCCTCGCCGGCGCCCCATCACCGTCGACCCCGTCGCTATCGCGACCCTTGCAACCCCAGTAAGTTTCCCTTCACTTTCCCCTTTCCTTTTCCCCTCACTGGTTGTTATTGGTCCGTACGTAGTATTTGCTAACTTTTGTCGCTGTTTTGGCGGTTCGCCGGAATCCGGCCGTGCCGACGGCTTGACCCGACATTCCAGCAAGGTACCCCGGTCCGCGTGGTCCCATTGTTCGTTGTTTGGATTCGATCCGTGACCCGTGCGTCCGTCGCGTGCTTTCCGCCGACGTTACGTCCGTTTTTCCCGGTTCGCGAACCGTCGAGGCAAGTATCACTTGCTACATGCTATGTTATACAAATTGAATGTGTCTGACTCATTAAACTTGCAAAACTTAACTAAGTATAGCTATTTTATTATTCGGAGGCATTATGACATATATCATGATACTGTAACCTAAAATCACATTTGCCACTTTAACCTTAATAACGACGTTATCTGTTAACCACATTTTACTGTTTAAAGGACGATAACCGTACACATGTAGCTCTTTTACATTCTGTCATTGTTATTGCACCACCTTGTGATTATTGCACCCCAAGGGTGCTCGAACCTGTTAATATGATAATACGACTGCACTATATTAATGCACCATTGTGCTTAAATGAACTGTTATTGCTGTTTACTTTATTTCCTGCTGTTATTCCTTATTCGATTGTATACCTGTTGTGAGCACACCCTCGATTGTGTTACATATTGACCTGACCTTGCTACACATGACATATATATATACCGATGCACCGGACATGGTACCCTTTACTATCGACTTAACCTGATGTACCATGACCTGACCTGTTACCTGATCTCATGCCTAATGCCAACAAACCTGACATGGAGTCCTCATGGACCATTCCTGTTGTCTATCCAGACAAACCTGCTTTTACCTGATCCTGTGTTGGCATTAGTTCTTGATTACTGAATACCTGACTCGACATACATAACTTGGGGGTATGGGGAAATCAAAGGTGAAACCGACTTGTAACTCAACAGTTCGATACCTGTTCTGATCAGTCTTACGGGCTAGGCCAGCCCCGGAGTGATGATGCTGACATCACTCACCCATCCTGCTACTTGTTACTGCCTAGCGGCACGTCTCGGATTCAGCCCCGAGAATCTTGACCGTGGTCCCGGGCACGCACGGGATACTATTGAGTTACATCGACGAGTCATCAATTGATTTCAAAGACTTTAGAATAGAAAACCTGATAGAACAGTTTAGTTACCCACTGCACACTACCCTGCACTGCTTGATTCACATTATTTGCTACTCTCGTTTTATTCATGTTTATTTTGCATTGCCTGTTATAATGTTCATATTATATTACTTGATGACATGACGCGCTGACGTCTGGGTTTTGCATGGCCCAGATTCTGTACCGCTGTCGCAGTCCGAGCAGGAGTACTTCCGCCAGCAGGTTGAGCTGTGAGGTGTTAGTATTAGTTAGTTTTATTTCCTGCATTTTTATTTCCAGATATGAGCCCACATTATGGGACGTACTTTTCTATTTTGTATTGGATCATTTGCTTCCGCACTTATTTATTATTGACTCTTGTTATTCTGGGTCTGGACATGTGTTAGATAGTTTTTATCTTGTTCTTGATATCTCTACAGCCGTAATGTGACTGTGGATGGATACTTCCTACCCACAGGTAGCATAGTTGGCTATGTCACGTGCCCAATCTTGCGTACTCTGGGAAGCGGGGCGTGACATGGTTCTTTTGGTATCAGAGCCATAGGTTAATTGGGTTGATTCTTTTGTAGTTGGGTATTATACCCGATACACGAATCAGAATACCCGTGCTTAGGAAAACATGTCCTACCACCTTGACCGTTTTACCATTCTTGAATCACATTCTTCCGGATTATGTCGACGTGCAAACTTACTTTGCATGTTAACTCGAAAACCTGATTTCTTGTTATCTCTAGGACTTAGGCGACTTGGGTGGAGTTAAGTAATTGTGGCTATGATATCGCGGCATAGTTACAATGCAGTACTCTATTTAAGTATCTTGGAGTTCTAGCCTTGATTTATATATTGAATCTATCATCATGCTGATGTTGGGTGTTTTGATTTCAGGAATATGGCAGATAAGAATTTCAAGACGTATCAGAGGCGCATGGATGAAGCCGCCATGTTGGGAGTGATACGTGGAATGTTGGAAAATCAGAAGAGGCATACTGAGCTGATCCAACAGCAAGCAGATTCATTTCAGGAGGGTCTGCAGGCCATTCGGCAGTCTGTAAACAACGCTGGAGCGAAACCAGTTGACCGGGTAGGGACCGTGGCAGATTTCAGACGTTTGGGTCCTACTACTTTCACTGGTCTGGAGGAGCCGTTGCCAGCGAGCAGTGGCTAGTGGACACGGAGAATTTGCTGATTGCGACACAGATCCCAGAGGACAAAAGAGTTGATGTGGTGCGCATTCAGCTAGTGGATTACGCCCGAGAGTGGTGGCTTGTGGAGGAGACCCGCTTGCCCAAGCCAATCAGTTGGGCGGATTTCTCTAAAAGTTTCCTGGAGAAATTCTTCCCGCGGACTGCACGGGAGGAAATGGAAGAGAAATTTATTGGGCTGAGGCAAAATGGAGCACCTGTGGACGTACATGCAGCGGAATGGATGAGACTCAGCCGCTTTGCTGGACCCTTAGTCGCCAACGAGGCAGACAGGGCGTGAAGGTTCTTGCGCAGTTTGGATGGGGACATCCAGAGGCAGATTGTCTCCCTGGGTTTGACCACTTTCTCGCAGGTTCTTACGGCAGCCCGGGAGCAGCAGAGTTTATCTGGGATGAAAGGGAGCTTGCAGCAGACAGCAGCTGCGGCAAGGAAGCCCGCATTTGTACCTAACAGAGCTCATGGTCGCAGAGGTATTCCAGTGGACCGTCGAGGTGTGGCACCCATGAAGAAGCCTGTGATCGTTGATCGAAGAAAGAGCGTGATTTGTGACTACTGCCGTTTACCTGGGCACGTGCAGAAGGATTGTCGAAGGAGGCTGGGACTTTGTTTGGTTTGTGGAGCGGCTGATCACGCAGTTGGTGCCTGTCTGTCGAAGCTTCGTACGAGGGATGATATTCAGAAGCCTCCGCAGAAACCGTTCCAAGGGCAGAAACAGCTGACTCAAGGACCTAATCAAGCTCGAGCTTTCACTTTGACAGCTGAGGAAGCTAAGGCATCAGGAGAAGTGGTTTCAGGTACTTTACTCGTTCATGGTTTTCCCGCATTGGCATTATTTGATTCCGGAACATCCCACTGTTTTATGTCATCCAAATTTATAACTACGCACTCGATTACCTGCACGACCCTGTCTAGTTTTTGGGACATACACACTGGGAATGGGAAAATCATAGCTAGTAGGGAATGTAGAGATTGTACAGTTGTTGTGTGCGGACGGGAACTCTTTGCAGATTTCTTGGTAATAGATACGGGCAGCTATGAAGTTGTCTTGGGAATGGATTTTCTTGGCACTTTCCACGCCCACATTGACTGTAGGGCAAGAAAGGTAATTTTCTAGATTCCCGGACACCCTGAGTTTACCTTTACTGGGGGAAGCAGTTCTGTCGGGCCAGTCGAGTTCAGGGCTAGGCCGACACGCAGTGTTCTTGCAGCTATGGAAGTTGATAGTAATGAAGAGCCGGCAATTGTTCGCGACTTTATGGACGTATTTGAAGATATATCGGGCTTACCGCCGAAGCGAGACGTGGAGTTCGCGATTGACCTTATTCCTGGTGCAGCGCCAGTATCTAAAGCTTATTATCCGATGGCACCAGTGGAATTGGAAGAAGTTAAGAAGCAAGTTGGTGAATTACTTGAGAAGGGTTGGATTCGAAGCAGCAACTCGCCTTGAGGAGCTCCAGTCCTTTTAGTAAAGAAGAAGGATGGCACGAGAAGGATGTGCATTGATTATCGAGAATTGAACCGGGTGACTATTAAGAACAAGTACCTGATCCCTCGCATTGGAGAACTTTTTGAGCAGCTTAGTGGCGCGAGGGTATTCTCGAAACTGGATTTGCGATCCGGATATCATCAGGTCCGAGTGAAAGCAGAAGACATTTGCAAGACGGCGTTTCGAACTCGGTATGGGCATTTCGAATATCTAGTGATGCCCTTCGGAGTAACGAATGCGCCGGTAATATTCATGGATTTGATGAACCGAATCTTTTCACCGTTCTTGGACCAGTTTATTGTGGTATTCATTGACGATATTCTGGTTTACTCGAAGAGTTTTGAGGAGCATGCTGAGCATTTGAAGATCGCACTGCAGACATTGAGACAGGAGAAGCTTTATGCGAAGATGAGTAAGTGCGAGTTTTGGCTGGAGGAAGTGAAGTTTTTGGGGCATGTTGTGTCGGGTGATGGAATCGCCGTCGATCCCGAAAAGATTGTAGCAGTTCGTGATTGGCCAATTCCAAAGAATGTTGCGGAGATAAGAAGCTTTCTTGGACTCGCCGGATACTACAGAAGATTTGTGGAGAACTTTGCTCGTCTGGCAGAGCCATTAACCAAGTTTACGCGCAAGGAGGTACCTTTTGTTTGGACGGATAGATGTGCATTGGCCTTTGAGACGTTGAAGCAGAAGTTGATAACCGCCCCTATCCTGATCGTACCAGACAATTCCGGAGGACTGGTGATTCACAGCGACGCATCTGGAAAAGGATTGGGATGTGTTTTGATGCAGAATGGGAAGGTCGTAGCTTAAACATCAAGACAACTAAAGACCCATGAGAAGAATTATCCGACTCATGACTTGGAGCTTGCGGCTGTGATCTTCGCCTTGAAGATTTGGAGACACTACCTTTTGGGCGAAAGAGTCGAAGTCTTTACAGATCATAAGAGCTTGAAGTATGTGTTCACTCAGAAGGAGCTTAACATGAGGCAGCGTAGATGGTTGGAGCTGATGGCCGACTACGACCTTGATCTTAAGTACCATCCGGGAAAAGTTAATGTCGTGCCGGATGCGCTTAGTCGGTTACCAGCGATTCAGGTATTGACTACACAGAGGGAGATCATTGCGGATTTTCGAAGATTTGACTTGGAGGTTGTGATACCACATTCTACGGGACAGTTGATGCAGTTGCAAGTACAGTCGTCCTTAGTTGAGAAGATTAAAGCGGCACAATTGCAGGATCCTAGACTGCAAAAGTTTCGAGAGCAGGTTGAAGCCGGACTACGAACAGATTTACTGATCCACGAAGATGGTTCGTTGAGGTATGGTAGCCGTGTGTGTGTGCCAAAGGGAGATGTGCGTGAAGAGCTTATGAAGGAGGCACACAGTTCAGCTTACTCTGTACATCCAGGAGGTACAAAGATGTACCGAGATATTCGACAGCATTTCTGGTGGGAAGGTATGAAACGGGAGATCGCCTGCTTCGTGGCTAAGTGCTTGGTATGTCAGCAAGTCAAGGCTGAACACCAAAGGGTTGCTGGTTTGTTGCAACCACTTCCGATTCCTCAGTGGAAGTAGGAACATATAACCATGGATTTCGTGACGGCTTTACCGCGGAGTCCAAAGGGCAACAATGCAGTATGGGTGATTGTCGATCGGTTGACCAAGGCAGCTCACTTTATTCCTTTTTGGGTTGGTCAATCAACGGAGACTTTGGCAGAACGGTACATGCAGGAGATTGTAAGATTGCATGGCGTACCGGTGAGCATCGTGTCCGATCGGGACACGCGGTTCTTATCACACTTCTGGAGGAGTTTACAGGAAAGTTTGGGGACTCGATTGAAGTTTAGCACAGCTTATCATCCTCAAACTGATGGTCAGTCGGAGAGAACGATCCAAACTCTTGAAGATATGTTGAGAGCATGCATGTTGGACTTCAAGGGTTCTTGGGAGGATCACCTACACTTGGTGGAGTTTTCTTACAACAATAGTTTCCAAGCGACTATTCAGATGGCTCCGTTTGAAGCTTTATATGGTCGTAAGTGTCGTTCACCTGTTTGTTGGGATGATGTTGGTGAACGAAGGTTACTAGGACCAGATTTGGTGGTACAGACAATCGAGAAGGTGAATACAATCAGGAAGCATATGAAGGCAGCTCAAGACAGACAGAAAAGTTGGGCTGACACGTCGAGAAGACCACTAGAGTTCGCCGTGGGTGATTTGGTATTCTTGAAGATATCACCGACTAGAGGAGTGATCCGTTTTGGGAGTCGGGAAAGCTTAGTCCTCGATTCGTTGGACCCTTCGAGATATTGGAGCGCGTTGGAGATATAGCGTACCGTTTGGCGTTACCACAGTCCTTGGCAGGTGTGCATGATGTGTTTCATGTATCTCAACTACGAAGGTATGTTCGAGATGAAACCCACGTCTTGGATCATTCGGAGTTAACTGTACGAGAGGACCTAACTTTTGAGGAGCGACCGGTTGAAATCAAGGATCGAAGGGAAAAGGTTCTTAAGAACAAGGTTATCCCCCTTGTGCTAGTTTCTTGGGGTAATCGATCGCATGGAGAATCCACTTGGGAGCGAGAAGACGAGATCCGGCAGAATTTTCCTCACATTTTCCTGTAGTTATCTATCTTCTATTCTTGGAATTTCGAGGACGAAATTCTTTTTGTAGTTGGGTATGATGTAACACCCGAGCCCAATACTACTATTTCTGTTACTAGTAGAGTGTTCGACATTGCTCATTTCATTTAACTTGCTTGTTTGGTTCTTGTTGCAAAATTTTAATCGGCTAAGTCATTTTTGCATATAACAAATTTTAGCCCCTAAAATGAAATTAAAAATATCCATATTGGCCTACACGTCACACCTAGCCGCGTGGTAGCGTCCGCGCGTCGAGTTTTCATCCCGTTCGGTGAAACGGGCAAGTTTGGACTGCTACGCGCGCGTGCAAGTGTCCGACTTGGGGGCATGCTTTTTAATCATAAAACATCTCATTTTAAAATTTGGAACCCGCTTAAAATCCTATTATTTCAATTTCAAATTTTTGGGCGCAACCCGGGCGCGATCTGGAAATGTTTCATTTAGCGCCAAAATCCCAATTTAATTAAATAATCTAAAACTATATTACACATATATTATTCTGTTACTTATCTAACTATTTAATCATTTAAATCTTTTTAAAGATTTTCCTCAGCCAATCACGAGGGGTTTTAAACCCTCGTGGGCCCGCCTCCATCCCTCTCTCTACCTCTCTATCTCTTCCACTGTCTCTATATCTCTCTTCCTCTAATCTCTCTCTTTCTAACCCTCTCTCTCTCTATCCCATATATATATTTACTCAGCCTCGTCGTCGCCTTTCTCACGAGAAACCATTCTCACGAGAAACCCCACCGGAACCCTAGCCAGCCGCCGTGCCCATCGCCGCCGCAACCCGACGCCGACGCCACCACCACCATCACCCTCGTTGCAGCCGCTACCCCATTCCTTTCTCCTCTCCCTTCTCCCCGTGCACCCAACGCCGTAGCCACCTGCACCCGACTGTGCCCACCGTCGCCGCCGCAACCCGTCGCCGACGACGCCAGCGTCTCCCCCTTCGCCCCTCTTCCCGACCTCGACACCTTCCTCCTCCTTCCCGAGTGCCGGCGCCGCAGCAGAACCCAAACCGCAACCCGATCACCTTCTCCGGTTCGCCGGAATCACCGCCGTCGACCCTCGTCGTCGTCGCCTGCGCCACCGCCGACCACCTCCTCTTCCCCTGCAACCCAAACCCGGCTTTTCCTCCCCTCCTCACCGTATCTCCTGATCCAGCAGCCTGCAGCCGAGTCTGCCACGTTCACTGTTCCTCGCCGGCGCCCCATCGCCGTCGACCCCGTCGCTATCGCGACCCTTGCAACCCCAGTAAGTTTCCCTTCACTTTCCCCTTTCCTTTTCCCCTCGCTGGTTGTTATTGGTCCGTACGTAGTATTTGCTAACTTTTGTCGCTGTTTTGGCGGTTCGCCGGAATCCGGCCGTGCCGACGGCTTGACCCGACATTCCAGCAAGGTACCCCGGTCCGCGTGGTCCCACTGTTCGTTGTTTGGATTCGATCCGTGACCCGTGCGTCCGTCGCGTGTTTTCCGCCGACGTTACGTCCGTTTTTCCCGGTTTGCGAACCGTCGAGGCAAGTATCACTTGCTACATGCTATGTTATACAAATTGAATGTGTCTGACTCATTAAACTTGCAAAACTTAACTAAGTATAGCTATTTTATTATTCGGAGGCATTATGACATATATCATGATACTGTAACCTAAAATCACATTTGCCACTTTAACCTTAATAACGACGTTATCTGTTAACCACATTTTACTGTTTAAAGGACGATAACCGTACACATGTAGCTCTTTTACATTCTGTCATTGTTATTGCACCACCTTGTGATTATTGCACCCCAAGGGTGCTCGAACCTGTTAATATGATAATACGACTGCACTATATTAATGCACCATTGTGCTTAAATGAACTGTTATTGCTGTTTACTTTATTTCCTGCTGTTATTCCTTATTCGATTGTATACCTGTTGTGAGCACACCCTCGATTGTGTTATATATTGACCTGACCTTGCTACACATGACATATATATATACCGATGCACCGGACATGGTACCCTTTACTATCGACTTAACCTGATGTACCATGACCTGACCTGTTACCTGATCTCATGCCTAATGCCAACAAACCTGACATGGAGTCCTCATGGACCATTCCTGTTGTCTATCCAGACAAACCTGCTTTTACCTGATCCTGTGTTGGCATTAGTTCTTGATTACTGAATACCTGACTCGACATACATAACTTGGGGGTATGGGGAAATCAAAGGTGAAACCGACTTGTAACTCAAAAGTTCGATACATGTTCTGATCAGTCTTACGGGCTAGGCCAGCCCCGGAGTGATGATGCTGACATCACTCACCCATCCTGCTACTTGTTACTGCCTAGCGGCACGTCTCGGATTCAGCCCCGAGAATCTTGACCGTGGTCCCGGGCACGCACGGGATACTATTGAGTTACATCGATGAGTCATCAATTGATTTCAAAGACTTTAGAATAGAAAACCTGATAGAACAGTTTAGTTACCCACTGCACACTACCCTGCACTGCTTGATTCACATTATTTGCTACTCTCGTTTTATTCATGTTTCTTTTGCATTGCCTGTTACAATGTTCATATTATATTACTTGATGACATGACGTGCTGACGTCTGGGTTTTGCATGGCCCAGATTCTGTACCGCTGTCGCAGTCCGAGCAGGAGTACTTCCGCCAGCAGGCTGAGCTGTGAGGTGTTAGTATTAGTTAGTTTTATTTCCTGCATTTTTATTTCCAGATGTGAGCCCACATTATGGGACGTACTTTTCTATTTTGTATTGGATCATTTGCTTCCGCACTTATTTATTATTGACTCTTGTTATTCTGGGTCTGGACATGTGTTAGATTGTTTTTATCTTGTTCTTGATATCTCTACAGCCGTAATGTGACTGTGGATGGATACTTCCTACCCACAGGTAGCATGGTTGGCTATGTCACGTGCCCAATCTTGCGTACTCTGGGAAGCGGGGCGTGACACTTCGCATTCTCATAAATTGGTTTTCTAGTATTATTCATGAAATTTTCATATTTATTCGCACGCGGTCCTTGACCAAAAGGAATGTCATCTTCGGTATGAATAGATTCACTTAGGGCAGCCTCTCCCATATCCTCCATTTCTTCTGATGGAAATAAATTACCGTCTTCTCTTTCTGCCGCATTACCGAATTCTCCTTCTTCTCCTGCCGCATTGTCGTGTTCTCCTTCTTCTTCTGCCGCATTACTGCATTCTTCTCCTTCCCTGTGATATTTCCAAGTTGTATAAAATCTAGTAAACCCATATTTTACAATATGAAGCTCTACCAATTCTACCTTCTGCCAGTACTTATTGCCACATCTATCGCACGGACAGAGAATCTTCTCTATTATGATCTTATTATATGCGCGTGCAAATTCAATAAAAGCAGCAATTCCTGGGACAAACTTAGGTTGCATACGTTGTTGCCAATCCACATACATCAAGTCCTTAACTCTGACGTACTCATGGACCATGTTAGACTGTATAACATATAAATTGTAGGTTATGATGACTATATTGAGAAATATAAGAACGGGATAGTTACTGACAAAGGAGAAAATCCATGTATATGCTTTGTATGTGCATTTGTCGTTGAAAAGAATAAATTATCGAACGTATGTTAACCGATAGACGGGGACTAAGTGGCGCTTTTAGTTTCATATATGAGTATCGATGAGATTATGAAGGTTTCATATTATCATCGAGTATCATATATTGGTTTTAACTTGAACATCTTGAATCACTCTCTAATTATTTGTTTGTTGTGTATTCTTATTGTATGTGTGTGTTCCAGCTGTCGAGGGTAAAGCTTCTATCCCATTAAGAATGTATAGAGCGAACACCGATTCGCTTGTGTTTTCAACCGTTTCGAGTAAATTTCGGTAGCACCTCCCCGCTGTTCTCCGAGTACATTGTAATAGAATAGATAATCATTTCAAAGCTGTGAAACAACGTTGAAATGAACATCTAATCTACCTTTGTACACGGAGAACCAGCGGAAAGGTACCGACGAAATATCTCGAAATGGATGAAAACACAAGTGAATGAAGGTGTTTGCTTTATACATTCCTAACTTGTCCACATGGAACAAATCTATCGGTTACCATACGATTGAATCTTCTCGTCACATAGACTATACGACGGTTGTATCGAGTTATACCGTCCGATATTTAATAACCTTAGTATAGTTCTATGTCACGACGAATATCGAACGTATGTTAACCGATAGACGGGGACTAAGTGGCACTTTTAGTTTCATATATGAGTATCGATGAGAATATGAAGATTTCATATTATTATCGAATATCATATATTAGTTTTAATTTGAACATCTTGAATCATTCTCTAATTATGCGTTTGTTGTGTATTCTTGTTGTATGTGTGTGTTCCGGCTGTCGAGGGTAAGGCTTCTATCCCATTAAGAATGTATAGAGCGAACACCCATTCACTTATGCTTTCAACCGTTTCGAGTAAATTTCGGCAGCACCTCTCCGCTGTTCTCCGAGTACACTGTAATAGAATAGATAATCATTTCAAAGCTGTGAAACAACGTTGAAATGAACATCTAATCTATCTTTGTACACGGAGAACCAGCGGAAAGGTACCGACGAAATATCTCGAAACAGATGAAAACACAAGTGAATGAAGGTGTTTGTTGTATACATTCCTAACTTGTCCACATGGGACAAATCTATCGGTTACCATACGATTGAATCTTCTCGTCATATAGACTATACGACGGTTGTTAGTATCGAGCTATACCGTCCGATATTTAATAACCTTAGTATAGTTCTATGTCACGACGAACATCGAACGTATGTTAACCGATAGACGGGGACTAAGTGGCGCTTTTAGTTTCATATATGAGTATCGATGAGAATATGAAGGTTTCATATTATCATCGAGTATCATATATTAGTTTTAACTTGAACATCTTGAATCACTCTCTAATGATGCGTTTGTTGTGCGTGTGTGTGTTCCGGCTGTCGGGGGTAAGGCTTCTATCCCATTAAGAATGTATAGAGCGAACACCCATTCACTTGTGCTTTCAACCGTTTCGAGTAAATTTTGGTAGCACCTCCCTGCTGTTCTCCGAGTACACTGTAATAGAATAGACAATCATTTCAAAGCTGTGAAACAACGTTGAAATGAACATCTAATCTATCTTTGTACACGGAGAAGCAGCGGAAAGGTACCAACGAATTATCTCGAAACGGGTGAAAACACAAGTGAATGAAGGTATTTGCTTTATACATTCCTAACTTGTCCACACTGGACAAATCTATCGGTTACCATATGATTGAATCTTCTCGTCACATAGACTATACGACGGTTGTTAGTATCGAGCTATACCGTCCGATATTTAACAAATTTCGTATAGTTCTATATCACGACGAATATCGAACATATATTAACCGATAGACGGGGACTAAGTGGCGCTTTTAGTTTCATATATGAGTATCGATGAAAATATGAAGATTTCATATTATCATCGAGTATCATATATTGGTTTTAACCATCTTGAATCACTCTCTAATGATGCGTTTGTTGTGCATTCGTGTTACATGTGTAACATGATTTTAAACCATTGAGATCAAGATTGATAGAACTGATCATCCACAAAGAGATTAAGGATTGACTTTTGACAACTATATGAAGAAAAATTTTCTCCTACGGCAACCTAATAATATCCCATTATCCTCATATATACATATATGCAGGCAGGCATGGATACATACATGCAAATATTTAAAAAAATAATATATCAACCAAAAACTATTATTGCAATGGCATTCATCTATAACGATCAACAATTAAAACTATAAATGTAGGATACTGATATCATAAACCGTTATACGCAACATATGAATTCACATGACTGAAACATTCATCAAAAAACATGTTCATCCAAAAGAAAGGCCGCTGTCAACAAATATAGACAAATACGTCATAAAAACAGTAACTAATTAACAAGTTGATTAGCATCTGGATCAAGAAAATGATAGGAAAAACAATTGACTATGATCTATAATGACAAGTCTATTACCATGACTCTCGACTAACAAAGGTGGCTTTTCGTCCTTGGTAGCTTGATAATTGGGATTTCATGGCGAATAAAAATATGCATATGCCGTTTGACCGGGAACTTCAATAGGAAACTCAATGAGGTCGGGTGTACTGAAGCGCGCTTTGTATTTCGCTATATCAGGTGATGAAGCACAAGCCCCACCCTAACCGAACCCTAGCCCCAGCCCCAGCCCTAGCTAGCCCCACCCTAACCGAACCCTAGCCCCAGCCCCAGCCCAGCCCCAGCCCCAACCGAACCCTAGCCCCAGCCCAGCCCCACCCCAACCGAACCCTAGCCCCAGCCCCAACCCCAACCCCAACCGAACCCTAACCCCAACCGAACCCTAACCTTAACCCTAACCGAACCCGATGCCGATTCCAAACCCTCACCCCTACCCGAACCTGGCCTGAACCCTAGACCTAACATCATCAAAATTAAAAATAATTTGAGATTTAATTACTAACCGGGCGATGGAGGAGACGACAGAAATCGGTCGACGACGAAGATCGGCGAAGGTGGCGATGAGGCGCGGGAAGTCGACGAAGGTGTGGGAACGACCGACGAAGGTGGAGATGAGGCGCGGTGGCGACGAAGCGCGGGAACAGGCGATGAGGTGCGGGAGAGTGAGAGAGAATTTTTGGGAACGATGAATGACTTTTCTGTGCTTTTTTTATTAATAACCTATTTATATGCCCCTACGGACATAACCGTAGGTCCACCGTTTGCGGCTCCGTAAGGCCAAATAACAAATTAGAACGTAAGGCACCGTAGGGACAACGATGTGGCCCTACGGATAAATCTGTAGGGGCAAGAAATAGTTGCCTCTACGGATTCCTGAGTCCGTAGGGACAACCCTATATTATAGTAGTGCATAGATGGTCGACCATTTATTTTCGAATTAAGGACTGAACATGCACTTGGGACTTGGTCTCTAGATTTCTCTGCATCCTATCTCTATATTGGATCTGAATAACAAATAAACAGAGTTTTTGTTGCATTGCTCTCATGTTATTCTCCGAGAATCTACATCTATTTGCTCGGTAGGACAGAGCGTGTCCATATTCACTTGCCCGCCTCTTCTGATCATCTTGAAGATGTGGCAGACAAAAGATTTATATGAAACAGGAACTAGTAATCGTTCAACTCAAATCTGTAAATAAGAGAGCTTGTTCTTCGTATAAGTACGACATGCACTAGCCATAAGATTTGTTCATGTTCGCTTTTGTGAATAACTTTCACTGTACGACATCTTCTAATATTTTAGGATATTTGATAACATCCTTTTTAGATCTCTCATTTAATAGATTGAATTATTTTTCATATCTTCTTCATAAAATCCTTAAAAAAATATTTTGGCTTCGAACTTGTTTATTAAATTATATATATGTTGCAATTTCTATATAGAAGATTATCCTTATTTTGTATTTATTTTTATTATCTTTACTTTAGATATTGACAAGATAAACTTTTATATTTCGACTTTTGAATGTGCTAACAAGATAGAACCTTATATTTATTTTCCGTTTTGATAAAAAATTTATATAGCGATCAACTATCAGGAAAAAATAGATTAAAATTCGATAGTATATAGCTTTCACATTTAAAAATTTTGGCTAGTATATACTTATTCTTATCGATAATAATTGACTTGTTATTTGTTATCAATAAAAATTTATATAACCATTTTATTAAATTATTAAAAATAATAAATAATTAATTTTGTCAACATTACACATTTTTAATAATAAAATTGTTATGTCATAAAAAAAACCATAGATATAAAATTCATAATACAAATTATGCAAGAACTCAAGCAAGTCCATACCAAAAGTCCCAATCCAAATCCAAGTCCAACACCAAAGCACGAATTCAAATCCAATTCCAACACGTAAATCCGAGTCCAAATCCAAATCCTGAAAGTTGCCCAACAAAGACAATTTTGCTATTTTTACATTATAAATTCAAGTTCTATAACATCCCCTTAAACAATTCTCAAACCTTTTGAAATAGAATTCATGAATGCACAATGCTATCAAATTCTGCACAAACAAATTATACTTGTTAGTTAGAAAATTTACCTAAGAAAACAAAAAATTAATATAGAATGAAATGCTAATTTTATCTATATTATATTAATGCTAAAGGGGTGTACAGAGCACGTGCAAAATAAACCCTCTGAGTTGTTGCCACCTAAGCAGTTATTTCGTGTCAACTTATTATGGTACGTGCAATATGTATAATTAAATTAATAAGATATAGGAAAAAATTTGTTTGTTTTTTTTAGTTTAAATCACTTTATTTTTTGTTTGAGAAATATCTTAAATACAAGATAATATCGATTTAAAAATTATTTAAGATAGAAAACTTATTAAATTTTTAAAAAAAATTAAAATTCAGTATCTATATTTTTTAAACTAATTCTTTTAAAAATTTCTCAAAAATCTTTATTAAGTTAATATATACAAATGTGCATCCCACTTGCTAAATAATAGTGTATAACTAATTATATATATATTATCTATAGCCTTGCTATAATTAATTTGAAAAGTGGATTCAATACTGTTGCCTTGATCTCTACTATTTAACACAAAAGGGAAAGTTGTATCAATTGAAATTTCAATAAGATTCTTGGTACGATACATATGCCAAGAAAAATCTTCACAACTTTAAGGGAAAATATATATATGAGATTTATTGATCATTTCTCACCGTTCAAATCTTTTTAGATCTTTAAAAAATATCTACAAAATAGAAGTATCTATAATTTTTTTAAAAATCCCTTTTTGGAAAATGCAATGGCTTTATTTTATAAAAAAAATTGAGTCAGGTATCAAAATCCAATGACAATAAAAAAGATTCTTCTTCTAATGGGAAATCTAAACAAATATTTGAGTTATAACAATTGAACGAATATGGGTTTCCTCCAACAGTACAAATACCCAAGCAGCCTCCATCAAAATTAAAGGGTACATAATTAAAGAGAATAAATTCTCACTGTATTCATTCATACTACTGTAAGTAATAATTTTCTTAATTATTCTCTTTGGTTTTTCTTTCCATGCATTTTAAAGATATTTGTTACAAAATTCGCAGATGATTTTATTTGGCAGCGGAAATTAATAATGGATCTTATAAGCAGCTTGCCCGACGACCTTCTTCAACACATCATTTATTTTTTAGAGACACGGTGTGCCGTGAAAACGAGTATACTCTCTAAGAGATGGAGATACCAATGGGCTTACACCCCGGCTTTCGATTTTGAAAATGAACACGATGACCAATTTATGACTGAAAAAAAAATAGGACGTGCATTGTCCAATCACAAATGCTTAAGCCTGCGACGGCTTCGAATATCGGTTGAATTTCATCTTCGTGATACATATAGATCAAGATCAAGTGGCTTGGAGTTGGAATTTTTAGATGAATTGCTAAAAGCTATTTTGCCCACAAGAATGTCTAAGGTTGAAGAACTCGATTTGCGGTGCAGGCTAGAGTCGTGGAGAATTGATGGATTCTACACATTACCTGGAAATATCTTTTCCAATGAAAACTTACGCATTTTGAGACTTGACAGTTGTGAAATTGATATCGATGCTTCTGGAATAAAGTTAGCAGGTGTTGAAGCCTTGTCGCTCATTCGTGTAAAGGGACCGGTGAAGACAATCGAAAGATTGATTTCTAGTTGTTACAATGTTAAGGATTTAAACTTGTGCCGCTGCCCCTATACAACAATTGGTCCCCGCTTTCGAAGATTTAATGTTGATCTCTCCCTCGAGAAACTCAGAAAGATGACTCTATATAAATGTAAACGTTTAAAATACTTCACGATCGATGCACCAAAACTTCAACAAGTGACGCTGGCCGACCAAGACTTGGTATTTGCTATGCCCAACTCATTGGATCTAAAGCATGCTGAACTACGGCTGGAATTCAATAATAGCCAAATTATAGATCTTGTTCGCAAACTCGGCATAGCGGAAAGCTTGAAATTAAGCATAGCACGCTATGACGTTCAACTTCGCCTGGTACATTTAGTTTGCATATTTTCTTCTTTGTCGAAACAATTATCTTGGCTGTTACCAACATTAATTTCCCCTTGTTATGAAGGATTTTTCCGACAATTGCCCTCCTTGTTGTAATGTTAAGAAGTTGCTGATGACCGAGAATATTACTTCAGCTTTGTCGATTCTTAAGCTCTTTCCTAATCTGGAGGATTTTACCATTGCATGCCATAAGGACGATGTATGTTCTTTCATCAAAAAATCGGATGATGGAACTATCACAAAGGTATTTAATTAATCTTGTGCACACTTACATGAAAATGCTTGACCATATTATTATGATAGCGTATACTTTTTTTGAATTATGCAGGATGAAGATGATGATTTACGAGATGTTTCTATATATTGTTTGCAGCATAGTTTGAAAAGAATAAAAATAAAGAATTTCCGCGGTTACCGTCATCTTAAGGTAGTCAAGTTCTTAGTTGAGAATTCAATGGTCCTTGAGATTATGAATCTCACCAACTGTTATGGAGATTATTTACATCTTTCGGAGCTTAAGAACGACCTTATAGCAAGTAGAGCCTCTCCAACGGCTCAAATAATATACACTCGAGATTCGTTGGACATGCCGAGTGGGTACTACATCGGCAAGTACATGTGGTTGTAGCAGGATCTCTCTTTTGCGCTCAGCGTTAGTTGCTTAGCCATCACGCAATGCTTTTTGTTCGCGTGAGAGGGCATTCCTCGTCTCTCTGTAAATATAGAAATAAATGAAGTAAGAAAGTTGATTATTGCAATCTTGTTCTAGTTGTAGCAAATGTGTTATCGCCTTCAGACGATGCTTGAAACTCTGTGTACATGGGAAAATGAATACTGCCAGCACCAATGCACAACATGTTTCTAAGCTTGAGCACGACCATGATGGATTAGATATAATGTTCGGTTCGGTTCATTTCTCGACGTTTTTAGCAAAGTATTTTGTCTTCTTTTCTCTTTAATTGATTATTATGGTTATGTCGACTGTATTTTGGATTAATCGACCGAAACGAGTCGGTTCAATTCAACATAGTGAGTCGTCCGGTGTGTGTTCTGACCTGTTGGGGTTTGGCCTTTAGTTTTTTATACATCCTATATCATGCAAGTTATCTAGAGACGGATCTGAGAGAGTTTCTTGCAGTGCCATCTGCTCTCTTGTTTCTTGTCCGAAATTGTAGAGCTATTGCGGAGTGGGACGGAGAGTTCATATTCATGTGTCTGCCTTTTCTGATCGTCTTGAATACACGGCAGACGTATTTATATGAAACTGGAACCAAAAATCATGAAAAAATCTTGATATTTGTATATAACTCATGTATAAGATTGATTCATGTTTGCTCTATGTGAGACTTTCTCTGTATGGCATTAATGTTGATAATTGCCCTTGATACTAGTTAAACATATTTAGAATGTACTTATGCCAGTGTCGTTATCAAATTGGCAATGGCCTTGTCAAGAGAAACCAACAAGACAATTCAAAATCACTAATCAAATCATTTAAACACAAATCTTCAGATTACAATCATGAATACACAATGCTATCAAATTCTGCACAAACAAATTAAATTAATCACTAATTACCCAAATCACACACACAAACCAAAAGGTGTCCTCTTATGGTGTTTGAACATTAGAATCCTTCGATTTCTCCTCAGACGACGGCCTCGTCTCCGAATCAAATCCTCTCACCTCTTCAATCATCCTAATCACATCCTGAATCCTTGGCCTCTGATCTGGAGACTTGGCAACACAAGCCATCGCAATCTGAAGCATCTGCACCATCTCTTCCTCGATATTCTGATACCTGTTTGAAATATAATTCAAATGATATTATGAGCAGTTTAATTTGAAGATATTGAATGAATAGTTAGTTGGAGAAGATCAAGTTAGTTTGAGTTTTGAATTTGAGTGCTTGTTAAGAATATTTAAAGAATCTTATTGATTATAAGAGTGTTTAGGAAAAAGTAAAGAGTCCTAAATAAATAAGTTAGTTCATCTTTATATTTGCTATATAAAGAATTACCTCATCAGCTCCAGATCGAAAACCTCTGCCGTCCATTCTTCTCTCACAACCGACTGAACCCACCTCGGTAAATCGACAACATCATCTCTGCCTGGAGATTGCAATGGAGCTTTACCCGTTAGCAGTTCGAGCAAAACAACTCCGAAGCTATAGACGTCGGACTTTTGGGTGAATTTCCGAGTCTCGATGGTTTCTGGGGCCCGGTAACCGACCACGACCCGAGAGGGAGTGGCGGGGGAGGTCATGATGGGTGCGAGGCCGAAGTCGGAGATGCACGCTTCAGAGTCTTGTGTGAGGAGGATGTTGTTGGATTTGATGTTACCATGGGCAAGCTTGCCGCTGCCTTCTGTGTGGATATGTGCTATGCCACGGGCGCCCGCGAGTGATATTTTCACTCTTGATTCCCAAGTTGGTGGAGTTTTTTCAGCTCCACGGCTTCCTGTTTATATTTGGAGGGGGAGAATGCAAAAAAGGAAATCAGTTCATAATTACATACAGGAGAGGAAAGTGAGAATGCGGATGCAAGAAACTGACTTATTCGCTCCGATAAAAGAAATCCAGCGTATTTTTTTTAAGACATAAGTAAAATTAATAACCATGATCCATCCAATATATAACAACTGCTTTTTCAGATTTTAGCTAGGTTAAGGCTCAAGTTGAGTTAACAAACATGAAGGTGACCAATAATCTTTTAACAATTAAAATCCCTCAGACTTCATGGTCAACTACACTCGACATTCACGATCACAAGTTGACAAGTTTCCACATCATTCTTATAAAAAAAAGAAACCACTGCATTCGACATTCACTCCATTCCAAAACAGGGCTTTAATCTTGAGATTGACTAAACGTTTTGCAAGACAGTATGCGCTAAGTTTTATTAAGACACGCATCTGTTTATGTGTGGTGACTGATAGTTATATAGTCATTAAGTGACTTAACTGATCCAGAAAAATTAAGACAAAGTATCGGTTGACTCGATTCCCCCTAAAGTATCGGTTGACTCGATTCCCCCTCTGCATAAACATATATCTCTGTTCAAATTTTGCCATTTCAGTATTCACCAGTTCAGGTTTCTTTGAGACAGATTGTCACCATTTCAGTCCACTATAAATTATGACAGCTAAACGTGAATTTTAGCCTACTGCAATCGCATACAAGCATATAACTTATCGATTTAATACGCTTATGTAAATAATTTCTAGATTTTCAAAATTTAGGCACACTTGTGTAACTTAATTTAGTATAAGTACAAATTAACTGTATAATACTAATGAGTTGAATAGAAAGAGTTGTAAAGTAGAATACCATGAAGAAGGGCTGAGAAATTGCCAGCAGGCATGTAATCATAAACAAGAAGCTTCTCATCCTTTGAGTAATAATAAGCACGAAGAGGCACAATATTTGGATGCTGCCCAACTCTTCCAATGATCTCCATTTGCTGCTCAAACTCTTTCTTCCCCACCATCACTTCTTTCAACCTCTTCACGACCACTGTGGTGCCATCCTCAAGCACCGCCTTATACGTTGTCCCGTGACTTCCTTTCCCAAGCACTTCAGCCGAAGCTCTCAATAAATCTTCCAAATCAAAATTATAAGAACATCCCTCGAAAAACACCAGTTTGTTCTTCTCGGCTTCTTGGACCCCGCTACTATAATCCTCTTTAGGTTGCTTATCGCTTCTTCCACCTGCCATGGCTTTCCCTTTTGATGCTCCACTGCTTTCACCATCTCTCTTCTTCAAAATGCATATCAAGAGAATGATGGCCAAAACCAGCAGCAGTGCTATTATTCCAGCAGCAATTGCGATTATGGCCCCTAAACTTTTTAATCTCTTCCAAAAGTTTCTCTTCTCTTTTTTCTCTGGAAATGGTGAAGGGGGAAGGGATGGTGAGGGCGACGGAGAAGTTCCATTGCACTGAACTAAAGGTGGCCCGCAAAGGAGAGGATTCCCCAAAAATGAGTCTTTAGAAAATTTTTGAAGAGAAGATGGTATTGATCCACTGAGGTTATTATAACTCAAATTCAAGTGTTTCAGATTCGGGAATTTTAAGTCCGGGATCGAACCTGACAGGGAGTTATTTTGCAGATACAATGCAGTTAGTTGAGTGAGATTTTTAATCGTCGGAGGGATTTCTCCGCTAAATGAGTTGTATGATAGATCAAAGAAGGTGATGCTTGAAGATAGCAAAGTGGGTATTTGTCCCGACAAATTATTACGCTGAAGGTAGAGAGAATGCAAAGAAGGGATCGATGGCACATCAGGAGGTAGATTTACAGTTAAACGATTCGATCGGAGACTAAGGATTTGAAGAGCATCGAGTGTTCCAAGCGTGTTTAAAGGGATTGGGCCAAGGAGTCCAATCCCAGGTAACCGAAGGGTAATTACACGGGTATGTTGTGAATTGCATCTTATGCCGACCCACGAAGTGCATACTGGAGTGTTAGAGCTCCAATTGAGCTTCCGGCCATGAGGAACCTTGTTAGCAAAATCGAGGAGCGCTTGCTTGTCGGAGTTCAAATCAGCAGTTGCAAGAGTGGAGATTGATAGTAGTAGTAGAAGGAGAAATGGATCCATGGCTAGTTTAATGGTGTCAACATTGGTTCTTTTCCTGTTCCAATGTTAGAGGATAAGTTGAATAAGTCATAATTTATGCATTACATGAATATGAGACGAAGAAAGGAATTTGCTAAAGCTATAAAGGAAAAAGTAACAGGACCTACTATATTGCTTTCCTTGTGAAACGAATCTATCCCTATGACAAAGGAAACAGGTTATCTAAAGAGAAGGATGCAATTTTTCCACTAGTACAGAAACAAGTCGGTGCACATCATCCATGAGTTGCATAAATTACCTTTTTGGTCAAACAAATCAAGTCCTTTCACCCTAGTTGTAGGAGGGCTACAAGAGATAAAATTTAGTTTGAAACTTAAGTAGGAACCATTTGCTTGGCAAAGGGCATGAGGGAAAGACAAATAAACTTCTTGATAATTGTTTTGTGGACCATTTCAGTTGCCACCAGCAATTGAGAGCAACAAATTTAAGAAAAACATAACATTTGTTCCTATGTGTAACCACCCTTCCTCCTGCTACAGATAAATACACATAATATTCTTTGAAGCTTAAAATAATCGAAATACTTGGTTAAGCATTTCTGTAAGATACTTGATTAAGAAAGGAATAAACTAAGCTTAGCTCACTAATAGCACACATAATACTCTCTTTGGCACATTATTTAAGCTAATTACACAAAAAGAATTTAATTTATTGGGTGAAGGTCAGAAAAAACACATCCACCTAATAATTATATAGGTGCCTAAGATTTCTTAGGAATTTGTGGTGCTAAAAAGGGTCTAAGATATGAAAAGAAAGCAAAGGCATCACATAACTTTCCTCAAAGAAGAAGGGCCCATGAAATCCTTGCCATTCTTCTACTCTAATGCAGCATAATACATTCCAGAAATATGGATTATTCACACAATAATCACCAACTATCCTTGATGAGTAGAAGAAAAAGCACGTGACTACTCAATATAGAAACTTATCAACCCAAAAGGCCTGAACAATTGAAAAGAAAAGCAAAAGCTCAGCACAACTTTCAATGAAAAGAAAGAAATTCTCTTACAATTTCCATAAACTAAACCATCCTCTACAAAATGAAGCAGCATTTTAACATATCAACACAGTGATTACCAAAAAGATGAGGAGGGGATAATAAATCCCCAAATGCCACAACAAAAGCAAAAGCAAAAAGGACTCGAGCTCAATTACTTCACTAAAAAAGAAAATGGGTCTGGGGTAACATGCGCCAGCCTGGCCCACGTTAGCCCCACTCACTTAAAAGCTCTTAAATTTAACCCATTACTCGTAATTAATTACCACCAACAAAAGAAGGAAAAAAATTAAAAACAAACAAACCTCACCTGATTCAAAGAAGGATTTTTGCCCTAAAAATCTCCATTGGAGCTCTGCAACCTCATCAAACTCTGCAAAGTTGAAAACTTTGAGTTAATTTAAGCAAAAGGAGCTACATTTGAAAAACCCATGAAGTGAGAAATCAAACCCGTGGAGCTTTGAATCGGTTATAGAAATTCGACGGCATTCTTCCAAGATTCCGCCACTGGAGGCGAATTTGAAGCTTGAGCTCGAGCTTGAAGCAGAGCTTAGCGGGTTTCGGATCTTCAGAGGCGAATCAAAGCCCGGAGCTTGAGAGAGAGAGAGAGAGAGATCTGAGCTTGAGAGAGAGAGGGGGAGCTGAAATGGCCCCCTCTTTTGTCTATGAGGTGAAAAGACCAAATTGCCCTTTGTCGATACAGGTTAACAGTTAAGGGGAGTCACGCGCGTCGCTCGCGCGGTGCCAGATGAATGCGAGGGTTTGATGCGATCACAGCCGTCCGATTTTTATAAGGGTTAGGCGTTTTTGTGGGGCCCAGTGACGACACTTAGCCTTAGAACTGGCCCACGCTCGTTAAATAGGAAATTTGTTTTGCTTCACCTAAGGGCTTGAAATCCACTCCGATCCGACAAGATGCGTCAATGGTTTTTGTCCCTTGGATGGATTGTGGTAGATATCAAGTCCGGTAGGTTAAGCATTTTTCTTTCATTTTTGCGCATTACAGCCGTGTCTGGGCATAAAAAGTACCGGAAGTGTCCGAAGTAATCTTGAAATTACTTCTAAAAGAAGTTCATAGAAGCAGCGGCCTTTTGTAATTCTTTTGTTTGTTTTGTTTATAAAAGCGATACTTTTGAAGTAACAAATGCAATTATTTTATGCAAACTTTTATCTAAAAGGCATGAGAGAGAATGGAAGAAACTTAACGAAGTAATTAATGTTATGAATAAAATATTACTTTCTCTCTCTTTTCTTGTGCTCCATGCCGCTTCCAAACCCAAGAGATCATGAAGAGAAATCTTGAAGTAGGGACTCCACGTAGGATCCACGTCAGCATATGGAAGTAACTTCAGATGTGACTTCCTGTCAAAACAAATACTTGAAGTATCGGAAGTAAGACTGCTTCCAGTATTTCCATACAATTTTAAGCAAACAAAGAGGCCCAAAAATGAAGTCATGCAATCCTGGATCATCTTATCTGATAATTTAATAGATATGTGATTATATGTAATTATATAACGTGGCATGTCGAAAGAAATCTCATGAATGCAATATTTCATAGGTGGTTTGTTGTAAACTAACTTAATTATATAAATACCATGATGAGGGAGAATTAAGAGTCAATGATGGAGACAATTATTGTAGTGACGATGGTGATTATATATGTTGATGACAGATGGGTATGACCCTAGCCATTCTTTTAAGACGTCTGAATTTTAGGAACGTTGTGTTACAGTGTTTTTTGAGAAAATTTGATGATTTTTATAAATGTTTTTTCTCATATTGATTTGATAATCTAAAAGAATCCAACGGTGGTTGTCGCGGGGTTGGAGATTAGGCGGCGGCGGCTTGATAAGGCAGCGGCTACTAATTAGTGATGGTGCTTATGATGGCCGGGCCATGGCAATGGAGGCGATGACAACGATGGTTGTTTGCATTGGTGGTGGTCGTTTTATTGGAGAAGACAATGATGATGCTTGTGGCGATGGTGGTGCATGAGCAACGAGGATGACAGTGGCGACAATGAAGGTGTTAATGATGAAAGTGGAGGCGGAGATTACGACAACGATGATGACGACGAGATTATAGTCGCTGCTGTAATATATTTTTGACTAAATAAATGCAATAGAATAAATAATAATATATCACTAGATTAGTTGAACTTCAATGGTATGATAAAATATAGAAGTCTTCTTAAATTTTAATGTATATTTACTGAAAACTCCTTAACGGTTTAATTTTAATGCACCATTTGCATTATTTTTGAAGTAGATTAGTATTATTTTTGAATGAGATTAAACCGAGATTTTTTTATGATGGCAAATGAATTTTCTATTAAAGTAAAGTGGCCCAAAAATTAATTCCTACTGCAGCTTTACCAAAGCAAACATCATTCCACTTATTGGTTCCAATCATCAAACTAAACAACTACCTTTTTTTTAGGAACAAATAAAAGTTGGGAGGGTTTAGAGAATTAGAAAAGTTAAGGGTATTTCCTATAATTTGAAAATTTATTTTATGTGCCGGCCGTATATATCCGGACAAAAGAGATAAGCAATAGAATTTTGGGTGTCACGTGCTACTGTTCGAAACCCTCCTCTCACCCACCGTTCGGATGTACATCTGGCACACCGAATAATTTCTCAACTTATTCTGATTTTGAAAACAAAAACATAATTAACTTAATCAAGATAACAAATACTCCCTTCGTCCCTTTTTACTTGACGTTTTGGAGAGAGAAAATGTCCCACTTTACTTAACGTTTTGGAACAATGAAAAAATCATTAATGATGAAGATATCAATAAATAATACAGTACCAAAAATAACCTAGAAAATTACTAGTGGTGATTTTATATCATTAATACTTTCCAAAATAGTTGATGGCAAAAATTGTATGATTTTTTTAGTGGTGATGTGACAGTATATTAATTGCTGATATTAAAAAAATGATAATATTTTTATTAATCGGCATATATTTTTTTAAAACGTCAAGTAAAAAAGTAAAAAGTAGCGCATGCATGCAGTTATCAGGTCTCAACCTTTGAAACTCATGTTCGGTGAGAGATGATTAGGATTTGGTCAACCAAAAAGCAGTAGAATATACAACATTAATTAATGCCAAAAAAATATTTAAAATGCAGTGAAGAGGCATGATATAATCAGATGTTACGTCATTCAATCTCCATCTCCTAGGGTCGTTTTAATTAATTTGCTGATTGTACATCTTGACCATATGAAATCCTTTTTCGATTAATTGAGGATAATGTACTATCATTGATAACTACATGCAAATCTATAAAGAGTTTTAATTAGGCTTATAATATTCAAACCCAATTAGGTACGAGGTAATAAATTAATTTATCTAATAAATCTAAATCGTTTATTTTAACCGTTACTTTAACCGGCGATTAAATCTTAACCGTTTATTTTAACCACTATTTAAAATATCGGTTAAAATATTTAACCGCTACTTAAAGTAGTGGTTCATATTGTATAAAAGATAAAACCGTCCCAATAGTTTCAGCGGTTTAGGGTTTTGAGATCGAAATAGAGCGATTTTTGCTATGATTTAAACTGCGACACTCGCTGGGTATTATTTTGATTCTTGGATCCATTTCATAAAGTAAATTAATTACTTTAACTAGTATAGGGTTTATTATTTTTTGGGGATTTTTGTTAGGATTTTCAGATGTAAATTGGGAATTTTTTCCAATAATTTGAATTGTGGTTGTTGCTGGGTATTCTCATGTTTCTTGGATCGATTTTCTAACATAAATCAATCAGCTCTATTGTTTTTTGGTCTGTTTTCACTACTATATCTTCTTCTTCTTTCATCCAACCACCACTTTAAGAAGCGGATCTGATTTTTTGGATTCTTTTTTATTTTAACCGCTAGTAGCGGTTCTGATTTGTTGGTTAACATCAACGTTGGATTAAAAAACTATACAACAAATCAGAACCGTTTAAAAATCTAGCTGTTTATATTTAATCTATATTTAAAGTGGCGGTTAAAATAAAAAAGAATCCAACAAAACAGAACTGTTACTTAAAGTAGCGGGTAATATCAACGTTGGATGAAAAAAGAATCCAACAAATCATAACCGCTACTTAAAGTAGCGGTTAACATCAACGTCGGAAGAAAAAAAAATACAACAAATCAGAACCGCTGCTTTAAATAGTGGTCAAAATAAAAAAGAATCCAACAAATCCGAACCACTGCTTAAAATAGCGCTTAACATCAAAATTGGATGCAAAAAGAAGAAGAAGAAGGTATAGTAGCGAAAACAGACAAAGAAACAATAGAACCCATTGATTTATGTTATAAAATCGATCCAAAAAACATGTGAATACCCATCAACAATTGCAATTCAAACCACAGGAAAAAAAAAGCCCGAATCTACATTTGACAACCCTAATAAAAAAACCCCAAAAAAACCCCAAACTCCTAATTAAAGTAGTTAATTTACTTTATGAAATCGATCCAAAAATCAAGAGAATACCCAACAAAAATCGTGGTTCAAATCATAACAAAAATCGCTCAATTTCGATCTTAAAATTCCGAACCGCTGAAACCGTTGGGACGGTTTCCTCTTTTATAAAATATGAACCGCTAGTTTAAGTAGCGGTTAGATATTTTAACCTATTTTTTAAATAGCAGTTAAATCCGAACATTTTATTTTAGCCACTACTTTAATTAGCGGTGAAAATAAACGGTTCAGATTTGTTGAATAAATTAATTTATACAACGCCTGTATATTGTTCCATTCCTATAATTATATAGATGAAAAGGCCATATTTTCCCCTTACAAATCATGAATTTTAAATGATATTTTAGGTCAACAATTTAAGAAATTGATGTTAAATATTTGTTTGTTTGTTTTCAGCCGGTCGCTTTCATTAAAGGCTTTTTTGGCCGTTGATCATATAAATGCATTTCAGCATGCATTTAGCAATTTTCTATTTTTAATAAAATTTAGAGTTTTACTCGGACTTGGCTCCCCCTGCTAGTAAATCTTGGGATTATCTTCTTGTTCGATAGCATGATAGCTATCTGTCAAGTCCATAGAGTGATATCAATCCATGCCTGACGGATGTCGGATCACGTCAAGATGTTACCTTCCGTTGATCTACTGTTGGCGATGATGGACGGCTGAGATTGGAGTGGGAGGATGGCTTCTAAAGCGTGTGGATCTCAATGGGTTTGAGGTTGTTTGGGCCGAGCTACCTGCAAGGAAGTCCCGGGGTGGTTGTACCACCGAGGACCTTCCGACGGTCAAGTTAGAGAGGAAATCCGAGCAAAGTAACGGCTTAGTGAGTGGGAAAAGACCTACTTGAACCGTCTGAAGGAGGGGTTTAAATAGTGATGGTAGTAAGCAGGCAGGCGCGAGAATCACGCCGGCCGTTACGCTCCCGACGTCATGCCTGGGTGATGGGCCGGATCCCGCATTAATGGCGAGACAGGCTCGTTAATGGGGGATCGTGATGGCGTGGAACGCGGGACGTGGTCGGCGCATATCTCGTGCATGGTGAGGTTCACGGAGGTGAGGCGGTTGAGCCTGCGATAGGTGCTGGCCGGTCAATGGGACCGAGGAAGATGAGCTCGGCAGGAGGCTCGGGAACGAGCGGGTGGCCGAGATATCTTAGTTCTGTGATTGCTCGGAGGCTAGCCGGGAGGGCGAGGAAGCTCAGTCCGAAGGATGGCTCGGAGGCGAGCCAGGAGGGCGAGAAAGCTCAGTCCGAAAAATAGCTCGGAGGCGAGCCAGGAGGGCGAGGAAGCTCAGCCCGAAGGAAGGCTCGGAAGCGAGCCGGATGACCGAGGAAGCTCGGGCTTATGATAGTTCGGAGTCGAGTAAAGGGACAGTTGGCTTGGCTGCTGAAGTGCTCGGGGCAAGGAGTAGGGTGCAATCTCGGATACAGGGTTTGAGGGAAGCCCCACTGTAGCATACTGTTTCCCCCTTCGTGGCCCTCAGGGGCCTAACTGGATTACCTATGTGACACGTCATCTGCCACGTGTCACGATATAAGGAATTACCGTTATTGAGCATCATCATTAGCCCCCCGCTCTCGTTCCGACCTATTTTTGGGTCAGGTCAAGAGTGGACTGCTTGGCTCTTTCTGTGCGGCTTTGCGCTCGTAATTCCTCGTGGTAGGTTGTTCGGGGACGACATGGCGTTTTTGTTGTCGCGCATCGAGTATGAGTCGAACGAAGGACGAGTGTGGAAGGTCGGTATCCACCCTTTGCCGGAGTTGAGGCGTTGATCGCGCGTTGAGTATGGGTTTATTCGGCGGGTCTTGGATCCGTGTCTTTGTAGGGTAGGAAGCTACCCGCTACGAATGCGCCAAGAAGGAAGCTACTCAACGGCCTCGCGAGGAGGGCTTCGGACCCACCGCTTGATGGGCAGGAGGATGCCCGCTGGGGATGCGCCGAGCAGGAAGAAACTCGGCGGCCTCGTGAGGAGGGCTGCAGGTCCTCAGTGTCTGATGGGCAGGAGGATGCCCGCTGGGGATGCGCCGAGCAGGAAGAAACTCGGCGGCCTCATGAGGAGGGCTTCAGATCCTTAGCATCTAATGGGCAAGAGGCTGCCCGCTGGGATGCGCCGAGCACGAAGAAACTCGGCGGCCTCGCGAGAAAGGCTTCAGATCCTCAGCGTCTGTTGGGCAAGAGGCTGCCCGCTGGGGATGCGCCGAGCATGAAGAAACCCGGCAGCCTCGCGAGGAGGGCTTCAGATTCTCAACGTCTGATGGGCAAGAGGCTGCCCGCTGGGGATGCGCCAAGCAGGAAGAAACTCGGCGGCCTCGTGATGAGTGCTTCGGATCCTCAGTGTCTAATGGGCAGGAAGATGTCCGCTGGGGATGCGCCGAGCAGGAGGAAACTCGGCGGCCTCGTGAGGAGGGCTTCAGATCCTCTGCGTCTGATGAGCAGGAGGCTGCTCGCTGGGGATGCGCCGACCAGGAAGAAACTCGGCAGTCTCGTGATGAGGGCTTCAGATCCTCAGCGTCTGATGGACAGGAGGATGCTCGTTGGGGATGCGCCGAGCAGGAGGAAAGTCGGCGGCCTCCTGTGGAGGGCTTCAGATTTTCAACGTCTGATGGGCAGGAGGCTGACCGCTGGGGATGCACCGAGCAAGAAGAAACTCGGCGGCCTCATGAGGAGGGCTTCAGATTCTCAGCGTCTGATGGGCAGGAGGCTGCCCGCTGGGATGCGCCGAACATGAAGAAACTCGGCGGCCTCATGATGAGGGCTTCAGATACTCAGCGTCTGATGAGCAGGAGGATGCCCGCCGGGATGCGCCGAGCAAGAGGAAACTCGGCGGCCTCATGAGGAGGGCTTCAGATTCTCAGCATCTGATGAGCAGGAGGCTACCCGCCGGGGATGCATCGAGCAGGAAGAAACTCGGTGGCCTCATAAGGAGGGCTTCAGATCCTCAGCGTCTGATGGGTAGGAGGTTGCCCGCTGGGGATGCACTGAGCAGGAAAAAACTCAGCGGCCTCATGAGGAGGGCTTCAGATCCTCAGCGTCTGATGAGCAGGAGGCTGCCCGCTGGGATGCGCCGAGCATGAAGAAACTCGGCGGTCTCGCGAGAAGGGCTTTAGATCCTCAGCAAATGATGGGCAAGAGGCTGCTCGCTGGGGATGCGCCGAGCATGAAGAAACTCGGCGGCCTCGCGAGGAGGGCTTCAGATCCTCAGCGTCTAATGGGTAGGAGGCTGCCCGCCGGGGATGTGCCGAGCAGGAGGAAACTCGGCGGCCTCGTGATGAGGGCTTCAGATTCTCAGCGTCTGATGGACAGGAGGCTGCCCGCTGGGGATGCGCCGAGCAGGAAGAAACTCGGCGCCCTCGTGATGAGAGCTTCAGATCCTCGGCGCCGTGGGGTAAGAGATTACCGGCCAAGTTTGGACCGAGCGGCCGCTCGGTGGCCTCTTGGTGAGGGCTTTGATCCCTGGCGTCGTGGGGTAAGAAATTACTAGCTAGGGATAACCGAGCAGGATAGCCACTCGGTTGCCTCTTGGCGAGGGCTTTGATCCTTAGCGCGGGAGGGGCCGTAAGGGGCCTGCTAAGGTCGGGCCGAGCAGGATTGTTGCCTGGTGCCTCTTGGCGAGGGCTTTGATCCTTAGCGCGGGAGGGGCCGTAAAGGGCCTGCTATGGACGGGCCGAGCAGGGTTACCACCCGGTGCTTCTTGGCGAGGGCTTTGATCCTTAAGAACGGGCCGAGCAGGGTTGCTACCCGGTGCCTCTTGTCGAGGTTTTTGATCCCTGGCGTTGTGGGGTAGGGAACTACCAGTCAGGGATAACCGAGCAAGGGCGGGCCCGGTTGCCTCTTGGTCAGGGCTTTGATCCTTAGCGTGGGAGGGGCCGTAAGAGACCTACTAAGGACGGCACGAGCAGGGTTACTGCCCGGTGCCTCTTGGTGAGGGCTTTCATCCTTAAGGACGGGCCGAGCAGGGTTACTGCCCGGTGCCTCTTGGCGAAGGCTTCGATCCCTGGCGTTGCGGGGTAGGGAGCTACCAGCCAGCGATAGCCAAGCAGGGTAGCTGCTCGGCTATCTCTTGGTTAGGACTTCGATCCCTGGTGTTGCGGGGTAGGGAACTACCGGCTAGGGATAGCCAAGCAGGGTAGCTACTCGGCTGCCTCTTGATGAGGGCTTCGATCCTTAGCGCTGGAGGGCCGTAAGAGGCTTGCTCAGGATGGACCGAGCAGTGAAGCTGCTCGGTTGCCTCTTGGCGAGGGCTTTGATCCCTGGCGCTGCGGGGTAGGGAACTACCAGCCAGGGATAACCGAGCAAGGGCGAACCCGGTTGCCTCTTGGTGAGGGCTTCGATCCTTAGCGTTGGAAGGGCCGTAAGAGGCCTGCTAAGGATGGACCGAGCAGTGAAACTGCTCAGTTGCCTCTTGGCGAGGGCTTTGATCCCTGGCGTTGCGGGGTAGGAAACTACCAGCCAGGGATAACCGAGCAAGGGCGAGCCCTGTTGCCTCTTGGTGAAGGCTTCGATCCTTAGCGCTGGAGGAGCCATAAGAGGCCTGCTAAGGATGGACCGAGCAGTGAAGCTGCTCAGCTGCCTCTTGATGAGGGCTTCGATCCCTGGCGTTGCGAGGTAGGGAACTACCAGACAGGGATAACCGAGTAAGGGCGAGCCCGGTTGCCTCTTGGTGAGGGCTTCGATACCTGGCGTTGCGGGGTAAGGAACTACCAGCCAGGGATAACCGAGCAAGGGCGAGCCCGGTTGCCTCTTGGTGAGGGCTTCGATCCTTAGCGCTGGAGGGGCCGTAAGAGGCCTGCTAATGATGGACCGAGCAGTGAAGCTGCTCAGCTGCCTCTTGGTGAGGGCTTCGATCCCTGGCGTTGCAGGGTAGGGAACTACCAGCCATGGATAGCCAAGCAGGGTAGCTGCTCAACTGCCTCTTGATGAGGGCTTCGATCCTTAGTGCTGGAGGGGCCGTAAGAGGCCTGCTAAGGATGGATCGAGCAGTGAAGCTGCTCAGTTGCCTCTTGGCGAGGGCTTTAATCTCTGGCGTTGTGGGGTAGGGAACTACCAGCCAGGGATAGCCAAGCAGGGTAGCTGCTCGGCTGCCTCTTGGTGAGGGCTTCGATCCCTGGCGTTACGGGGTAAGGAACTACCAGCCAGGAATAGCCAAGCAGGGTAGCTGCTCGGCTGTCTCTTGATGGGGGCTTTGATCCTTAGCGCTGGAAAGGCCGTAAAAGGCTTGCTAAGGATGGACCAAGCAGGGTTGCTACCCGGCCGATTCGTGAGGTTCTGTCCGACCTTCCCAGTGTGAGTATGGGGAAGAGGGACAGTCGCGGGTGATACGTGTCATGAACGCGTGGGGGAGGCGATTCCTCCACGCCTCCGTTGTGAGGGAGGCGGCTGCTAGTGCTTGGATCATCGCGGTGATCGCGCGCTATTGAGTTGAGATCGGAAGATGAACTTTGTTCAGTGGAATCAAGAGTTTCCCACAGACGGCGCCAGCTAACGGATGTCGGATCACGTCAAGATATTGCCTTCCGTAGATCTGCTGTTGGCGATGATGGACGGCTGAGATTGGAGTGGGAGGATGGCTCCTGAAGCGTGTGGATCTCAATAGGTTTGAGGTTGTTTGGGCCGAGCTACCTGCAAGGAAGTTCCGGGATGGTTGTACCACCGAGGACCATCCGACGGTCAAGTTAGAGAGGAAATCAGAGCAGAGTAACGGCTTAGTGAGTGGAAAAAGACCTACTTGAACCGTCTGAAGGAGGGGTTTAAATAGTGGTGGTAGTAGGCAGGAAGGCGCGAGAATCACGTCGGCCGTTACGCTCTCGACGTCACGCCCGCGTAATGGGCGAGACCCCGCATTAATGGCGAGACGGGCTCGTTAATGGGGGATCATGATGGCGTGGAACGCGGGACGTGGCCGGCGGATATCTCGCACATGGCGAGATTCGCGGATGTAAGGCGGTTGCTCCTGCGATAGCTGTCGTTGGTCAGTCGATGGGACCGAGGAAGATGAGCTCAAAGGGAGGCTCGGGAACGAGCAGGAGGCCGAGATATCTTGGTTCTGTGATTGCTCGGAGGCGAGCCGGGAGGGAGAGGAAGCTCAGCCCGAAGGATGGCTCGGAGGCGAGCCGGGAGGGCGAGGAAGCTCAGCCCGAAGGAAGGCTTGGAGGCGAGCCGGATGACCGAGGAAGTTCGGGCCTATGATAGCTCGGAGTAGAGAAAAGGGATAGTTGGCTTGGCTGCTGAAGTGCTCGGAGGCAAAAAATGGGGTGCAATCTCGGAGACAGGGTTTGAGGGAAGCCCCCAATGTAGTACACTAGTTTCCCCTTCGTGGCCCTCAGGGACCTAACTGGATTGTCTATGTGACACGTCATCTGCCACGTGTCACGATATAAGGAATTACCGTTATTGAGCATCATCAATGCCGCATTTACGCCACTTACAGTGAGCAGTCGGTCTCTAAATAAGATTGCGCCAAATAGTTTTCATGCCTACAAATTTAATTTTGGGTAAATTGTCAAAACCACCAAGCACTTTTTTCCGTTGTCAAAAACTCTCTGGTCTCGAAACTGTTGTCAAAACCCACCTATAAAGATTTTAGCTGTCAAAAAAAAAAACCCTACCCGTGATATCTAGTAGTTTCCTGTTGTATCTAGTTTCCTACGATATCCAAGTAATAACGAGTGATATCTAAACAGTTGTATATAAACTGTTTCCTGCCATATATAATTAGTCTATATGAATTGGTTAGATATAGCAGGCTACAATGTAGACACCGCATGAAAAATTCTAGGAGATTTTGAATACCACTTCGAGGCTAATGGGGTTTTTGACAGCGGAAAAAAGTGCTTGTTTTTCTTTGACAATTTACCCTTTAATTTTTATCAAAATACTTTTATACTAAGAATTTACCTTTTAATGCCTAAAATATAATATTTATTAGAGTGCAATTCTAAGAAAATGATGTTTGAGATGTTGATTCTTAGAGCACTAAAATAAAGCCAAACGGACATATCCATTTCATGCATCAAATAAGCTTCTTAGATGTCCAACTATTCTCTATAAAAGGAAAGTCTTTATTTAATTCATCTCCAATATAGAAGGGGGCGCGCGGGGTGGGGTGGGGGGCTAAATCTAACACACATTTGTCCCCCATATTTATTACATCATCTAGGAGTGGCAACACAATTTATTTTTTCCAACCACTATGTTCTTCATTATGCACAAGCTACAAGCATCATAAAACTATGGCATCCATTTGTTGGTAGCTACATTATTACCACACCATGGCCATTTCTCTTTATTTTTTTTTGACAGTTCACAAAATTGCATGCCACCCTGGTCCAGTATTTGAAACCTCCCCTTCAACAACTCTCAACTAAACTAAGTATATAGGAGGTCTTGGACAAAATGGCAGGTAGAATAACTACTACTTATTTACATATCATCATCACTTTTTTGCACCGTGCCATGCAGATGAATTGTTGTTGGTTTCGATCATACAAATTAATTATTCTTTGGTTTATTTATTGAAAACTCCTCCTTATGTTTGACCCAGTGAACACTAAACTATCCTTATCATCGTCATCATCCACTTCTTCTTCCTCCACTCTCGATCTGCTGCCCACCATGCCCCCCCTCTCCGACCCCTACCCCTCCCTCCATTACCGCCGCCTTCTCACACCATTTTTAAATTTTTTTTACTTAATACTTAATAATTATTTAAAATTATTATTAATCTAATCAATAATTAATCGGTTGTATTATGAATGGGCAAAATGGCCTTTTTGTCCGAAATTTAACACCGTTAAGTCGGGATAATTTTCAATAATTTTGAAAGAAAATGATAATTTTCTGATACGGCCCGAAACTTAAAAGTATTTTTTAATATGCTTTATTTTTATATAAAAATATATATTTGGAATTTTAAAACGTAGAGAGAGAAAGAGAGATTACATGAAAGAGATGGTTTTCCTTGGAAAGATAAATATTATTTAAAATTTTAAAACATGGAAAAGTTAGCATGGGATCCTTAAAAATACAACAAACTATTAAGAATTTTCTTTTTGTTTTCTTTTTCTATAATTCATCACCTACCTCCGCAATTTTGATTGTAAATTTGATGAGGTATGAATATATAAGTTAATATTATATTATAACAGTAGGGATTATTATTTACTGGGGATTCTATTTACTTAATTGTTTACTAAATGGAACCCCGTTCATTTCCTATCCCTGCCCGTTGCATATGCTTGTTGCATGTAACAAAAGATTATCAAAAATCCTTGCATTTTCGTGAATAGGATGACCGGACATATAATTCCAAGAAATCTTGCATTAACATGCTTAAGTATACTTTAATCATTTCCGGTAATATATGTATGTGCAACCGTCGACCGGTGGCAAGGTCGGAGGAGAGCCGGTGGATGACGGCGAGGCCGGCGACGAACGGCCAACCGGCGGTGGGCCGGCAAGCTGCCGTTAACAGCCGGGGGCCGAGAGGCGACGAACTACGGTCGGCCAGCGGCAAACGTCTAATCAGCGGCAGGCCGGCCGGTGAACGATCGGCGATGACCGTAGGCCGGACGGAGGCAAACAGCCGATCAGTAATGGGCCGGCCAGTAGGAGATCAGACGGAGCTCGATTAGTTTTTATACGACAAACGATGGATGGGGGTGGCAGGGGAGACCGGCGGCGGATGGTCATGGCTCAATCATGTTAAACGGGAATATTTCATGGTGATCTAGAATAGACGCATGTTTTGGGAGAGAATATGATTATCATAAAATGAGGTCATTTGATTACCATGGAAATCCTATAATTCCGGAAATATTTTTTACACCTAAACAAGTATAATAATGTTACATGGTAATCTAGAATTACCTCCTAGCAAGTGCACCTCAAGAATTTAGATAGAAGGCGGGGAAAGAAATAATGTCCACTCAACTCTTGGCACATGGTTTTAAATAAGAGAAAGACCGCTTTTAATTTCTACTTGCAAATTTGCAATCCACTATCTAATGGAAAAATGTTTTGTTCATAAAAAATAAAAATATAAAAATAAATGTAACCCAGACTCCATAAAAGATTCAAAACCATCCAGAAAATTACTGTACGCATTTTAACCCCGACCCCATATTTTAAGAAACCAGCTTGATAGATTCCACGTGAACAAGCTAACAAAAAAATATATAATAAGTATGAAAGTCGGCAAAGTCGTTAACTAAAGGTACATGTATTTTGCTCTTTTTACGACAATTCGCATCACTGTAGTGCGAGATCTGTGTTTCCCAAATAATGCAGTGGATCTATAACATGTTGGCTCCAAAATACAAAAGCCAACACATCATCGTTTCCATTTGGCTCTTAAATCCTACATATAAACAAGAGCAAAGGTTTCATACCCACATTTTCTCTACCCTTTTTGTACTTTTTATAGAGAGAAATTTGTTGTTCTAGCCATTTGAAGACATAGCTATTTAGATTAGTACATATAAGAGTATGAAAATATGTTGGGGAATTCATGTCAACTAAAAGGCCATAATAAATTTATTGATTCCAAAAGTTTATTGCTATTGAAAATATGGCAAACAAATGGCAGCAAGCATATTTGTCAAACGACAAATGTCACAAGATCAAGGTAGCAATTTTAACATGCAAGTCTTGCTAATTTGAATGTAATATTGAAACATTCCCATAGTTTTCAAATATCTTTTATTTGCAAAACTAAAATCACTTAAGTTTATGTATATACTACTGTTTTTTGTAAATTAATTAATATTTTAGATTTTGATCTGCCACATGTGGGTAGATCATCAAAATTAAACCTCCTAGCTCGGGCTTTGGTGACAATTGCTTGCACGACACTTTCCTCCTCTTAAATTGATTATGCATCAACTTTTTTTACACATACGGTGCACGTAATGATATTGTATGGCTAAAATAATCACATGTGCTTTAAATATTTTTAAATTTAGAATAACAAACTAATTCTAGAGATATCTATAGAATGAGATGATTTAAGTATTCGTGCTTAGATGGATGGATTGATTTTTTTTCTTTCTTTTTTTCTTTTTTTTGGTGGGAAGAGAGCTGGGGGGGGGGGGGGGGGTTGCTGCATGTGATTGAAATGCAAATGGAAGATGCTTAGATAAAATATTTATATGAAAGATATGATATGGACAACTTGAAATGAGGTACAAATTGAAAGATTTCTGTCATTTTTCAAAAATTTTTTTTTGAAAAAGATACCATAAACTAATGATATCCTCTACGTCTTTTGCCTTATTTCTATATATTTTTGTGAATAATAGACCATAGTCTTATGCAAGTGGTATTTGAACCCCATCACTTCTTCTCAACCACAAGAAGGTAAATTTACCGCTATTAGCGGCACTCGCAAGAGTTTGCACTACAAATTTTAAAATATGATATTTATTCCCGGAGAGCATAAAACAAAGGGAAAAAAACAAGAGAACAGTAAAGTAACTGTTAGGACAAAGGAAACCCTGTAATATTATCTTTATCTTTGTTTCCATTTTAGCTGGAACACAGAAATAAATGAATGGGTGATGTCGTATTCGCATGATTTAAGAAATATGTTGGCCACGTGCAAGCTCAGCAAAGAAAAAGATGAAAGATGAGGTTTTGACATGGATTTTATTAGTTCTCCAATTTTTGACCGTAAGTATACAGTTTATCGCAGTTGTACTTGAGAATTGTTTCCCTGTGTTAACTACTTTTAAATTAAGTTAAAGAGGTAGATTTTTTATTTAAATCTAAAGATTTAAATACAAAATAAAATAAAAGTTGGTTTTCAAGAGAGAGAAAAATATAGGGTTTTTATTTGCTTTTCTAATTTGGTGGTTTATATGATAAATTTTTATTCTCTTTTCTAATTTTAACTAATGATCTATTGATAATATAAAAGTATAAGATAAATTATTTTATTTAATCTTATCCTATCAATTATATTATATCATTTAGATTTAATTAAAAACCTTAATTCTAGTTTATTAAAATTATCTAATTTAACCATCTATGCATATTTGTAGGTCATGAATTTTCAACTACCATATTTTAGGTTTTTTCTAGATTAAATCAATTAACTAGATTGAATATCTATGATTTATAATTATCTCTACTGTCCCTAATTAAGTTTCTAGGTTGTCATGCTATCATCAACCTAATTATAGGTTTCTTATCTATTCCTAATTTTTACTTAAAGGTGTTAACTTTTCAAAAGAAATAGACTTTTTAGATTAAGAATAAAGAGAGATAAACATATAAATTAAGAAACATTCATATTAAAATAATAATAAAAGTTATAAAAACATCACAACACAAAAGATAGCAAATAAAAAACACATAGGAGAAAATTAGTTACTTATGATATTAAGAAAAAGCAGAATTTTATTCATAATAAAATAACTTACAACTTTTTCCAGATCTCTTCAAACTTGAAAACCCTAGTTCTATATCAAGAAAGAGATATGAAATCCTAAGGCTGTACAAATGCTTATGTAGGGCTAAGGAAGATTGGAGAACAAGTAATAGAAAATACAAGAGAATCTACTTGCTGATAATCTAATCTAATTGCTCTATTGAACGCTGTTGCGAGCCTTTAGAATCTTCAAAAGACGAAACGTTACATCTCATATTAATCTATGTAGAAGGACGATCGTGTCCATAAATATTCTCATCGAACATCCCAAAATCGACCGCTGATCCGCCGCCGTATTTTTAGCTTCGTGCCTTCAGATTTTTTCTGTGGTTTTATCGTCAATTTAGATAATTTTTAGCACATAAAATCTTAAATATCATTTGTGGTTGTGTCGATCTCCGAATTGTTCCCAAATTTAGTATATAATTAAATAGGTTAATTTGTTACTTTTGATTTGGTTTGGTTTCTCCAACTGATTTGTTGTTGTGATAATTGATTTACCTCTATTTGTTGCAACTTTTGCTGGTTTGTAATGGTATTCCCAAATTTGTTACAAATTTGAAAATTGTCTTTTGATTTTCTGAATAATTCCCTTAAATCTTCATTATACGTATGTAATCCTCATTTTAGCACAATTTTCCGTCCTTTTACATCCAATCTCTGTTATCTGTAATAATTCACAAAAGATATCCGGACAAGTATAAAATAAGACAATAAAATGATAAATGAGTTAGAAAAATATGCAATAAATTACACCAATCAAAAACCCCCAAACTTATCTTTTGCTAGTTCTCGAGTAAATCTAGAGTTTCAAACCCTAAACTAAACTACTATGTAACTAAATCCTACTCCTACTCCTACTCCTATTCCTATTCTTATATAAAAAAAATAAAGGATACAAAAATAAGAAAATGAAACCTATATACAAAGATAGAAATAGATAAGAAAAATACGGAAAACAAGAGTTTAAACTTTACTAGATTTTCAGTCGTCATGAACCATGCCTTTAATAGATTTTGATCTATACCGAAAATTACTTCCTCATCATTTTTCCAATCTTTCCTACCTATTTTGTTTCCAAACATTATCATATACCCCTACGTGTGTGAAAAAATTATCCTTACACTCGAACAATTCAATTCAAGCTCTCATACTCTTACCCTTAGCTTCCTATTACTTTTTTAATCGGTGTATCAAATTGATGGATTTGTTCCTACATTTTTCATGCGACCGTTAATACTTCGTGAGGCACTAACCAACCGATTACCAAATATGATCACTTATTGGACATAAATAGCAGTACACCTAAGGCACGTCAATGATCCCAAACCAGTTGGTCTAAATCACTAGGTGATGAAGCACCCTCGCTGAATTTTTTTATGCTATCTTGATAATTACAAGACGGTGTTCATTTTTTTGGTGATATTAAATTTTTTTCCCATACTAAGGCATTACATACAAAAGCATGCCAGGTCTCTTCTACTATCACAAGCTTCAAGATGTGTGCATGTGCGTATAGTAGGGTATCAACGTTCAAATGTTTGGACTCAAAATAGGTTCCACTTACATTTTCTCAAGCCTAGTAACTCCTTTATGATACTAGCCTTTTGGGAACGGGCTCATGACAACTTATTACTAGATCAATTAAACCATCTCTTTTTCTTATTTTTCTTCAAATCTCTTTCTTTTTAATATACATTTTTCATATTTTCATTTCTATCTGCAAAATTTTCTAATTTTCTAAATTTTTTTATTTTTTATTTTGAAAACTAAAAACTATGTATAAAACCACCCCCCACACTTGAACTTGACAGTGCCCTCACTGTTTACCACGACTCTTCCTTAAAAAACTAATAAACTAATGATATGCATATGTTACAAATGAGGGGTTTTAAAATATTTTCAAGTGTATTCCGGCTCATGGATATCCATGATCTTCGCCTCATTATTCCCAGAAAATTCTAAAATCGAGTTCAATCTTTGACCATTTAAGTTTGAACACCTCACCATTTTTAGGATTTTCAATCTCGACAGCTCCATGTGAAAAAACGTTTTTGACAATAAACGGCCCGGTCCATCGCGATTTTAATTTTTCAGGAAAGAGATACAATCACGAATCATATAGTAAAACTTTTTGGCACATTTGAAAATCTTTTCGTAAAATTTTTTATCATGAAAGATTTTCATTCTTTCTTTAAAAATCTTGGCATTTGCATGGTGTTTTTCGTCGCCCCATTGAGATGGAAATGCACACGCTTGTCAGGCATGTACAGATTTCCTCTGCCTGGGGCAGGCCGGGGTTTATTGATTGTGGGGGTTCGAATCTCCGGCAGCCGCGGACTAAGCTGCCGTTAATTACCCCTCTCCTTCGAAGCGAGGGAACCTCCGATTGACAGGTAAAATTGATCATGTGAACTCAATATGCGGTGTGTGCGCGTTCTGTTTTGAAGGGTCTTGGGTATATCGGGGACCTCGCAGAGTTTGTGGGGATCCCGCTGTCCGTATAGCGGGCTGGGGGTCAAGGGGGCTAGCAGCCCCCTTGCGGAGTGCGGGGCAGCGCCCCGTTAGAATTTTTTCTAACGGGGGACGTGTTTTGAGTGTGGAGTGTATAAAAAGAAAAATGTGAGTGGCGTCTTAAGGACGTGTGGGTGCCAGCGCCTCACGTGCTTGGCGTGTGGACGCCAGCGCTTCACGCGCCCGGCATATGGGCGCTGGGCAAAAGAGAAGAGAAACTTAGCCCCTGCACAGGGAGTTGTACTTCCGATTAACTTTTGCAGTTAAACTACTAAAAAAAGAGAAAAGAAACTTAGCCCCTGCACAGGGAGTTGTACTTCCCAATTGACTTTTGGAGTTAAACTCCCAAAAAAAGGAGGGGATTGTACTCCCCGGTTGACTTTTAGAGTTGAACTCCTAAAAAAAGACAGATGGGGCTTAGCCCCTACACAGAGAGTTGTACTCTCTGGTTGACTTTTGGAGTTAAGTTCCTAAAAAAAGGGGATTTATTATTATTATTATTTTTTGGAGTTGAACTCCTAAGAGATTTTCAGAGATGATGAAAAGAGACCCTTTTCTTCTCTCTTGAACCCTGGATTTTCGCTTGAGCCTTGGATCTTCCCAAAGTGAGATTTTTAGAGATGAGTCTTCTTCTTCCTCCTTTCTGTTGGCTAGATCTTGAAGAAAAAAGGGGGGTGAAACTTAAAAATCTCCCATTTTAGAGATCCGATGGGAGATCTGGGCTCCCCTTTGTGGGTTTCATGGTGAAAAACCATTCCTTTTGGGGGAAAGAAGAGTGAAACTCTTGATTTAATTTATAAAAAAAAAAAAGAAGGTTTAGAATCTTGAGGAAGAAGAAGGAGGCACAGAACCCTAGACTTTTTTCAGAGAATGAAAAAGTTCTTAATTTTTTCATCATGTTTGTCTTTATAGACTACACACTTTACATATAGCCCTTTAAGCTTTGCTAAAGGGCACTTGCGTCACCCCATACCTTATGTGCTTATTCCTTTTTGCACATAAGCCATGCGGTTTATAAAATTTTGGCTTTCTGCCCATTTTTCATACATTTTTTTCTAAATAAATGCATTAAACTAATTTATTGCTTCATTCTTAGTATGGAGCCGGCCACTTCCATGCTTGGTTCTGACTTGGGCTTAGGCCCGAGCCCACTTGGCTTGGGGGTTGATTGACTTTGACTTGGTCGATCGGAGTGTAACTTTTGACCCCAAAAGCATTGTCATAAGCATCATTCCTAATTTTCTATAATTTATTTAGTTGGAGCTTTCTATACTTACCGGCTTCTTCAATATCCATATTTAACTATTTTATGACCCACATAGCGCGGTGTTCCAACTTCACTGGTAAGTGGCAAGGTTTCCCAAATATAAGCCTATAAGAAGACATACCAAGGATGGTCTTGTATGCAGTACGGTAAGCCCATAATGCATCTACAAGCTTAAGTGACCAATCCTTGCGGTTCTTATTAACCGTCTTTTCCAATATTTGCTTAATTTGTTTATTTGGTATCTCAACTTGCCCACTAGTTTGCGGATGATATGTGGTGGATAACTTGTGGTGGATCGAATATTTTCTCATAAGAACTTCGAAAGATCGGTTGTAAAAATGGGTTCCATTATCACTAATAATGGAGCGTGAAATACCAAACCGAGAAATAATATTATTTTTCAAAAACTTGACAACCACCTTATTGTCATTGGTTTTACATGCCATTGCTTCCACCCATTTCGATACGTAATCGACCGCTGCTAAAATATAAACGTTCCCAAATGAATTTGGGAATGGCCCCATAAAATCGATACCCAATACATCAAAGATCTCAACTATGAGGATAGAATTGAGAGGCATTATGTTCTGCCGAGTGATTTTACCTAAGTGTTGACAGGGGTCACAAGTTTTACAAAATTCATATGCATCTTTAAATAACGTGGGCTAATAAAACCAACTTTGTAAAACTTTTTCCGCCGTCTTTTTAGCCCCAAAACGGCTCCCACTTGCATGATCGTGACAAAATGAAAGAACAAACCTAATTGCATTATTAGGTACACACCACCGAATGATTTGGTCATTGCACTGTTTAAACAAATAAGGATCATCACAAAAGAAATATTTTACTTGGGAATGAAACTTATATCGATCTTGTTTAGACCAGTCGGGCGGTTTCATTTTCGTGACAAGAAAGTTAACTATATCCACGGACCATGGTTCGCTAGCATCCGTGTATAATTGTTCGTTGGGAAAATGGTCATTTATAGGAAGTTCTTGTGTAGGTGCAAGTAGTAGACGAGATAAGTGACCGGACACAACATTTTTTGATCCCTTTCTGTCTTTTATTTCAAGGTCAAACTCTTGCAATAAAAGGATCCATCTAAGCAATCGGGCTTTAGTATCTTTCTTAGAAATAATATGTCTAATGGTCGAATGATCCGTGTAGATCGTAATGTGTAAACCCATGAGATAGGATCTAAACTTTTCAAGTGCATATACAACAGCTAAAAATTCTTTTTCGGTGGTGGAATAGTTTAACTGTGTATCATTTAGGGTCCTACTCGCATAGTGGATGACATGTGCCATCTTGTTAATTCGATGTCCTGACGGCTCCAATTGCAAAATCTGATGCATCACAAATAATCTCAAAGGGCTCACTCCAATTAGGAGCGTGATTAATAGGAGCGGATGAAAGCTCCTTCTATTGCTCGAATGATTTGAGGCAATCGGAACAAAATTCAAAATGTGTATCCTTTGCAAGAAGTGAAGTCAAGGGTCTAGCAATCTTTCTAAAGTTCTTGATAAAGCGTCTATAAAATCTCGCATGCCCAAGGAATGACCTAATGTCCTTAACGGTTTTGGGAAGGGGTATATTAGAGATCATATCTACTTTAGATTTATCTACCTCAATACCTTTGCATGAAATAATATGGTCTAGTACAATGCCTTGCTTGACCATAAAGTGACATTTCTCCCAATTGAGTGTTAAATTCTTTTCTTTGCACCTTTGGAGTATTAACTCCAAGTGGTGTAAACACTCGTCAAATGTATCCTCATAGACTGAAAAATCGTCCATAAAAACCTCAAGAAAACGTTCCACCATGTTGGAAAATAGGTTCATCATGCACCGCTGAAAAGCGGCAAGTGCATCACATAACCCAATAGGCATCCGTCTATATGCAAAGGTGCCAAATGGATATGTGAAGCTGGTCTTTTCTTGGTTTTCGGATGCAACGGGTATTTGGTTATAACCGGAGTATCCATTTAGGAAACAATAGTACTCATGATCAGCTAACCTTTCTAGCATTTGATCGATAAAAGGCAACGGAAAGTGATCTTTCCAAGTTGCGGCATTAAACTTACGATAGTCAATGTACACACGCCACCCGGTTTGCATGCGAATAGGGACTAGCTCATTCATATAGTTTTCAATGACAGTAATACCCAACTTTTTAGGTACCACATGAATTGGGCTAACCCACGTGCTATCAGAAACAGGGTATATTATACCACTATCAAGACATTTAATTATGTCTTTCCTCACTGCCTCTTTCATAATAGGATTCAAACTGCGTTAAGGATCTCTAACTAATTTGGCGTTGTCTATCAAGTGAATTCTATGTTGCATTATAGTAAGGCTAATTCCCTTGATATCCGCCATAGTCCATCCAATAGCCTCCTTATTATTCTTAAGAATATATAGTAAGGCCTCCTCATGCTCCTTAATAAGTTCAGTAGAAATTATAACTGGGAGCGTATTATTCAAACCTAAATAGGAATATTTTAGGTTTGATGGGAGGGGCTTGAGCTCTTACTGTGGGGACTCTTCTATCGATGGGCGAAAAAGATGCTTAGGTTCAAGAAAAAGTGGCTCAAGCATGTAGGCTATTGGGAGAGAATCATTGAAAATAACAACTTCTTTGTTACTGAGTTCCTCCTCTATGCAATTTTCAATAAAGCAGTTATCCAAATCAACTTCTTCATCATTAGGAATATCATTAATTAAGTTAATTTCGAAGGGCTTATAGAGATCACTTGGCCGAATTATTAGGTTAAAAATATTAAGATCAATTGTCATATTCCCAAATGATAGTTTCATAGAACCATTGTGACAATTGATCAATGCATTCGAAGTGACTAGGAATGGCCGACCTAGTATGACAAGAATTTGATTCCTAGGGTTAGTGACGAGTTGTGTTTCTATCACGATAAAATATACGGGGAATATAAATTCCCCAAGTTTAATCAACACGTCATTGATCTCACCCATAGGAGTCTTGATGGACCGGTCAGCTAATTGCAAAGTGATCTTGGTGGGCTTAAGCCCACCTAACCCTAACTGCTCATATACAGAATATGGCAAAAGATTAACACTAGCGTCCAAGTCCAACAAAACTTTATTTATAACCTTTTCGCCTATAACACAAGATATAGTAGGACTACCGGGGTCCTTATACTTAACGGACATAGTATTTCTTAGGACGTCACAAATATTGCCTGCTAAAAAGACCTTCTTAAGCACTTTAGTTTGTCTCTTTTTCGTGCATAAATCTTTGAGATATTTTGCATACGAAGGAATTTGGTCAATCATGTCCAAAAAAGGGACGTTGACCTTCATTTGTTTAAACATCTCTACCATCTTTTCTACCTTAGCAACTTGCTTCTTGGCCTTTAAACGTTTTGGATATGGTGCTGTAGGCTCAAGAGAGGTATCTATAGAAGATGGGTGGGGTGGAGATATGGGTGGATTAATAGATGCCGGCTGTGTAAGCAGGGTAGGAGACTGCTGCTCCTCATTAGCCGGGATCTCTTTCGAATCTTCGGGCATTCTAACCTGTTTACCCGATCGCAAGATAATTATGGCATTTGCTTGCGCTGGATTTGTACGTGTATATAGAATTTGTAACAGGTTGATAAGGTAGGGTTCCTTGCTCACATCCTCCTAATGCTGCAGTTAACTGACCAATTTGCCTTTCTATATTAAAGATAAATTGTTTAATTGGTGTTATCTTATTTTGAAAATAAATGGCCATTTGCTTCTCAACGTTAATATAATTATTCTCATTCCCACTCCTTTGATAAGTATTAGGTTGGGTAGGATTGGATGGAGGACCTTGTCTTTGATTTTGGAATTGTTGGTTGGTGTTGCCTTGATTCCATTGCAAATTAGGATGATTCTTCCATCCTTGGTTATAGGTTTGAGAATAAGGATTATTATTGTTGTTACGTTGGTAGATAGCATTAGTGGTCACTTGACCTTAAGGACCATTTAAAGGAGGACATTCTTCCGAAATGTGGAAAGAGTCTTGACAGTTAAGACAGGGAGAGGATTGACTGACTTGAGCAACGGGCGTAGGGGTGGTTGATAGCTTTTCTATTGATTTCTGAATGGAAGCCAACTGGGCTTGCATTCCAATTGTAGCTTCAACCGTGTGGATTCCACCTTTAGAATTAGTTAACCCTCTTTCACTAGAACTCTCCCACCGCATAGTCTTATCGGACAATTCTTCTAAAAAGTCCCATGCCCCATCCTCTTTCTTCATCATAAAATTCCCTTGACACATGGAATCAATCATAAACTTGGATTCCATACCATCATAGACAATTTGACACAGCTCCCTGTTCCCCTCCGAACGGCGGCCGAGACGCATGGTCGTCCCGCCTGGGGCTCGGGGCAGATGCTAATTGGTGCTATCCGTCCACCTCTCCGAAGATGCCAAGTTGATTTATGGCACCATGTATCGAAGGTTTGAACGGATGCGTCCGATGTAGCAGACTTCGTCAGATTCCCCCTCGTTTGAGGGGTTTTTGATTGTGGGGACGCTCTTCCCTGCAGGCGCAAGCCCCTGCAGTTAATTACGCTACCGCATTGCGGTAACAACTTTCTCCTTCTCCAGATGGTCACTTGGTGTGCGTGTTTATTTTATGTTTTGTTGCCCGTGGATTGTATACGGAGACTGAGTTATGTCGTCGCCCGTAGGGCGTGGACTAGTCCAAATCCGTATTATCTTAGATTTGGGTTTGGGGGTTTGGGTTTAAGGATACGTTAGCCTCATTTGAGCCTAAGATCGACTTAAACGTTTGTTAAGGATACATTAGTCTAGTTTTTAGACTAAGATCAACTTAACGGGATCGTTTAGATTCAACAAGAGAGCAATAAAGGGGGGCTCTGTTGTTTAGTTTAGTGACATTATGGTCGGTAGGTAGTTTAAGGACATTGCGGTCCATGGGTAGTTTAAGGACATTGCGGTCCAATATTAGTTTTAAGACATTGCGGTCAAGGTTAAGGACCTCATAGTCCGTGGATTTAGGGACTCCACAGTCCGTAGTTAGTTTTAAGACATCCCGGTCAAGGTTAAGGACCTCATAGTCCGTGGATTTAGGGACTCCATAGTCCGATGTTAGTTTTAAGACATCTCGGTCAAGGTTAAGGACCTCATAGTCCGTGGATTTAGGGACCCCACAGTCCGATGTTAGTTTTAAGATATCTCGGTCAAGGTTAAGGACCTCATAGTCCATGGGTTTAAGGACACCACAGTCCGTATCAATGTGTGGTCATCGGGACCCGTCACCTCTTTGAAGACGTTGAGGAATTACAACGCCAAGTATCAAAGGAGTGAAGAGATGTACCCTTGAACCGGGGTGGATTAAATAGTCTTTGGCCCAATTTGGGATCAAGACCAATTAATTATGTTATGAGCCCATTAGCCCAGTTAAGTCTGAATTGAGGACTTATAACCATCTTGGGCTAAGTCCAATCATGTTTGGAATATTGGCTTCCTGTTGGTCCATTGAAGGAGAGGCTTTGCCTCTGGCCGTTTAGCCAATTGGGCTAACGTCAATTCAGCAGTGTTGAACACTGGGATCGAGTTAGTGTTTTAACGCTAAAAGACAGTTGGTGTTAAACACCAGCAACGGGGGGTTCAAATTAGTGTTAAACACTAGAGCAAATCAGTGTCAAACACTAGCAGCAGAGGCTTCAAATTAGTGTTAAACACTAAGAAATTCAGTGTTAAACACTGCAAATAAAGTTCTTTGATTAGTGTTGAACACTAAGGCCAAACAGTGTTTTAACACTGGATTCAGGGGTTCCAATTTAGGGTTAAACACTAAGGCAAGAGGGGTCACGTGGTAGCACGTGAGGGCGCCCTCCCTTCATTTGTTCTGCTGAGAATATCGCATCTTTTGGAGCATCACGTGCCATCACGTGACGGGCATTTAAATGCTTGTATGTTAAAGCCTCTGCCAAGGGTCACGTGGGTCATGTGAGGCACTGCCTCAAAGGGCCTTTTCTGTGGATCTTTTTGGGGGTCACGTGGTGACACGTGACCCTGCCTCTATATATGTCTTTTAGAAGATCTGTTAATCCCTTTCAAGAATTAAATTCCTCGTAGGGTTGAACCCTAACAATGATTTTAGAGGAATTAAATTCCTATTTCCTTTTGAAGATTTATATTCTGGGATAGAGTTGAACTTTGAATTTTCTGTAGGAATTAAATTCCTCATACATGTGAAGAACTGAATTCTATCATAGGGTTAAACCCTAATAAAAGCTTTAAGGAATTAAATTCCCACTCTCTTTTAAAGAATTATTCTGAGGAATGAGATTCTGTCATAGGGTGAAACCCTAATTTCTTCTTTCTTAAGGGAATTAAATTCCTGTTATTTTAACAGAACTAAGTTCTTAACTAGGGTTAAACCCTGATTCTGTTCATTCTGAAGGAATTAAATTCCCATAACATAGGGTCAAACCCTAATTTTATTTTAAAGGAATTAAATTCCTATAGTTCTGTGAGAATTAAATTCTCAAGCTTCCATTCCCTCTTTATGCTTTGGATCTGCATGGCAGGATCTCAACCCAATGAGAATTAAATTCTCAACTCAAGGGGAGATGTGCACTTTACAGATCCTCCACCAAAGAGAAAACTATGTTCTTCCGTTTTATATCAGAGTTAAACTCTGTTGAGAATTAAATTCTCTTTTCCTTTCAAAAAGCCTTCCCTTTCTTACCTAGGGTTTTCTTTTGCAGAAGATCCAAATTCCTCCAAAGTATCAAGGCTCTTTTTTTTTTATCTACGTATCGATCCTTCTCCCTCTCTCTCTGTGTGTCTCTTGGCTCCTATTTATAGGAGAAGCAGCCGAATCAATTAGTTTTGGTGAATCTTTCATTGAGAGATTTAATTTGTATTCACCATTCGTTTTGGACCTTTGGATTATTAGGTGAATTTTATTCACCATTGGATTTTAAATCCAGAGATTCTCCTTTGTTATTTCGGTTAGATTTTAAGGGGAAATCTTTCCAAGTTCAGGCTTTTTCCACAAATAGATGATATTTAATCACCTTTAAATCTTTAATTCGATTGGTTCCGAGTAATTACTTTCCTTTGGAAAGATTCGAATGCCGTTCAGAATTTAATTCTGTTAAATAAATGGGCTTTGAAAGCCGGTCACGTGTGGGCACGTGACCCTTGGTCACGTGTAAGCACGTGACCCCTCTGGAACGAGCTTTCTTTTTCTTCTGCGCTATGTCTTTGCCGCTGCTCGGTCATCACATGCCAACACGTGACCACTGGTCACGTGTGAGCACGTGACCCGCGTCTGGAGCCTTTTTCTTGATTTAATCAGAGAATGAGTCTGCTGCTTTTGAGTGTCACGTGCCAACACGTGACACTGGTCACGTGGGAGCACGTGACCCTTTCTGAAGCCCTTTTCTTTTATGTAGTTGGGAAACTGAATCTTCCTTGCCGATGCTTTTAGATGTCACGTGCCAACACGTGACTGCTGGTCACGTGTGAGCACGTGACCCTTTTCTGAAGCCCCTTCCGTAGGCTTTCCTGATTTTAAATCAGGAAACAAATGCCCCCACAGCGTTGTTCTCACGTGTCTGTACGTGAGTGCGACGCTGTCATCTTTTGTGACCGTTGGATTCCTCTAGGGATTTGGGGAGATGAAACGTTTCCATCACCTCCTATAAATATTGGGGTCTTTTCAGAGACGCCTCCACTTTGCTCATCTTCTTCCTTGCAAACTTTCTTCTCTTGAGAATTTAATTCTCTTTTCCCAGAGCTTAGTTCTCTGCCTTGAAAATCTTCCAGAGTTTAACTCTGTCCGAAGAGACTTTTCTCTTTAGGTAATGCTCTCATATGAACGAAGAACTCTCCCATTCTTCTGGATTTTTAATCCAAAACAAGGGTTTTTACCCTTTTTTAACGAAGAACCCATTTTTCTTCAAGTTTCTTAACCAAAATACGAAACCATTTAACCTCCAACAGTAAATTTCTTAGGGTTCATATGATGACCTATGGAGTTTAACTCTGTTCACAGAAAAAGCTTTTTGGAGAATTTAATTCCCTTTTCTTAATAAGGAATTTAATTCCTGTGAAGAACTCGGTTTCTTCCTATGGGGGCTCCTTAGGTTCTCCTTACCCTAGGTTGTCATTCTGTAATTAATGAAACAGGAACTTTGTAATGATGCCTTCTGTGGGAATTTAATTCCTTTGATCCTGTTGGATCTGTTGTAGAGCCCGAGACAGATTTATCTTCTAGGGGGAATATATAGGATTACTTGAAACCCGTTTTTCATTTAATGGGGATATTCCCTCTGTTTTGTTATAACTACTTGGTCTCATTATTAATGAGCCGTCATCATGATTCTGTGGGGCCCATGTTGTTCTGTAGCCAATGGCCCCATAAAAGAGTCTGCTGTTGCTTTTTTCGGCTAGTCCTCATGTTCATGCATGTATATATATATTGCTAGCTTTGTTTTTGACAGTCTTCTTTTATTGGATTTCAGGTGCGATGGCTTTTGTTCCATGCTTTCCCTTTTCTCACTCGGAGGCTGCTTTTTCTCAGTCACCATATGATGAGGAAGCGATGGCGATGATCCGAGCCCATGACCCGAACTGCACCAACTTACTTCAATAGGGATCTTGGTACAGTCGTATTATCCAGGGTCGCCGAAGTTTCCTTTGCGCAATACCAACAGAGCCTACTTTCCCATTCTTGCCGATGGACCCTCCGAGAACGGTTTTTGCTGTGGAGATGCCCAACTGGACTTCAACGGGGAGGCTCGAGCCTTCGACGACCGGTATCCCGAACCATCCGATCCCGGCCATAGATATCTTGGGGCGGCGTATTTGCCAGGGTGAGGCCCACCCGTGGGGGCAGATTTATAAGATAGGGCTCACTCCTCGACACCCTACGGGCTACCTTCTCTGGGCTCGCTACATCCTTTCTGCCCATCGTGCGCGATTGCAGAAGGTCGGGCTTTACCAGGCGATATATGCGTCGCTTTTTCACTACCAATCTCCGCATGTTTGGTGGGTTAAGGCGTTCTTGAACCAATGGAATCTTCCCACCAACACTTTCATTCTAGAAGATCGCGATGTCTCGATCTCTCTGGCAGAATTCTATGACATCTCGGGATTGCCAATCAGGGGTAGTCTGTATGAGGAGTTGCTGCCTTCTGACGAGTACATCTTTGAGCCCGAGCCCGCCCCGGTTGACGGCCTGTCTGCTGAGAATGCCATCCGCCACAAGCGTCCCAGTTTGATAAAGGCGCTAGGTATCTTCGACCGATTATTCACCGAATCCGAAGAGCAGGGTGTTACTTTCAAGAGTTTCATCGCTTACTTCCTTCGCGAAGACGTCTTGTCGAAGACAGCCCCGAAGTTCGCCAACATTAGAGACCCCTTTGGGTTTGGTCCGAAGAAGCTGCCGACCACTGAATCGGATCTACCTCAATACTATATCCCTATCATGTCGCCGATGTCTTTTGAGTCCATTGCAGCACCCGGTATGGATGAAGAGACGTTCTTCGTGGGGTTTGTCAGTGTCTGGCTCAGTTGGTTCGTTATCCGCATGCATCGCCGCTTCATGAGAGCCTCGGTTATCTACCCGGCTCATTGTATTGCTGAGGGGACGCGGTTGGCCATCGGCATCCCGGCCTTGGCGCACCTTTATCATGGGTTGGGCACCGCAGCTAATACCTCTACACCCGGCGTGGATGTAGTAAACTTTTCGCTTCATTATTTCACGTCCTGGGTCGAAATGCATGTGCTGGGGGCTTTCGCTATGCATCAGAGGCCCGCGTTTTACGACGCCTACCCCTTCCCGCGACTTATGCGATTGGTGGGTGCTTCTGCCGCCGACCCGACTCAATTCGGGGCTATTCGGGTGCTGATTTCTCCTCACGCCGCCACTGGCGGGCTGGTTTTTAATGATCGGGTCTTGTCTACTCCCTCAGGTCCAGTTCAACAACTCTGGGACCAGTCGAAAGACAACACACCTTCTTTGAAGCCCCGGGAGGCCGCGCACTTGTATACAATTAGACCGGGCTACTTGGTGTTTCGCCAGGACAGTGCACCTCTTTTCATGCGGTACAATCCGCATCGATCCGCCCGACAGCTTGGCTACGACCAGGGTGTTCCTTTCGAGGCTTTTGTAGTCGCCCCGATCCCTTCGCTCGATGCCGTTCGCGATGCCGCTCATCATTTCATGAGGCTAAACACCGGCTCCTGCTTCATGGTCCCTGAAGCTGAGTACATGCCCCGGTGCGTGGGCGCGTTTACGGGTTGGTATCTTCATCGGATGAACCCAATTATTCTTGAAGAAAGAAGGGTGCTTCTTGGTCACGATGCCCCTCCTCAGGTTCCGGGGGCTAAGCTGCGACCCAGGGTTCCGGTCCGCTTCCCTCTGAGGGAGATTGGCACCGCGCTCATTCCGGGGGAGTCAGGGGTAGACCTTACTCCGACAGCTGGTATGCCTCTGGGTTCCCGATCGCAGGGTAGACGGGCCCCAGTAGTAGCACCACCGCCGGTGGCAGTACCGCCCCCCGTGGAGTCGACAATGGCGGCGTCATCCTCGGTTGTGGCACTGAGCGAGAGTAATAGGGATGAGGGTGACGAGGGCGATGTGGGTCGGCGCCGCCCTAAGGCTTCGCGGGGAAGGAAGCGGTCATCCTCGGCGACCGGCTCTGGGTCTAAGCGGCGGAGGAAAGCGGCCACCAATCTGCTCGATTCTTTGGCTGAGTCTGAGCCTATTCTTGAAGACGAATCATTGGCCCTGCAAGAGTCAGACGCTGGACTTCTCTTCCCGAGTTCGGCCGATGAGGAGGCCGCACAGTTGGCTGAGGCCATACGGCGTTCCAAAGACGTGTCTCATAACGCCAAGGTTCCGAAGAAGTCCTATCCCGCTGTAATTTTTTACGAAGACCCTTCGTGGATTCGGCGGCGATTTATCGGTCCTTTGGAGGAATGGGGGGAAAGGGCTCTGAAGCAGACCGCTTCAGAAGACGCAGCGGACGCACTATCTTTATGGACCGCCGGCCATGAGTCTACCCTTGAACCCCGGCGAGCCCACCTCCTTGAGAAGGAGCAGCGGCTTGAAGAAGCCATATTGAGGGCTTCTTTGCGTATCGGTACGTTGTGGTTCTTTTGTAGTTCTTCCGATTATTTATGCCCGTGCATATGTATCCTTATTCTTATTTGAATCGTGCAGAATCTTCGACACTGGGGGAGCTCCCTACGGGCCCATTAAAGCTAAAGCCCGCCGAAATTCTCGATGAAGCCTTGCTTGATGTGGAGGGGGCTGATGAGGCTGCTCCTCTCATGGTAGAGCTTCAAGCGGCGGTTCTTGATCAGGGAGCGCTTGCCCCTTTGGGGGAGGCTCCTTTGGAGGTCGCCGCCCCAATGACTCTTACTGAGGGCGGCCCAGAGACTGGAAGAGAGGTAGTCGGGACTACTTTTCCTTTGTTGGAGCCTGAGGTCACGGCGGAGGCCGTTGAAGCTGCTATCCCCCCGGCTCAGAATGGGAGGAGCGTTGAAGGTAACCCTCTGCATTTTAAATTAGTAACCCTTCCATGGTCTAAACTCTTTTGTCTTCCCCAGAATTGCGCGGTTTGGCGGCCACTATCGCTGATCTGTCGCCTCGACAGTCATTTCAGCGTTTATTGGAGATGGCAGCTCTGCAGGCGATCTCCCCTCAGCGTATTGTCCTTTCCTCCGGGCAAGGTTAGTGTCATTCGCCATTTTTTCTTTTATCATAGCATTGTTACTATTTTGCGAAATGACGTTGATGTCTCTTATAGTTTTGGAAGCTGACGATGAGGTCGAGGTCGTTGAAGGGCCAGGGGAACCTTCAGCTCCTACTTGCATGACTGTCGGTGAGCGACATTTTATTATAATCCCGTTCGTTCTGTGCTTAAGAATTTTATTAACATCTGTCAAATTTGAACAGCCCTGCCAGTCTCCATGGCGTTGGAATCGCGCATCATGATGCCGCCCGGCCCTTATGCTTTGCGGGCTTTAGAACGCTTGGCCCAATTAAGCCTTGTCTCCCTATCATCTTTCATCGAGGAGCTCCGTGCTGGTAGCGCGACCACAGCCGAAGCGTTTGCCGCTGAAGCTAACGGCTCTCTTCCTTTTCTTGCCACCTATCATAGTGAGGAGGTGGTGCGGGTCTGGGTGGAGTTCTGTAGGAAGGTGGAGGCTTGTTTGCACGCCCTTGAATGTTCCCACCTTTCCTCGGAAGCTGTGGCTGCAAAGGCGGAGTTACGGGGGTAGATAGCACGGTGCGCTGCAAACATGACGTCGTGCGAGAAGAGGCTCGGCCGTAAATTCTCGGAGAGGGAGTTGGCTTCTAAGGCGCTGAGCGAGCTTCAGGCCAGCCTCACAGCCAAAGCCAACAAAGCATACGAACTCTGGCGGGTGCTTTAGGAGTCCATAAAAGAGGTGGTGGCTCTCGATAAAGCTGCCACGTTCACTCGTGAGAGGGTCGAGGCTCATAAGGTCACCGAGAAAGAGCTTGAAGGCCGGCTCGCTTCGTATCAGGCCCAGCAGACGCAGGCGGAGGCCCGTCTTTTGGCGATCCTGAATCATGAAGCCGTGACTCAGCAACATAAAAATGAGCTGGTAAAATTGCTACATCACCCGCCGGCTTGAAGCCTTGTATCTTTCCCTTCCTTTTTGTATATACTTCTGAATGAGAGTATTTTCTTTTTGTTCTTTCATGAATTATACTTTGTATCTATTTTGGTTTATGAATAAAAGATACATTTTCTTCTCGACGGTGTGTCTCTTTTCATTGAATGTGTTTTGCGGACAATTTATCTTGATCTCTTCGCAGGGCAACGATGGCTTAGGATTCAGGGTTACGATCTGCTTCCTAAGACTTTTGCATTTTATGAGCCACGAGGGTCTCATAAAGAGTTTTTTCTCCCCATGGGTCGAGAGGATCCCATAGGTGTAAGTCCTTCTTAAGAATCGTGAGGATTCTTAAGCGGGTTTTCCCTTGAGAGTCGTAAGGATCTCACAAGAGAGTTTTCTTCCTTACAGGTCGTGAGGACCTGCAAGTGCTGGATGTGGTCGTCCTTATCCGTGTTTCACGGGGTCAGGGGCTGCTCCAGGTATCGTAGTTTAAAGACGTCGCGGTCAAGGTTAAGGACCTCATAGTCCGTAGATTTAGGGACCCCACAGTCCGATGTTAGTTTTAAGACATCTCGGTCAAGGTTAAGGACCTCATAGTCCGTGGATTTAGGGACTCCACAGTCCGATATTAGTTTTAAGACATCACGGTCAAGGTTAAGGACCTCATAGTCCGTGGATTTAAGGACTCCACAGTCCGATGTTAGTTTTAAGACATCACGGTCAAGGTTAAGGACCTCATAGTCCGTGGATTTAGGGACTCCACAGTTCGATGTTAGTTTTAAGAAATCACGGTCAAGGTTAAGGACCTCATAGTCCGTGGATTTAGGGACTCCACAATCCGATGTTAGTTTTAAGACATCACGGTCAAGGTTAAGGACCTCATAGTCCGTGGATTTAGGGACTCCACAGTCCGATGTTAGTTTTAAGACACCTCGGTCAAGGTTAAGGACCTCATAGTCCGTGGATTTAGGGACTCCACAGTCCGATGTTAGGTTGCAGGGACCCGTCACCTCTTTGAAGACGTTGAGGAATTACAACGCCAGGTATCAAAGGAGTGAAGAGATGTACCCTTAAACCAAGGCAGAATCCGTAGGGAATCGAGGTGGTTGATTGTTAGTTTTAAGACATTACGGTCGAGGTTAAGGACATCATAGTCCGTGGATTTTAGGGACTCCAAAGCCGGTGTTTGCTCTGGATGCTTCACACGGGTTCACTGCCGTGCTTGGCGAGGACCAGGCTCCGCTCTGGACGTTTTCCACGGGGTAAAAGAGTGACGTTATCCGCGTTCCACGTAACCAGGAATTTTGCACTAGATGCTTCACACGGGTTCACTGCCGTGCTCGGCGAGGACTAGGCTCCACTCTGGATGCTTCACACGGGTTCACTGCCGTGCTCCGCGAGGACCAGGATCCGCTCTGGACGTTTTCCACGGGGTCAAAGAGTGACGTTATCCGCGTTCCACGTAACCAGGAATTTTGCACTAGATGCTTCACACGGGTTCACTGCCGTGCTCGGCGAGGACTAGACTCCGCTCTGGATGCTTCACACGGGTTCACTGCCGTGCTCCGCGAGAACCAGGATCCGCTCTGGACGTTTTCCACGGGGTCAAAGAGTAACGTTATCCGCGTTCCACGTAACCAGGAATTTTGCACTAGATGCTTCACACGGGTTCACTGCCGTGCTCGGCGAGGACTAGGCTCCGCTCTGGATGCTTCACACGGGGTCAAAGAGTGACGTTATCCGCGTTCCACGTAACCAGGAATTTTGCACTAGATGCTTCACACGGGTTCACTGCCGTGCTCGGCGAGGACTAGGCTCCGCTCTGGATGCTTCACACGGGGTCAAAGAGTGACGTTATCCGCGTTCCACGTAACCAGGAATTTTGCACTAGATGCTTCACACGGGTTCACTGCCGTGCTCGGCGAGGACTAGGCTCCGCTCTGGATGCTTCACACGAGGTCAAAGAGTGACGTTATCCGCGTTCCACGTAACCAGGAATTTTACCAAGTACAGAATTTAAACTCTTAAAAGAAGGCTTTCATGTAATTTTGTATTTCTTTTGTAAATTTGATGTAATTTACATTCAATCTTATATAAACATGAACAGAATGAATAGAATATCATGATATTCTTCTATTTTACTCATTTCTTGCAAATATCTTATATCTATGTACATGATCTCTTTTTAAACAATATGATTTAATGCAATCTAGTATGGTATCCCGTTTATGAAAGAAAACAGGATGTAACTAACCATATATGCTTACGCATATGGGAAGTCTCGAACCACAAGACCTTCTGGTCAACTTTTAAACCCCAAATACTTGTTTTGTTTAAACTCTATCTATTTTAAATGTTCGCTCGTTAGAGGTCTTAAAAAAGGTAAACGATAGGTCATATGCATCGATAGTGCGTATACCAACAGAAGTCAAGTGATTCAGTGTAAAAAATAAAAATACGATACAGCCTCAGGATTTCGGAGTTGCACATTGATAGTGGGTGGAATCTCCGTTCCCGTTGATCTGCGGATGGCTGTGATGTGTGGCTGAGATTGGATCTGGGGGCTGTCGCTCCTGAAGCGTGTGGATCTCAATGGGTGGAGGTTGTGGTTGCCGAGTTACTTGCAAGGAAGTCCCGGGGTGGTTGTACCACCGAGGACCCTCCGACGATCAAGTTAGTCTAGAGATCCGAGCAGAGTAACGGCTTAGTGGAGTAGAATTGGCTTACCTTGACCGTCTGAAAGAGGGATTTAAGTAGCGGTGGCAGCAGGTGCAGCAGGCACGAGAATCACGCCGGCCGTTACGCTCCCGACGCCACGTCTGCATGATGAGCGGGACCTACCATTAATGGCGAGACAGGCTCGTTAATGGGGGATCGTGGTGGCGTGGAACGTAGGATGTGGCCGGCGGAGATCTCGCGCATGGCGAGATTCGCGGGATGGCGGTTACGCCTGCAAGCGGTGTTGTTGGTCGGTCGATAAGACCGAGGAAGATGACCTCGGCGGGAGAGCTCGCAGACGAGCGGGAGAGCCGAGGTATCTAGTTTCTGCGGTAGCTTGGAAACGAGCTGTGAAGCCGATGAGGCCAATTGTGCTGGGGCTCGGAAGCGAGCAAGCCTCGTCGGTAGGACAGGCATGGGAGTAGTCTGGTCGGCCCCTGTAGGTCCTTTCTTGCATATTCTGGGACACGTCATCTGCCACGTGTCATGATCTGGGAGGTCACCGATATCGAGCATCATCATTAGCCCCCCACTCTCGTCCCGACCAGCTGATGGGTCGGGTCGAGAGTGGTCTGCCGGATCACCCGAGGTGAGCTCTCTTCAGAAGATATCGTCGGGGGTGTCCCCGGAAAATCCGTTGTCTTTTTCTGGATGACGCAGGCGAATCAGGGTGAGATCTTCTGCATTAAAGAGGGGCGCCGGATCGTGCACACTTTTGACGAAGCGGCGGCCCATGTGTCGAGCGTTGGTTGGTGGACGCGACGGGCCGCAGGCCTCTAGCGTCCGATGGGATGCTGTCCAATGCGCGCGCGCTAGGTGGAGCGATCTGGGTCGTCGTATGTGAGGGGTTGTTTTTGGCAGGAGTCGACTGTCGACGTTGGATGGGGGCGCCGGAGGCTATAGGTAGAGGTGGGGCCCGCTTCAGGGCCCATCTCTCTTCATATTTCCCTCATCTTTCATCTCGTAAGCTCGGCGCTCTCATCTTAAGTCGGATCTTTTGCTTTCCCGAAGGCTTCTCAATCAGGTTAGATGTCTTGTTTTTTCTTTCTTCTGCTTCTTCTCCTTCTGAGTCGAGCCTCTTCTCCCTTTTGGCAGGACGGATGGTTCGATCCCAGACTCTTGGTGCCTTCGGCGCTCAGTCCTGAAGGGGGGACCGCGGTGCGGCCTCGCCTCTGGATGACTCGAGCCCCGCGCTTGATGTGCCCCCGACGGCGGGGCCACCTACCCCACCACGGGCTCTTGGTGATAGTTCCGGTGGCGGCCAAAGGCGTACACGGGTTCTCGACTCTCAGACGAGAGATGCAGGAGAGAGAGAAGACGAGGTTCTTCTCAAGCGGAAGATGACTGTCTCTCGTGCACCGCCGGCGGACATTCTGGAGGGGACCCCCGTGCAGGAGGGGGACGCCCAGTTCGTGGTCCCGTCAGGGCTCTCCGCTACGGCCAGTCTTCTCGCTGGCGTGGAGGAGTCGGCCGCGGGCCGGATGCCACAGGGGACCTTGAGGGCCCGAATGGCTGCTATCGCAGAAGAGGCGGTCCAGGTATGCACTCCCCCATGTGTTGCTTCGGGTGACCTTTTCTTAGTTCGGGTGTCCTTAGGTTTTCCTGCCATTTTTTGCCAAGTCAGCACTGCGCCCTTGTTACTCGAATGGAAGCCGAGGGGGCTATTCGGGTTGCGGGATTAGCAGAAGAGTCTTCTTCGGAGGTCGAGGGTCTGCGACTCAAGCTGCGTCTGGAGAGGGAGAGGTCGCTCACCCTCAAAGCTCAGTCGAAAGTTGCGGACCTCACCGTTTCAAAGTGTCGGGAGTCCTACCGCCGCCTGAGCGAGTCCCGCCGAGTTGTTGAAGCGAAGTTGGTGGAACTGGCCGATTGTTTTGCAGCCCTGAGGAGGGCGAAGGATGCCAGCAGGCGGGATGCCGACGCGGCGCGTCAGGCGGCGGAGGCCGCCGAAGGCCGGGCTAGGAAGGCGGTGACGGATTACAAGGAGTCGGACCAATTTTACGTCGACCTCGGCGAGGCCTCTGCCATTGCATGGAACAAAGCTCTTGATGCGGTCAAGAAGCAGCTTCCGGAGTTTGCCGACGGTGAGCTCCGTGCTCGGGTCCCACTCTCGGTGGTCCAGTCTTCGGCCGATAGTGATGAGGGGAGTGAGGTCTAGGCGGGGCTTGCTGCCCGATCTTTTTGGTTTTTCCTCCTCTCTCTCTTGTAAGCCTTTGGGTAATTTGATAAGGCTGGGGAGCCCATAGTACCCTTGTAAAAGCTTTGACTTTTTGAATAAAAACTTTTTGTTTTTGCAGTAGTGTTTATGCTTGCGTTTCCTTTTGTTGGTAGACACTTGTATCTGCATAGCACTGCTTTATGGTTGGCATGTTCCTCGTCTAGTGATTACTCGTCGACTTGACTCTGATCATTTGCCGAGTGTGCGAGGACCGGCGGGAAGACGGTGTCTCCATGGCCCTGAAGTCGAAGTGTGGATCGCTAAGACGTTGATAGATTAGATGCCTATTGTTGAGTTCACGTTCCTTAGTTGTTGGAGGGGCCGTAATTGGCCAACTGAGGATATTACCAAGCAGGGTAGCTGCTCGGTACCTCTTGGCGAGGGCTTTAATCCTTAGCGCTGGATGGGTCGTGAGAGGCCAGCTGAGGATGGCCGAGCAGGGTAGCTGCTCGGTGCCTCTTGGCGAGGGCTTCGATCCTCAGCATGAGAAGGGCCATGAGAGACCTACTGAGGATGGCCGAGCAGGGTAGCTACTCGGTGCCTCTTGGCGAGGGCTTTGATCCTTAGCGCTGGATGGGCCATGAGAGGCCTGCGAAGGATGGCCGAGCAAGGTAGCTGCTCGGTGACTCCCGGCGAGGGCTTTGATCCTCAACATAAGAGGGGCCGTGAGAGGCCTGCTGAGGATGGCTGAGCAGGGTAGCTGCTCGGTGCCTCTTGGCGAGGGCTTTGATCCTCAGCGTGAGAGGGGCCGTGAGAGGCTTGCTGAGGATGGCCGAGCAAGGTTGCTGCTCGGTGCCTCTTGGCGAGGGCTTTGATCCTTAAGGATGCCCGAGCGGGGTTGTCGCCCGGTGCCTCTTGGCGAGGGCTTTGATCCCTGGCGTTCGGCCAGGAATAACTGAGCACGGATCGTGCTAAGCGGTTGCCTCTTTCGAGGGCTTTTCGTCCTTAGCACGGGAGGGGCATGGGAGGCCTACTAAGGATGCCCGGGCGGGGTTGCCGCCCGGTGCCTCATGGCGAGGGCTTTGATCCCTGGTGGTGTGCCAGGGATAACCGAGCATGGTTGTGCTAAGCGGTTGCCTCTTTCGAGGGGCTTTTGGGTCCTTAAGGATGGCCGAGCAGGGTTGCTGCCCGACCGCCTCTTGGCGAGGGCTTTGATCCCTGGCGTTGTGAGGTAGGGAAGCTACAAGCCAAAGATAGCCGAGCAGGGTAGTCGCTCGGCTGCCTCTTGTTGAGGGCTTTGATCCCTGGCGTTGTGGGGTAGGGAAGCTACCAGCCAGGGATAGCCGAGCAGGGTAGCCACTCGGCTGCCTCTTGTTGAGGTCTTTGATCTCTGGCGTTGTGGGTAGGGAAGCTACCAGCCGAAGATAGCCGAGCAGGGTAGCCGCTCGGCTGCCTCTTGTTTAGGGCTTTGATCCCTGGCATTGTGGGTAGGGAAGCTACCAGCCGTGGATAGCCAGGCAGGGTAGCCGCTCGGCTGCCTCTTCATGAGGGCTTTGTTCCCTGGCGTTGTGGGGTAGGGAAGCTACCAACCAGGGATGGCCGAGCAGGGCAGCCGCTCGGCTGCCTCTAGGTGAGATTTAGACCACAAAGAGAGAACTCTTCTTTTTTGCAATGTTCTAACGTTCCTTTCTTGTTATTCGGATGAAAAGGACTTCTTAGAAAAAAAATTACATTGTCTTTGTGACAGGAGGGGTGTACACTCGTAGGTAGTGAGTTCGTTGGTACAGCTTGAGCTTCTCGGCGTTGTAAGGCCGCGGAAACTTGCGCCCGTCCGTGTCCTGTAAGCGGTAGGCTTCGCCGGGAAGTACCTCGGCGACGAGGAAAGGACCGTCCCATTTCGGGGGAAACTTATGCAGCCTGTCTTGATCGCCGAACTCGTTCAGCCGTAGGACCAGGTCTCCGGTCTTGAAGGAACGAGGCTTGACCCGCGCGTTGTAGTTTCGGGCAGTTTGCTGCTGATAGGCGGCAGCCCTGATCTGAGCCCGGTCCCGTTTCTCCAGCAATATGTCCAGGTTGGTCCGCAGTGCCGTGGTGTTCGCTTCGTCGTCGAAGTGTTCGACCCGGTGACTGGGTAGCCCGATTTCCGTCGGGACCATCGCCTCGGTCCCGTAGCAGAGGCTGAAAGGGGTTTCCCCAGCTGGGGTCTTCTTCGACGTGCACAGAGCCCATAAGACCCGGGGCAACTCCTCGACCCAACTGCCTTGGCGTCCCTCCAAGTGGGTCCGGAAACCCCGGAGGACATCCCGGTTGGCGACTTCGGCCTGCCCGTTGCATTGGGGGTGTGCGACCGCGGCGAATTTCATAAGGATATGATATTCGCTACAGAAATCTTTCACCTTCTCGTTCTCGAAGTTCGTCCCATGGTCGGTAATGATACACCTCAGGATGCCGAACCGGAATATCAGGTTGTTCTGCAGGAACTTGATGGTCATGGCAGCGTCCGGTTTTCTGATGAGGACGGCCTCGATCCACTTCGTGAAGTAATCCACTGCGACGAGAACATATTTGTGCCCGCTCGTGCCGGTAGGGAACTGGCCTATCATGTCCAATCCTTATTGGACAAACGGCCACGATGAGGTCAGTGCGGTTAGCTCAGTGGCCGGGAGGCGAGGTATGCTTCCGTGGAGTTGGCAGCTTTTACATCTCCGGACGAGCTTCTGGGCGTCCTCATGAATAGTGGGCTAGTAATACTCCTGGAGTAACGCCTTCTGGATTAAGGTTCGGGCCCCTTGGTGTGCGTTGCCGACCCCTTCATGGATTTCACGGAGAACGTAGTCAGCTTCGTAGGGATCGACGCACCGGAGCAGGGGCTGAGTGAAAGATTTCTTGTAAAGGTTCCCATTGCTCTAGACGAAGTGACGGGCTTTGGCTCGGAGACGGCGGGCTGCTTCCCGATTATCTGGGAGCGTGCCATCCCCTAGGAATTCCACGAGGGGCTTCCTCCAGTCTTGGTCGCCCTCCTGCGCTGCATATACATGAAGCATCATCGCCTCGTCTTCCACGCTGGGCCGGGACAAGATCTCAAAAAGGATAGATCGCTTGTTGTTGGCCGAGTAAGATGAAGCCAGTTTGCTCAAGGCGTCGGCTTGGGCGTTTAGCTGCCTGGGTATTTGCTCTACCTGGATCTCGTCGAAATTCTTCCGAAGTTTTCTTACCTCGGCCAGGTACTTTACCATTAGAGGTTCGCAGGCCTCGAAGTGACCGGTCACTTGGCCAACAATTAGGGCTGAGTCGCTGCGGATTTGAATTGTTTTCAGCCCCATCCCGGAGGCCATGCGCGGTCCGGCCAGCAGGGCCTCGTACTCCGCCGCGTTGTTTGAGGCTTTGAACCTGAGCTTTAGGGAGTACTCAATTTCTGCCCCGTTCGGGCCCCGAATGATGAGGCCGGCACCACAGCCTTCCTCGGTTGAGGACCCGTCGACGTAAATGACCCATTCTGGGACCGAGTCGGGTTTCCCCACGATTGGGTGCTGAGCCGCGAGGGCCGGCGTGGGCTCCGGCCCTTTGCTGGGGATGGTGCATTTGACGATAAAATCGACCAAGGCTTATGCTTTGATGGCCTGCCTTGGGCAGTATTTTATGTCGAACTGGGACAGCTCCCACCTCCACTTCTCTGATCGACCCGAGGATTCGGGTGAGGCGGGGATAGCCCCCAGCGGGCGCTCGGTGAGAACGAGGATAGTATGCGCATGGAAGTCATGTCGCAGCTTCCTTGAGGCCACAACGAGTGCCAAGACAATCTTCTCTATGGCTGGGTATCTCGTCTCTGCGTCTTTGAAGACGTGGCTCACGTAGTACACCGGATTTTGTGCTCCATCGACCTCTCGTATGAGCACTGAGCCTGCTTCTTGGTCGGATACCGCCAGGTATAGAGATAGCTCATCTCCCTCAACCGGTCGGGTGAGCAGCGGTGGCGTCGCAAGATGCCTTTTTAACTGGTCGAAGGAGGTCTGACACTCTTCTGACCACTCGAACCTCGGAATTTTCCTTAGAGCTTTGAAGAATGGGAGGCATTTTTCCCCAGACCTAGACATGAAGCGGCTCAGAGCGGCTACCCGCCCTGTCAGTCGCATGATCTCGACGTTGGTCTTGGGCGCGGTCATGTTGAGGATAGCGTCGATTTTTTCCGGGTTAGCCTCGATCCCGCAGTGGGAGACCATGAAACCGAGGAACTTTCCCCCGGTGACCCCGAATGCGCACTTGGCCGGGTTCAGCTTCATCTTGAACTTGCGGAGTATCTCGAAGGCCTCACACAGGTCCTTGGCATGGTCGGTCGACAAGACTGATTTGACTAGCATATTGTCGACGTAGACCTCCATGTTCCTGCCGATCTGTGGCTTGAACATGCGGTTGACCAGCCGTTGGTACGTAGCCCAGGCATTTTTGAGTCCGAAAGGCATCACCTTGTAGCAGTATACCCCCCGGTCCGTCGTGAATGCGGTGAGATCTTTGTCTGCCGGATTCATACGGATCTGATTGTAACCGGAGAAGGCATCCAGGAAGCTCAATAGCTCGTGGCCTGCCGTGCCGTCGACGAGCTGATCTATCCGAGACAGGGGATAGTTGTCTTTGGGGCAGGCCTTGTTGAGGTCGGTGAAGTCGACACACATGCGTCACTTCCCGCTTGACTTCTTGACCAGGACGACGTTCGCTAGCCATTCTGAATAGGACACATTCTGAATGAAGTTGGCAGCGAGGAACCGATCTACCTTGTCCTCAATATCCTTCTGTTTGGCCGGGGCGAAGCTTCGCTTCTTCTGTCTGACGGGTCGGGCCGTAGGATCTACCCCGAGCTTGTGGGATATAATTTTAGGGTCGATCCCCGGCATGCCAGCAGGTGCCCAGGTAAACACGTCGGAGTTGTTTCTGAGGAAATGAACCAGGTTGTCTCACTGAGGACCTGTCAGAAGCGACCCGATCTGAACGAGTCTTTCGTCGTCCCCTTCTACAAGGGGGACCGCTGTCAGAGGCTCCACTGGGGTCCCTCGGATCTCTTTTTGCTCATCTCGAGTATCCAGAGAACCCCTGATGTCACCCCCGCTCGCGACATCGTCTGCCGGCTCCTCCGATGAAGATGTTGCGGTGAAGCAAACCTTTGCAACTCGCTGGTCTCCGTAGACCCGACCTATCCCGCCCTGCTCGAGAGGGAACTTCATCGCCAGGTGGTAGGTCGATATCTGGGCTCGGAGGGAGCTCAGCGTCTGGCGGCCGAGGAGCATGTTGTAGGCCGAGAGGATTCTTGCTACGATGAATTCCACTGGCACTGTCCGCGTATGACCGACCTCTCCGACGTTGAACTGTAGAGTGATTACTCCTTCCGCCGGGATGGAGTGGTTAGTGAATCCTGAAAGGACGTGGGAGGTCGGCCTTAGGTCTGCTGCGGTGAGCCCCATGCGCAGAAAGCAGTCGTGGAAGAGAATGTCTGCCGAGCTTCCCGAGTCGACCAGGATCCTGTGCATCCCGTATTGATGGTCCCGAGCCATGATCACCAGGGGTCATTGTGGGGCAGGGATATGCTGTGAAAGTCCCCGTCGTCAAAAGTGATCGGCTCGGTCTCCCTGGCCTTCTTCCTTGGTCGGCCGTCGACCCCCGGGGCTGGAGTGGGATGCCGAGTCTCGTAGGCACTCGATGTACCCCCCGCCGTCGCGACCGTGATTTTGGACGAGCCTCGGCTCTTTTCGGTGGGGTCCTTTACGTTCCCTGGTGGGGCTGTTTTCGAGCTGCCTTGGGGAGTCTCGCGTGCCCGACCCCGTCGAAGGTGGGGGTGCCGGTCGTGCCTGCGAACAGGCGAGCTGACCGCCACCGCCTCGGAGGGGACATGGGTGCGACGAGACTCGGGGCAAACTCTCTGGCGTAAGACCTCGGAGCCAAACTTAATGGTGCCCACCGGGTTTTCGAGAACGTCGATTCGAGAAAGCCGCGGTTGTCGGAAATGATGAGGCGGCGGTCGGCAGGGCCGACGTGGACGGAGCCCTCTCTTCCCCCGTAGGGGTCCTGGTCCCGAGGCGGGGGAGCGGCGACCTGGGGATTTTGCCCCGCCGTTTGGACGCGGACGGGTGCCTCCACGAAGGATGCGAGTCGATCAATCCGGCCGGCGAGGGCGTTGATGGCATTTGGTGGAAGAGGCTCGTCTGTGCCACCATTGAGAGGGAGGCGGCGGTTGGCGCTTGGATCGTCTTGATGATCGCTCGCCATTGGAGTAAGATCGGGATGCGAACTTTTGTTTTTGTGGAATCTACTTTCCCACAGACGGCGCCAGCTGATAGAGAGTGGAATCTCCTTCAGATGTTGCTTTCCGTTGATCTGCGGATGGCTGTGATGTGTGGCTGAGATTGGATCTGGAGGCTGTCGCTCCTGAAGCGTGTAGATCTCAATGGGTTGAGGTTGTGGTTGCCGAGTTACCTGCAAGGAAGTCCCGGGATGGTTGTACCACTGGGGACCCTCCGACGATCAAGTTAGTCTAGAGATCCGAGCAGAGTAACAACTTAGTGGAGTAGAATTGGCTTACCTTGACCGTCTGAAAGAGGGGTTTAAGTAGCGGTGGCAGCAGGTGCAGCAGGCGCGAGAATCACGCCGACCGTTACGCTCCCGACGTCACGCCCGCGTGATGAATGGGACCTTCCATTAATGCGAGACAGGCTCGTTAATGAGGGATCGTGGTGGCGTGGAACGTGGGATGTGGCCGGCGGAGATCTTGCGCATGACGAGATTCGCGGGATGGCGGTTACGCCTGCAAACGGTGCTGTTGGTCGGTCGATGAGACCGAGGAAGATGACCTCGGCGGGAGAGCTCGCGGACGAACGGGAGAGCCCGCGGACGAACGGGAGAGCCGAGGTATTTAGTTTCTGCGGTAGCTCGGGAATGAGCTGTGAGGCCGAGGAGGCTAATTGTGCTGGGGTTCGGAGGCGAGCAAGCCTCGTCGGTAGGACAGGCATAGAAGCAATCTGGTTAGCCCCTGTAGGTCCTTTCTTGCATGCTCTGGGACACGTCATCTGCCACGTATCATGATCTTAAAGGTCACCGATATCGAGTATCATCACGCATCCTTCGTCAACATTCCTTTTTTTAGCAGGATCTATGTAGGTAGAGAAGACCAATAATTTTTTAGGAGTGACAAATGATATGGGATACAGCTGCTGTCATTAAATTTTCCAGACTTTTTGTCTTGGCAATATGTGCTAACGCCTCACTGGCAAATCTGTGGAAAGGAAATAAATAGTAATCAAGATTCTTGCAGACACTGAGCAGGCAAGAAAGGAAAGATAGAGTGGAATTTGTCAAATATTTACAAGCTTGAACGCCACAGAATGGTGACACGTGCTCAAGCTAGATGAATTTGGGATTCGCAAAGGTCCTTCGCGATTAAATCTTTTCTAAAGATTTTTCAAAACTCAGGGACGTGACACAATGGTACTAAAATAATACAGAAAACTAAGATATCATGGAAAGTGCATGCGTTTATTCGACTTTCTATAGAGGACAATACACAACATATATAATAGAAATTACATACTGACTTGCCCAAACAGAGCACACATAATCTAAATTGAACTAATTAATCTCTCATATCCAAACAAACTTAGGATCCTAAAACTTCAGCGAGTTCACTTCTCTGCACTTTTATTTAGTAACTAATCATATTGAATTTGTTTCTTCACGCACGATAAGCACTTGTGTCAAAAGCATTATCTGCCGAAATTTTGTCCTTGGTAACAACAAAATATTCAAAATCTCTCCCATCACTTTCCCGAGCTAGCCGCCTTTTATTATCTTCTAACATGATATAATCGTCATATATCAAAACATTAAATTTTGCAGAATTATCCAATATAATAATGTTTCCTACTCCATGAAACTTACTTCCATCCATGGAAACAAAAACATGTAATTTCGAACCACGGTCGAATAATTTCCACGAATATCTCCCTTGATAATTGGTTTCGATGAGCAAAGGATCATTTTGATTCCCAATTTGCCAATCTGGCTTCTCGTTCTGATGGCGCATTAAAACACCGAATCCATTGCTTGATGGACCATTTCTGTTTGGTTGGCTCCCATATTTAACCACCGATCTTCGCTCACCAAAATTAGTAATTTGGTGAAGGTATATATTCATCGTAATGAAATCTTTTTCTTCTTGTTCACATTTTGTATGCTCTCTTCTCTCAAAATATAGCATGCTAATTTATAGAGCTGAAGACCTTTGATTGCTTTGGTTTTATGTCATTGCTTATGTCATTGCTGACATTTTTTCTGTGAAAATAGAAGTGATGTAGCAAGGTTGACTACAGCACCCAAAAAAAAAGACCCCCTCAGTCAACATTAATATCCCCTCATAATTAGAGATGTAAATATCCCTTCAGGGTCGGTCTACACATACAGACTTGGTTTACAGTCTTATAATATCTGATAGGAGACTTAATTGAAGGTCTTAAAATAATTGATATATACAGCGAGTTAATTTAGCATAGTAGCAATTAAGTCTTGTATGGAAGTCTTGCAATTTTTAACATAATGTACATCCCCATCTAGATATAAATGACATGGGGCTATTGTGTGTGTGTGTGTGTATGTATGTATATATATAACCCTTAAACATAGAGTTTAACACCATAGAAGCGGCGTAGAGAACGGAAGGACTAGATCAGTAGTGAAATTTAAGGTAAGACCTGGTTCTTATAGATTTATATATATGTATGTAGGAGAAAATAGTTTACATGCATAGTTTGTAAAGCATGAGAAATGTAATTGGAAAAAGTCACGAGTTCAGAACTAGCAACCAACACTACACTAAAAGAAGAAGAAAGAAATATGATCGCATACTTTAGATGATATTGATTCTCTCAAGTAGAGTAATTACTGAAGAATCAAGTAAAATATTCTGCGGTTCCGGCAAAAGCTGCTCAAATCCCAATGGAACTCTCAACTAGTACAACATCTATTTGTGAGCATCCAAATGGTGTGCAAGAAGCGAATGAGTCCCATATGGATCCAACCTAGCTAAAATCAAATTATCATCTACCATAGATATTGAATTACTAGACAGACGTGTAGTTTATATCATCTCTTTAGGGATCTCATACAGAGGTCTTATTCCAGTAGTAGTTTCATAACTGGGAGGACACTAGTTCATTCTTTATGTCTCATTTATTCATTGGAAATTGATACGTCATCTATATAGGAAGAAGGAGAAGCAAGCAAGCAACATGGCGAATAACAATGTGGAGCAGTTCGACATCGATCTTAGGGGCGGTGCATTCAACGTCTACAACTATGAGCGCAAAGTGAAGATGCTCCGGCGACATTTGGCCGTGACATACGCATATCAACGCCCAGTCCTTGCTCAGATAATAAACAACAACAACAACATCAGATGGTTCGACGTCGTCCTTCATGTCGATGATGAGGCTTGGGTCCGTGTCCGGTTCCGACGAGACAACCTTTACGTGCAAGGCTACACCGCCAACGACGGCGAAAACTGGTTTGAGATCGGGAGGCGCAACGATCCGCATCTGATCGATCCGAATTCGACCATGCTAGGATACGGGCACAACTACACGCGCATGCTGGTAGCAGCTGGCTTGAACGCTACGGATCGTCTGACAGCAATGACCATCAATAGTCACGAACTAGTAACAGCCGCACGCGCACTTGCATATGCTGGAACGGAACGGCAAAGAGCGAGAGCTATGATCACCATGGCTGTGATGTTTAGCGAAGCAACTAGATTTGTTCCTATTCTTCAATATCTGATCAGGTATTTCAATGATTCAGGTGACTACTGCGTCCCGATTCCTGAATGGATAGACGACCTGGTGACTGACTGGGGAGATCTCTGTGACCTTGTTCGCGGTGTTGCTCCTTGGGCGCCTCGCACTCTGCGGATTGAAGCGCGAAGGCGCGAAGGATGGGAGGTGCAAAATGTTCGGGTTGAAACAGCTGGCCAACTGGCGCCGTATCTTGGTGTTCTGCGAAGGGCTAATTAGAGTGTGCATACATTTATGCAGATTTGGTTATCTATCTTGAAATTAATAATTTCTACCCCAAGCTGTATTGCCTTAGTTTATGTTTTTCTAGTTATAAGACGGGATCCATCTATAGAGGTCCGTCTAATAAATAAATTGGAATGGTCTCATCTCCCCTGAACTAGTAATATTGCGTCTTATTTCAGAATGATGTTCATCTCTCTTTGAATTAAATCCGTTTAGTTGCAACCTTTACAACATAAAATGGTGCTGCTGTTCAAAAATAATAATAATAATTTTCAGGTCTTAGCTTTTATCTTGACAGTATCTTCTTCCTCTGCTTCAAAGGGTTGACAACAATTGCACTTCCAAGATAAAATAATGACATGGAATAATTCTGATGTTTAAATGCACCAAAAAGTGTAAGATAACTTACAAAAGGCATGCAAGAGAGATGGAGATGATAATCCTGTAATGACTCCCAAAGTAGATGACACTGTTAACACAGCACACAGCAACCTTTCATACCAAAGACAGATTTTTTAGATGCAAGAAGTCATGGCCCTTGAATGCATGTAACAAATCTGGTACGAAGAAGTTTGATTTAACTATCTATTTCATATTTATGTCAGCAGCAACCCTTGAATATGCGACCATTATGCTCATAGTTGCAAAAACGGTGCAAACAATGACTAATCACGAGTGCTCCTCTGCGGCCATACCTAGGTACAATATGTAGATTGTGCCTAAAACGCTAATGCATTTATAGCAACATCCCTTCATCTATGGAACAAAAGTATATTGAAACTTTTCTACCTCCTCGTTTTTCAAAATGATCGAGATCAAAGTTTGCTCTCTAAGGAAAACCGTCACAATGTAGTACATAAATATTTAAGAAAAATCCAAAAATAATATGTGAAAATTGAACCTCTTACCTCTTGTTTTCACAAGTCAATCCACCGGCTGCGTTACATCCTTTTGATGACAGGTTCTATAATTCTAACAAAACAAACAAACAAAAGACATAAGATTACTTATTAATCTCTTCTTGAAAATTATGCAAAAAAAATTACATATCGCAACTTTCGGAGCTTCTTCAACATCTATTTTTTGAAAGTTACTTCGGGAGGCCTACCGATAACTTCGGTCATTGTAGTATAATTGATCGCTATTCATAATATATAAATGTAATGATATAAGGTTCAGATCATACAGTATACGCTATGCGTAAAACTTTTTCTATCCAACTCCTCCGACCACTTTCATACCCCCCTTTAGAGCTCAGAAGCTTTACAATGGTGTCATGTCATGATATCCCATGAACAAATCCACTCATGAGGTTGAGAACTTGAGACGGAGCAAGAAAAAGTTATTTTCTTTTCTTCTCTTTTTCTTTTTCTTTTATCAAAGACAGTGGAAAACCCTTCCGCATATCAATAATAAGATTCAAGGAAACGAGTAATATAGAAAATGCAGAGAATGTAAGGGGAAAAAACAGAGCACGAAAAGTATGAATCGTCCATTAATTGGTTCATAGGTTTTAGGTTGGGTGGTACTTGAATTAACATATATACCGAGGTTGGAAATGGTCTAGCTAAAATAAGATATCACAAGTTACGCAAGCCTTTAGCGCAAGCTAGTGTTAAACACAAAATTTAATAAGATAATCCCAGATATAATACTATTAGCTTAGACTTAGAGCTAATAAATTAGCTAAACCAAATGCATTAGTCTCGGTCTTGGGAGGTCTAATAATATCCTATCAACGACCTACATAACTACCATTCGAAATATGGAAATTTGTTTCTATATCCAAACTTTGAAACGGAATTATTTTAAGAGGAAAATGGGGCAGGGGTCGACTGCAGCAACCTCGCTGCGGGTGCATGACCCAGCCCCAACTAAACACAGGGAACCCCCCCCCACACACACAAACACATGTTTTACCCTCCTCGGTGCAGCATCGACCATGGTGCCATTAGCCTGTTATTTTAATCCCATCAATTTTCAAATTTGAGGGAAAAACAAATACAACTTCTATGTATTATAGAGACGGGTACCTATTTAACATTCCAATTGTACCCTTAGTTGTATTTTACATAGAAATTGTCTATATCCCCATAATTGAAAAATGGTTTATTTTAAACCCACAAGTTTCATGACTGTCAAATACCCCAAAATATTATTGAAATCTAGAAATACCGATCGGAAAGAAAAATATATATATATGTTATGAATTTGGATAAAATGTTAAACTACAAAAAAAAATTGTCATGATTGTTAAAACAATGGTAAGAATTAATTAAATGTGTTTGTGTAATATGTGAAGATTCAGTGATATATGTTATGGTTCTGTAAATATTAATAAAATTAATGAAGCATGTCATTATTTGGTTAGCTACGTTAAAATTCATTGAGAAATGTGATTATTTCTTCATCCAATCTCTCTCTCTCTCTCTCTCTCTCTCTCCCCCCCCCCCCCCACCCCCCCCCTCCATGCCCTGACTCAATCTTGAAATCGATTTTCAATAATAAAATTTCTCATAAACTCTTAGATCTCATCTGATTTCTTATGAGTATTTGTTCTTCTCTTGGGATTGATAAATCTTGAGAGGTTTTTTATTGTAAATGTCGAGAATACTTTAATTTTATGAATTTAGGGTTTTTTGAATTGGAAACTTATGCAAGGGAAGAGCATACATTGATGAGAATGAATACAAGAGTAGAGGAAACGAACAAGAAATGGGGAAAAAAGAGCAAATCCAAAGAGCAAATGAATAATAATAGAGCTAAAATGTGTTCTCAAATGAGTTTTAGATGAAGAAGAAATATAGAATTGCCAATTAATAATTAAATACAGTGGAAAACATTGAATGCTTATGTTGAGATAAGAGTATGGGTTCTAAGATTAAATGAATGTCAAAATATTGTTAAATAAATGGGTGCAAAAGTATAATACTAAACTTGACTTGAGATAGGTCCTAAAATATTTCATATACATGCCAAATATACTAGACCTGACACTATATGTCTTTGCTCAGCTATATGCGGGTCCAAAATATCAAACTTGACTTCATCTGGTCTTACAAAATTTGATGGAGTACATATAATATTAGCCAGACTTGAGATGAGGTCTTATAATATTTTATCAATGTACCATTCCCAACATATTAATGAATTGACTTGACTTGATGAGGGCCTATTCATTTTATAGTTGATCAGCACACTGGTCCGAGCCTTAGCCGATCATGCACCACTGAATTTATTCAGTGGAAACAAAACATAGTAGACTTGACTATGCTTCCATATTAACGGAAAGACTTGTCTTGAGGTCTTATAATAATTGATAAAGTTTTCGCGATTAGCTTCATTATAAGATTTTTATATACAAGTGAAAGCCAATGGTGCATAGCCTAAGCAATGGCGTCATCAATGAGAACTGGAAACTTGAGGGGTGCATGCTGTAAAGAGACCGGTATGCGTCCGAACTCTCTATAAATTGAACACCACTCCTTGCATTATTTCCAATACAAAAAGAAAGGAATTAAGCAGAGTGTCACAGAGTTAAGATATGGGTGTGTGGTGCTATAACGTTAATAACGTAGGAGATCAATCCACAGTGGCTACCTATGGAGCTTCCGGGGAAAGGTATAGTGTTTTGGAGAAGTACTAAAAAGGAGACTCCAGATTGGTGCATTGGCTACGACTACGATCCTTTGACTGTCAAAACCAAAGCGAGCGATCATGAGTTGACATGGAGAATTTATGACGCTGGCCAATGGAAACTATTCTCTTCTTGTCGACGAAGAGACGAACAAATATCGTGAGCTAGGATACATTCATGTCTTGCGTAACTACGGACAGTTCAATGTTTGGGCATGTAACAATAGTATTGTGATTGAAAGCAATAACGAGAGATTAGGAAGAGCCAAAGATAAGGAGAAGTATAGGTTTTTTCTAGTTACGGAGGATTGAATCACTGAGAGTAATGATCCTGCATGCATGATTAGTTACATGTTTGATTATAATTAATCTTGTGACTCCCAGTTACTATGTTATAATTATAATAATAGGAGAGCAGAGTTGGATGGCTATGTGATTGTTCCTCTCCTAACCATATTGTGTGAGTGTATATCGCTTCTGCCAATTTACTAGTTCCCTTTAAATCGTGTTTAATGTAGTGAATAATATTCAAATAATAAAGATTTGTCTCCGATTTGTATGAAGTTAATTTACATAGTAGTACGTATTGCTTATTACCTATTAGTGAGGGGAAGTAAATGAACGCTAGTTTAGACAAAAAGAATATTGTTGTGTTCAGATTAATCTTTGCTAGATCTAAGCCCGGTGGCTTGAAGCAGTAACCAATGACACAAAGTCGAGGCAAAAGTGAGCCAATGGCGCATAAGTGTTTGCACAAGGCATTGGTGAAGTGGTGAAGAGCTACGCGGACTGCGTTTGGTGCAGAGCCGCATGTGCATTTGGCAGAGAAGCGGTCAGAAGTAGGGTGATGTGCAGATCTGCTGCTGCATGGTTGCACGGTACTGGTTGTTGGATATTTGACCAAGATTAAAATTAAATACTACAAATTATGCAACCAAAGCATGTGAGTACACCATAATTAAGAACAGAGTTTTGTGATCCCTTGCAGAATGAGTCTCGGTGCACAGTCGATGATGATCTCCTCTTCAGGATACTTCGAGCATTGTTGAGAATTGATGATTAGAGGTTATAATAGGGTCTTTTGTGGTTGATGATTAGAGGTTATGAAGCCGTGCTGGTGTTGAGAATTGATGCACTGTTGTTGTTATTGTTGGTGGAAATAGAAAGCTATAGGTGTTCAAAATCAAATGCCAGGTTAGTGGACTGCTTCTGGCTGGTTTCATGGCACGGCCATTCTGCAATTGAGATGCGGCACCACGAAGGAAAAAATATGAGATGTTAAATTATATAAATTATGATCCTTGGAAGCATTATTTCTACTATGCGCAACCCAACAACAGGACACTAGCCTTGCACTGTCACTGTGCTCTCTAAAGTGAGTTAACCAGTTTCCTCAGAGGCTCGCAGAGGGAAAAAATCAACCAAAAAAAAGTAGTATCATGCATGCCCCAAAAGCAAGCGTGCACAAAGGGAGGGGGGGGGGGCTGCAATCTTTTGGAGCTTATTATAGTTTACAGTTCGGGTAGTCCTTTTATAAGTGTAATGTGAAGGTATGGGTGCATAATAAAATGGGATATTTACCAAAAACTAGTTTAACACTTTTACAAAAAACCACCGTGGTTTACTTTTGGACAAAAAACCACCATGTGGTTTCACACTTTTATGAAAAACCAACTTATGGTTTCCAGAAAACCAAATACTGGCAACTTGTTGGGCTATTCTTGAAATATACCCATATTTGGCATGCATATGACTTATTAAAGTAATTTTATACGCAAAATACCCTTCGCACCTTGTGGTTTTGAAAAATAACTTTTTTGTTTGGTTGCAGTAAAAAAGAGGATGAGAAAGGTATTTCGGGTATAGAGATACGTTTACAAGTCATGTGTATGTCACATGTGACTATATTTCATGAATATCTTAAAAAATTAGCAGTATCGGATTATTTTTCGAGACCCTGGGTTGGCTTTTTGTAAAAATGTGAAACCACACGGTTGTTTTCTATCAAAAAATAAACAACATGGTGGGTTTTCATAAAAGTGTGAAACCACATGGTGATTTTTGGTAAATATCCCAAATAGAATTAAGAAAGTGTTGTATATATAAGAAGAGTTCCAAATCTGTGGTATATGCTCATCTTAGTGGTTATGCAATGATCATAAGATTCACAATATAGCCTATCTGTCACCTATGTAAAAGAGACCTATTCTCTTTGGAAAAAACCAATGTGCCATTAAGAACAATGATTTTGGCTGCTCCATCAGTCCATCTTTTCCCCTTTTTTCTTTCATATACATAAAAATTTCATGGAATATGTTTTGCTTCGCTATTGACTATATTTATGCCTTAAAGTTGAACATAATTCTATATAGCAAATATATCATCTCTTCCCCTTCTTTTAGACCTCTTCATGGTGTATGAGAACATGGAAGATGCCAACCGCTCATCTATATGGCAAACCTGTCTCTTGTCATAGTTTTTGAGCAAGAATTTGTCGCTTATTTGCTGTGGTTTGACGTCAAGTCGACAACCGGTCATAAAACTTTCCCAGATCTTCACTGAAGCTTTGCTTTATAGCCGACCCCATTTTGATGGGGAAAGGATTAGATCATGATGATGATGATGATGATGATGATGATGGCACGTAACAATTTCATGAGTTTTCTACATCTACACCGATGCAGTCCACTACCATGTACAAAATTATAACGAAAACGAATATAAAAAAGAACAATGCTTGAAATGAATCCATTATCTCAAATAAGTTTAAATTCCAAAATGATAAATTTCAATCACTTAATGATATTCGAGTGAGAGATTAGGTACTTTTAGAGCAATACTCCTACACATATTTACATGATTACATCGTATCGTCCCTCGATATATATGTCCATAGATGGCCTTACTTTTTTGGTTTTAACATGGTCTAAAATTTCGGTGAAAATCTAAAAAGTGCATCCAGCTCACTAGCAAATCAAGATTAGTAAACTGCATAATTACAAATTCAACAAAATTAATTTCAAAAGGAGTAGATGATTACCGATTGCAATTGTGTTTTCCAAATTTCATATCAATTAGATCGTCCATTCTGGTCTTCCCCCATTTCAGTTCATCCCTTTAGCTCCAAATTTATTAGTCTTTCAAGGGCTGAATTTGCAAATGTATTATACATTTCGAAATGACATCATATGCTTCAAGTGTAAAGAAAATTAAGCAAAAAAAGGGGGCACTTTTGCTCTGAAAGCAAACACCAAGAACGTATTGTAATGCTAAATGGAAGTAGCAAAAATTCCACAGAAAATGAAATTTGAGTAAAATTCGCACCGTTGTTAAACTGGATCCAAGGTCACGATCGCTGTTGGATCCGTCGGTTTCTCATTCGCATCCGATAAGCTCCTTCCCTCTAAGCACGCTAAGGATCCGATTAAAAATCAAGGGAGGCAAGGGTTTTAAGGGGAGGTAGCGGGGCTATCAATTAATTTATTTCAGATTTTATTGTCGAGTTATGATTGGGACAATTTTTGGGAATCAGCAGGTTTTTATTTTTAAATAATAGCAAAAATGTCGTTGGGTTAAAAATATTTAGCAATATGATGCTTTTTGTGTGATTAAGGAGAATTAACAATTTTTAAGTAAAACCGTATTTTTAAAATGCAGTTTTAGACTTTGCTACAAATCTTAATAGACTGTAGGATACATGACAAAATCGTTTGTGCGAAATCAAAAATCGCACTTTAAAAGCGCGTTTTTAGTTAAAAACTGTTAATTCTCTAAAAATTCCCAACCAACGTTGTATTGCTAAATATTTCTAACCCAACACCATTTTGCTAGTTTTTTTTAAAAAAAACGGATAACTCCCCAAAATTGTCTGCATGCAAGAGCGAGATGGGTAGGGGCAGGAATAGGTGGTGTTGGAATAAATTTGAATTAATGAGAATAATAAATTAAGGGGAATGTAATTGCAAAATATTAGATGGATGGATGACATATTTGTGGTTAGATTCCATAGATGAAATTAGTTGTCATAATTGGAACTTTGGAAAGATACCTTGTGTATTGTTGGTTTCCGTAGTTAACAATATTGACTTAATTAATTAAATGAAGTTAGTGGAAGTTGGAAAGCGTGGTTGTCTAATGCAATTAATGGAGGGCTATTTAGTGCATGTTAAATGCATTTAGTGGAAGCTGAAAAGTAAGTCTGTTTAATACAACTGATTGATGGCTATTAAGTGCATGTTAACTGCCTTTAGTGGAACCTAAAAAAGTCTGGCTGTTTAAAGGAGGGCTATTGAATGTAGTTAGTGAAAGATGTAGGCTATTGAACTCCTTCCTGTGCACCTATAAATAGGTTCATTTCTTATTCCAAATATACGGAGAAAAAAGACAGAAAAATACAATCTCTTTTCTGAGTTTTCTAGTTTCGAGTTCTAAAATTTAGGCTATCTAAAATAGCTTTCGAAGTGCTGGCTGCAAGTGCGCTGTTGACTGGAGCTATATGATCCTACGAAGAATATTGCAGTACTCAGCGTAACAGATTTATGGGGCAATATTTTCTTTGTAGGGTGTTTTTCGTCACCCTATTGAGATGGGAATACGCACGCGCTTGTCAGGCGTACTACAGATTCTCCCTGCCCAGGATAAGCGGGGGTTTATTGATTGTGGGTATCCGAATTTCCGGCAGCCGCGGACTAAGCTGCCGTTAATTACCCCTCGCCTTTGGAGCGAGAGAACCTCCGATTGACGGGTCAAGCTGATCATGCGAACTCAATGTGCACGTGGGCGCTCGGGTGTTGGCGCGGACGCTTTGGGCGCTCGGGCGCTTTGGACGCTCGTACGCTGGCGTTTTGGGCGCGAGCGCTTCACGTGCCCGGCACGTGGGCACTAGTGTCTCACGTGTCCGGCACATGGGCGCTCGGGCGCTGGCGCTTTGGGCGCTAGGCGCCGGCGAACAGAAAGGGCTTTTGGCCCTGAAAATAGGAGTTAAACTCTAAAAGATCTGGATTTGGAGTTGAACTCCTAAAGGATCTGGATTAGAAGTTAAACTCTTTTGAGAATTTGGGTCTTAGAGTTGATGTCACGCCCCGGTTCCCAGTGTACGGCGAAGTGGACGCGACGAGGTCCGCTACGTATGTACTCAGAAGTACATACGCTAAGCGTAGCTAAGCAATATAAATACACAAGAGACAAGAGTATAAAAAGAACAGCAACTTTTATTTATTAACATTCTTTGTACAATACATGGAAAGGAAAATACAACTGAAATAAAGATGCCTAAACAGTGGCATAAAAGGAAAAGGAAAGTACTGAAAAGAAAAGTGTACAATGAAATTATACTGCTGGGTCGTCGGCAAATTGCTCCAAGTCTTCTTCTGTTGGCTCTACTTCTGCCGGGTCTAAGTCACCTGACGACATTCAAAGAAGAGAGAACAGAATGTCGTCATCGAACAGATCGCTCGGTAAGTCCCAAAGGTAAGAGGGAAGTAGAGAAGACGGAATAAGAAGATACATTTTTACAGTGTAAACTATTGTTGTAATGTTATGTAACGCTGTTGTTTGTAGCTTGGTACAGAAGAATGCCAGTGTATACGAGGGGAGTCTCACTTGCCAGAGACTAAGGCACGTGTAGTACAAGGAACCGTTATGCCACGGTACAACAGCAATGGGATTCATGTTAGATGTATTAATCTGACCACCTCGTGCCACCTTTAACATCTTCTGTACCAATCTACCCCTTAAACCCCGTAGTGTTTTTAACAGTATTGTTATCTTGTAAAATTGTATTGATTGTAAGATTGATTAACCGACTGTCCGAAACCATGATATCAGGAAATGGTTATAACCGTAGAGTCATGTAACTGGAATACTGGGAAACATGTTAAAGGAATATGTCCATGGTTCGGTTCAGTCAGGTTATATAGATTGTTAACTGGATCCTGGGATTCATGTATTCATCTTGAGTTGAAATATACAGAATATAGATTGACTTGAATCATATTCAAGTCAGAAATAGTCAGACTCTAACCCGAGTCAGACTAAAAGAAAGATAATTTGAAGTTCTATATTTGTTAGGGGCCTTATTGTAATTTATAAAACTTGAGGAGGTTTATTGTAAAAAGTAATACTGTATAGTTTTCAAAATACACCTCAAGTAATTATTATTCGTCTTTATAGTTATAATGAGTGTAAATTTTATTTGTGTTATTCTAGTGAATATATCCTAATAAAAGTATTAATTTATTTATTTGAAATTCATGGTATTTTAATGTAACTTTTAATCCTGTAATTTTTAGAAAAAAAGTGGAAACTTTATCTTATGATAAAATAGGTGTTTAAATGATAATTATATATATATTAACACATGAATAATTTTAAATAAATATTTTATTTTCCCAAAATCCCATTTTTCTTAAATGCCGTATTTTAAACCTTTCGAGACCGAATGCTCCTTGCGGAGGTCTGAATCTCGCACTACTAGACCGCGGGTGCACGATGAACCGTACTATCCCTAACGGGTTCCCCAAAGTGGGTTGTAGTGGCACTTTGCTTAGGTTTAACAAATACTATTCATTTAGGAAAACGGTTTTATAAATAAAAGGTATTTATTTGTAAAAGAGTATAGTTTTCTGTATTTTAGTTTCTAGGGTTTCCTAAGCCAACTAGCCTATTTCTAAGGGTCTAAACGACAAGTCATTAGAAGTCTCAAATCGCCTCTTCACCGCCAATTGTGGCCAGGTAAGTACAAGTGAGGAGGGAGGGATCCGCTCACGAATCGTGAGACGGGCCTTTTAAAGTTACCCAAGCTCACTTGCCTAGCCTAGACACCACAAAGTCAGTTTAGATAAACGATCGATATCCATGACATATCGTATGTTCATTTTATAAAAGATTTTATTTAGAAATGTTTACAACTTAAAGCTTTCAAGAAAAAATTATAAAGAATATGGTATTTTAGTGAAAAGTCCTGTAATTTCGTATTCTATGTTTTGACGTTTATCAATTAAGGTTATATTTGTGTGTGTGCAGAGGTAGTTCATTACCTCGTGACTTATTTTAAGTTCTAATGAAGTTTAGAGGTAAAACATGATATATTAAACTTAAAGGTATTAAAGCGCAAGAATACGGTATTTGAAAACGTTATCATTTTATTTGTGAAATTTCATTGAAATTGATTTCTACAAGTTTAGTGATCAAGATAAACATATTTAGGAGTGAGGGATTTATTTAGAACAATAAAAACAAACTTTATGGTATTTTTATGAAAAGAATACGGTTTTACAAGAAAGCTATCATTTCATGTGAGAAACTTTGTTTAAATTGGTTTCTATGTGATTAATAGTCATCATGTATATGGGTAGGTATCATGGATTAGATGACAAGTGGAATTTTGTAGAAAAACCGAATCGGAAATCGGTTTGTTCCGATTTCCGTCGGGTTTCATATTTCCGTATTTTAAGAAATAGAAAAGAGAGAGAGGGATGGGACTAACGGGTTTTAAGCTCTTCTAAAGAGTAAAGAGAACTAGGGAGAAAGACCGAGGGGTGGTTTCGTCGCCGGTTGCTTCAAAGCACGTCGCCGGAATTCCGTCAGAATCTCGTCGGAGCTTCGCCGCGAACTTGTTTTCAAAGCACACACTTCTTGGAAAACTTTTGAGAGAGTGGCTCAAGATTTTGGGGATGAGAGGATAGTGTGTAGGGTTGGTATTTATAGGGTTAGGGTAGATGAAAAGTTAAAAATAAAAATGTGATAAAATGTAATAAAAATGTATTAAAAGTGGAGTAATTGGGGTTTTTTAAGAGCTCTGGAAGTGGTATGAGGCTTAAACTTTGCAGATGCGTAGGGAATATGAAAAGACACAACTTTCATGTTGTGACCATCGCCGGAATCGGCCGAATCGGGGGTGACTCGGCCGTGACTCGGTTGGATCACTGAGTCGGCCAAGTCAAGGCTGAGTTGGCCGATTCCCGACCGAGTCCGGTGGCCTGGATCCCCTCCGACGGTTCATCTAACTCCTGCAAGTGTTACATGTTTGGGTGTAGTAGGGTTTTTGTGAGATATGCACGTGTAAACTCTTGGTATTCTAAAAGTTTTAAAAAAATCAATATTAAAAATAATGCGGGGTATGAGATTTGAACTCTGGTGGCTTGGTTCAGCAGTGCAAGGTATTACCAATGAGCTACAAGCTCCTTCTTGTAATTATTATAGAGAGATAGATATTTAAAGTGTTATCAGCAACATTAATACTCCAAGTATACTTCAAATTTAATTCAAATTTAAGTATCAAAAATTGGAGTTGTTACAATCTACCCTCCTTACAAAAATTTCGTCCTCGAAATTTACAACTTTTATTTGAGAACTAGTTTACAAAAAGGTGCGGATTTCTTGCACGCATATCATCTTCCCTTTCCCACGTGGATTCTCCTGGAGTGTATTTTCTCCACATTACCCGGACTAAGTTAACTTTCTTGTTCCGAAGTGTCTTCACTTTTCTATCCAAAATTTCCACAGGTTATTGCTCACAAGACAAGTCGGGCTGTATAGTGAGCTCGGAATGATCAAGTACATGGCTGGGGTCACTCACATACCTTCTGAGTTGAGATATGTGGAACACGTTATGCACTCCTTCCAATGAGGGTGGAAGCGCTAAACGGTACGCCACTTCACCGACTCGTTCGAGTATGTCGAACGGTCCAATGTATCTCGGACTTAGCTTACCCCGTCTTCCAAATCGGATCACTTCGTGGTTCGGAGATATCTTCAAGAATACATGGTCTCCTGCCTGAAACTCCAAGTGTCGTCTCTTTGCATCAGCCCAATGTTTCTGTCTATCTTGGGCTATGCGCATTCTTTCATTGATAGTACGAACCACATCAACGGTCGCTACTATCATCTCTGGTCCAAGGAGTTCCCTATCTCCGATGTCGTCCCAACTTAATGGTGATCGACACTTCCTTCCATATAATGCTGCAAAAGGTGCCATTCCTATACTTGCTTGGTAGCTGTTGTTGTATGCGAACTCCACAAGGTGCAGGTGATCTTCCCACGATCCTTTGAAGTCGAGCATACATGCTCTGAGCATCTCCTCCAAGATCTGAATAGTTCGTTCCGACTGACTATCTGTTTGTGGATGATAAGCCGTGCTGAAGTTCAGACTTGTTCCCAAGCTAGCTTGCAGACTCTGCCAAAATTGCGATCGGAACCTGGTGTCATGATCGGAGACAATGCAGACCGGTACTCCATGAAGTCTCACAATTTCCTGTATGAGTTCATGGGTATTAGAGATAGTACATTATGACGATTTTTTAAATCTAATTTAGATTATTACCTCCATGTACTTCTTCGCTAGTGTCTCAGTTGATTGGCCAACTCGAAATGGGATGAAGTGAGCCGACTTTGTGAGTCGATCCACAATGACCCAAATCGCATCGTTACCTTTTGTGCTGCGAGGAAGGGCAGTTACAAAGTCCATCGTGATATGTTGCCACTTCCATACTGGGATTGGTAACGGTTGAAGTAGTCCAGCTGTCCTGTGATGTTCAGCCTTTACTTGCTGACACACCAAACATTTTGCGACGCTTCTGGCTACTTCATGCTTCATTCCATGCCACCAATAATTCTGACGTAGATCTTTGTACATTTTGGTACCTCCAGGATGTACTGAATAGGGAGAGCTGTGAGCTTCTTTCATTAACTCTTCCCGAACAGGACCCTTTGGTACACACAATCTGCTGCCGTATCTTAAAGATCCGTCTTCATGGATGATGAAATCTGTTCTGAGTCCATTCTCCACTTGTTCTCTGATCTTTTGCAACTTAGCATCGCTGGCTTGTGTTGCCTTGATCTGATTGACAATGGTTGATTGAACTTGTAGATTCATCAAACTTGAAACATCACCTGGCATGACTAGTTCGATCTCCATCTGGTGTAGGTCTTGCTGAAGCTTCCACTGGGCGGCGAGATTCGTTGCTAATGGTTGGCGACTAAGAGCATCAGGTACTACGTTCACCTTTCCTGGATGATATTGCAAATTGATGTCAAAGTCCGCCATGAGTTCTAACCATCTTTTCTGCCGCATATTCAACTCCTTCTGAGTAAACACATACTTCAGACTTTTATGATCTGTGTAGATGTTCACTCGTTCACCAAGTAAGTAGTGGCGCCAAATTTTGAGAGCAAAAATGACGGCTGCCAACTCCAGATCATGTGTCGGATAATTGCGCTCATGAGTCTTCAGTTGTCTTGAAGCATAAGCTACAACCTTACCGTGCTGATGTAGAACACATCCTAGTCTCTTACCGGATGCATCGCAATGCACTTCGAATCCTCCAGATTGATCCGGTATTACGAGAATAGGTGCAGATGTCAGTCTTGACTTGAGTTCTACGAAAGCTTGCTCGCATGCTTCTGACCATACAAATTCTTCATCTTTTCGTGTGAGCTTGGTCAGGGGTGTTGCTATCTTCGAAAAGCCTTCAATGAATCTTCTGTAATATCCAGCTAATCCCAAGAAACTCCGAATATCCTTCACTGATTTTGGCGTAGGCTATTCGCTGACTGCTGAAACCTTTGCTGGATCCACAGAAATTCCTTCTCCTGATACGATATGTCCAAGAAAACCAACTTGATTTAGCCAAAACTCGCACTTGCTGTACTTGGCATAAAGCTTATGTTGTCGAAGAGTTTCCAGGACAATTCGTAGGTGCTCCGCATGCTCTTTCCGATTCTTAGAATATACCAGGATGTCGTCGATGAAGATGACAACGAACCTGTCTAAATATTCCCGGAAAACTTGGTTCATAAGATTCATGAAGATTGCTGGTGCATTGGTCACTCCAAATGGCATTACTAGAAATTCGTAATGTCCATAGCGAGTTCTGAAAGCTGTTTTGTGAATATCAGCTTCCTTGACCTTCACTTGATGATAACCTGAACGAAGATCTAGTTTAGAGAAGACACAAGATCCACTTAGCTGATCGAATAAATCGTCGATGCGCGGAAGTGGATATTTGTTCTTTATAGTAACTTCGTTCAAGGCCCTATAATCGATGCACATTCTGTATGAACCTTCCTTCTTCTTTACCAGTAGTACAGGTGCTCCCCAACTTGAAGTGCTGGGACGAATCCATCCTTTCGCCAGTAATTCGTCCAACTGTGTTCGAACTTCCTTCAAACCTTCCGGACTTAGTCTATAAGGTGCTTTGATCACTGGTTGTGCTCCTGGTACTAAGTCAATACAGAATTCAAGAGCTCGATCGGGAGGCAAACCTGATATATCGTCAAGGAATACATCATCGAACTCTCGAACTACCTCCGATCTTGATTCTTCCTCTGCTTGAGCTGCTTCAACTATTGCTTCTCTTGGCTTCGCTTTGTAAGTACTTGGTTCCAGTGTACGATCTCCACTCTTGAAATAGAAGACCGGATAATCTGGAATCTCAAATACTACCCTCCTTTGACGACAGTCGATGGTAGCATAAAAGGTTCCAAGACAATCTATTCCTAGAACCACATCGAAGTTCGGTATGTCCAGTACCTTGAAGTCAGCATAAAACTCTCGACTGCAGACGATGACTGGACACATGCTATATCCCATAGTTGCCTTTAGAACACCATTTCCGGAACTGATATTCCAGCTGGATACAAGCGGTGAGACTGGAATCGCATGGGTTTGGACAAACCGTTGCGACATAAAGCAATGGGATACTCCAGTATCAAACAGTGCAAGTGCAGGTAGTGAAGCTACTAGGATTGTACCTAAGGTATATGGGATAGGTTTTAGGTATACGGAAAGTGTGTAGATAAACAAGACTAAAAGATAAGTTTGAGAAGGAAAGTTTACCGGTAATGACTTGGCCAGTGGCCCCAGCTTCTTCCATAGACATCATGAAAGCCTGGCGCTTTGGCACATTCCTCCTGGCCTGAGGAGCATTCCTCGGAACGTTCCTTTGAGCTTGATGGAACTGTCGAGGAGGTGGTGCAGCTTGTGGTCCCCTGGGTGGTGCAGGCAGTGCAAGTCTGGGAGCAGGTGCCTGAAGAGCTGGTCGCTGCTGATAAGTATTTACTAGCCTGGGTGCAGCAACTGGGTTCTGTCTTTGGGGACAAGACCCAATACCGTGAGTAGCTGAACCGCAGATTAAGCAGAGGCGGTTGGCTCGATGGCAGTCCTTCATCATATGTCCAGTTCTCTTGCAGTAGGTGAAAAAGGCTGGGCTAGGACGATGGGTTGGTACTCCAGGTTGCCTTGGCACGAAAGGAGGTCTGGACGAGGCTCCACCTGCCATCTGATTGGCAGGGTGTTTGACTCCAGCAGACTGAGGTCTGCCCCTCTCTTTTATCACTGCCTCATAACTGCGGGTAGCTTCTAAGGCTTCCTCGTGAGTCAAAAACTTTCCTGTGGCTAGAGCAGCCTTAATCTCTGTGTCCAAACCTTACTGAAAGCGACGGGCTCTGATCTCGTCCGTCGGTATCAGGTGTGCCGCGAATCTGTTTAAAGATTGTGTTAGCTGTGTAGTATGTGATAATTAAAATGGAACTATTGTGACATATCTTACCAGCTCAACATAGTGAATTCAGCGTCGTATTCATCTACCGATTTGTCCCACATTGATCCTTGCTGTAGATGAATAAACTGCTGCTCCATTGCAAACCTGGCAGTCACAGGGAAATATTTCGCGTCGAACTTCTCGCGAAATGTCTTCCACTCAATTGGCTGTACCAGACGGGTTTCTTCCGCCTTCCACCAATTGCGAGCATTATCCGTGAGCTGTAGCTTCGCTACTCGGACCCAAGCGTGGTCTGGCACTTGAGCTGCTGCCAGATCGTCTTCGATACTTTGTGCCCATTCTTCCGCTTCAAGAGGGCTTCCTTTACCAGAGAACTGCTTTGGGTGCAAAGCTCTGAATTGCTTTACTCCCGGTGCATCGGTCTCAGGACGATTCAAAAGTTGTTGTTGTCCCTCGAGAAGACTGCGGATCGCCTCAAATAGCATCGTTTGCTCAGTGGGTGGTGCAGGAACAACTGGTGTGAGAGGTAGTGCTGGAGGGGTGTTGTTGACGTTAGTGCTGGTGTTGTTTGGGGAATCCATGACCTTGAAGAAAAATTTGGGTTAGGAAAGATTCAAATATATGAAATGATAAGATTCAAAGAATAGAGACTTGCAAGATTCAAGGAATATGAATTGTAAAGAATGTTTTAGTTGCTGGTTCTTGTGTTATATTGCTTAGGTTGTTCACGCAGACCAGAACTGCATGACAGGGATTCATACAGCTCTGACCTGCATGGGCCACCAACAAAACCTGTCACGTCCCGGTTCCCAGTGTACGGTGAAGTGGACGCGACGAGGTCCGCTACATATGTACTCAGAAGTACATACGCTAAGCGTAGCTAAGCAATATAAATACACAAGAGACAAGAGTATAAAAAGAACAACAACTTTTATTTATTAACATTCTTTGTACAATACATGGAAAGGAAAATACAACTGAAATAAAGATGCCTAAACAGTGGCATAAAAGGAAAAGGAAAGTACTGAAAAGAAAAGTGTACAATGAAATTATACTGCTGGGTCGTCGGCAAATTGCTCCAAGTCTTCTTCTGTTGGCTCTACTTCTGCCGGGTCCAAGTCACCTAACGACATTCAAAGAAGAGAGAACAGAATGTCGTCGGCGAACAGATCGCTCGGTAAGTCTCAAAGGTAAGAGGAAAGTAGAGAAGACAGAATAAGAAGATATATTTTTACAGTGTAAACTATTGTTGTAATGTTATGTAACGCTGTTGTTTGTAGCTTAGTACAGAAAAATGCCAGTGTATACGAGGGGAGTCTCACTTGCCAGAGACTAAGGCACGTGTAGTACAAGGAACCGTTATGCCACGGTACAACAGCAATGGAATTCAGGTTAGATGTATTAATCTGACCATCTCGTGCCACCTTTAACATCTTCCGTACCAATCTACTCCTTAAACCCCGTAGTGTTTTTAACAGTATTGTTATCTTGTAAAATTGTATTGATTGTAAGATTGATTAACCGACTGTCCGAAACCATGATATCAGGAAATGGTTATAACCGTAGAGTCATGTAACTGGAATACTGGGAAACATGTTAAAGGAATATGTCCATGGTTCGGTTCAGTCAGGTTATATAGATTGTTAACTGGATCCTGGGATTCATGTATTCATCTTGAGTTGAAATATACAGAATATAGATTGATTCAAGTCAGAAATAGTCAGACTCTAACCCGAGTCAGACTAAAAGAAAGATAATTTGAAGTTCTATATTTGTTAGGGGCCTTATTGTGATTTATAAAACTTGAGGAGGTTTATTGTAAAAAGTAATATTGTATAGTTTTCAAAATACACCTCAAGTAATTATTATTCGTCTTTATAGTTATAATGAGTGTAAATTTTATTTGTGTTATTCTAGTGAATATATCCTAATAAAGATATTAATTAATTTATTTGAAATTCATGGTATTTTAATGTAACTTTTAATCTTGTAATTTTTAGAAAAAAAGTGGAAACTTTATCTTATGATAAAATAGGTGTTTAAATGATAATTATATATATATTAACACATGAATAATTTTAAATAAATATTTTATTTTCCCAAAATCTCATTTTTCTTAAATGCCGTATTTTAAACCTTTCGAGGCCGAATGCTCCTTGCGGAGGTCTGAATCTCGCACTACTAGACCGCGGGTGCACGATGAACCGTACTATCCCTAACGGATTCCCCAATGTGGGCTGTAGTGGCACTTTGCTTAGGTTTAACAAATACTATTCATTTAGGAAAACGGTTTTATAAATAAAAGGTATTTATTTGTAAAAGAGTATAGTTTTCTGTATTTTAGTTTCTAGGGTTTCCTAAGCCAACTAGCCTATTTCTAAAGGTCTAAACGACAAGTCATTAGAAGCCTCAAATCGCCTCTTCACCGCCAATTGTGGCCAGGTAAGTACAAGTGAGGAGGGAGGGATCCGCTCACGAATCGTGAGACGGGCCTTTTAAAGTTACCCAAGCTCACTTGTCTAGCCTAGATACCACAAAGTCAGTTTAGATAAACGATCGATGTCCATGACATATTGTATTTTCATTTTATAAAAGATTTTATTTAGAAATGTTTACAATTTAAAGCTTTCAAGAAAAGATTATAAAGAATATGATATTTTAGTGAAAAGTCCTGTAATTTCGTATTCTATGTTTTGACGTTTATCAATTAAGGTTATATTTGTATGTGTGTAGAGGTAGGTCATTACCTCGTGACTTATTTTAAGTTCTGATGAAGTTTAGAGGTAAAACATGATATATTAAACTTAAAGGTATTAAAGCGCAAGAATACGGTATTTGAAAACGTTATCATTTTATTTGTGAAATTTCATTGAAATTGATTTCTACAAGTTTAGTGATCAAGATAAACATATTTAGGAGTGAGGGATTTATTTAGAACAATAAAAACAAACTTTATGGTATTTTTATGAAAAGAATACGGTTTTACAAGAAAGCTATCATTTCATGTGAGAAACTTTGTTTAAATTGGTTTCTATGTGATTAATAGTCATCATGTATATGGGTAGGTATTATGGATTAGGTGACAAGTGGAATTTTGTAGAAAAACCGAATCGGAAATCGGTTTGTTCCGATTTCCGTCGGGTTTCATATTTCCGTATTTTAAGAAATAGAAAAGAGAGAGAGGGATGGGACTTACGGGTTTTAAGCTCTTCTAAAGAGTAAAGAGAACTAGGGAGAAAAACCGAGGGGTGGTTTCGTCGCCGGTTGCTTCAAAGCACGTCGCCGGAATTCCGTCAGAATCTCGTCGGAGCTTCGCCGCGAACTTGTTTTCAAAGCACACACTTCTTGAAAAACTTTTGAGAGAGTGGCTCAAGATTTTGGGGGTGAGAGGGTAGTGTGTTGGGTTGGTATTTATAGGGTTAGGGTAGATGAAAAGTTAAAAATAAAAATGTGATAAAATGTATTAAAAGTGGAGTAATTGGGGTTTTTTAAGAGCTCTGGAAGTGGTATGAGGCTTAAACTTTGCAGATGCGTAGGGAATATGAAAAGACACAACTTTCATGTTGTGACCATCGCCAGAATCGACCGAATCGGGGGTGACTCGGCCGTGACTCGGTTGGATCACTGAGTCGGCCGAGTCAAGGCCGAGTTGGCCGATTCCCGACCGAGTCCGGTGGCCTGGATCCCCCCCGACGGTTCATCTAACTCCTGCAAGTGTTATATGTTTGGGTGTAGTAGGGTTTTTGTGAGATATGCACGTGTAAACTCTTTGTATTCTAAAGGTTTTAAAAAAAAAATATTAAAAATAATGTGGGGTATGGGATTTGAACTCTGGTGGCTTGGTTCAGCAGTGCAAGGTATTACCAATGAGCTACAAGCTCCTTCTTGTAATTATTATAGAGAGATAGATACTTAAAGTGTTATCAGCAAAATTAATACTCCAAGTATACTTCAAATTTAATTCAAATTTAAGTATACAAAAATTGGAGTTGTTACAGTTGAACTCCCTAAAAATCTTCAGAGGTTCTTCTCTCTTAAGCCTTGGATTCTTTCCAAATGGGATCTTTGGAGATGAGTCTCCTTCCTCCTCTTCTGTTGGCCGGCTCTTGGAGAGCAAGGGGGTGAGATTTTAAAAATCACTCCTTTTTAAGATCTGATGGAAGATCCAAGCTCCCCTTTGTGGGTTTTGTGGTGAAAAACTATTTAGTTTTGGAAAAGGAATAGTAAAACTCTTGATTTAATTCAAAAGAAAGAAGAAGGTTTAGAACCTCGAGGAAGGAGAAGAAGGCATAAAACCTTAGAGTTTTTAGAGAATGAAAAGTGTATTCTTTATTCATCATCATGTTGTCTTATATAGGCTTACACATTTATATATAGCCCCTTGGGTTTTACAAAATGGCATTTTTCCCATCCCATGCTTCATGTGCTCATTTCTTTTGCACATAAGCCATGAGCTTTTACAAAAAATTGGCTTTATACCCATTTTGTTTACATTCATGCATAAAAATTTACATCAAAATTATTTATTACATGATTTTTATTTTAGCATGGGGGAGGCCGGCCGCGGGGCTCGACTTGGGCATGGGCCCGCTTGCTTGGGCTTGGGCCCGCTTATTTGGGGTTGACCATGACTTTGACCCGGTCAACTAGGGTGCAAATTTTGACTCCAACAAAGTGCCCCCCATCAATAAATGCACACCGCGCATATGAGTTGTGTGCATGAAATTGATGGATCTTGAAGCTGGACTTCGAGGTGGAACATCATTCCGGGGGTGGAGCATCCCTCGGGGAGCATGATTCCCAGGGATCGGAGTATCATTCCATTTTGCGGAGCATAATTCCAGGGATCGGAGCATGATTCCGATGAGCGGAGCATGATTCCAAAGGGGGTCGGAGTATAATTCCGACGGGCGGCAGACATTCTGACCAAAACATAATTTCGATGCAGAGGTTGATTCCCAGGCAAAGGATAATTCCGACAAGGAATGCAGATATTCCGAGGCGAAGCATGATTTCAACACAGGGTACATTCTGAGACGAAACATGATTCTGACGCAGAGCTTGTTAGTCGATATGATTCCAAGATGGACCATAATTCTGACGGGGAGGTCGTTGGTTGACTTGATTCCGAGTCGAAGCATAATTCCGACGAGGAGGTTGCTGGTCGACTTGATTCCGAGTCGAAGCATAATTTCGACGGGGAGGTTGCTTGTTGACTTGATTCCAGGACGGAGCATAATTCCGACGAGGAGGTCGCTGGTTGATTCCGAGTCAAAGCATAATTCCGACAGGGAAGGAAGATACACCGAGGCGAAGCTTGATTTTGACGCGAGGTACACTCTGAGACGAAGCATGATTCCGGCGCAGAGCTTGTTAGTCGACTTGATTCCGAGGCGGAGCATAATTTCGACGAGGAGGTCATTGGTTAACTTGATTCCGAGTCGAAGCATAATTCCAACATAGAAGTCGTTGGTTGACTTGATTCCGAGTCGAAGCATAATTCTGACGAGGAGGTCGCTGGTCGACTTGATTCTGAGTCGGAGCATAATTTCGACGGAGAGGTCGCTGGTTGACTTGATTTCAGGACGGAGCATAATTCTGACGAGGAGGTCGCTGGTTGACTTGATTTCAGGATGGAGCATAATTCCGACGAGGAGGTCGCTGGTTGATTCCGAGCCGAAGCATAATTCCGACAGGAAAGGAAGATACCCCGAGGCGAACCTTGATTTCGACGCGGGGTTCACTCTGAGACGAAGCATGATTCCGATGCAGAGCTTGTTGGTCGGATTTGATTTGGGTTGACATCAGCATCGCTATACTGGAATATGGTACCAGGAGCGAATCATCATCTGTCATGAGAGGATTTGGGGATTTGGTTTTGGTTTAGCATTTGCATTGCTGCACTGGAATAATGCCAGGAGCAACTCATCATTTTCTCCGAGAGGATTTGGGAATTGGTTTTTGGGTCGGCATCAGCACCGCTACACTGGAATATGGTATCAGGAGCGAATCACCATTTGCCTTTCCCTGTTGGGAAGCGATGGCTTAGGAGACAGGTTTAAATCCCCATCACCTAAGACTTTTCAATTTTATGGGTCGTACGGGTCTCATAAAAGCATTTTCTCCCTACAAGTCGTAAGGATCCCGTAGGTGCATTTTCTCCTTAGGAGTCGTGAGGGCCTCCAAGTGTGTTTTTCCTTTATGAGTCGTAAGGATCCCATGAAGGCGTTTTCTTACGAGTCGTAAGGATCTCGCAAGTTTTGTTCTCCTCATGCATCGTGAGGACATATGTGTGGATTTCCCTCGTTCCCAGTTTAATGACTTAGGGGTCATCTGTTTCCAGTTTAACGACTTAAAGGTCATCTGTTCCCAGTTTAAAGACTTAGGGGTTTATTATGCCCAGTTTAACGACTTAGAGGTCATCTGTTCCCAGTTTAACGACTTAGAGGTCATATATGCACAGTTTAACGACTTAGAGGTCATCTGTTCCCAGTTTAAAGACTTGGGGGTCTATTTGATTGGAGTTTAGAATTTTGGGGTTAGGGTAGGCATCAGCGTTGCTAACACTGAAGCACATGTGCCAGGAGCAATTCATCATTTGCCTTTCCCTGTTGGAGAGCTGTTCGCCGCCGAAAGACGCGACCGGGACGTAAGGACGTCTGGCCTGAATTTTGGGGGCAGATGCTATTTGGTTTTATCCGTCCACCTCTCTGAAGATTCCAAGTTGATCTATAGCACTATGTATCGGAGGTTTAGACGGATGCGGACGATGTAGTAGACTTCGTCAGATTCCCCCTCATTGTGAGGGGTTTTTGATTGTGGGGACGCTCTTCCCTGCAGGCCCAAGCCCCTGCAGTTAATTATTGTAGCGCCTTGAAAAGTCGTTTTGGTGTTTTCCTGAAAATCGGTGAAAATTCGGTATTTTTCCGAAAACCGTCCTTTTTGTTATTTTGCAGTTTAGGACTAATTATACCTAATTTGGATAGGTAATTGCTAGTTTTTAGTAGAAAATGAGTTAATTATGAAATTCTGGTCGTTTAAAAATTTTCCCTAATTTTTCAATTTTTTTAATATTATTTTAAGCCGGTAAGAAAATACATTAAATTAGCGATAAATACAAATTTTTCTGGGCTAATTTTAATCTTTAAAATTATGTTAATTAAAATCTAGTTGTAACATAAATTTTTAGTATTTTATTTTGATTTTTAACAAATTTTTATTATAGGAAACGAAATTTATTGAATTTAAGCTTAAATTTGCAATTTTTGACTTGTAGGGGGTCTTTTTGCATAAATTTTTTTTTGTGCACTCCCTCTCACTTTTCCCTCACCCTAGGCCGGCCATTTCTAGCAGCTCATGGGGAAAAAAATTCCATGCTCTTTGACTTATGTTATTGTGTGGAAATGAGGTTTTTTTTTTAAGGTTTTTGAATTGTTAATTGGGTATGGTGCTTTGACTTTGGGGGAGTTTGACTAGAGACTTTTTCCCACACCCACACCACTCCCCTCTCCCTCATTTCTGGCCAGAAACCAGCAGCTCCCCCCTTCATTTTTCCTCTCTCTTTTGTTCACAAATTCATCTCAAAAATCAACAAAATCAACAAATTTCTTCACAATTTCAAAGCAAAACCATATTCCATCTCTTCTCCAACCTAATTTGGTTCAAATCGAGGTGAAAGGAGGTGTCTTGGGGGGCTTGAGCAATCTTAGGATTGATCTTTTGAGGTATAATTTCTAATCAAATGGTTAAATTATAGCTTAAGTGTGCTAAACTAGAACCTTGAAATTTGTTTAGTGTTAAATTTAGTGTTAGTTTCATTCTAGATTTTTTTAAAAAGTTCATGGTTGAAATTAAACTAGGGTTTTTAGAAACCATTATTTAGTTAATTAAATCTATTTTGCTATCTAGTTGTTTGCTAATCTAAGTTAATGAGGTTACTTTATTTGTGTGGGATTCAAATTAGTGCTAATTTGGTATTGTCATGTTTAGTTTTGGATTGAAATTGCTAATGATGAAAATCAAGAAAGGTTTTGTTTATGGAAATTAGGTTTTTAAGCATTGCTATGGTTTAAAACTAATGTAATGGCTATCTAGTGGGTTAGTTGGATGTTGTGTTGGATTGTGAGCACTTTATCGCATAACGGCGATATTGCGTCATTTTTTTAGAATGTTTGTGCTTACTAGTTTTGTGATAAAAGTATGTGATAAATTAGTTTTGACATCTAGATGATTGTATTGGCTTATCCTATGACATTTAGGATGCGTGAGTGCGGATTTTTGAGTATTCGGGTTTTAGTTTCGCCGGGCGACCAAATCGGCGATTTTTGCAGTTTTTGCGATTTTCGCGTGTGTTCCGCGCACTTTGTGCACGTTGTACCTAGCTTGTGAACGTTAGTATTTTCGTTTGGGTTTTGCGTCGTTCTTGATATGTAACCTTATGTTTGGTATTGATGTAAATTCCAGGTTCGGTCGCGGAGACGTCAGACGCGGCACGAAAGGGGAAAGCGGTGATTGGACGTGACTAGCTAGGGATTCCGGTGAGTAGATGTAACATCTACGGGGGACTATCGTTGGATGGCGCAAGCCGCTCGATAGTTTTAGTAGCTAAAAAGGTTCTTAGTGATGTTAGTAATTAGGGGTGTAACACTTATATGATTATTTGCTGCATCCATGCCTTATATTGACATACATATGCGAACCCATTTTATAGGACACCTGCACCATTGCCAGGGTTTTTATATGCAGCACGAGCACTATTCATGCTTACACACACGCCCTGGTAATTGCCATGCCACCACACTAGATAACCTATAATTTGAAACCTTTTACTAATTGATGCTTAAACCTGTGCTATTGCCTTTAATTCCTTAAAATGAAATCGTAGGATTGCTATTCATGTGCATGTACCTCATCATAGTATTTGTTCATGCCTAGTCTATTAATCATGCATCGTAGCTTAATTATTGATACCATATGCATTCATCACCATTGATATATGCACTTATGAGGATTTCTTGAGATTTTATGATATTTCTGGATTTCGGGGGAAAGCCGCAAAAATTTCTAAACTTATTATGTTTTTAAAATATGTAATTGTGGTTTTCTAGTGATGTAAAGTGTCGTCCACCATGAGTTTGCTGTGGTTTTCGAGATCCGTGTCGAGGAGTGGAGGAACCGTCACGGGTACATGGTGGGCCTGGTATGGTACCCCGGGGCAAGATGAATGTGGTGTTGACGTTGAGCCTAGCAGGGGACGGATTACCTACCGGTGACTGTTTGGCACGGCGGATATCCAGAGGATACCGACCGTGGCCGCGAGATGATGAGATTTTGATATTTAGCTGGGTTAGCCGGATGGCTGAGACCAGAGATACTATGACATGGATATATGAGATTTGTGATAGTTTTGAGGTGTCGTTGCTGGACACAGGTTCTTGTTGATTTTGTTGGTATTGTGCTGGTATTTCAAAAGAGATTCTTAAAGGGAAAAATATGATTTCTTATACTTACATATTCAGATCACGACTTGATTCGCATTGCATTCATACCTGCTAGCATATTCATATTGCGTACATACTTGCCATTATGACCTGCCTTACCTGTATTTAGATGCTAGGATGCTTGTGTGCATGCATACGATAGCCTGTGTAGATGTTATTTATTACTCACGAGTTGGCAACTCACCCCCGTTGTGCCACAGCCTTTTTCAGGTCCGCTCCGTCAGTACAGTAGCGGCGGACGCACTTGCTTATTTTGCTCTTTTGCCTGGACTCGAGGTTTTGCTCTTAGGTGGGTTATATCATTATTTTTGTACCACCTTGTATATTCTTTGTATCTAGTGCACTCCATCTACTGTTTCTATCAGTATTGTTGTATATTGACCTAGAGATGAGACTGTGAGATCTGTGGACTTTTATGCTGTATTTGGGGTCGAGCTCACTTGAGTCGACATGCTGTTTTTCTCATGCTTCCTTATGATTATTTCGCATGTTGTTGCTTTATATTGCGTGGGATTTGTGACCGCCTTGTGGCGAAGAGCTAGCTCCCGCTTGGGGATGCCATATTTGTTGGATTCATATATATTCTTGTTGTACCCATTTTGGGGGCCAGTATTTACAAAGGAGACTCTGCCGAAATTTTCGGAAAAATTGGTGTTGTTTTTAAAAAGGGTTTAAAATGACTTATTTGATAAACTCGCTTTCAATTGATTGGGTTCTCTTCACTCTTTTGCTTATTTGGTTTTGGTTTTCTGGGCTTTGGCTTACTTATTTTACGGACGTCTTGAGACGTTTCGTAAACTTAAGTGCCAGTCACGTTCCGTACCCTGCGGGTCGTGACAAAGTTGGTATCAGAGCGATAGGTTTTACCTTTTTGAGTGTAGGATGACCCTTGGTAGATGGAGTAAGTGACTTAAGTAGGGTAACGTAGCGTGTGTATGTTCGCGGCATACTTGCGATACGGTACTCCGCCTAAGTGACTTTAGGATATACTTGCTTGAAAATTCCTTCTTCAATTCCGTGTATCCTATGATCCTATTGCACTGTTCTTACTATCCGTTTTCCTGTAACAGCCACTATGCCGCCGAAGGCTACGAGGGCACAGAGGACAGCCGTCCGAGACGAGATTCGAGCTGGCTCGTCCGAGACTAGGACTGAGCAGGGTGGTATGCCTACGCCGCAGGGACAGACCGATCCACCTTCCCCAGGCCGTATGGATAGGCTCGAGACTGGTATGGCGGAGTTGCGACAGATGATGGGGGGTATGCAGGAGCTACGTCAGATGGTAGGATCCCTAGTTGCAGCCAGTCGTACACCGAGGCCGGATGACGTACCTACTACATCACAGGCGACCATGATACCTGCTCCTACTACTACCACCGTGACCATCCCGGTTTCACTACAGGATTTCATGAGGCTGAGACCTCCAGTATTCACCGGCACCGAGGCAGCGGAGGACCCACAGACGTTCCTTGACAGTTTAGCCAGGATCTGCCGTTCGCTGAGATGTTCGGATGATCGATGGGTAGAGCTTGCGAGTTTCCGACTAGAGGGTCTCGTGCAGACATGGTGGGAGTCAGTCTTGAGAGGTCGAGCTGCAGGTCTACCGCCTATGACGTGGGCCGAGTTTACAGCGGTCTTTCTAGCTCGTTTTCTCCCAGAGAGCGTTCGTGACGCCAGAGCTCGTAGCTTCGAGGCCTTAGTTAAGACACCTGGGATGACGGTGTCTGAGTAAGACATCCAGTTTACACAGTTATCCCGATATGCTCAGTATTTGGTGGATACCGAAGAGAAGATGGTGAAGAGGTTCGTACAGGGACTTGATGCCCAGCTATATCTTGCCATTGGCGCCCAGCACTACGACACTTATTCAGCTGCTATGGATACGGCATTGCGGATGGAGGCACGCATATCACAGACTTCGGCCGTTTCTGGGCCGAAGAGGATTCACACCGATGTACCGTCTCAGAGGCAGCGCGCCAGATTCTTTCCGAGAGATAGGCCTGGCAGAGGATTTGGGCGGGGACAGTTATATGGTTCTTATCCCCAGGGGCAGCAGCTGTCGCCAGGGTGTTTTGGGTGCGGGAGTCCGCACCATCTTGTCAGAGACTGTCCGGTGAGACGACTGGGAGTAGCGACAGTTCCGCATGTGACCCTACCACCATCACCACCCCCTCCTCAGAGAGCCCTACTTCCTACTACAGGCGATGCTCCACGCCAGTTAGGTGCACCCAGAGGCCGTGGACGCGGCGGTCCTGTTCAGAGAGGATGAGGAGGCAGAGGCCGAGGTCGAGGTCAGCCCGCTATCGGTGGAGGACAGGCCTGAGTATTTGCTTTGACACCGCAGGATGCGCAGGCATCCAATGCCGTTGTGACAGGTACCTTGCCAGTTTGCTCTTTCGACGCACGGGTATTATTTGACCCAGGTTCCACACATTCGTACGTCTCTACACACTTTGCACCGATGTTGGGCCGTGAGTCGTCGTCGTTAGATCATCCGCTTGTTGTTGTTACTCCGGAAGGCGAGTCGTTTGTCGCTCGTTTTGTATTTCGTTTGTGTTCCATTCGTATCGGGGAGAGGGATTCATCGGTTGATTTGATTCTCCTCGATATGTTGGACTTTGATGTGCTTCTGGGCATGGATTGGCTAGCCACTTGTTATGCTTCGGTGGACTGCCGTGAGAAGGCAGTCAGAATTAGCTTTCCGGGGGAGCCAGTCCTTGTTATTCAGGGAGACCGCAGCGTCACCCTTCCTAGCTTGATTTCGTCTCTTCGCGCTGGTCAGCTCTTGCGGAAGGGATGTCAGGGATTCTTAGCGTATATTTGTGATACTCGAGCTGCAGAGGTTCCGTTGGACCGGGTCCCGGTTGTTTGTGAGTTCCCTGATGTTTTCCCTGATGAGCTACCTGGGCTACCACCTGAGCGCGACGTTGAGTTCTGCATTGATTTGATTCCCGGCTCGGGGCCTATTTCTATACCGCCTTATCGGATGGCCCCGGCAGAGCTTCGAGAGCTGAAGGATCAGTTGCAGGATTTGTTAGATAAGGGGCTTATTCGATCTAGTGTTTCTCCGTGGGGTGCTCCGGTCCTGTTTGTCAAGAAGAAGGATGGAAGTTTGCGCTTATGTATCGACTACCGCCAGCTGAACAAAGTTACCGTTCGGAACAGATATCCGTTGCCACGCATTGATGATTTGTTCGACCAGCTTCAGGGTGCGGGGTATTTTTCGAGGATCGACTTGCGATCAGGATACCATCAGCTGCGAGTTCGACAGGAGGATATACCGAGGACAGCTTTCCGCACGCGCTACGGCCACTACGAGTTTTTGGTGATGTCGTTCGGACTCACCAACGCCCCAGCAGCATTCATGGATTTGATGAACCGTACATTTCAGGCCGTATCTTGACTTGTTCATCATCGTGTTTATCGACGATATCTTGGTGTACTCCCGGAGCAGAGAGGAGCACGAGCAGCACTTGCGGATTACGTTACAGACTCTGAGGGAGCACCAGTTGTTCGCAAAGTTCTCCAAGTGTGCTTTCTGGCTGGACAGCGTCGGATTCTTGGGTCACGTGGTTACGAGAGACGTCATATGTATGGACCCGAAGAAGATTGAGGCTGTTCAGCAGTGGCCCCGACCTACATCGGTTACTGAGATCCGTAGTTTTATAGGCCTGGCGGGCTACTACAGGCGTTTTGTTCAGGACTTCTCCCGTATAGCTGCACCTTTGACCGGTTTGACCCGGAAGGGAGTTCCTTTCGTTTGGACAGAGGAGTGCGAGCGCAGTTTTCAGCAGTTACGGACTTATTTGACTACGGCGCCGGTATTATCTTTGCCTTCGGGATCAGGCGGATTTGTGGTCTACTGTGATGCTTCGCGAGTGGGATTAGGGTGCGTACTGATGCAGCGTGGCCGGGTGATCGCTTAGGCTTCTCGGCAGTTGAAGAAGCATGAACAGAACTACCCCACTCACGATTTGGAGATGGCTGCAGTGGTCTTTGTATTGAAGATTTGGCGACATTACCTATATGGCGAGTCGTGTCAGATATTCACCGATCACAAGAGCTTAAAGTACATATTTCAGCAGCGAGACCTGAATCTCAGACAGCGTCGTTGGATGGAGTTGGTGAAAGACTACGACTGCGAGATCTTATATCACCCAGGCAAGACGAATGTAGTGGCAGATGCGTTGAGTAGGAGGCCCGGGGGTAGTCTATCCTTTTTGCGCGCAGTGCAAAAGCAGTCGTCAGCAGATTGGCAGATTTTATGCGACAGCCGAGTTGAGTTCGAGTTCACTCAGACAGGGGGACAGCTCGCGCATGTTCGTGCACGCCCACAGTTGCTTGACCGTATATATGAGGCACAGCGCAGTGACGACCGTTGCTCGGAGATCATGGCACAGATGGGTCAGGGCAGATTTTCCGAGTTCGTGATTGACGATCAGGGGATTTTACGCTATGGATCTAGACTGTGCATACCAGATGCTGATGGATTATGGCGCGACATTCTTGAGGAGGCACACCGATCAGTGTATAGTGTCCACCCCGGTTCCACCAAGATGTACCATGATATGAAAGAGACCTACTCGTGGGATGGGATGAAGAGGGACATTGCGGAGTTTGTATCGAGATGCCTGACTTGCCAGCAAGTCAAGGCCGAGCACCAGAGGCCCGCAGGAGAGCTACAGTCGTTACCCATTCCGGAGTGGAAATGGGAGCAGATTTCGATGGATTTCGTTGTGGGTCTACCCAGGACCAGTCGAGGGTACGACTCCATCTGGGTGATCGTAGATCGATTGACGAAAGCGGCTCACTTCCTGCCAGTGAAGACGACTTTCAGCTTCGCTCAGTATGCTCAGCTCTACATTGACGAGATCGTGCGACTACATGGCGTACCGACTTGTATCGTGTCAGATCGAGGCACCCAGTTCACCAGCCGACTTTGGCAGAGACTTCAGGAGGCTTTGGGCACTCGTTTGAGCTTCAGCACAGCGTTTCATCCGCAGACCGACGGACAGTCAGAGCGGACCATTCAGACTCTCGAGGACATGCTCAGAGCGTGTGTTTTAGACTTCGGCGGTAGCTGGGATCGTCATTTACCTCTAGTGGAGTTCTCCTACAACAACAGCTTCCAGGATACTATTCAGATGGCACATTTCGAGGCATTGTATGGGAGGAGATGCAGATCGCCCGTCTGTTGGACAGAGCTCAGCGAGAGCAGTATTTTGGGGCCGCAGCTTGTTGAGGAGAACAGCGAAGATACAGTTGATCCGAGACCGGATGAGAGCAGCTCAGAGCAGACAGAAATCCTATGCAGACAGGCGCCGTCGCAGATTAGAGTTCGCAGTTGGCGACCATGTTTTTCTGAAAGTCTCTCCGATGAAGGGCGTGATGCGTTTTGGGCAAAAGGGGAAGCTTAGCCCTAGATTCGTAGGTCCCTTCGAGATCCTCGAGCGTGTCGGCGCAGTTGCATATCGTTTGGCCCTTCCACCCAGCTTTCCCGATGTTCACCCCGTCTTCCATGTTTCGATGCTCCGCAAGTACCTTCACGACCCTTCGCATGCGATTCAGCACCCGACAGTCCAGCTGGAGCATGACCTTTCCTTTGCAGAGCAGCCGGTGGCCATCCTGGATCGGCAGGTGAAGAAGTTGAGATCGAAGATTATACCAACCGTCAAGGTCCTTTGGCGTAGCCCGAGCAGCGAGGAGGTTACCTGGGAGTCCGAGAGCGAGATGGGGAAGAAATATCCCCATCTCTTTGAAGGTACGCGTAGTTATATTTTTAAATTCGGGGACCGAATTTCTTTAAGGGGGGGAAGATTGTAGCGCCTTGAAAAGTCGTTTTGGTGTTTTCCTGAAAATCGGTGAAAATTCGGTATTTTTCCGAAAACCGTCCTTTTTGTTATTTTGCAGTTTAGGACTAATTATACCTAATTTGGATAGGTAATTGCTAGTTTTTAGTAAAAAATGAGTTAATTATGAAATTCTGGTCGTTTAAAAATTTTCCCTAATTTTTCAATTTTTTTAATATTATTTTAAGCCGGTAAGAAAATACATTAAATTAGCGATAAATACAAATTTTTCTGGGCTAATTTTAATCTTTAAAATTATGTTAATTAAAATCTAGTTGTAACATCAATTTTTAGTATTTTATTTTGATTTTTAACAAATTTTTATTATAGGAAACGAAATTTATTGAATTTAAGCTTAAATTTGCAATTTTTGACTTGTAGGGGGTCTTTTTGCATAAATTTTTTTTTTGTGCACTCCCTCTCACTTTTCCCTCACCCTATGCCGGCCATTTCCAGCAACTCATGGGAAAAAAAAATTCCATGCTCTTTGACTTGTGTTATTGTGTGGAAATGAAGGTTTTTTTCTAAAAGTTTTTGAATTGTTAATTGGGTATGGTGTTTTGATTTTGGGGGAGTTTGACTAGAGACTTTTTCCCACACCCACACCACTCCCCTCTCCCTCATTTCTGGCCAGAAACCAGCAGCCCCCCCCCTTCATTTTTCCTCTCTCTTTTGTTCACAAATTCATCTCAAAAATCAACAAAATCAACAAATTTCTTCACAATTTCAAAGCAAAACCATATTCCATCTCTTCTCCAACCTAATTTGGTTCAAATCGAGGTGAAAGGAGGTGTCTTGGGGGGCTTGAGCAATCTTAGGATTGATCTTTTGAGGTATAATTTCTAATCAAATGGTTAAATTATAGCTTAAGTGTGCTAAACTAGAACCTTGAAATTTGTTTAGTGTTAAATTTAGTGTTAGTTTCATTCTAGATTTTTTTAAAATGTTCATGGTTGAAATTAAACTAGGGTTTTTAGAAACCATTATTTAGTTAATTAAATCTATTTTTCTATCTAGTTGTTTGCTAATCTAAGTTAATGAGGTTACTTTATTTGTGTGGGATTCAAATTAGTGCTAATTTGGTATTGTCATGTTTAGTTTTGGATTGGAATTGCTAATGATGAAAATCAAGAAAGGTTTTGTTTATGGAAATTAGGTTTTTAAGCATTGCTAATGGTTTAAAACTAATGTAATGGCTATCTAGTGGGTTAGTTGGATGTTGTGTTGGATTGTGAGCACTTTATCGCATAACGGCGATATTGCGTCGTTTTTTTAGAATGTTTGTGCTTACTAGTTTTGTGATAAAAGTATGTGATAAATTAGTTTTGACATCTTGATGATTGTATTGGCTTATCCTATGACATTTAGGATGCATGAGTGCGGATTTTTGAGTATTCGGGTTTTAGTTTCGCCGGGCGACCAAATCGGCGATTTTTGCAGTTTTTGCGATTTTCGCGTGTGTTCCGTGCACTTTGTGCACGTTGTACCTAGCTTGTGAACGTTAGTATTTTCGTTTGGGTTTTGCGTCGTTCTTGATATGTAACCTTATGTTTGGTATTGATATAAATTCCAGGTTCGGTCGCGGAGACGTCAGACGCGGCACGAAAGGAGAAAGCGGTGATTGGACGTGACTAGCTAGGGATTCCGGTGAGTAGATGTAACATCTACGGGGGACTATCGTTGGATGGCGCAAGCCGCTCGATAGTTTTAGTAACTAAAAAGGTTCTTAGTGATGTTAGTAATTAGGGGTGTAACACTTATATGATTATTTGCTGCATCCATGCCTTATATTGACATACATATGCGAACCCATTTTATAGGACACATGCACCATTGCCAGGGTTTTTATATGCAGCACGAGCACTATTCATGCTTACACACACGCCCTGGTAATTTCCATGCCACCACACTAGATAACCTATAATTTGAAACCTTTTACTAATTGATGCTTAAACCTGTGCTATTGCCTTTAATTCCTTAAAATGAAATCGTAGGATTGCTATTCATGTGCATGTACCTCATCATAGTATTTGTTCATGCCTAGTCTATTAATCATGCATCGTAGCTTAATTATTGATACCATATGCATTCATCACCATTGATATATGCACTTATGAGGATTTCTTGAGATTTTATGATATTTCTGGATTTCGGGGGAAAGCCGCAAAAATTTCTAAACTTATTATGTTTTTAAAATATGTAATTGCGGTTTTCTAGTGATGTAAAGTGTCGTCCACCATGAGTTTGCTGTGGTTTTCGAGATCCGTGTCGAGGAGTGGAGGAACCGTCATGGGTACATGGTGGGCCCGGTATGGTACCCCGGGGCAAGATGAATGTGGTGTTGACGTTGAGCCTGGCAGGGGACGGATTACCTACCGGTGACTGTTTGGCACGGCGGATATCCAGAGGATACCGACCGTGGCCGCGAGTTGATGAGATTTTGATATTTAGCTGGGTCAGCCGGATGGCTGAGGCCAAAGATACTATGACATGGATATATGAGATTTGTGATAGTTTTGAGGTGTCGTTGCTGGACACAGGTTCTTGTTGATTTTGTTGGTATTGTGCTGGTATTTCAAAAGAGATTCTTAAAGGGAAAAACATGATTTCTTATACTTACACATTCAGATCACGAGTTGATTCGCATTGTATTCATACCTGCTAGTATATTCATATTGCGTACATACTTGCCATTATGACCTGCCTTACCTGTATTTAGATGCTAGGATGCTTGTGTGCATGCATACGATAGCCTGTGTAGATGTTATTTATTACTCACGAGTTGGCAACTCACCCTCGTTGTGCCACAGCTTTTTTCAGGTCCGCTCCGTCAGTACAGTAGCGGCGGACGCACTTGCTTATTTTGCTCTTTTGCCTGGACTCGAGGTTTTGCTCTTAAGTGGATTATATCATTATTTTTGTACCACATTGTATATTCTTTGTATCTAGTGCACTCCATCTACTGTTTCTATCAGTATTGTTGTATATTGACCTAGAGATGAGACTGTGAGATTTGTGGACTTTTATGCTGTATTTGGGGTCGAGCTCACTTGAGTCGACATGATGTTTTTCTCATGCTTCCTTATGATTATTTCGCATGTTGTTGCTTTATATTGCGTGGGATTTGTGACCGCCTTGTGGCGAAGAGCTAGCTCCCGCTTGGGGATGCCATATTTGTTGGATTCATATATATTCTTGTTGTACCCATTTTGGGGGCCAGTATTTACAAAGGAGACTCTGCCGAAATTTTCGGAAAAATTGGTATTGTTTTTAAAAAGGGTTTTATATGACTTATTTGATAAACTCGCTTTCAATTGATTGGGTTCTCTTCACTCTTTTGCTTATTTGGTTTTGGTTTTCTGGGCTTTGGCTTACTTATTTTACGGACATCTTGAGACGTTTCGTAAACTTAAGTGCCAGTCACGTTCCGTACCCTGCGGGTCGTGACAATTATGCTACCGTATCGCGGTAACCACTTTCTCATTCTCCAGATGGTCACTTCGTGTCGTGTATGTTTATTTTGTTTTTGGTTGCCCGTGGATTGTATACGGAGACTAATTTATGTTGTCTCCCGTAGGGCGTGGATTAGTCCAAATCCGTATTTTCTTAGATTTGGCTTTGGGTTGGTTTAAGGATTGTTAATCGCTTTGAGATTAAGATAACCTTAAACATCTGTTGAGGATACCTTAGTCTAATTTTAGACTAAGATCTACTCAACGGGGTTTGGGATCATTTAGATCCGATGACAGAGCATTTCGGGATCTATCGTCTTAGTTTAGGGACGTTGCAGTCCATTGGGTTTAAGGACATTATAGTCCGTGGCAGTTTAGAGACATCATAGTCTGTAAAGTTTAAAGACATCATAGTCTATGAGTTTATGGACCCTATAGTCCGTAAAGTTTAAGGACATCATAGTCCATGAATTTAAGGACCTCATGGTCCGTAAAGTTTAAGAACATCATAGTCCATGAATTTAAGGACCTCATAGTCCGTTTTAAAGACATCATAGTCTGGTATTTTTGTTTCACAATTTGAGGATGCACCAAAAGTTTTTGGTTATTGGGACTCTCCATCTCTCTGATGACGTTGAAAAATTACAACGACATGTATCAGAGGTATGAAGAGATATACCTGTTCCCGCCGAAAATTTATGCGCGAAAGAGCCCAAGGTATCAAATGGCGGCTATACGCTTAAGAAAATGGGAACCAGTATCTTCCGGGCTGTTTTTTTGACAAACTCCCGAATGAGAAACAGATAAATTCTGATGGTATCGAAAGCGGCTCGAAAAACCCTTCGATTTGATATATTATGGGCCTCGTAATTCATCCGGGATCAAAAGTTATGAGGAATTACGTGTCCACACGTGATGGGCTTTTAAGAACCCGCTGGAGGAGTTAAAAAATATAATAAAAACTCAGAAAAGACCCCAATGGGGCATCACGTGCTCACACGTGATCATGGGTCACGTGCAGACACGTGATGGGCTTTTAAGGCCTTTAAAATAATGAATAGAATTTAATTCTAAAAGTCAAAAAATACCTCAACGAGGTATCACGTGCTTACACGTGACCAATGGTCACGTGTTGACACGTGATGGCTAAAACTGAAACATAAATAAGCGGCTGAGAAAGGAACCCAATTAGGGGTCTCGTGCTCACACGTGACCAAAGGTCACGTGCCAGCACGTGACTGGCTTTAAAAGCATTATAATTTAATAGAATTAAATTCTAAAAGTTTCTGAATCTTTCCAAATGGAAAATGGTCATGGGGAACCGTTGGATTAAAAATCCAAGGGTGATTAAAAATCACCAATTTATAGAAAACCCTTGGACAAGGAAAGATTTCCCTGAAAATCTCACCAGGATAACAAATAGAATATCTTTTGGATTTAAAATCCACGGTGAATAAAATCCACGATGAATAAAATTCACTTAACAATCTAAAGGCCCAGATTAATGATAAATATAAATCAAATCTCTCAACATACAAATCAAATCTCTCAATGAGAAATTTGCTAAACAAATTGATTCTCTGCCTTCTCCTATAAATAGGAGCCAAGAAGAGAAGAGAGGGGATCGACTTTTTTTGAGAGAAAAACAGAGAGAGGAGAATTTAATTCTCAAGAGGGAAGAAAAGAAAGGAGAATTTAATTCTCAACAAAGAAAACCCTAGGTAAGAAAAGGGAAAAAGATAAACTTCAAACAGAGAATTTAATTCTCAAAATCCAAGAGTTTAACTCTTATACAAAAAGAACTTAGTTCTTCTTCTGGTTGAAGATCTGCACAGAGCACATCTCCCCATAACTTGAGAATTTAATTCTCATCGGGTCGAGATCCTGTCATGCAGATCCTAAACTTAGAAGGGGAATTGAGTTTTGAGAATTAATTCTCCTAAAACAAAACTAGGGTTTAACCCTAATCAAGAATTTAATTCTTTTACATATCTGGGAATTTAATTCCTTTGAAAAGAAGTCAGGGTTTTATCCTAAATAAGAATTTAATTCTTTCACGATAGGAATTCAATTCCTCCAAAATCACAATTAGGGTTTAACCCTACCAAGAATTCAATTCTTAAAAGATCTCTGTTCATGAAAAGAACTAGGGTCATGTGCCCCCACGTGACCCTTGAAAAGATCCCCTGGAAAGAACTTTGAAGCAACACCCCACGTGCTCCCACGTGACTCCACGAAACACAGAAAGAAAAAGCAAAGGGAATGAAAGTTTTGGGCGCTCTCACGTGTTATCACGTGACCCCTCAGCAAATGCTTTAACAATTGGCGCACAGATCCCTATCACGTGCCAACACGTGATGCTCTAAAATAAAAATAAAAGTGTTTAACACTTGTTTGCAGAACAAAATAAAGGGGATCTGGCCCCACTTTTTGATGCCATCACGTGCTCCCACGTGACTCCCAAAACGCAGAAAGAAAGATCAATGGAAATGAAGGCTTTGGGCACTCTCACGTGTTTATCACGTGACCCCTTAGCATACGTTCTGACAGTCAGCGCATAAATTCCCAACACGTGTCAACACGTGATGCTCGAAATAAAAAGGAAAAGTGTTTAACGCTTATTCACAGATTTGAGGATAAAACAAAGGAGATGTGGCTCCGCATTTAGGGCGCCCTCACGTGTCACCACGTGACCCCTAATGAGCATTCCAACAGACCAGAGTGGGGGCCTCCATCACGTGCTCACACGTGATGGACGTCAGGATTAAAAGAGTTAAAACACTGATCTGCAGAATAAGATAAGGGAAATCAGGGCGCTCTCACGTGTTCACACGTGACCCCTCTCCCCTTAGTGTTTAACACTAATCTGAAGACTTTGTTCCCAGTGTTTAACACTGATTTGCTTTAGTGTTTAACACTAATTTGAAATCTCTGATCACCAGTGTTAACACTGATTTGCTTTAGTGTTTAACACTAATTTGAAAGCCCCGTTGCTAGTGTTTAACACTGATTATGTTTTAGTATTAAACACTAACTTGCTAATCTTAATTCCAGTGTTCAACACTGTTGGTCTTTAGTGTTCAACACTATCTTTAGCCCAATTGGCTAAGTTTCTAGAGGCAAAGCCTCTCCTTCAATGGACCGACAGAGGGCCAATATTTCAAACACAATTGGACTTAGCCCAAATTGGCCATAAGTCCTCAAATCATCTTGAACTGAGCACATCTGCTCTTTCAACCAACTCATTGGTTTAGGGTACATCTCTGAACTCCTCTGATATTTGTCGTTGTAATCCTTCAACGTCTTCAGAGAGGTGACGGGTCCCGACAACCACACATCAACACGGACTGTGGGGTCCTTAAACTCATGGACTTATGTGTCCTTAAACCAAGATACGGACTGCGGGGTCCTTAAACCCGCGGACTTATGCGTCCTTAAACTAACGGACTAATGCGTCCTTAAACACACCCATATGGACTGTGGGGTCCTTAAACCCATGGACTTATGCGTCCTTAAACATACAATGGACCACCATGTCCCTAAACTGGCAATGGACCACTATGTCCTTAAACTGGTATTGGACCACTATGTCCCTAAACTGGTATTGGACCACCATGTCCCTAAACTGGAACAATAGAGCCCAAATGCTCTTTTGTCGGATCTAAACGATCCCGTTAAGTCGATCTTAGTCCCAAACTGGACTAACATATCCTTAACAACCGTTTAAGTTGATCTTAGCCTCAAATATGGCTAACGTGTCCTTAAACCTTCAAACAGACTTTAGTCCCAAATTGGACTCTAGATCCCCCAATCAACTTTGGCTCAAGGGTACATCTCTGAACTCCTCTGACATTTGTCGTTGTAATCCTTCAACGTCGTCAGAGAGGTGATGGGTCCCGACGGCCATACATTCAATGGACCACCATGTCCCTAAACTGGAACAATCGAGTCTCCAAACGCTCTTTTGTCGGATCTAAACGATCCCGTTAAGTTGATCTTAGTCTCAAATTGGACTAACGTATCATTAACAAACGTTTGAGTTGATCTTAGCCTCAAATATGGCTAACGTATCCTTAAACCAAAACCCCAAACCCAAATCTAAGAAAATACGGATTTGGACTAATCCACGTCCTACGGGCGACGACATAAATCAATCTCCGTATACAATCCACGGGCAACCACAAACAAAACAAACACCCACGACACGAAGTGACCAGCTGGAGAAGGAGAAAGTTGTTACCGCGATGCGGTAGCGTAATTAACTGCAGGGGCTTGCGTCTGCAGGGAAGAGCGTCCCCACAATCAAAAACCCCTCAAGCGAGGGGGAATCTGACGAAGTCTGCTACATCGGCCGCATCCGCTCAAACCTCCGATACACGGTGCCATAAATCAACTTGGCATCTTCGGAGAGGTGGACGGATAAAACCAATTAGCATCTACCCCGAATCTCAGTGCCAAGACACCGCAGTCTTGTGCGCCGTCTTTCGGAGGGGAACAGATTCTGGCACGCCCGGTGGGACCTTTTCCACTTTCCACTCCACACTTCGTGTGTCGTGTTCGCGAACGAATCGCGGTTTACTGTGGTTGCCTGTGGATTTGAGGTACTAAGATTTGGTGTCTTGCTCCGTGCAGAAAACAGAAGATCAATGGCTTCAAACTGCACTGCCTGCAACTGCAACTCTCGCTCGGTCCTTGCTGGAGGAGTGACTTATGGGCCCCAAGCGGCCTCCCTTTTCAAGATGCTAGTGGAGCAGGTAACCCAGGTCACCGCCGGATTATTCTTCGGGACCATGCTCCCACCGTTGAGCTTCAATGCCACAATGACGTTGCAAGAAACCCCGGAGAAGTTGGTCTTTAATCGGCTTACCACTACCGCGACCCCTCTCAACGGGTCGCCCAGTTTCAATACCTTAGTTTTCAACGGACTGGGCCAGAACGTCTGCAAACCTGCGATACCCGAAGCTACCATCCCAAAGCGGATAACTATCCTGGTTCAAGCAGACGAAATCATTGGAAGGGTTTCTCCTTCCGAGAAGTCAGTTTTTACAAGGCTGGCTATTCCGGTTGCTGCTCCAGGCGAGGTCCTCAAAGCTGCTTCCCCTACCCAGGGCAGGGGGCAGGAAGAAGTTTATCCAACAATGGAGGTGACTCCATCCGCAAGACACGCCCGACGTCGCCACTGGCGTCGAGTAAGAGAGGCTGGGGGTAACTCCCCCTCTGGATTTACGCCACCAGCTTCGATGGTGGGGATCGATGCTGCTGTTCCAACCGGGAACGGGTTCGAATTGCTGAATACGGTGCGCAGAAACTCTCCTACTGCGATGTTGAAACGAACTCCTTCACCTGTGGAGAATACTCAAGAGAAGAAGCTAGAGCAGCCCCCTCAACGGCTGTCCTCTAAAATTTACAAGGTCTGGCGACAGGTCCAAGAGTCGGTAATTAATAAAAACTATCTCCGCCGACAGAAAAAGATGAAGGTGTGGCAGGAGAGGGATTACTCTGTCAAGCCACAAAAAGCAAAAGCTACTTGGGTGCCCACTACAACGGCCCCCTCAACTTCGACCATTCAAAAAAGAAGGAGGTCGGGAAGGATCCCTGTGTCTTTAGCAAATCACAAAGTCACTGAATCTAAACGCCCCAAGTCTGGGGGCATGGTGTTGTACACTGTTTATATGGCCTCCGGAAAGGAGGGAAGTCGCGCTTTGACGGGTCACTGACCGCTCACCCGATCCGTGACGAAAGCTCAAGAACGGCAGCAGAAGCTTCAGGAGATGATAAATGCAATGGCTGCATTTACCGGGCCAAAAGAAAGCTCGGAGTTGTCATCAGAACAGCATCACGAACAAGAAACCGATGCTGACTTTCTCCGCAGAGTCCTCGAAAAGAAGGACAAAGAAGCCGCAGATCAAGCGGCTAACATAAAGCAAATGGCGCTCCTCTTCCAAGATATGGTAGGGATGATGCTACAGCCGGACCCTCCAGTTGAAGACCCTCCGATCATTACTGAAGACGATAGAGGAGAGACATCTAATCCGCCTCCGACTCTTTCAACAGCCAAAGATGAAACCATTTCCAAGGCTGCACTGGAGGAATATATAGCTCAGCAAATACGAGCTCATCAAGCAAGTGAAGCGGCTGAGCAAATTGTTAGAACCGGACGGCCCTATCCGAGCTGGTATGACCAAATCAGTTACCCGCCGGGATATACGATTCCTAAGTTTCACGTATATAAAGGGACAGGGAACCCACATCAGCATGTCGCTCAATTCAGGGCCTTATGCGGCAATACTGGAGGCGATGACAGACTGTTGCTTCGACAATTTGTCGGCAGCTTAGCAGAAACGGCATTCGAATGGTATTCGGAGCTACCTAACGACTCTGTCAAAACATTTGCGGAGATGGAGTTGCTGTTTACACAAAGATTCGCGAGTGCTAGTGAACGCACCCCGATAACAGCACTGATCAACGCCAGGATAAGGCCAGGCGAAATGTGGGTTCAATACGCAACACGATGGCGGAATCTATGGTCAAAATGCGAACAGCGGATCGAAGAAGCACCTGCGGTAGGTATGTTTGTGGGCACTCTTGATCCGCAAACAACCATCTCGCAATTCATGATGTTCTTCAAACCGACCACGTTCCAGGCTTTAATTGATAAGTTGGCCCAAATGGATCAGATGAGTCACACACCATCTCATTCAAAGATGGATCCTTGGAATGAAAAGGGCAAAGGGAAAGCAACCTTCGTTGCCAATACTCAGCAACGGCCGAGCAACTTAAAGCCGGTTGTTCGCCAAAACAATGTGCGACCACGCCCGTCCCTCGAGGAGAAACTGGGACGTCCTTACTCGTTTCCTCAGAATAAAACGAGGAGATTGTTCGAGCTGGCAGTGCGCAACAGACTCATCAATCTACCGGGTCCAAAGCGTCCGTTGCAGCCAGGCGATGTCAACGATCCCAATTATTGCCCTTACCACCAAACGGTAAGTCACCCGATCGAGGATTGCTTCGTCTTTAAAGGATGGATCGAAGATCAGTACCTACAAGGCAAGTTCGCGCTGTCTGAAAAGTGGAAAGTAAACCCACCACAGCCGCACACTCCAAAGAAGACGGACGCACCGGGGGCAACTTGTCATGTGATCTCCCACTCATTTACGGACGATGAAAAAACTCCTTGCACTGAGAAACTGGGGGCAGAGCCTGAGCTGGAATTCGTGTGGCCGTCAGACGAAATGATCGACACTTTTCTAGATGAGATTCGTCTAAAAAGTAAAGCTGATCGGGAGCATGAGATGGCCATATTTGAAAAGGCCAAACGCCGGCGACTGGACAAAAGGGTCGAAACACTCCCACCAGATCAAAGTACATCCGCCGCAAATGAAAGCAGGATCAAGACAAGGAAACGATTCGCCAAAGCCATATCAATGGGGATGAGGCCGCCCTCTTTCAGAGAAAATTCTCCTGGTGGTATACATTTTGATGAAACGGACGTACACCCCAACTTCTGCTTATATCATCAGAGGATCGCACATCCTACTGAAGACTGCAACTCCTTTAAGTGTTGGTGGCAAGGATATGTCGCTCATAGACAACACGTCAATAGAATAAAGCGGGAAGCTCGTAGACAGCAAAAGAATACGACAGATGAGCATAAAAGAGTTGCCGGCAATTGTCATAGGGACGAGCCCGGGGGATCACGAGTTCTCACCTTTGGAAGCGATTCTGACGAAGAAGCCGCCCTCAACCCTCTCTTCAACGAATTCATTTCTAAAACAAAAGAATTGGAGAGTTGCGAGAACGTTCAGCCGTACAATCTCACGCTACCCGGAAAGAATCTCGGACCCGCAAACGACGGAGCAAACGAAATGAGAAAGGAAAAGGAAAAAACGGCCTTTGTTGCCAACACTCAACAACAGCCGAGTAACCCGAGACCGTTTTTTCGTCAAAACAACAAGTCGCGATACCTCAATGAGAAGTTGAAACGTCCTTACTCGTTTCCCAAAGATAAAACAAAGAGATTGTTCGAGCTAGCAGTGCGCAGCGGGCTCATCACTCTGCCAGATCCAAAACGTCCATTGCAACCAGGTGACATTAACAATCCTAACTATTGTCCCTACCACAGAGTAATGGGTCACCCACTCGAAAATTGCTACGTCTTCAAAAACTGGGTTGAAGACCAATACCAACAGGGCAAGTTCGCGCTGCCCGAAAAGTGGAAAGTAAACCCGCCACAACAACATGCTCCGAAAAAGGTGGATATGCCGGGGGCATCATGCTCATTCATTGGGTAAGCCCCATAGACCGAAAAGTCAGTAAACTAGAAATTCGCCTCAAATACGGCGACGGTAGACCGAAATGTCGTTAAACTAACGATGGACCATTATGTCCTAAAACTGGCTGCGGACCGAAACGTTCCTAAACTAACAACGGACCGCAATGTCCTAAAACTTGCAAATGACCGAAACGTCGTTAAACTACTATCAACCCGCGGCATCCCCACGCTGGCGTGGTTATAAAAAAATAAAAAAAAACAAAAAAAAAAGGGTATGTCCATAAGCAAAATGGGCACGGATGAAAACCCGAAAGGGCTCCGTGAGTAAAAACAGCAGGGCTACCGGCGAGTGTTTGTGAAAACCCGAAAGGGCGCAACCTCGTTAAAAAAAAAAGAATAAAAAGAATTAAAAAAAAACGGTATGTCCACAAGCAAAATGGGCACGGATGAAAACCCGAAAGGGCTCCGTGAGTAAAAACAGCAGGGCTACCGGCGAGTGTTTGTGAAAACCCGATAGGACGCAACCTCGTTAAAAGACACTTACAGGATCCTCTTGACCTTGTAAGGAGAAACCACCCGCGTGAGATCCTTACGACTCACTAGGGAGCAACACACTTAGGGATCCTCACGATTCCTAAGGAGAAATTACACTTGCGAGATCCTCACGACTCGTAAGGAGAACTCTCTTATGGGACCCTCACGGCTCATAAGATTTGAAAGTCTTAAGTTACAGAGACCTTAACCTGTTCTTAAGCAAACCCCACAACCTTCGATATTGCCCTACAAGCGGCTCGTATTGACCCTTGTATACAATCCACGGGCGCGAATAAACATTTCCCTAACAAAGCCCCACCCGTGACTGGGGATATATCCATATGGTGAACAACTCTTGTAAGTCCTCTCGACTTATAAGGAGAAAACCCTTTTGTAAGATCCTTACGACTTACAGGGGAACATACACCTAGGAATCCTCACGATCCCTAAGGAGAAAACACACCTACGAGATCCTCACGACTTGTAGGGAGAAATACCTTTGTGAGACCCTTACGGCTCATGAAATCAAAAGCCTTAGTTGATGGGATCCTAACCTTGTTCGCTAAGCCACCTTTGTTCAACATCGACAGAGGCAAATGACGATTCGCTCCTGGCAATGTCCCAGTTGTAGCGATGCTGATGCCTAAACCGGTATCAAATTCCAAGTCTGTTCATGGCAAATGATGATTTGCTCCTGGCAATATTCCAGTTGTAGCGATGCTGATGCTGAGATTGGCTCCAGATTCCAAGTTCCACACTCGCCATAAAAAAAAAACAGCGAGCCATACGTGCATATGACATAGCCGAAATGATGGGGCAACTTGCAAAAAAAAAAATCAGCAAGTAAAAATATATGCATGCAAAATAGCCGAAATGATTGGGCAACTCGCAATAAAAAGCAGCGAGTAAAAATAAAACAAATAGCCGAAATAATTGGGCACCGCGAAAAATAGTCGAAATGATTGGGCAATCGCGATTTTCGCGATATAAAAAGCTGAAATGATAGAGCATCGCGGAAAGAATAAAAAAAATGATGAAAGAATGAAACTTTTTGCCCTACAGGTGATGCTACATCAATCCCTGTATACAATCCAGGGGCGCAAACAAAGAAGGAGTCGCACTCCTCCTCCCCAGGTTTCATTAGAAGAAGAAGCCGAATCTCTAAGGGCCACAAATAACCTAGAGATCATCTTAACGCTCGTCACGTCACAGCGGACACATCATCAAGAAAAGCGGAACAACAGCAACTCCTAGTTCCATGACTCGACGATGTACTCCCACAGAGAGTCAAATCCCAACTCCGTGAAATGCGGATATAATCAACAAAATTCCTGGTAACGTGGAACGCGGATAACGTCACTCTTTGACACCGTGGAAAATGTCCAGAGCGGATCCTGGTCCTCGCAGAACACGGCAGTGAACCCGTGTGAAGCATCCAGAGCGGAGCCTAGTCTTCGCCTAACGCGGCAGTGAACCCGTGTGAAGCATCTAGAGCAAAATTCCTGGTCACGTGGAACGCGGACAACGTCACTCTTTGACCCCGTGGAAAACGTCCAGAGCGGATCCTGGTCCTCGCAGAACACGGCAGTAAACCCGTGTGAAGCATCCAGAGCGGAGCCTAGTCCTTGCCTAACGCGGCAGTGAACCCGTGTGAAGCATCTAGTGCAAAATTGCTGGTCACGTGGAACGCGGACAACGTCACTCTTTGACCCCGTGGAAAACGTCCAGAGCGGATCCTGGTCCTCGCAGAACACGGCAGTGAACCCGTGCGAAGCATCCAGAGCGGAGCCTAGTCCTCGCCTAACGCGGCAGCGAAACCGTGTGAAGCATCTAGTGCAAAATTTCTGGTCACGTGGAACGCGGATAACGTCACTCTTTGACCCCGTGGAAAACGTCCAGAGCGGATCCTGGTCCTCGCAGAGCACGGCAGTGAACCCGTGTGAAGCATCCAGAGTGGAGCCTAGTCCTCGCCTAACGCGGCAGTGAACCCGTGTGAAGCATCTAGTGCAAAATTCCTGGTCACGTGGAACGCGGATAACGTCACTCTTTGACCCCGTGGAAAACGTCCAGAGCGGATCCTGGTCCTCGCAGAGCACGGCAGTGAACCCGTGTGAAGCATCCAGAGCGGAGCCTAGTCCTCGCCTAACGCGGCAGTGAAACCGTGTGAAGCATCTAGTGCAAAATTCCTGGTCACGTGGAACGCGGAAAACGTCACTCTTTGACCCCGTGGAAAACGTCCAGAGCGGATCCTGGTCCTCGCAGAACACGGCAGTGAACCCGTACGAAGCATCCAGAGCGGAGCCTAGTCCTTGCCTAACGCGGCAGTGAACCCGTGTGAAGCATCTAGTGCAAAATTCCTGGTTACGTGGAACGCGGATAACGTCACTCTTTGACCCCGTGGAAAACGTCCAGAGCGGATCCTGGTCCTCACACCAACATGAAGTGATCACCACCGCGACGATCGTCTCGATACAGCAGATGAAATGTCACCCCAGCGTTCTTCCCCCAGCAGGATTCGGATGCGCCAAAACAAACGAAGCGAAGGCCAAATTCCTAGCTTCAACGTCTTAACGGCAAGTCATATAAAGCCTGAAAGACCATCAGAGATCATCCCACACCAGCGTGGAGTGGTCACCACCTCGACGATCGTCTCGATACAGCAGATGAAATGTCACCCCAGCGTTCTTCCCCCAACAGGATTCGGACGCGCCAAAGCAAACGAAGCGAAGGCCAAATTCCTAGCTTCAACGTCTTGACGGTAACTCATATAAAACCGAAAAGACAATCGGAGATCATCTCGCACCAGCACGGAGTGGTCACCACCTCGATGTTCGTCTCAATACAACAGACGAGATGTCACGACAGCGTTCCTCCTCCAACAGGATTCAGACGTGATAAAGCAAACGAAGCAAAGGCCAAACTCCTAGCTTCAAGGTCTTAACGGCAAGTCATATAAAACCTTAAAGACAGCCGGAGATCATCTCACACCAGTGCGGAATGGTCACCACCTCGACGTTCGTCTCGACACAGCAGACGCAACATCATCAAACAGCGGAGCCACGGCAAAGTCCCTAGTTCCAAACCTCTACGGTTCACCAACAACCTAGAGACAACCGCGACGTTCATCTCGATACAGCAGACGTGATGTCACCCCAGCGTTCTTCCTCCAATAGGATTCGGACGTGACAAAGCAAATGAAGCAAAAGGCCAAATTCCTAGCTTCAGGGTCTTGACGGCAAGTCATATAAAGCCTGAAAGACAATCGAAGATCATCTCGCACCAGTGCGGAGTGGTCACCACCTCGATGATCATCTCGATACAGCAGATGAAATGTCACCCCAACGTTCTTCCCCCGGCAGGATTTGGACGCGCCAAAGCAAACGAAGCGAAGGCCAAATTCCTAGCTTCATACGTCTTGACGGCAAGTCATATAAAGCCTAAAAGACAATTGGAGATCATCTCACACCAGCGCGGAGTGGTCACCACCTCGACGATCGTCTCGATACAACAGATGAAATGTCACCCCAGCATTCTTCCCCCAGCAGGATTCAGACGCGCCAAAGCAAATGAAGCAAAAGCCAAATTCCTAGCTTCAGGGTCTTGACGGCAAGTCATATAAAGCCTGAAGGACAATCGGAGATCATCTCGCACCAATGCGGAGTGGTCACCACCTCGACGTTCGTCTCGATACAGTAGACGCGATGTCACCCCAGCATTCTTCCTCCAGCAGGGTTCAGACGCGACAATCACCAAAAGGAGCCACGGCAAAATCCCTAGTTCCAAACCTCGACGGTTCACCAGCAACCTAGAGACAACTGCGACATTCGTCTCGATACAGAGGACGCGATGCTAGCAAATGAAGCGAAGGCCAAATTCCTAGCTTCAGGGTCTTAACGGCAAGTCATATAAAGCCTGAAAGACCACCGGAGATCATCCCACATGGAGTGGTCACCACCTCGACGTTGGTCTCGATACAGCAGACGCAACATCACCAAAAGGAGCCACGGCAAAATCCCTAGTTCCAAACCTCGACGGTTCACCAGCAACCTAGAGACAACCACGGCATTCGTCTCGATACAGAGGACGCAATGCCAGCAAACGAAGCGAAGGCCAAATTCCTAGCTTCAGGGTCTTGACGGCAAGTCATATAAAGCCTGAAAGACCATCAGAGATCATCCCACACCAGCGTGGAGTGGTCACCACCTCGATATTCGTCTCGATACAGCAGACGAGATGTCACAACAGCGTTCTTCCTCCAACAGGATTCGCACATGACAAAGCAAACGAAGCGAAGGCCAAATTCCTAGCTTCAGGGTCTTAACGGCAAGTCATATAAAGCCTGAAAGACCACCGGAGATCATCCCACATGGAGTGGTCACCACCTCGACGTTCGTCTCGATACAGCAGACGCAACATCACCAAAAGGAGCCACGGCAAAATCCCTAGTTCCAAATCTCGACGGTTCACCATCAACTTAGAGACAACCACGACATTCGTCTCGATACAGAGGACGCAATGCCAGCAAATGAAGCAAAGGCCAAATTCCTATCTTCAGGGTCTTAACGGCAAGTCATATAAATCCTGAAAGACTATCGGAGATCATCCCACACCAGCGTAGAGTGGTTATGACTCATCGGGGCTCTCCAAAATGAGCCTAACCTCAAGTAAAAAGCGGCATGGCAAATTCCTAGCGCTTGCTCTTCCGACGGTCAAACTGCCAAGGAGGATTGCTTGAAGACGTCTTGTCCAGCCCCCGAAGGGATCAGAGACACGGCAGTCGCAGGGCCACTCGAACAGCACGATTGCCTATCGAGGAATACATCAGCTCATGCGACGGTACGACGGCCAAAACCCTAAGTACCACAGACCTTAACGGACTTCTGTCGTAAAGAGCAGAGGTTAACTGTGACGTTAGGATATTCTTGCGAGATCTGCTCGATTCGTTTCGACTCGTGAGGAAATTGATGTCTTTGCGAGAACTTCTCGATTCGTCTCGACTCGTGAGATAAAGCCTTAGGCAGTAGGGATTAAAAAACCTGTTTCCTAAGCACTGGGACCCTGCAAGTCGGCCCAAAATGGTCTCTTGCATACTATCCACGGGTCTCACTCTCTGAAGTCGAATTTCGACAAGGAGGGGAACAACCGCTTACGGGTCCTCTCGACTCGTAAGAGGGAAAAATTCTCTTACAAGATCCTTACGACTTATAAGAGAAAACACACTTAGGAGTCCTCACGACCCCTAAGGAGAAAATACACCTGCGGGATCCTCTCGACTCGTAGGGAGAAAAGTCTTTATGAGACCCTCACGGCTCATAAAGTTGAAAAGTCTTAGGTAGCAGATCCTAACCCTGTCTCCTAAGCCATCACCGCCCTGCAAAGAGGTCAAGATGGACCATCTATGAGCCACACTCGCGAAAGCTACATGCCACTGAAATGGAAAAGCTACTCATGAGCATATAAAGTACTTCACGCCAAAGTAAGATATAAAGAGATAGAAGGGTGCGGCTCATGGAGTTAAGGATTTGGAACTATATCTCTTAAGAGTCGAGATTTGAGTCAATGATAAATGACGACGCTTGTGTCCGCTCGTTATCTTCTCAGATCAAGATTCTGAAAGTTATATACCAATCCGAAACTGGTCATACGCTATGCATTACTTTGCACTACTTCACCCACGTATATACTTACATGGGCAAAGTAGTGGGGGGCATTTGTTCCCGCCGAAAATTTCTGCGCGAAAGAGCCCAAGGTATCAAATGGCGGCGATACGCTTAAGAAAATGGGAACCATTATCTTCCGGGCTGTTTTTTTGACAAACTCCCGAATGAGAAACAGATAAATTCTGATGGTATCGAAAGAGGCTCAAAAAACCCTTCGATTTGATATATTATGGGCCTCGTAATTCATCCGGGATCAAAAGTTATGAGGAATTACGTGTCCACACGTGATGGGCTTTTAAGAACCCGCTGGAGGAGTTAAAAAATATAATAAAAACTCATAAAAGACCCCAATGGGGCATCACGTGCTCACACGTGACCATGGGTCACGTGCAGACACGTGATGGGCTTTTAAGGCCTTTAAAATAATGAATAGAATTTAATTCTAAAAGTCAGAAAATACCTCAACGAGGTATCACGTGCTTACACGTGACCAATGGTCACGTGTTGACACGTGATGGCTAAAACTGAAACATAAATAAGCGGCTGAGAAAGGAACCCAATTGGGGGTCACGTGCTCACACGTGACTAAAGGTCACGTGCCAGCACGTGACTGGCTTTAAAAGCATTATAATTTAATAGAATTAAATTCTAAAAGTTTCTGAATCTTTCCAAATGGAAAAGGGTCATGGGGAACCGTTGGATTAAAAATCCAAGGGTGATTAAAAATCACCAATTTATAGAAAACCCTTGGACAAGGAAAGATTTCCCTGAAAATCTCACCAGGATAACAAATAGAATATCTTTTGGATTTAAAATCCACGGTGAATAAAATTCACTTAACAATCTAAAGGCCCAGATTAATGATAAATATAAATCAAATCTCTCAACATACAAATCAAATCTCTCAATGAGAAATTTGCTAAACAAATTGATTCTCTGCCTTCTCCTATAAATAGGAGCCAAGAAGAGAAGAGAGGGGATCGACTTTTTTTGAGAGAAAAACATAGAGAGGAGAATTTAATTCTCAAGAGGGAAGAAAAGAAAGGAGAATTTAATTCTCAACAAAGAAAACCCTAGGTAAGAAAAGGGAAAAAGATAAACTTCAAACAGAGAATTTAATTCTCAAAATCCAAGAGTTTAACTCTTATACAAAAAGAACTTAGTTCTTCTTCTGGTTGAAGATCTGCACAGAGCACATCTCCCCATAACTTGAGAATTTAATTCTCATCGGGTCGAGATCCTGTCATGCAGATCCTAAACTTAGAAGGGGAATTGAGTTTTGAGAATTAATTCTCCTAAAACAAAACTAGGGTTTAACCCTAATCAAGAATTTAATTCTTTTACATATCTGGGAATTTAATTCCTTTGAAAAGAAGTCAGGGTTTTATCCTAAATAAGAATTTAATTCTTTCACGATAGGAATTCAATTCCTCCAAAATCACAATTAGGGTTTAACCCTACCAAGAATTCAATTCTTAAAAGATCTCTGTTCATGAAAAGAACTAGGGTCATGTGCCCCCACGTGACCCTTGAAAAGATCCCCTGCAAAGAACTTTGAAGCATCACCCCACGTGCTCCCACGTGACTCCCCGAAACACAGAAAGAAAAAGCAAAGGGAATGAAAGCTTTGGGCGCTCTCACGTGTTATCACGTGACCCCTCAGCAAATGCTTTAACAATTGGCGCACAGATCCCTATCACGTGCCAACACGTGATGCTCTAAAATAAAAATAAAAGTGTTTAACACTTGTTTGCAGAACAAAATAAAGGGGATCTGGCCCCACTTTTTGATGCCATCACGTGCTCCCACGTGACTCCCAAAACGCAGAAAGAAAGATCAATGGAAATGAAGGCTTTGGGCGCTCTCACGTGTTTATCACGTGACCCCTTAGCATACGTTCTGACAGTCAGCGCATAAATCCCCAACACGTGTCAACACGTGATGCTCGAAATAAAAAGGAAAAGTGTTTAACGCTTATTCACAGATTTGAGGATAAAACAAAGGAGATGTGGCTCCGCATTTAGGGCGCCCTCACGTGTCACCACGTGACCCCTAATGAGCATTCCAACAGACCAGAGTGGGGGCCTCCATCACGTGCTCACACGTGATGGACGTCAGGATTAAAAGAGTTAAAACACTGATCTGCAGAATAAGATAAGGGAAATCAGGGCGTTCTCACGTGTTCACACGTGACCCCTCCCCCCTTAGTGTTTAACACTAATCTGAAGACTTTGTTCCCAGTGTTTAACACTGATTTGCTTTAGTGTTTAACACTAATTTGAAATCTCTGATCACCAGTGTTAACACTGATTTGCTTTAGTGTTTAACACTAATTTGAAAGCCCCGTTGCTAGTGTTTAACACTGATTATGTTTTAGTATTAAACACTAACTTGCTAATCTTAATTCCAGTGTTCAACACTGTTGGTCTTTAGTGTTCAACACTATCTTTAGCCCAATTGGCTAAGTTTCTAGAGGCAAAGCCTCTCCTTCAATGGACCGACAGAGGGCCAATATTTCAAACACAATTGGACTTAGCCCAAATTGGCCATAAGTCCTCAAATCATCTTGAACTGAGCACATCTGCTCTTTCAACCAACTCATTGGTTTAGGGTACATCTCTGAACTCCTCTGATATTTGTCGTTGTAATCCTTCAACGTCTTCAGAGAGGTGACGGGTCCCGACAACCACACATCAACACGGACTGTGGGGTCCTTAAACTCATGGACTTATGCGTCCTTAAACCAAGATACGGACTGCGGGGTCCTTAAACCCGCGGACTTATGCGTCCTTAAACTAACGGACTAATGCGTCCTTAAACACACCCATATGGACTGTGGGGTCTTTAAACCCATGGACTTATGCGTCCTTAAACATACAATGGACCACCATGTCCCTAAACTGGCAATGGACCACTATGTCCTTAAACTGGTATTGGACCACCATGTCTCTAAACTGGTATTGGACCACCATGTCCCTAAACTGGAACAATAGAGCCCAAATGCTCTTTTGTCGGATCTAAACGATCCCGTTAAGTCGATCTTAGTCCCAAACTGGACTAACATATCCTTAACAACCGTTTAACTTGATCTTAGCCTCAAATATGGCTAACGTGTCCTTAAACCTTCAAACAGACTTTAGTCCCAAATTGGACTCTAGATCCCCCAATCAACTTTGGCTCAAGGGTACATCTCTGAACTCCTCTGACATTTGTCGTTGTAATCCTTCAACGTCGTCAGAGAGGTGATGGGTCCCGACGGCCATACATTCAATGGACCACCATGTCCCTAAACTGGAACAATCGAGCCTCCAAACGCTCTTTTGTCGGATCTAAACGATCCCGTTAAGTTGATCTTAGTCTCAAATTGGACTAACGTATCCTTAACAAACGTTTGAGTTGATCTTAGCCTCAAATATGGCTAACGTATCCTTAAACCAAAACCCCAAACCTAAATCTAAGAAAATACGGATTTGGACTAATCCACGTCCTACGGGCGACGACATAAATCAGTCTCCGTATACAATCCACGGGCAACCACAAACAAAACAAACACCCACGACACGAAGTGACCAGCTGGAGAAGGAGAAAGTTGTTACCGCGATGCGGTAGCGTAATTAACTGCAGGGGCTTGCGCCTGCAGGGAAGAGCGTCCCCACAATCAAAAACCCCTCAAGCGAGGGGGAATCTGACGAAGTCTGCTACATCGGCCGCATCCGCTCAAACCTCCGATACACGGTGCCATAAATCAACTTGGCATCTTCGGAGAGGTGGACGGTTAAAACCAATTAGCATCTGCCCCGAATCTCAGTGCCAAGACACCGCAGTCTTGTGCGCCGTCTTTCGGAGGGGAACAGTACCCTTAAACCAATGTTGGTTGGGAGATCTATAGTCAAGTTTGGGACCAAAATCAATTAAAAGATTGTGGGCACATGGGCTCAGTTAATCTGAATTAGGGATTTATGGCCAACTTAGGCTCAGCCCACTCAGTTTTGAATAAAATGTTGAACATTTATTTGGGCTCAGTCTCTTTTTATTTAACAATGCTAAGCATTGATTTGGGTTCTGACACCCCTTTTTCTTTTGTCTTTTACTGAGTGTTGAACACTTTTTATGGCTCTGGGATTTATTTAAAGAACACTTTGTGTTCCTTCAGCGCACACGTGAGGAGCACGTGGAGCACTTGGCGCTGAGCGTGCAGACTTAAAGCGCTGAGGCGCTTCTTTTGAAATAACGCACACGTGAGGAGCATGTGGTGCGCATGGCGCTGAGCGCCAGACTTGGAGGCGCTTCTTTATGAAATAGAGCACACGTGAGAAGCATGTGGTGCGCTTGGCACTGAGCGCCAGACTTGGAGCGCTGAAGCGCTTCTTTGGCAGTTATGGTCAATCTGTGCTCTGAGAATTAAATTCTCGTTTATAAGAGATTTTGTCTCACAGATCTAAGTTCTTCTTTATGAGGAGATACTATTGTAGGGTGTTTTTTGTCACCCCGTTGAGATAGGAATATGCACGCGCTTGTCAGACGCGCTACAGATTCCCCCTGCCTAGGATAGGCTGTGGTTTATTGATTGTGGGGATCCGAATCTCCGACAGCCGCGGACTAAGCTGCCGTTAATTACCCCCCGCTTTTGGAGCGAGAGAATCTCCGATTGACGGGTTAAACTGGTCATGCGAACTCAATGTGCAGTGTTGTGTTTTGAAGGGGTTTTGGATATATCGGAGGCCCCGCAGAGTTTTTACGGGGGTCCCTCTACCCGGATAGCGGGCTGGAGGTCAAGGGGGCTAGCAGCCCCCTTACAGGGTGAGGGTGCAAGGCGGCGTCCCACCAGCGCTTTTGGGTGCTAGCTCTTTGAGCGCAAGAGCGCTAGCGCTCAGAGCACAAGAGCGCTGGCGCTTTGAGCGCTGGCGCCCCACGTGCCAGGCATGTGGGCGCTCGGGCGCTAGCGCTCTGGGTGCTAGTGCCCCACGTGTCAGCACATGGGCGCTCGGGCGCTAGCGCTTTGGGCGCAAGAGTGCTAGCACTTTGGGCGCTAGTGTTCTAAGCGCAAGAGCGCTAGCGCCGCACGTGTCGGCGCTCGGGCGCTAGCGCTTTGTGTGCTAGCGTCCCATGTGTCAGCACGTGGGCGCTCGGGCGCTAGCGTTTTGAGCGCAAGGGCGCTAGCGTTTTGGACGCTCGGGAGGCAAAAGGGACTTAGTCCCTGCAATGGGAGTTGTACTCTCAGAAAGGAGCACTTATTATTCTGTATGTATATATATATATATATATATATATATATATATACAGTATATATATATATATGAGGAGTTAAACTCCTAGGATATTTTGAAGCTGATGAAGGGGTTTCTCCCCTTGAGCCCTAGTTCTTCCCCAAAGTGGGGTTTCTGGAGATGGGTCTCCTTCTTCTTCTTGTCGTTTGGCCGGATCTTGAAGATCAAGAGATGTGAGATTTTAAAATCTCTTCTTTTTGAGATCTGAAGGGAGATCTGAGCTCCCCTTTGTGGGTTTTATGGTGAAAAACAATTTAGTTTTAGAAAAGGAAAAGTAAAACTCTTGATTTAATCCAAAAGAAATAAGAAGGTTTAGAACCTTCAGAAAGGGGGAAGAGGCAAAAATCCTAGATTTTGAGGGGAATGAAAAGTCTATATTTTATTCATCATCGTATTGCCTTATATAGGCTTATATATTTACATATAGCCCCTTGGGCTTTACAAAATGGTATTTTGCCCATTTCATGTCTCATGTGCTATTTCTTTTTGCACATAAACCATGGGCTTACAAAAATTTGGTTTTATGCCCATTTTGATTACATTCATGCATAAAAAAAATTACATAAAAATTATTTATTACATGATTTCATTTTGGCATGGGGAGGCCGACCGCTTCATGTTCGGACTCGACCTGGGCATGGGCCCACTTGATCTGGGCCTGGGCCCACCTGGTTTGGGGTTGACCTTGACTTTGACCCGGTCAACTGGGGTGCAAATTTTGACCCCAACAAAGTGCCCCTATCAATAAATGCACACCACATATGTGAGTCGTGTGCATGAAATTGATGGATCTTCTTTCGCGTGGAGGCGATTTGCTTTGGTTCCCACTTTTTGGAATGCACTGCCCTTTTTATAACATGGACGGTCAATGTTTGCGTCTTCGAGGTGGAGTGTCCGTGATAGACGTTTCCCTGGCCCTGAGTGTTTTGGTTCCCGCTTTGTAGGAAGCCTATACTGCCCTTTTTGCGACATGGACGGTCGACGCTCTGATCCAGAGTGATTTGGTTCCCGATTTGTGGGAAGCCTGCACTGCCCTTTTTACGACATGGACGGTCGATGCTTAATTTGACTTGCTCTGCTTCTTGCAGTGTCAGGGATGAACTTGACTTGCTCCGCTTCTTGCAGTGTCGAGATTGGATGCTTACTTGCTCCGCTTTCTGCGGTGTCGGAGTTGAAGTTGACTTATTGATTGTGATTTAGGTTGACATCAGCATTTCTGCACTGGAATAATGCCAGGAGCAACTCATCATTTGCCCCGGGAGGATTTGGGGATTTTGGTTTTTGCTTGGCATCAGTATCGCTACACTGGAATATGGTACCAGGAGAGAATCATCATTTGCGCTTGCTTATCAGGAAGAGATGACTTAGGAGACAGTTTTAGGTCCCTACCACCTAAGACTTTTCAATTTTGTGAGCCGTAAGGGTCTCACAAAGCATTTTCTCCCTACGGGTCGTAAGGATCCCGTAGGTGTATTTTCTCCTTAGGGGTCGTGGGAACTCCTAAGTGTGTTGCTCCTTTGTGAGTCGTAAGGATCTCACGCGGGAATTTTCTCCTCGCAAAGTCGAGAGGACTTTGTGAGTGCATTTCATCTCTTTTTTATGAGTTTGCGCCCTTTCGGGTTTTCACAAATTCGCCGGCAGTCCTGCTGTTTTTTCTCACGGAGCCCTTTCGGGTTTTCATCCGTACCCATTTTGCTTGTGGACATACCGTTTATTTATTTATTTATTTTTTTGGCGGGACTTTGAATGTGGTCTCACCGGTAGGACTTGGGAGAAATTGGGATTGTTTTACGCCCGTGGATTGTATACGGTTTTGCAGGATGTATGATCCAGACCGTAGGGTCGGAAGGACTTTGTCGGCGTCTGCATCGCTGCACTGGAATATGGTACCAGGAGCGACTCATCATTCGCCGTCGGGGTATGGGATTTAGAATTTGGTTGGCGTCTGCATCGCTGCACTGGAATATGGTACCAGGAGCGACTCATCATTCGCTATTGGGATTTGCGTTTGGAATTTGGTTGGCGTCTGCATCGCTACACTGGAATATGGTACCAGGCGCGACTCATCATTCGCCATTTGAGAGTTTGGGTTTGGTTGGCGTCTGCATCGCTGCACTGGAATATGGTACGAGGAGCGACTCATCATTCGCCGTTGCCTATTGGGAAGCGATGGCTTAGGAGACAGGTTTAGATCTTATCACCTAAGGCTTTTCAATTTTATGGGCCGTAAGGGTCCCATAAAAGCATTTTCTCCCCACGAGTCGTAAGGATCCCGTAGGTGCATTTTCTCCTTAGGAGTCGTGAGGACCCCCAAGTGTGTTTTTCTTTTGTGAGTCGTAAGGATCTCTCGCGGGGATTTTCTCCTCACGTATCGTGAGGACACATGAGTGGGTCTTCCCAAATGGAGCATAATTTCAAGGGCGGAGACCAGCCGCGTAACTGGTGATTATGATGGGGCATGGGTATGATGAGAATTATTTGAGCCCATAGATTGTATACGGTAGTCAATTTGGGGACTGGCCGTAAGGCCGGAAGAATTTTGGGAAACTGGATTTTTGTTGGCGTCTGCATCGCTGCACTGGAATATGGTACCAGGAGCGACTCATCATTTGTCGTTTTTTTTGTTTTTTTTGTTTTTGCATTTTTTTTGTTTTACCGTGATTGCTCTATCATTTCAGCTTTTCTTATCGCGAAGGTCGCGATTGCCTTATCATTTCGGCTATTTATTCGCGGTTGCCCTATCATTTCGGCTTTATTTTTCACCTTTCTTTTACTCGCTGATTTTTATTGCGAGTTGCCCCATCATTTCGGCTTTTCTTTATTTTTCTTTTATTTACACATTTTTTTGTTTATTTACATATATATTTTTTTACATTCCCAGTTTAACGACTTAGAGGTCGATTATTCCCAGTTTAATGACGTGGTGGTCAATTGTTTTCAGAGAAAGGCAGATGTCTGAGAGAATCAGTTTCACGAAGAACTTTGGTCTCCGTTTGTATGAAATTGGGGGTCGCAGATGGACTATTTGTTAACACGCCTTTAGACAGTTCTATCTCTCCTGCCTTGTATTGCTTTTAGACCCAATCTTTGAAGACGAAACAGTCCTCAATAGCATGACCTATCACTCTGTGATAGCGGCAGTATTTGGGGTCGTCGGTCATATTCGCTTCCTGCAGTCTTTTTGACTCTGGCAGTTGTAGACCGTTCCTCAGGATGTCTTTGAATATTTTGCGGATTTTGTCCCTTCTGAAGGAATAGACCTTATCTAGCTTCTCTTTCAGTGGAGATTCTCCTCCCTCTCCGAACACTGGCTTCCGAGCCTGGTTGGCATTAGGCCCGCTCATCCCTTACTTATTTCGGTTAGCCGAAGTGTTAAAAGATTCAGAATCATCGGAATTTCCACCTTTGTGATTATCGTCCTTTCGGTTTCTATAGGACCTATTGTTATTTTGGGAATTCGATGAGGACTCCTGTTTTGAGCACTTCAACATCTGGACTTTTCTGGTCAGCTCTTAGAATGTTTTGAGCCCCGCGGTGCATAGAAATGGGGCCATCCAATTGTTGATATTTCCGACGAGGAGACTGATAGATTGGTCCTGCTCTATCAGCGGTTCACATTTGACGGAGAGATTGCGCCATCGGGTTATAAAATCCGTGCTGCTTTCGTTGTTCTTTGGCTTGGTCCTTACGAGCTTGGCAATAGTGATCTTATCGCTGATCTCATGAACCTTTGTCGAAACAAAGATTCCATTTGGACGAAAGTAGTAACGGAGCTATCCGGTATGCTCGCGTACCAGTCGAAAGCAACATCGGTCAAGCTATTAACGAACTGGCGGAGGAGAAGCGCATCGTTGCCCCCAGTATTCCCGCATGAGGCTTTGAAGTAGGCGATGTGCTGATTCGCATTTCCCGTCCCATCAAATCTTCCGAATTTAGGGATGAGATAGCCGCTGGGAAATTCTACCAGATCATACTGAGCAGGATATGGCCTCCCGCTACCGCTGACATCTTTTTGCGCTTCGGCTTCAGCTACTAATGTTTTGACTTTGTTGGCAACCAAATCCATGATTTGATCTTGAGTCAGTGGGCTACTGTCATCGGTAGCCAAGACATTTCCCGAGATAGGATGCGACTGATTTTCATGCGGTCCGCCCACCTTTGGATTTGAGGGAATAGGCGTCGGCTGCCCTGGGACACCGTTTCCCGGTTCATGAGAGCCCTGCACCTGATTGGGCGGCTGAGAGGCAAGTTGGGCCGTGAGCTGTAAGACGACGTTTGTCGAGCCGTCAATTTTTGAGTAGAGCTTGGCCATCTCCTTGTCTTTGCTTCTGAGCTGTTTTCGGAGCTCTTGGAGAAGTTGCTGCTCTGCGTTCTTGGGATGGAAGATTGGCTCATCTTCGCTTTCCGAGCCCGACTCCTCATGGACCGAAGGGTCTTTCTGCCTATCATCCTCATCGAGAGGGTTTTCATTACCCAGCGGAGGCGGCTGTTCTTGGGAAGCGGCAACCACATTCAAGCCAGATTGGATTTGAGATGTGGTGGCCCCGTCCTTGCTCTTGCTGCGCCTGTCCACCATGTAGACAGTGTGGACCACATATCCAGCCATTTCCTCATCTTTGGCGGGGTGACCCTTTTCTTCGAACCTCATGAGGTTCAGCCTGGCAGAAGCCCTAGCCCTTTTGTTGGCTCTATATCTAAGCCTTTTCCGCCTTAGCTTCTTTTAAGGGCTTGGCGGGCATCCATTTCCTAGGAAGCCACCGTGAGTCGATTAGCGAGGAGCTTAGAGAAGACACCTGATCGAGCAGTTGTCAGGGGCACCACCGAAGCTTGCTCGAGAGGCCTTGTTGCTTTGTTGGTGTTGATGGCCTTGCCCCCAGCTGGGGCCAAGGAGAGTCGTTCAAACACCGACTTGCGTTTGAGTTGGGGCGCCTTCGAGACTACCACATTTGGCCTCTTGCCTTTCGAGACCGGTTTGTCTATCATCGGGGCTTGAGGAGCTGGGATGGCGTTAGCTGACATGAACAGAATAGAGTCGAATGGTAGCGGCAGCTCTTTCCATTGTCGCCCAAGACTGGCCGGGAGGACCGTCCTAGCGTCCATCTTCATCGTGTAGGAGATGGGAGCTGAGTTCATCTTTGGAGACATTGTTGAGAAGTGATTGCTTGAAAACCTGCATGAAAAAGCATTAGTTTAGTATAAATATAGAAATGTATATTGATTGAGTTCGCATGAACGTTTAACCCGAAATATGGGAGGAGAGATTGGTCCCACCGGGCGTGCCAGAATCTGTAGGGTGTTTTTCGTCACCCCATTGAGATGGGAATACGCACGCGCTTGTCAGGCGCGCTATAGATTCTCCCTGCCTAGGGTAAGCTGGGGTTTATTGATTGTGGGGATCCGAATCTCCGGCAGCCGCGGACTAAGCTGCCGTTAATTACCCTCCCTCCACACCTGCCTTTGGAGCGAGAGAACCTCCGATTGACGGGTTAAACTGGTCATGCGAACTCAATGTGCAGTGTTGTGTTTTGAAGGGGTTTTGGATATATCGGGAGCCCCGTAGAGTTTTTACGGGGGTCCCGCTACCCGGATAGGGGGCTGGGGGTCAAGGGGGCTAGCAGCCCCCTTGCAGGGTTCGGGGCAGCGTCCCGGCCTAAATTTTTTTTGAGAGGGACAGTATTGTAGAGTGTGTCTGTGTGTGTGTATGAAAAAGGGAAAGGGCATCCAAAGGATGCGTGGGAAAAAGCGCCAGCGCTTTTGGGGGCTAGCGCTTTGAGCGCAAGAGCGCTAGCGCTTTAAGCGCTAGCGCCCTACGTGTCAGGCACGTGGGCGCTCGGACGCCAGCGCTTTGAGCGTTAGCGCTCTGAGCGCAAGAGCGCTAGCGCTTTAGGCGCAAGCGCCCCACATGTCAGCACGTGGGCGCTCGGGCACTAGCGCTCTGAGCGCAAGAGCGCTGGTGTTTTGGGCGCGAGCGCTCTGAGCGCAAGAGCGCTAGTGCTTTGAGCGCTAGCGCCCCACGTGTCGACGCTCGGGCGCTAGCGCTTTGGGCGCTAGCGTTTTGAGCGCAAGGGCGCTAGCGCTTTGGGCGCTCGGGAGGCAAAAGGGACTTAGTCCCTGCAATGGGAGTTGTACTCCCAGAAAGGAGCACTTATTATTCTCTCTCTCTATGTGTGTGTGTGTCTGTGTGTGTGTGTGTGTGTGTGTGTGTGTGTGTGTGTGTGTGTGTGTCTATATATATGAGGAGTTAAATTCTTAGGATATTTTGAAGCCGATGAAGGGGCTTCTCCCCTTGAGCCCTAGTTCTTCCCCAAAATAGGGTTTCTGGAGATGGGTCTCCTTCTTCTTCCTGTCGTTTGGCCGGATCTTGAAAATCAAGAGATGTGAGATTTTAAAATCTCTTCTTTTTGAGATCTGAAGGGAGATCTGAGCTCCCCTTTGTGGGTTTTATGGTGAAAAACTATTTAGTTTTGGAAAAGGAAGAGTAAAACTCTTGATTTAATTCAAAAGAAAGAAGAAGGTTTAGAACCTTCAGAAAGGAGGAAGAGGCACAAACCCTAGATTTTGAGGGGAATGAAAAGTCTATGATTTTTTCATCATCATGTTGCCTTATATAGGCTTACATATTTACATATAGCCCCCTCGGCTTTACAAAATGGCATTTTGCCCATCCCATGTCTCATGTGCTATTGCTTTTTGCACATAAGCCATGGGCTTACAAAAATTTGGTTTTATGCCCATTTTGTTTACATTCATGCATAAAAAAAAATTACATAAAAATTATTTATTACATGATTTCATTTTGGCATGGGGGAGGGCCGGCCGCTTCATGTTCGGACTCGACCTGGGCATGGGCCCACTTGATCTGGGCCTGGGCCCACCTGGCTTGGGTTTGACCTTGACTTTGACCCGGTCAACTGGGGTGCAAATTTTAACCCCAACAACTGTGATCTCTCTTGTTTTTCTTTATGAGAGATTTTGTCTCATGGATCTAAGTTCTTCTTTATGAGGAGATACTATGATCTCTCTTGTTTTTCTTTATGAGAGACTTTGTCTCATAGATCTAAGAACTAAGTTCTTCTTTTTATGAAGAGATGCTACGATCTCTTCTGTTTTTGTGAAAGACTTTGTCTTATAAATCTGTGATCTAGAAAAAAAACTAAGTTATTTTTTATCATGAGATGTTATGATCTCTCCTTTTTATTTACCTTGAAGAAGGTTCTTCTTCTTAGAGCTTGCTCTTCTCTTTTTCTTTTCTGAAAACTTGAAATTTATAGGGAGGTTTCTCTCTTTTTCTGAAGTTTATAGGGGGGTCCTCTGTGCAAGACTTGAAGTCTTGGGTCCTTTATATAGGGGAGACTGATTTGTTGAATCAGTTAAGGAAATCTTTCTCTGATTGATTTAGGGATGTTTCCCCACCATTGGATCTTTGATCATAGGGCTTCTGTTTTACAGAAGACATCTTTCTTGTTATTTAACAAGATTGAGAAAATATTTTCCCATACAGAACTTATTCTGTATCTTGGTGATTTTTAATCACCATTAGATCTTTGATCCAATGGTGCTCTGATTTATAGAGCACAATTCTTCTTGTTTGGAAAGATTTGAGGAGTATTTTCTCAACAGAATTTAATTCTATAATTTGATGATTTATTATCTTCGTTGGATCTTTGATCCAAAGGTGGAGAACATTAGTTCTAGCGCTAGCGCTCTCGTGCTTTGCACATGGGGCGCTGCCTTAGAGTCTTTGACTCTTAGCGCTGGCGCACTTGGCGCCAGTGCTCTCGTGCTTTGCACGTGAGGTGTTGCCTCAGAGTCTTTGACTCTTAGCGCTGGCGCTCTTGGCGCGGGCACTCTCGTGCTTTGCACGTGAGGCACTGCCTTAGTTCAAATTCAAATTTTGAACAGAGCTTTGCACTGATTGGGGGAAACAAATGCCCCCCACCGCTGCGCTCACGCGGCTCACACGTGAGTGCAGCGGTGGCAGCCTTTCCACCGTTAGATTGTCTTGAAAGTCAGATCGACTTCTAACGCCTATAAATGGGGCCTTTGGCCCTTTGAGATGACCTCTGTTCATCTTCTTATTTTCTTATTTCTTGAGAATTTAATTCTCTTTCAGAGCTAAGTTCTCTGCCTTCAGAAACTCTTTTTAGAGTCAAAACTCTGCCAAAATTTGGTAAGAATCGAACTTATTAACAGAGCTTTGCTCTTCTCAGATCGTAGATCTTAAAAAAAATGTTTTTGAGTTTTACCCATTAACAGCACCGTGCTCATCTCTAGATCATAGATCTGTTCATCTTCGATGAAGAACTCTTAGAGTTCGTTCATAGATCTTGAAGATCTTGGAGTTTTTAACTTAGTAAAAGATTTGCTTTTAGGGTTTTTGATGGATTACTCCATCATCTTCACAGAGCATAGCTCTTAGAGTTTTTAGGGAATTTTATTCCCCTCATAATTAGAGTTGATAGATGTGTTTGCAGAGCGTTGCTCTCGAAGGAGTTTAACTCCTTGGCCCGATGAGTCTCTAATTAAATGAAAATATTTTTTTAGGATTTCTCCTTTATTTGCACAAATTTGAATTTGTTGGGTGTCTTAATCAGAACTTGTTTTCTCCATGAAGATATCAAGAGTTGTTTAAATTCCTGTGTCTGTTTCAATAAGCATTTTCTTGATCAGTCTGACCACCAAACTCTTACTGATTTTCCTTTTCAGACGCTATGGCCATTCATCTGTATGATCTTAACGAAATTATTTCTTATGGAGACATTCACGTAAAAGGCCGTTGTCAAAACCAAGAGTTTACAAATGCTCAATATGCTGAGATCATGAGTCGCATTAATGAATACATCGGTCGACTACTTACTTGTCGCTCCGCTCTTTTGAAGATTGTCGTAAGAGCAATTTGGAACGCACTTCCTGGATTTTATGAAGCCATGCCGCTTAATTCACTGGATGATGCCGAAGACAAGGTACATTCAGTATATCTGATGGGCCTGATCTCGAAAAGGCGGCGAGATAATCTTGTTGATATCTTGCAGCAAATTTTCCAACAGACGACGATAATCGCTGCCTATCGGAGGACGGACGACATTAGCGAAGATCTTGACGCTTGCATTCGTGAGAGGATGCACACGAAAATGGTCAGAGAGGCCAGAAGCATCTTAGACGGCTTTACTTCTGAATTTCTCAACCCATGTCCCGGATATAATGTTTTACCATTGTAAACATTTTTAATGATGTTTTTGTCTTACTGTTTTCATCGATGTAAGAATTTTCTGAGGTATGAATGGCAAATTTTCCTTTTCTATGCATTTATTTTATGCGTTAAGCCCTTTTGTACATACATGAGTGGATACGCTTCGAACACTTAATTGGATACGAATCAAATGTTCTTTTTACTGCCTTGCAGAGTATGTGGTTGACGTCCATGGGTTATACCTTTTTGTTTTGACTTGGCGCAAAGTAGTTTACGTACTCTTGAGTATCACCTCCATTTCAGTAGCATGTAATTTTGACAAGTATTGCCTGTAGATAGTAGATAACAGTCCATCTTAACCTCCTTGTAGGGTAGCGATGGCTTAGGAAACAGGTTCAGGTCTGCTGCCTAAGACTTTTTAACTTTATAAGCCGTGAGGGTCTCATAAAGACTTTTCTCCCTACGAGTCGAGAGGATCTCGTAGGTGTATTTTCTCCATAGGAATCGTGAGGACTCCTAAGTGTGTTTTCTCTTGAGAGTCGTAAGAATCTCACAAGAGAATTTTTCCCCCTTACAAGTCGAGAGAACTCGTAAGTGATTGTTTCCCACTTTGTCGATGTTCGACTTCGGAGAATGTGGCCCGTAGACCACTTGACCTCCTTGCAGGGTAGTGATGGCTTAGGAGACAGGGTTAGGATCTGCTGCCTAAGACTTTTCAACTTTACGAGCCGTGAGGGTTTCATAAAGACTTTTCTTCCTACGAGTCGAGAGGATCTCGTAGGTGTAATTTCTCCTTAGGAATCGTGAGGACTCCTTTTTTTCTTTAGAGAGTAATAAGAATCTCATAAGAGAATTTTCTTTTCATGCTCGGGGACACTAATTTCCCTGAGGTCGAGACGAATCGAGAGATTCCTGTAAAGACACTGATTTCTCTGCGGGTCGAAATGAATCGCGAGATTCTCGTCAAGGTCTACATCAAACACCGACCATAAACTCAAACACTAGTCGGTCCATGACAAGTCTACGCGAGAACTGGAGACAGGATCTCCATCAAGCATGTCTCGACTGGTACCCAAGATAAATGGACAGTGTTTGATGCCTTATCTATGAAACTAATATAAGTGCTCCATAACCGTCCCATTTTAGTTATAGTTACACTTATATATGTCCCATAAACGTCGACAAAGCAATAAATTAACTGGGTTCGCTGATTGTGTACAAGTACGTATCACTTCACTTATTCATTCACGCTTTAACACTAACGTACTTACCACAATCTAATCACTAATACTTATCACTGGGTAATGTAACACAATTACTAGGTTATCAATGTATGTGACCACTATTCAATGAGGGTATACCGTTACATGATATGATGATAATGCAATTATTCATGATACAAATAAAATACAGCGGCCAGTGTCGTACAACTTGCAAAATTTACTATAAATTATACGTGCAGAATTAAATAGAACATTATAAAGGGGGTAAGCAGTATATTTAATTATCTGTCCATCAAAATTGGTTTCTCATCAATTGCAATTCAGGTTTGCTAGTTATGGCCATTTCATTTTAAGTGTTCACTGCTGGAAATCCAATTTCTGAATTGGAATCCCGTTTTGTAACACGTTTTAATCCCAGTTTGGATTGTAATTAGGCGATACTGCAGTTGGATAATATTTAGGTTTAACAGTTAGGTTTCCAACGTATTAGACGGATTGATCATATCCACTGTATACGGGAAGATATGTTCAGTTTAATATCAATGTGTACAGACTATCATTGCAGAAAACTGCAGGACACAATAGTATTCTAAAATACAAATTAAATGTCAAACGAAGGTGAAACGATACGGGACTAGATTCAGGTGTTAGATAACCAAATTATCTACGTGTCCATATGGGTTTCCATGCATTTTCATGTGTATAGGGACGTATAGGTGTCTCAAATCAGTTATCGATAGAAATTACTGCTTTGGACTGCAGTCTAGAGCCGTATTTCTATCCCATACTCATTAGCGTAACTTGTTAATATACAGTAACTAATTATACAGGGATGTATATTATTCCGTTGGCTTCGATTTGAGCCCTGGAATGCCACGATACGATTTATAGGCAATTCATTATGAATTTAATACGGCGATAAGTTCAGTAAATTCCAATTTTGACGTTGCCTCTAGGGGACATCACTTCTTATGTAAAACTACATTATCTTGAATCCAAATTTCTACACGACATTAGTTAAAAGTAAAGGAATCCATTATTCACAAATTCCGTCAATTTCAGGTAGGTTTCAATCTAGAGTTTCATATCGAATACTTTGCATGCTATACCAGTATCTCATCTTATCAGAACAATTTCACGAGATTTCAATCTATATATCTATACAAATATCCTCCGGTTCTAAACTCAAAACCAATCAATCTCGTATTAGTTTTAAACGATGACGACACCAGTATAATTCGCATGATTACAACTACTCGTACACCACACACACATGTTGTCACGCCCCGCTTCCCAAAATACGGAATACGAGGGGTAGACAAGGCCAGCCATGCTCCTACGGTCAAGGAAATGTCCTGCCATAGTCACACTTCGGCTTCTAGTTTTTCAAGGTAAACAGTAAATGATGCGCAGGTAATGAGAAATGCAGTAACTAAAAGAAACAATAATATAAACTGACCTGATGGGAAATAAACGAATGCGACTCGGAATGGCAAGTCAAGGAGTCTGTGATGCACGTCTAGTTCTGGTCCAGGTTAAATCTTCTCCTCACACTGAGCATGCATACTCAGGTCGTCAGAGCGACACAATAGCAATATAATATATATAAAATCATGTGACAATTCTAACAGTGGTAATAGATATGTGAAACAGTAAATCGATGACAACATGAATATGAATGTGCAGTAATCAATGCAGCGGAACAGTAAAGCAGTAGAACGATATGTCACGTATGCCACACAGTATAGAAGGAATGTAAATGCCAGTATCCCTATCAGTCTCTAAGTCTCACTGTACAGGTCACTAAGCCTATCGTCAGTCCAAGTGTGAGAGTCAACCACTCGCGAGTGTCCTCCACCCAAGGGTAGAACCCAAGGGCAAGGGACCGCGGGCCCAACATGTAACATGTAAATCACGGTGTATATCACATACCCTGTAAATCTCTATATAACTCCCTAAATATATAAGCCGGCATAGGACTCCCAAGATTCTGTTGAACTCATACTTAAACTACCCCACACCCCGTGGTCTACATCAAACGCTAACCATAACCCTAAATACTAATCGATCCGTGACAAGTCTGCGCGAGAACTGGAGGCAGGACCTCCATCAAGCACGTCCCGACTAATACCTAAGATAAATGGCAGTGTCGGATGCCTTATCTGTGACACCCGTGCAAGCGCTTCCATAAGTGTCACATACCACGTATAGTCACATGTACACACATCTCACAGACGTCGACAATGCAATAGAATAATAGGGTCACTGATTGTGTACAAGTACGTATCACTTTCACTTAATCACGGATACACGAACACTGACGTACTTGCCACAATCATCACTAGAATCTAACACTGGGTAAATGCACGATATCACTAGGTTATCACTACAATGATATGGGTATGATATGATGCGTGAACAGTATATAAGCACGATTAAGGTGTCACAAAAACAGTATTTTATCACTTGCATGATTTATCATGAAACATACATATATAATTAGCGAAATGATAAATAGGTAGTAATTAGTATGTTCAGTTGTCCATCCATCAAATTTGGTTTCAAGCCAATCGGGTTCCAGGATCATTAATTATAACCACTTCATTTTAAGCGCTCGTGGCTGGAAATCCAATTTCAGAATCAGAAGTCCGTTTCGCAACGCATTTTAATCCTAGTTGGGATCAGAATTTAGCGACGCTACAGTTGGATGAAATCTATGGTTTTCAGTAAGGTTTTCAACGCAATAGACGGACCTTCAATCTCATCTGTACGTCAGGAGATACACACTGTTCAATACTAGTATATCAATTCTGATTCTGTTGGGACTGTTATACGTCCCTATCTATTAAATTACAGATTAAATAACAGACGATAACGAAACAGAATGAAACCACTTCTGTTGTCTAGCTATCAGATTCGCCTTTCATAAACAGCGGAGTTCTACAACATACGGGTTAAGGAAACAGGGTGGTGCTCATCACGAGACAGCACACAGTAAACAGAGTCGCTCTGGACTGCAGTCCAGAGTCGCACTCCAATCCAAATATCATCGCAGTTACAGAGCATAAGTCATTAGAAGTTTACATAGGGTCAAAGTTCGTCGAGTTGTCTTCGATTTGAGCCCTCGAACGCATCATTCCAGTATGTATATAATTTATGGTGATTTTTACAGTTTTCAGGTATAATAAAATTCCAGTTTTACGATTTAACTTGGGGGTAGTTGTTTTAGTCGTTAACGGTCATATTTTTCGGCGAGATTTGCACACGTTATCCATCCCTACAAGGGCCAATGCAATATATCCAGTTCCATCAAATGTGATAATGATTTTCTAAGAGGACAAGCATCGAACAGTTTTGTTGCAATATTTAACATAAGGCAAAACATGGGATATATATACGATTTTAATTTGTAAACTAATAATAAATAGCATGTAGCAAGTGGGGACTTGCCTGGAGACGTTGGGGCACACGGCAGTGACACGACACACGTGCGGCACGGCAGTGACACACGCGCGAGCGGTAACGTCAAGATTTGGCCTCGGCTTGAACTGGTTGGCACGGGCTTGGTTCGAACTAGAGGGGGTTGTTGCGAGCTCAGGCGGTGTCGGGGCTAGGGATCGCTGATGTTGTCGAGGCCGAGGGTGAGGGATTTGCAGAGGGAGAGAGTATGTGGAGGCAGAGAGAGAGATGAGTGAGAGAGAGAGAAAGAGAGAGAGAGAGAGAGAGAGAGAAGCAGAGTGAGAGAGATAGAGGGATTGAGAGAGAGAACACAGAGGGAGTTAGAGAGAGAGAGAGAGAGAGACGAGAGGGAGGGGGAAAAAGGAAGGTGGCGACGACGAAGACGATGATGATGATGATCTGCGTCGACGAGAGCGACGGTGGTCGCTCACGGTGGTGGAGGAGAGCCGGCGGTTGTGGGGTCTGCAGCACGAGCGAGAGAGAGGAGAGGAGGGAGACGAGTGACAAGAGTGGAGGAGAGCTGACGGTGGTTGAAACAATGGTGAGGGGAGGTCGGCTGGTGTAGGCGAGGTGATTTCTCTGGCGATGAGATGAGTGCAGGGGGAGTGGTGAGGCAGTGAGGGGGACGAGGGAGAGAGAGAATGAGATCAGGAAAAGGGTGCGTAGGTGTGCACGAGAGGAGAGGTCGAGGCGCGCGTCGTGGGGGTAACACGCGCGAGCGTGGGCGACGGCGGAGGCGAGGAGAGCGGATCTCGCGCGGGTGAAGGGGGAGTTACCGTTGGGGGATTTAAAGGAGATGAACAGTAGTGGGGGGTCGGGTCGGGTTGAGGGCGAAGCGGGCGCGATGCTGAGGAGGCGTGGGCTTGGACAAGTTGGGCTGGGCCGGCCGAAAAGAAAAGAATTTCCCTTTTATCTTGTGGGCTGGAGAAAGTGTGGGCTGGGGATTTGAATGAAAAAAAAATCAGAAAATGAACGAGGAAGAGGATGGGGCCGGGCTTAGGAGATTATTTGAAGAGAAAGGAAATTTTAAATAGAGAACTTTAATGGAGTGGGCTGGCTCGGTGGACTGAGGGTTAAATTAGGAATTTAATTTAGAAAGGGTGTGGGCTGTTTGGGGAAAGGGCCAGAAGAGAAATTGAATTTAATTTTATAGGGACATTGGGCTGAGGGAAGATTTAATAGTAAGGGAAAAATGGTGTTGGGTTTTAGGGTTTAGCTTTCAAATAGAAGAATTAGAGGAGTTGGGCTGGGTTTAAATCTTAATGAATGGAAGAAATAATAATGGAGAGGGCCCGGGCTTAATAATGGAAAAAAAATAGGCTGAAGAAATATATGTTTGGGTTTTATTGGTAAAAGAAAAATAGGGTTTTGAAGAATTAAATTTCTAAATAAATGAAATTATAATTAAAATAAATAGAGTTCTAAAGTACAAAATACAAAGTTGGTATAAAAGAGGCTGGGTATTACATCATACCACCCTTACAAAAATTTCGTCCTCGAAATTTAAAATAAAGGATAGGTTATATAAACATAAGTGAAAGCTATTAGATTGCACACTAACACAAAAGATTTGTTAGCAGTACGTGGACGAAGAAATTTTAAAATATATATATATATAAGTAAGAACAACATACGGAAAGGTAGGTCTAAATAGGTATAGGGCAAAAATAACTATGAGGGCAACTACGTGTATACGAGAATGTAGGTATCAAAAACGAACAATAATAATCAACGTGTGTTCGATAAAAGTCGAAACCCACGTATATGCACATCTAAGTCTATCAAAAGCAAACAGAAAAATAGTATAAGGCTCAACTATTTATAATAGTAATCATAGGCACAATTCTTGAAAATAAAGTGACGACACTGAAGTAGTGAAAAAAAATATAGGTTAAAACATTGTAGAATAGTGTATTGTTCAAATAATGTAGAAAACTCATATGGTGAAAATAAGAGACATGGAGCGAAAATATGCGCGATGTAAGGCTGCGCTACTGAAAAATGAAGATAATAGTAGTGCGCGTACAATACATAAAACTAATTAGTCAATAACACGCACTCTTCGATAAATTCAAAATACTGGAAACCAAATTTCGAATAATAGAGTCCCTATATATAATCAGGGTAATAGGAAGAACACGCATAGGTATAGGGATAGATAGGGTAATGATTATAAGGGGGTATGGCTCAAACAGAAGGTTGAAGTGTGTCGGCTTTAGGCTGAAGATCAAGGAGACTGGGATCGGGTCAGCACAGAAAGTAATGGTGAGCAACGAAAGGACTACAAGGCAAAAAAAATCTGGGGGAGACTAACGATCGGTAAATCCTATGAATCAAGAATTTGAAAAGTTAATGAACTCGGTAATTCATAAGGAAGGTCCTCCTCCCAGAAGGATCTCAAACAGGGTACAGACGAAGGATGAATGGTGGCTCATTCCAAGGATCAGGGTGCGGTACTTTCTAGTCGAATCGAGGGTGAAAACTATACAATGAGTAGGGGTGGACAGTCAGGAATCTCCGCAGAAAATAAATGGATATGGGAAATAAACAAGTATTAAGCGATGGGTTGACAAGGCCAGCCATGCTGCTACGGTCGAGGAAACATCCTGCCGTAGTCACACTTCAGCTTCTAGCTTTACGTGGTAATCAGTAATCAATGCACAGGTAATGAGAAATGCTGTCACTAAATCAAAACAGATATAAAACTAACCAGATGGAGTCAAAGGAAAGATAGCACTGATGTCGCTGATCTAGATGTCCGCAATATCCTCAAGATAAGACAGGTGCTAATCCGAGCTAAGTCCACTTCTCACTCTGAGCATGCATACTCAGGTCGTCAGAGCGACACAATAGTAATATATATAATGCAAAAGTAAACACGTGCAATGATGATGAACGTGAATCAGTAAATATAGAATGACGACGCACAAGAAATAATCGGTATAAGTAAACAGTAAAGTAGGTATATCAAATCAGTAAGCAATACATACCAATGTTACTAACCCTATCAGTCTCTAAGTCTCACTGTCCAGGTCGCTAAACCTATCGTCAGTCCAAGTGTAAGAGTCAACCACGCAGGAGTATCCCCAACCTAAGGGTAGGGCCCTAGGGGCAAGGGAACACGGGCCCGAATCACGCACGATAATAATAAGTAACTCCATCCATACAACTCCCAAAATCACGGTATATGCCGGCAATGGGACTCTCGAGATTCCGTTGAACTCACACTCAAACTACCCCACACCCCGAGGTCTACATCAAACACCGACCATAAACTCAAACACTGGTCAGTCCATGACAAGTCTACGCGAGAACTGGAGACAGGATCTCGATCAAGCATGTCTCGACTGGTGCCCAAGATAAATGGACAGTGTTTGACGCCTTACCTATGACACTAATATAAGTGCTCCATAACCGTCCCATTTCAGTTATAGTTACACTTATATATGTCCCATAGACGTCGACAATGCAATAAATTAACTGGGTTCACTGATTGTGTACAAGTACATGTCACTTCACTTATTCATTCACGCTTTAACACTAACATACTTGCCACAATCTAATCACCAATACTTATCACCGGATAATGTAACACAATCACTAGGTTATCAATGTATGTGACCACTATTCAATGAGGGTATACCGTTACATGATATGATGATAATGCAATTATTCATGATACAAATAAAATACAGCAGCCAGTGTCGTACAACTTGAAAATTTTACTATATATTATACGTGCAGAATTAAATAGAATAATATAAAGGGGTAAGCAGAATATTTAATTATCTGTCTATCAAAATTAGTTTCGCGTCAATCGGGTTTCAGGTTTGCTAGTTATGGCCATTTTATTTTAAGTGTTCACTGCTGGAAATCCAATTTCTGAATTGGAATCCCGTTTCATAACACGTTTTAATCCCAGTTGGGATCGTAATTAGACAGTGCTACAGTTGGATAATATTTAGGTTAAACAGTTGGGTTTCCAACGTATTAGACGGATTTATGATATCCGCTGTATACGGAAAGATATGTTCAGTTTAATATCAATGTGTACAAACTGTCACTGCAGAAAACTGCAGTACACAACAGTATTCTAAAATACGAATTAAATGTCAAACGAAGGTGAAACTACACGGGACTAGATTCAGGTGTTAGATAACCAAATTATCAACGTGACCATATGGGGCTCCGTGCATTTTCATGTGTATAGGGACGTATAGGTGTCTCAAATCAAGTATCGATAGAAATTACTGCTTTGGACTGCAGTCTAGAGCCGTATTTCTATCCCATACTCATTAGCGTAACTTGTTAATATACAGTAACTAATTATATATGGATGTATATTATTCCGTTGGCTTTGATTTGAGCTCTGGAACGCCATGATACGATTTATAGGCAATTCATTATGAATTTAATACGGCGATAAGTTCAGTAAATTCCAGTTTTGACGTTGTCTCTAGGGGACATCACTTCTTATGCAAAACTATATTATCTTGAATCCAAATTTCTACACGACATTAGTTAAAAGTAAAGGAATCCATTATTCACAAATTCCATCAATTTCAGGTAGGTTTCAATCTAGAGTTTCATATCGAATACTTTGCATGCTATACCGGTATCTCATCTTATCAGAACAATTTCACGAGATTTCAATCTATATATCTATACAAATATCCTCCAGTTCTAAACTCAAAACCAATCATTCTCGTATTAGTTTTAAACGATGACGGAACCAGTATAATTCGCATGATTACAACTACTCGTACACCACACACACATGTATATAGTTAATTAGCATTGGGTTATCCCGTATATTAATAGCATGATTTAGCAAGGGGAGGTTCCACTTGCCTGAAGGAGATCGTTAGATTCACGACAATGACGGGCACGACACAACAATGACGGGCACGGCACGGCATGACGATGATAGGGCAGCACACGGCACGGCCAGCAAATGTCCCGGTTTGAGCTTGGTGCGGCTTCGAGCTCGGCAGTGGCGGCTGGTGTGCGCTGGTGTTGGGGAGAGGGAGACGAGGAGGTGGAGGAGGAGTCGACGATGGCGAGGTGGCGACAGCGAAGTTCCGGCAAGGTAGTCGTCGGGCGCAGGAGGTCAGGGCGGTGAAGGGCGAAGCGACGAGGTTGCAGGGCTGTGGGTTTGAGAGGGGAGAGGCGTCGGGGAAAGAGAGGAAGGTGAGGGCGTCGAAGGTTGGTGGTGGGTGGAGCTTGGTACTCGGGTGTTGATGTTTAGAGAGGTATAGGGAAATGGAGAAAGGAAGAAGGTAATGGATTTAGGGCTCGGCTTGGGGCGATGAGGAAGGAAGTGGGTGTAGCAAGGGTGTTCGGCGGCTTCGTCGGCATTGAGAGAGCGAGCTCGGTGGTAGGTTGTAGAGAGAATGAGTGTTTTAAGAAAGGGGGTGTTCACTATTAAAGGAATGAGAGAGAGAGAGAGAGATTTTAATGGGGAGAGAGAAAGATAGAGATGGGTGACAGTGTGTGCGTGTGTGTGTGTTTAAAGAGAGAGATTAGAGAATTAAAAGAGAATAATGGGGATTAATGAGTGTTAATGGGGATATTCGGTTTCATTTTTTTTTTTGGGATTCAAAATTTGAAAAAGCGAAAGAATGTAACAGTAGTGAGAGAGAGAAATATTTAAAAGAATTAAAGAATATCAAGGGGGATTTAATGGGTAATCAAGAGCGTTTAATTGGAGTTGAAGGAAATTGAAAGGGAAATAATTCTGTTATGGTTTTAAAGGAATTTGAACAGTGAATTTGGCAATTAGAGTCACAGGAAAAGTATAGGAAAAATCATTTAGGAGAAATATTTTAAAAGAATTTATTGTTAATAAAATGGAAAATAGATTACAAAACAAACTGGGTATTACATCATATTAAATGAGGATATGTTTATTTTGAAATTTGTGAAGGAATCTGTTGGGGAAAAAAGTGAAGGACCATTGGGCTTGTTGGGCTTGGGCTTAAGAAAAATTTAGAAAGAAAATGAGTGAGGTTAAAGGTGGACTTGGGCTTTGGTTTAGGTTTGTTTAGTGAAAACCACTGGGTAAAAGTATAGGTTAGGGTTTTAGAATAAATAAAATAAATGTAAATATAAATAAACAAATTTTGTAAGCAACACTTTATATAAATACGGATATTGGCGTACAAAAGGAACTGGATATTACAAAGATACTGATTTCCTTGCGGGTCGACGCGAATCGAGGTTCTCGCCAAGTATGCTGATTTCCCTGAATCGAGATATCTTGCCAAGGACACTGATTTCCCTGGGTTAGAGACGAATCGAGAGATTCCTGCAAAGACACTGATTTCCTTGCGGGTCAAAACGAATCGCGAGATTCTCGTCAAGGATGCTGATTTCCCTGAATCGAGAGGTTTAGCCAAGGACACTGATTTCCCTGGGGTCGAAACGAATCGAAAGATTCCTGCAAAGACACTGATTTCCTTGCGGGTCGACGCGAATCAAGGTTCTCGCCAAGGATGCTGATTTTCCTGAATCGAGATATCTTGCCAAGGACACTGATTTCCCTGGGGTTGAGACGAATCGAGAGATTCCTGTAAAACACTGATTTCCTTGCAGGTCGACGCGAATCGAGGTTCTCGTCAAGGACGCTGATTTCCCTGAATCGAGATATTTAGCCAAGGACATTGTTTTCCCTGGGATTGAGACGAATCGAGAGATTCCTGCAAAGACGCTGATTTCCTTGCCGGTCAAAACGAATCGAAAGGTTCTCGTCAAGGACGCCGATTTCCCTGAATCGAGAGGTTTTGCCAAGGACACTTATTTCCTTGGGGTCGAGACGGATCGAGAGATTCCTGCAAAGACACTGATTTCCTTGCTGGTCAAAAAGAGTCGAGAGGTTCTCGCCAAGGACGCTGATATCCCTGAATCGAGAGGTTTTGCCAAGGACACTGATTTCCCTGGGGTCGAGACGAATCGAGAGATTCCTGCAAAGACACTGATTTCCCCGCGGGTCGAAATGAATCGAGAGGTTCTCGCCAAGGACGCTGATTTCCCTGAATCAAGAGGTTTTGCCAAAGACACTGATTTTCCTGGGGTCGAGACGAATCGAGAGATTCCTGTAAAGACATTGATTTCCTTGCAGGTCGAAACGAATCGAGAGGTTCTCGCCAAGGACGCAGATTTCCCTGAATCGAGAGGTGTTTGCCAAGGACACTGATTTCCCTGGGGGTCGAGACGAATCGAGAGATTCCTTCAAAGATACCGATTTCCTTGCAGGTCGAAACGAATCGAGAGGTTCTCGCCAAGGACACTGATTTCCCTGAATCGAGAGGTTTTTGCCAAGGACACTGATTTCCATGGGGGTCGAGACGAATCGAGAGATTCCTGCAAAAACACTGATTTCCTTGCGGGTCGAAACGAATTGAGAGGTTCTCGCCCAGGACACTGATGTCCCTAAATCGAGAGGTTTTTGCCAAGGACACCGATTTCCCTGGGGGTCGAGACGAATCAAGAGATTCCTGCAAGGACACTGATTTCCTTACGGGTCGAAATGAATCGAGAGGTTCTCGCCAAGGACACTGATTTCCTTGGGGTCGGTTGACTTGTCTCCGAGACGGAGGTCATTGGCTGACTTGCTCCGCTTTCTGCGGTGTCCGGGTTGACATGCTCCGCTTTCTACGGTGTCAGGGTTGACGCATTTCCGAGACGGGATCATTGGATGACGTATTTCCGTGACGGGGTCATTGGATGACTTGTTTCCGCGACGGGGTCATTGGATGACGTATTTCCGAGACGGGGTTATTTGCTGACATATTTCCGCGACGGGGTCATTTGCTGACGTATTTCTGAGACAGGATCATTGGATGACGTATTTTGGCGACGGGGTCATTTGCTGACGTGTTTTCGAGACGGGGTTATTTGCTGACGTGTTTCCGCGATGGGGTCATTGGATGACGCATTTCCGAGATGGGATCATTTGCTGACGTGTTTCCCCGACGGGGTCATTAGATGACGTATTTCCGAGACGGGGTCATTTTCTGACGTATTTCCGCACGGGGTCATTTGCTGACGTGTTTCCGAGACGGAGGTCATTGGCTGACGTGTTTCCGAGACGGAGGTCGTTTGCGGACTTGTTTCCGCGACGGGGTCTTTGCTGACGTATTTCCGAGATGGGGTCATTTGCTGACGTATTTCCGCGACGGGATCATTTGCTGACGTATTTCCGCGACGGGGTCATTAGATGACGTATTTCTGAGATGGGGTCATTGGATGACTTTAGCTTGTCTGTGAATTGTAGAGTCTTGGAGCTGGGGAATTTTCCGTGGCTCCGATTTGTGATGTCGCGTCCATGCCCTGCTGGCATGAGGAGGAACGTCGTTGTTGGTCTTTTAGGATGCAGATGTTGCTGTCGAGATCTGACTTTCCTTTTGACAGAGTATTGTCGGGAAATGTGGTTCCCTTTTCGTTTATGCCCATGGATTGTATACAGGGGTCACTATGGACTTATCTTCAGGGTGAAAGTTTCATTCTTTCATTTTTTTAATTTCTTTCTGCGATACTCTATCATTTCAGCTTTTTATATCGCGAAAGTCGCGATAGCCCAATCATTTCGGCTATTTTTTCGCGGTGCCCAATCATTTCAGCTATTTTCTTTTTACTCGCCACCTTTTATTACGAGTTGCCCAATCATTTCGGCTATTTTTGTATGCATATCTTTTACTTGCTGATTTTGTTGCAAGTTGCCCTATCATTTCGGCTATTTCATATGCATTTATGGCTCGCTGACTTTTTGCTGCGAGTATGGAACTTGGAATCTGATGCTAATCTTAGCATCAGCATCGCTGCAACTGGAATATTACCAGGAGCGAATCATCATTTTCTGTGAAAGGACTTGTGATTTGATACCGATTTAGGCATCATCATCGCTACCACTGGGACATTGCCAAGAGCGAATCATCATTTGCCTCTATCGATGTCGAACAAAGGTGGCTTAGCAAACAGGGTTAGGATCCTGTCGACCAAAACTTTTGACTTCATGAGCCGTAAGGGTCTCATAAAGACGTTTCTCCCTACGAGTCGTGAGGATCTCATAGGTGTGATTTCTCCTTAGGAATCGTGAGGATTCTTAAGTGTGTGTTCTCTTATAAGTTGTAAGGATCTTACAAGAGCGTTTTCTCCTGATAAGTCGAGAGGACTTATAAGTGTTTGTTCACCAAATAGGGAGACTTCATGCCATTGATGGAACTTGGTGGGGGAGATGTTTATTTGTGCCCGTGGATTGTATACAAGGGTCGATATTTGACCATTTGTAGGGCAAACCGAGGAATGTGATGGTTTCAGAACGGGTTCAGATCCCTGTAGCTTAAAGCTTTTGAATCTTATGAGCCGTGAGGGTCTTATAAAAGGGTTCTCCTTACGAGTCGTGAGGATCTTGTAAGTGTAATTTCTCCTTAGGAATAGTGGGGATCCCTAAGTGTGTCGCTCCTTTGTGAGTCGTAAGGATCTCACGCGGGTAGTTTTTCTCCTTACAAGGTCGAGAGGACCTTGCAAGTGTCTTTTAACGAGATTGCGCCCTTTCGGGTTTTCACAAACTCGCCGGTAGCCCTGCTGTTTTTACTCACGGAGCCCTGCCGGGTTTTCATCCGTGTCCATCTTGCTTATGGACGTACCTTTATTATTATTATTTTTTATTTTATTTTTTTTGCGTCAGCCCTAGGATGTTGCGGTTTGTAGTAGTTTAAAGACGTTTCGGTCCGTCGTTAGTTTAGGGACGTTTCGGTCCATGGAACGTTTTCGAGGCGAGGTTTCGCCGGATGCTACTTATAGAATTTGGGCTTGGGAAGATAGCGAGCGGACATAGGCGTCGTCATCTATCATTGACCTAGACCGTGACTCGTCAAGCGTAGTATTTTTTCAGGAACCGGCCGTTTATTGGCCTGAAGGGTCTTTCGCCATGCATATCCATGAGTAGATAGGCTCCTCCTTGGTAGACTTTGTCTATGATCTATGGGCCCTCATAGTTCGGCTCGAATTTCCTCCATTTGGCACGATTGGGGATCATAGGTCTCTTGACCACTAGCACGAGTTCGCCTTGGCGGAATGTTCTCGGCCTAGTCAACCTTTCGTATGAGCGCGTCATCCTTACTTTGTAAGCTTCTAGGTTTTGCTGCGCTATGAGACGAGTTTCATCGAGGGCGTCGAGCTCCTCGAGTCGAAGATGAGCATTCTCTTCGTCCGTTAGCTCATAATGAACTGCCACTCATAGAGAGGGTAGCTCTATCTCCAATGGATGTACTACTTCCGTGCCGAATACCAATGCATACGACATTGTATTCGTAGCTATTTTGAACGTAGTTCGATACGTCCAGAGAGCTTCATGCAGTCTCTCGTGCCAGTCCTTCTTATTTTTGGACACCGTCTTCTTTATGATCTTCGTCAAGGTTTTGTTAAAAGCCTCAGCTAGACCGTTAGCTCGGGGATTATAGACCAAAGAGTATCTCTAGTCTATATTATGCTGCTGTGCGAAGCGGCTGATTCTGTGACTTCTGTAGGCCGGCCCGTTATCGGAGATAATCCTTCGCAGAGTGTCGAACCGATAAATGACGTGTGTCTTGAAGAAATGGAGAATATTCTCCGTCTTCACTTCTCTTAGCGGTACTGTTTCTGCCCACTTAGAGAAGTAATCGGTTGTCGCCAATATGAACCGATGTCCTCTGGATGACGCTGGTTCGATGGGCCCGATTATGTCAGTTCCCCACATTTCGAACGGCCAGCTAGCAACTGTTGGGTGTAGCGGGCTCGGATGCTGGTGGATGAAGTCCCCGTGAATTTGATTCGAGTGACACTGTTTCGCATATTCAAGGCAATCCTGAATCGTCGTGGGCCAATAGTAGCCCATTCTTTTGATCTTCAGCTTCATCTTCAGGCCGGCTTGATGAGAACCGCAGAGTCCGTTATGAGTTTCTTGGAAGACTCTTCTTGCTTCTTCCGGTCCTAGGCATCTTAGCCATAAAGAGTCGAACGATCTCTTATATAGAGTATCATTGACGAAGGCGAAGGACAGAGCTCGTCTCATGAGTTGATGTCTTGAGGATGCGTCTTCAGGTGTTCGACAGGATTTGAAGTAGTCTATAAAGACTTCTCTCCAATCCTTAACCCTTCCTTGGTCTTTTATTTGTAAGGCCTTTTGCTTGGTCGCTTCCTTTTCTTTATACGATTCCAGAGATATTTCTGCTGGTGCAAGAACCCAACGGCTTTGCACAACGATCCTCACGTCATCGAGGTTTTCGTCAGCCAGTTCTATAGTAAGTTTGGCTAATGCATCCGCTTTAGTATTCTCTGCACACGGTATGCTTTCCAGGGCGTAGGAAAGGATTTGAGTCAGCAATTGTTGCACTCTTTCACTGTATTTTACCAACTCTGGTTTGCATGTTTGATAGTCACCGTTTACTTGGCTAACGACCAGCTGGGAGTCTCCGTTTATGAAGAGGCTTTCGATTCCCATGTCGACAGCGATCTCAATACCTGCTATCAAAGCTTCATATTCCGCTTCATTGTTTGTCCTCGGCTCTGTTAAAGAAAAGGCAAAGCGCATTATCCCTCCTTGTGGAATCACGAAGATGAGGCCTACTCCAGATTTGATTATGGGGGAGCTGTGCTTTCGTTTCTTCATGGAAGATGCCCCATCGAAGTAGAGTTCCCATCGGGTATCACTCCCTCCTCTCTCCCTGTCGATCGTGTCAAACGCGTGCTTGTCTGGCAATTCTCAATTTAGGGGTGAATCGGCAGGTATCGGATGCTTAGCGAGGAAGTCGGGGATGGCCTGACCTTTCATCGCCTTGAGAGGTTGGTATGTTATCGAGAATTCCATTAAGAGGAGGGCCCATTTAGCGAGCCGTCCCGTTAGTATGGCTCTTGACATCAAATATTTGAGAGGATCCACTTTTGATATGAGGTGGACCTCATGCGCCAAAGCATAATGCCGGAGCTTCGTTATCGCGATGACTAACGCCAGGCAGTGTTTTTCGATAGGGGAGTAGTTGTTTTCTTCCCTCAAGAGAACTCGACTCAAATAGTAGATGGCTCTCTCTTTCCCTTGGTCATTCTCCTGTGCCCATAGCGCGCCTAAGGAACCTTCAAGGGCGGTTGTATACAAGATGAGGGGCTTTCCCTTGACCAGAGCGGTCAGTACCGGCGGATTCTACATGTATTGCTTGATTTCGTCCAGTGCGCTTTGGCATTTGCGATCCCAGATGAACGGGGTCCCCTTCTTCATCAGATGACTGTAGGGGCGATATTTGCCGGAGAGGTTGACTTAGAGTTTGACACCTGTTTAGGCATCTACGTCGTTACAACTGGAAAATTGCCAAGAGAGACCCATCATTTGCCCCTGTCGATTTGGACAAAGGTGGCTAAGTAGACAGGGTTAGGACTCTGTCGACAAAGACTTTTGACTTTATGAGCCGTAAGGGTCTCATAAAGGGCTTTCTCCCTATGAGTCGTGAGGATCTCGTAGATGTATTTTCTCCTTAAGAATCGTGGGGATTCCTAAGCGATGTTTTCTCTTATAAGTCGTAAGGATCTTCCAAGAGTGTTTTCTCCTTATAAGTCGAGAGGATCTACAAGTGTTATTCACCATATGGGGACATTTCTTGTTATTTGTAGAACTTGGCAAAGAAGTATTTATTCGTGCCCATTCCTGTAGGGTAATTTAAGAGATATGACGGGTTAAGAACAGGTCTAAATCCCTGTAACTTAAGGCTTTTGAATCCTATGAGCCGTGAGGGTCTCGCAGGGGGGATTCTCCTCACGAGTCATGAGGATCTCGTAAGTGTATTTATTTTAACGAGGTTGCGCCCTTCTGGGTTTTCACAAGCTCGCCGGCAGTCCTGCTGTTTTTACTCACGGTGCCCTTTCGGGTTTTCATCCGTGCCCATTTTGCTTGTGGACATACCTTTTTTTTAACGAGATTGCGTCCTTCTGGGTTTTCACAAGCTCGCCGGCAGTCCTGCTGTTTTTACTCACAGCGCCCTTTCGGGTTTTCATCTGTGCCCATTTTGCTTGTGGACATACCATTTTTTTTAGAGCATAATTTAGGAAATCAATATCCAACTCGTGCTCTGTTCTTTCTCCTAGCGCGTCTTCGGGATTTGTCTTAGACGATGGATTAGCGAGTGATGCCGCCTGAGCAAGCATCTCCTACAGTTTTTCACGTTGCAGTTGAACTTTTGTCACGGACCGAGTTTGAGGTCGGTGACTAGTAGAATCTCGAACTTCGTCTTTGGAATTCACCACATAGACTATGTGAACTACCATGACCCCAGGCTTGAGGTGTTTGGAGTTTTGGCTTTTGGAGTTTGCTCCGGGCACTTGAGCTTTATTAGGCCTCTTGTTGTGAAAAACCGCTTTGCTTTTGGGAGGAACCGTTGTATCAGAATCCGTCTTGGGGCGAGTCCTCTTCACCTGCTTCCACACCTTATATATAGATGAGGAAAGTTGTCTCAGGGAGCGAACTGGTTTCTGCTCTCATGTGATCTCCATGGGCTGCGGAGACTTCTTCAATATTGCGGTAGGAGAATTTTGTCTGACCCTTCACAACAATTTGAAGCTGTTCCCAGTTGGAACAACAACATTCACCACTGGGGTTGAAACAGGACCATACGGAGAACTGCCCCCAGCTCACTTTGTATGACGCTGATATCGACGTCGACTGTTGCTTACGGCCGAGATTTGATTAGCTTCAGGATTTTGCCGAGCCTACCCCTGTTTCCTTTGAGAGCCTAATATTCTGCCCCCTGTGTCGAACTGTGGAAGACAGACTTCCTCTAGGCTTCCTCCATCGGCGTTGAGGCATCGAGGATGGGAGGTGAGAGCATCGACCCAAAGAAAATCCCGTTGATTTCTTGAAGAGCCGGGTTGCAGAGATTTGAGGCTGTAAGTGGCCTATACTTGACTCCACCGGATATGACAGAGCCTGAGTTGCTAGGGTGGGAGAAAACGCCATTCTTGATAGAGACGAAATGCCGGCTTCAGTATCCCCTCCCCTAAGGGCAACCACAAACATACATACCGCGATTATTTAATCGCGGAAAAACACGACACACGAAATGTGGAGTGGAAAGAGGAAAAGGTCCCACCGGGCGTGCCAGAATCTGTTCGCCGCCGAAAGACGCGACCGGGACGTTGGGATGTCTGGCCTGAATTTTAGGGGGTAGATACTATTTGGTTTTATCCGTCCACCTCTCCGAAGATACCAAGTTGATTTATGGCACTTTGTATCGGAGGTTTAGACGGATGCGGCTGATGTAGCAGACTTCGTCAGATTCCCCCTCATTGTGAGGTTTTTTTATTATGGGGATGCTCTTCCCTGCAGGCGCAAGCCCTTGCAGTTAATTACTCTACCGTATCGCGGTAACCATTTTCTCCTTCTCCAGATGGTCACTTCGTGTCATGTATGTTTGTTTTGTTTTTGATTGCCCGTGGATTGTATATGGAGACTAATTTATATTGTCTCCCGTAGGGCGTGAATTAGTCCAAATCTGTATTTTCTTAGATTTGGGTTTGGGTTGGTTTAAGGATCGTTAATCTCTTTGAGATTAATATCAACTTAAACATCTGTTGAGGATACGTTAGTCTAATTTTAGACTAAGATCTACTCAACGGGGTTTGGGATCATTTAGATCCGATGACAGAGCATTTTGGGCTCTATCGTCTTAGTTTAGGGACGTTGCGGTCCATTGGGTTTAATGGCATCATAGTCCGTGACAGTTTAGAGACATCATAGTCTGTAAAGTTTAAAGACATCACAGTCTATGAGTTTAAGGACCTCATAATCCGTAAAGTTTTAAGACGTCATAGTCCATGAGTTTAAGGACCTCATAGTCCGTAAAATTTAAGGACATCATAGTCCATGAGTTTAAGGACCTCATAGTCCGGTTTAAATACATCATAGTCTGGTATTTTGGTTTCACAATTTGAGGATGCACCAAAAGTTTTTGGTTATTGGGACCCTCCATCTCTCTGAAAACGTTGAAGAATTACAACGACATGTATCAGAGGTATGAAGAGATGTACCCTTAAACCAATGTTGGTTGGGAGATCTATAGTCAAGTTTGGGACCAAGATCAATTAATAGATTGTGGGCACATGGGCTCAGTTAATCTGAATTAGGGATTTGTGTCCAATTTGGGCTCAGCCCACTCAGTTTTGAATAAAATGTTGAACATTTATTTGGGCCCAGTCCCTTTTTATTTAACAATGCTGAGCATTGATTTGGGTTCTGACATCCCTTTTTCTTTTGTCTTTTACTGAGTGTTGAACACTTTTTATGGCGCTGGGCTTTATTTAAAGAACACTTTGTGTTTCTTCAGCGCACACGTGAGGAGCATGTGGAGCGCTTGGCGCTGAGCGCCGGACTTAAAGCGCTGAGACGCTTCTTTTGAAATAGTGCACATGTGAGGAGCACGTGGTGTGCTTGGCGCTGAGCGCCAGACTTGGAGCGCTGAGGCGCTTCTTTATGAAATAGCGCACACGTGAGGAGCACTTGGTGCGCTTGGCGCTGAGCGCCAGACTTGGAACGCTGAAGCGCTTCTTTGTGAAATAGCGCACACGTGAGGAGCACGTGGTGCGCTTGGCTCTGAGCATCAGACTTGGAGCGCTGAAGCGCTTCTTTGGCAGTTCTGGTCAGTTCTGTGCTCTGAGAATTAAATTCTCGTTTATAAGAGACTTTGTCTCATTGATCTAAGTTCTTCTTTATGAGGAGATACTATGATCTCTCTTATTTTTCTTTATGAGAGATTTTGTCTCATGGATCTAAGAACTAAGTTCTTCTTTTTATGAAGAGATGCTATGATCTCTTCTGTTTTTGTGAAAGACTTTGTCTTATAGATCTGTGTTCTAGAAAAAGAACTAAGTTCTTATTTTTTATCAAGAGATGCTATGATCTCTCTTCTTTTTATTTACCTTGAAGAAGGTTCTTCTTCTCAGAGCTTGATCTTCTCCTTTTCTTTTCTGAAAACTTAAAAGTTATAGGGAGGTTTCTTTCTTTCTCTGATTAATTTAGGGATGTTTCCCACCATTGGATCTTTGATCCTAGGGTTTCTGTTTTACAGGAAATATCTTTTCTTATTATTTAATAAGATTGGGAAAATATTTTCCCATACAGAACTTATTTTGTATCTTGGTGATTTTTAATCACCATTGGATCTTTGATCCAATGGTGCTCTGATTTATAGAGCCCAATCCTTCTTGTTTGGAAAGATTTGAGAACTATTTTCTCAACATAATTTAATTCTGTAATTTGATGATTTATTATCTTCGTTGGATATTTGATCCAAAGGTGGAGAACATTTAGTTCTAGCGCTGTCACTCTCGTTCTTTGCACGTGGGGCGCTACCTCAGAGTCTTTGACTCTTAGCGCTGGCGCACTTGGCGCCAGCGCTCTCGTGCTTTACACGTGAGGCGCTGCCTCAGAGTCTTTGACTTTTAGCGCTGCCGCTCTTGGCACTAGCGCTCTCGTGGTTTGCAAGTGAGGCGCTGCCTCAGTTCAAATTTCAAATTTTGAACAGAGCTTTGCTCTGATTGGGAGACCAGCCGCGTAACTAGTGATTGCGGCGGGGCATGGGTATGATGAGAATTATTTGAGCCCGTGGATTGTATACGGTAGTCAATTTGGGGACTGGCCGTAGGGCTGGGAGAATTTTGGGAAACTGGATTTTGGTCGGCGTCTGCATCGCTGCACTGGAATATGGTACTAGGAGCAACTCATCATTCACCGTTGGGACATCCAGGGATTTGAAAATTTGGTTAGCGTCTGTATCGCTGCACTGGAATATGGCACGAGGAGCGACTCATCATTCGCCGTTTTTTTTTTGCTTTTGTTGTTTTTTTTGTTTTACCGCGATTGCTTTATCATTTCAGCTTTTCTTATCGTGAAGGTCGCGATTGCATTATCATTTCGGATTTTTATTCGCGGCTGCCTTATCATTTCGGTTTTATTTTTCATCTTTATTTTACTCGCTGATTTTTATTGCGAGTTGCCCCATCATTTCGGCTTTTCTTCTTCTTTTTCTTTTACACATTTTTTTTATTTACACATTTTTTTTACATTCCCAGTTTAACGACTTAGAGGTCGATTGTTCCCAGTTTAATGACGTGGTGGTCGATTGTTTTCAGAGAAAGGCAGATGTCTGAGAGAATCAGTTTCACGAAGGACTTCGGTCTTCGTTTGTATGAAATTGGCGGTCGCAGCTTGACTGTTTGTTAACACGCCTTTAGACAGTTCTATCTCTCCTGCATTGTATTGCTTCTCGACCCAATCTTTGAAGACGAAACAGTCTTCAATGGCATGATCTATCACTCTGTGATAGGGGCAGTATTTGGGGTCGTTGGTCATATTCACTTCTTGCGGTCTTTTTGATTCTGGCAATTGTAGACCGTTTCTTAGGGCATCTTTGAATATTTTACGGACTTTGTCCCTTCTGAAGGAATAGACCTTATCCAGCTTCTCTTTCAGTGGAGCTTCTCCTCCCTCTCCGAACACTGGCTTCCGAAGCCGGTTGGCATTAGGCCTGCTCATCCCTTGCTTATTTCGGTCAGCCGAGGTGTTGAAAGATTCAGAATTGTCAGAATTTCCGCCTTTGCGATTATCGTTCTTTCGTTTCTCTAGGACCTATTGTTATTTTGGGAATCCGAAGAGGACTCCTGCTTTGAGCGCTCCAGCATCTGAACTTTCCTAGTCAGCTCTTGGAATGTTTTGAGACCCACGGTGCATAGAAACGGGGCCATCCAATTGTTGAGATTTCCGACAAGGAGATTGACAGATTGGTCATGCTCTATCGGCGGTTCACATTTGACGGAAAGATTGCGCCATCGGGTTATAAAATCCGTACTTCTTTCGTTGTTCTTTGGCTTGGTCCTTACGAGGTCGGCAATGGTGATCTTATCGCTCACACTCATGAACTTTTGTCGGAACAGAGATTCCATTTGGACGAAAGTAGTAACGGAGCCATCCGGTATGCTCGCGTACCAGTCGAAAGCAACACCGGTCAAGCTATTAACGAACTGGCGAAGGAAAAGCGCATCATTGCCCCCAGTATTCCCACATGAGGCTTTAAAGTGGCCGATGTGCTGGTTCGCATTTCCCGTCCCATTGAATCTTCCGAATTTAGGGATGACATAACCGCTAGGAAATTCTACCAGATACTGAGCAGGATATGGTCTCCCGCTACTGCTAACATCTTTTTACGCTTCAGCTTTGGCTACCAATGTTTTGACTTTGTTGGCAATCAAATCCATGATTTGATCTTGAGTTAGCGGGCTATTGTCATCGGTAGCCAAGACATTTCCCGAGATAGGATGCGACCGACTTTCATGTGGTCCGCCCACCTTTGGATTTGAGGGAATAGGCGTCGGCTGTCTCGGGACACCGTTTCCCGGTTCATGAGCAGAGCCCTGCGCTTGATTAGGCGGCTGAGAGGCAAGTCGGGCCGTGAGCTGCAAGGCGGCATTCGTCAAGTCGTCAATTTTGGAGTAAAGTTCGGCCATCTCCTTGTCTTTGCCTCTGAGCTGTTTTCGGAGCTCTTGGAGAAGTTGCTGCTCTGCGTTCTTGGGACGGAAGATTGGCTCCTCTTCGCTTTCCGAGCCCGACTCCTCATGAACCGAGGGATCTCTCCGCTTATCAGCTTCACTGGGAGGATTTTCATTATCTTCCGGGGGATGCTGGTCTTGGGAAGTGACAGCCACATTCACACCAGATTGGATTTGAGATGTAGTGGCCCCATCCTTGCTCTTGCTGCGCGTGCCTTCCATGTAGACAGTGTCGACCACATATCCAGCCATTTCCTCATCTTTGGCGGGGTAACCCTATTCTTCGAACCTCATGAAGTTCAGCCTAGCAGAAGCCCTAGCCCTTTTGTTGGCTCTGTATCTGAGCCTTTTCTGCCTTAGCTTCTCGATTTTGAGGGCTTGGCGGGCATCCGTTTTCTGGGAAGCCATCGTGAGTCGATTAACGGGGAGCTTAGAGAAGATACCCGATTGAGCAGTTGTCAAGGACACCGCCGAAGCTTGCTCGAAACGCCTTGTTGTTTTGTTGGTGTTGATAGCCTTGCCCCCAGCCGGGGCTAAGGAAAGTCATTCAAACACCGACTTGCGTTTAGGTTGGGGTGCCTTCGAGACCACTACATTTGGCCTCCTGCCTTTCGAGACCGGTCTGTCTGTTGCTGGAGCTTGAGAAACTAGGATGGCGCTAGCTGACACGAACAGAATAGAGCCAAATGGTAGCGGCGGCTCCTTCCATTGTCGCCCGAGACTGGCCGGGAGGACCGTCCTGGCATCCATCTTCATCGTGTAGGAGATGGGAGTTGTGTTGATAGCTGAGCTTGACCTTAGAGACATTTTTTTGCGTCCGAAGATTGCAGTCGAAAGTCGTTAACCTGCAAATAGAAGCATGATTTCAGTACAAGCAATCAATGTATATGTTGATTGAGTTCGCATGAATGTTTAGCCCGAAATATGGGAGGAGAGATTGGTCCCACCGGGCGTGCCAGAATCTGTAGGGTGTTTTTCGTCACCCCATTGAGATGGGAATACGCACGCGCTTGTCAGGCGCGCTATAGATTCTCCCTGCCTAGGGTAAGCTGGGGTTTATTGATTGTGGGGATCCGAATCTCCGGCAGCCGCGGACTAAGTTGCCGTTAATTACCCCTCGCATTTGGAGCGAGTGAACCTCCGATTGACGGGTCAAGCTGGTCATGCGAACTCAATATGCATTGTTGTGTTTTGAAGGAGTTTTGGATATATCAGGGGCCCCGCAGAGTTTTTACGGAGGAGGTATTTTTAGTGTGGAGTGTATATATAAAATGAGGGGAATTGGCGTCCAAAGGATGCACGAGCTCCAGCACCTCACGTGCCTAGCACGCGGGCGCTGGGCGCTTGAGCACTGGCGCTAGCGCTTTGGGCGCTCGGGCGCTGGTGCTTTGGGCACTGGCGCTTTGGGCGCTAGCGCCTCATGTGCCCAGCACGTGGGCACACGGGCGCCGGCACTGGTGCGCTGGGCGCTAGCGCCTCACGTGCCCGGCACGTGGGCGCTCGGGCGCTGGCGCTAGCGCCTCACGTGCCCGGCACGTGGGCGCTCGGGCGCTGGCGCTAGCGCTTTGGGCGCTGGTGCTAGCGCTTTGGAAGCTCGGGCGTCCGGCATTTGTGGGCAAAGCGCCTCACCTGCCCGGCACGTGGGCGCTGGGCGCTTGGGCACCGGCGAACAGAATGGGCTTTTGGCCCGAAAATAGGAGTTAAACTCCAAAAGATTTAGATTTGGAGTTGAACTCCTAAAAGATCTGGATTAGGAGTTCCTTTGAGAATATGGGTCTTGGAGTTGAACTCCCTAAAAATCTTCAGAGGTTCTTCTCTCTTAAGCCTTGGATCCTTCCTAAATGGGATCTTTGGAGATGGGTCTCCTTCCTCCTCTTCTGTTGGCCGGCTCTTGGAGAACAAGAGGGGTGAGATTTTAAAAATTTCTCCTTTTTAAGATCTGATGGAAGATCCAAGCTCCCCTTTGTGGGTTTTGTGGTGAAAAACTATTTAGTTTTGGAAAAGAAAGAATAAAACTCTTGATTTAATTCAAAAGAAAGAAGAAGGTTTAGAACCTTGAGGAAGGAGAAGGAGGCATAAAACCCTAGAGTTTTTAGAGAATGAAAAGTGTATTCTTTATTCATCATCATGTTGTCTTATATAGGCTTACACATTTACATATAGCCCCTTGGGCTTTACAAAATGGCATTTTTCCCATCCCATACCTCATCTGCTCATTTCTTTTGCACATAAGCCATGGGCTTTTACAAAAATTTGGTTTTATGCCCATTTTACTAACATTCATGCATAAAAAATTATATCAAAATTATTTATTACTTGATTTTTATTTTGGCATGGGGGAGGCCGGCCGCGGGGCTCAACTTGGGCATGGGCCCGCTTACTTGAGGTTGACCTTGACTTTGACCCGGTTAACTAGGGTGCAAATTTTGACTCCAACATTCTTCAAGGACAGTATTCTTCAAAAGACGATTCAGTCCACCTTGTTATTCGGCAATCTCTAAAATTACTTTGTTATTTAACTTCAGCTGACTAATTATATTCATTTCTATTTATTCGTTGATAATCGGTATGTTATGCTTTCTTAAATTGGATCTAATAACTTGTAACATTTTGAAAATTATAAATATTGTTTTACAATTTAAATGAGGATATTATGAGTTTTACGGGTATAAAATCGAGTATGGAATGGGTTTTCATGGATTGACATCCGTATGTATATTTATTTTTGGGAATTGGAAAATATGAAATATTTTGATATGAAAAGTATTTTGTATTTTGAAATGATACGGGAATTTTGTGATATTGTTAAGTTATTAGAGAGAAAGAGAGAGCTCATACCTACACCTACACCTACACCCTCTCTTCTCATCCTCATTATTTTCTTCTCATTCTCTCTCTTTACAAATATCTCCTTCCTCCTCTTAAAATATTTCTAACTCCCAAATCCAAACTCCTCCTAAAATTTTTCTAACTCCCAAATCCAAACTCCTCCACCAAAACACTAGAATTCTTCATCAAAATCTATTTTTGAGCCAAGATCTTCAGGCAGAACCACTTGGAGACTTCAAGTGGAGTCTTCCTCATCCTTATTCCTTTTGGAGCTCCATCAAGAGCTTGGATCTTGGATCTCCCTTTTCATCACTCCAATTGGTAAAGTTCCTTCTTTTTACCAAGTTCTTTAAATTTTAAAGTGTTTGGCCATGGAAATATAAAGTTTTTACTAAAAAAAATGGTATGTTTATGTTAGGAATGTATATGTCTTGTAGGGTGTTTTTCGTCACCCCATTAAGATGGGAATACGCGCGCGCTTGTCAGGCGCATTACAGATTCCCCTGCCTAGGGTAGGCTGGGGTTTATTGATTGTGGGGATCCGAATCTCCGGCAGCCGCGGACTAAACTGCCGTTAATTACCCACCGCCTTTGGAGCGAGAGAACCTCCGATTGACTGGTCAAACAGGTCATGCGAACTCAATGTGCAGTGTTGTGTTTTGAGGAGGTTTTGGATATATCGGAGGCCCCGCAGAGTTTTTACGGGGATCCCGCTACCCGGATAGCGGGCAGCGGGGCAGCGCCCCATTAGAAATTTTTTCTAACGGAGGGAGGTATTTTTAGTGTGGAGTACATGTAAAATGAAGGAGAAATGACGTCCAAAGGACGCGTGAGCGCTAGCGCCTCACGTGCCTAGCACGCCGGCGCCGGGTGCCGGCGTCGGGCGCTTAGGTTCGCGCTAAACGCTTGGGCTCGGACGCTAGCGCTTTGGGCGCTCGGGTGCTAGCGCTCCTCACGTGCCCGGCACGTGGGCGCTCGGGCGCTAGCGCCTCATGTGCCCAGCACGTGGGCACTTAGGCGCTGACGCTTGGGCACCGGCATCGGCGCTTTGGGCGCTAGCGCCCCACGTGCTCGGCACGTGGGCGCTAACGAAAGAAAGGGAGTTTTACCCCCAGAAATAGAAGTTAAACTCCAAAAGAGGATTTTGAGTGGAGTTAAACTCCAAAAGTTCTGGATTAGGAGTTAAACTCCTTTGAGGATTTGGGTCTTAGAGTTGAACTCTCTAAAAATCTTCAAAGGTTCTTCTATCTTAAGTCTGGGATCTTCTCTTGAGCCTTGGATCTTTTCCAAAGTGGGATTTTCGGAGATGGGTCTCCTTCTTCCTCCTCTTTGTTGGCCGGATCTTGGAGAACCAGAAGGGTGAGATTTTAAAAATCTCACCTTTTTGAGATCTAATGAAAGATTTGAGCCCCCCTTTGTGGGTTTTGTGGTGAAAAACTATTTAGTTTTGGAGAAGGAAGATTAAAACTTTTGATTTAATTCAAAAGAGGAAGAAGGTTTTTAACCTTGAGTAAAGAGGAGAAGGAGGCACAATCCCCAGAGTTTTTAGAGAATGAAAAAGTTGTTCTAGATATTTTCATCATGTTTGCCTTTATAGGCTACAAACTTTACATATAGCCCCTTGGGCTTTACAAAAATGGCATTTTGCCCATCCCACGCCTCATGTGCTATTTTTTTTTGCACATAAGCCATGGGCTTTACAAAAATTTGGCTTTACGCCCGTTTTTCTTATATTCATGCATAAAACATTACATCACAATTATTTATTACATGATTTTTATTTTGGCATGGGGGGAGGCCGGCCGCTTCATGTTCGGGCTCGACTTGGGCATGGGCCCACTTGATCTGGGCTTGGGCCCACCTGACTTAGGGTTGACCTTGAGTTTGACTTGGTCAACCGGGGTACAATTTTGGACCCCAACAAAGTGCCCCCCATCAATAAATGCACACCACATATGTGGGTTGTGTGCATAAAATTGATGGATCTTCTTTCGCGCGGAGGTTGATTTAATTTGGTTCCCGTTTTGACGATGTGGAGGTCGTTTCTGCCCTTTTTACGACATGGACGGTCGGTGCTGCCTTTTTAGCGACTTAGACGGTCGGTGCTGCCCTTTTTGCGACTTGGACGGTCTGTGTTGTCCTTTTAGCGACGTGGACGGTCGGTTCTGCCCTTTTAGCGCCGTGGACGGTCGGTGCTGCCCTTTTTGCGAGTTGGACGGTCGGTGCTGCCTTTTTAGCGACATGGACGGTCGGTTCTGCCCTTTTATCGACGTGGGCGGTCGGTTCTGCCCTTTTTGCGACATGGACAGTCGGTTTTGCCCTTTTTGCGACTTGGGCGGTCGGTGCTGCCCTTTTAGCAACTTGGACGGTCGGTGCTGCCCTTTTAGCGAGTTGGACGGTCGGTGCTGGACGGTCGGTGCTGCCCTTTTAGCGACGTGGATGGTCGGTGCTGCCCTTTTAGCGACTTGGACGGTCGGTGCTTGATTTGACTTGCTCCGCTTCTTGCGGTGTCAGGGATTTGACTTGTTTCCGAGGTGGAGCTTGATTCCGCCAGGGAGATCGTTGGTTGTTTTGCTGATTTGATGTGATTTAGGTTGACATCAGCATCGCTACACTAGAATATGGTACGATGAGCGAATCATCATCTGCCATGAGTGGATTTGGGTATTTTGGTTTTGGTTTGGCATCAGCATCGCTTACACTGGAATATGGTACCATGAGCGAATCATCATTTGTCATGAGGGAATTTCCCTCGTTCCCAGTTTAACGACTTAGGGGTCTATTGGATTGGAGTTTGGAATTTTGGGGTTAGGGTAGGCATCAGCGTTGCCAACACTGAAGCACATGTGCCAGGAGCAATTCATCATTTGCCTTTTTCCTTTTGGTGAGCGATAGCTTAGGAGACAGGTTTAGGTCCCTATCACTTAAGGCTTTTCAATTTTATGAGCCGTAAGGGTCCCATAAAAGCATTTTCTCCCTACGAGTCGAAAGGATCTCGTAGGTGTACTTTCTCCTTAGGAGTCGTGGGGACTCCCAAGTGTGTTTTTCCTTTGTGAGTCGTAAGGATCCAACGAAGGTGTTTTCTTACGAGTCGTGAGGATCCCGTAAGTTTTTTCTCCTCGTGTTTCGTGAGGACACATGAGTGGGTCTTCCCAAATGGAGCATAATTCCAAGGGCGGAGACCGGCCATGTAACTGGTGGTTGCGGTGGGGCTTGACGAGGCTCCTCCTGCCATCTGGTTGATAGGGCGCTTAACTCCCGCAGACTGAGACACCTAACCTGAATACCACGCCATTGTTCCGGGCTTTCTAACGGAGCCTTATACTTCCATTTGCCTCTAGTCTCTGGCATATAGAGACTCCTCTCGTATACACTGGCATCCTTTTGTACCTAGCTACAAACAATAGCATTAACTCTAAATACAACTTTAAAAGTTATACTCTTTCTCTCTTATTCTCTGAAATATGTGTTTACTCAGAAGGAGTTGAATATGTGGCAGAGACGATGGTTAGAACTCATAGCGGACTTTGACATCAACCTGCAATATCACCCAGGGAAGGTGAATGTTATTCCAGATGCTCTTAGTCGCCAACCATTAGCAATACATCTCACCACTCAGTGGAAGCTTCAACAAGACTTGCATCAGATGGAGATTGAAGTAGTCATGTCAGGTAATGCTTCAAGTTTGATGAATTTACAACTTCAATCTACAATTGTCAATCAGATCAAAGCAGCTCAAGCAAGTGATACTAAGTTGCAAAAGATCAGAGAACAAGTGGAGAATGGACTCAGAATAGACTTCATCATCCATGAAGACGGATCTTTGAGATACGGCAGCAGATTATGTGTACCAAAAGGTCCTGTTCGGGAAGAATTAATGAAAGAAGCTCACAGCTCTCCCTACTCAGTACATCCTGGAGGTACAAAGATGTACAAAGATCTACGTCAGAATTACTGGTGGCATGGAATGAAGCGTGAAGTAGCTAGAAGCGTCGCTAAATGCTTGGTGTGTCAGCAAGTAAAGGCTGAACATCACAGGACAGCTGGACTACTTCAACCGTTACCAATCCCAGAATAGAAGTGGCAACACATCACAATAGATTTTGTGACTACTCTTCCTCACAGCACAAAGGGTAACGATGCAGTATGGGTCATTGTGGATCGACTCACAAAGTCGGCTCACTTTATCTCATTTCGAGTTGGCCAATCAACTGAGACATTAGCAAAGAAGTACATGGAGGTAATAATCTACTTAAGATTTAAACTCTTTAAACATGTACTACCTCTGATTCCCATGAACTCATACATGAAATTGTGAGACTTCATGGAGTACCGGTCTGCATTGTCTCCGATCGTGACACCAGGTTCCGATCGCAGTTTTGGCAGAGTCTGCAAGCGAGCTTGGGAACAAGTCTGAACTTCAGCACAACTTATCATCCACAAACAGATGGTCAGTGTAACACCCTAGTTCATTTATACCAGTTCTATTTTGAGTATTTTTATATTTATGGTATTTTCTGATTTATAGTGTTTTGGGTGCGAATAGTGTTTTTTGACATTGTATTGCATCTGACCCGACCCGTTTGCTTGAAACCAGTCTTGATTCATGTTTGTGATTTATCCTGGCTTATTACGTGGGTCCGTGCACTTTCATATTATACATACTGCATACTAGCATTATATCTGGCATCTGCATATTTTAATATAACAGTTAAAGTCACATAAAATATTTTAAAAATATATTGCATGGCCTGCATGATACCTCTAACCCTGTCGTAGCATCCGCGCATCTTGTTCTCGTCCCGTTCAGTGAAACGGACCTGTTTGGATTGCTATGCGCACGTACGTGCATCCGTTCTTAGGGGTATGCATTTTTGTTACCCGGATATCCTGTTTTAATTTTGGTTGACACGTATATTTTCCGTATTTTAAAACTGGATTTTTAGACCCGACCCGGGCATGTTTTGGACTATTTTTTGTATTCGCCAGAAAAACTCAAACTTCCATAATATTATATTCTTTAAATATTATATATATTAAACGTTTTAAATTTTATTTAACCAAATATATATTGTAAAGATTTTCTTTAATCAAATTTTTTAAAAACAGAACGTCTCTCTCTCTCTCTCTTTCTTTCTCTCTCTCTCTCACCTCTCGCATTCACTGTTCCTTGGGATCCCGTCACCTCCCTTCATTGCTACGCTCACCTCCCTCTTCTATTTCTTTCCTTCTTCTTTTCTCCTTCCTTTTATTTCTGTCGCCACGAGAACGAGAAAGGCAGAACCCTAACCCTGGCCTTCGCCTCGTCGTCGAACTCCTCACCCTTCTCGTCACCTCCTCTGCTTTCCTCCATACTCTCCCCTCACAACACCACCACCACCGTCACCCTCGGTCGAAACCCACCGCACACCCAACCTCGCTGGAACCTCCGATCTCGTGCCCGCACCCATCGCCAGTACCGCCTCCACCGTCGCCTGCATCCCCATCATCCTCGTCATCATCACTTCCACCTCCTCCACTTCCCTTCATCCCTGCACCCAAGCACCCGTAAACCCTAGCCCACGCCCTAGCCTCGTCGTCGCAATCCTGCCGCCATCTCCTCCCAACGCCGACCACCTCGTCGGCCTTCCCTTCATCACCACCATCACCTTCCTCTCTCCTCTCCTCCTCCCTACACTCCAGACCACCCTACACCCGAGCCTTCCCTGCACACTACAACCCATACCCGAACCCCCCACTGCACACACCTAGCCTCACCAGAAAAACCCCATCGTCGGAGTTAACTCTTGCCTCACCTTCCTCTCTGAAACCAGAGCACCACAATGACCAAACCCCACCCTTTCCTTCTTCTTCTTCTTTCTTCTTCTTCTTGTTCTTCTCTTCTTGCTTTTCTTGATTGCGCTTTTCCGGTGATCGCCGGAGCCGGGCTCGACGCCAACGACCCGAGAGATCCAGTGAATGTCCCTTGCCTGCGTGATTACCCTCTTGCCTTGCCTGGACCCGTCCCGCGTGCCCTGTGTGCGTTGCGACGATTACCCGACGTCGGACGTGCCGTACGCACCCGTCGTGTGATCCGTTCAGGAAAGTTTATCTTGCTACATGCTATGCTATTATATTTGTATCTATATGAATAAAAATATCACATATTGATTGCATTGTACATCCATGTTAAAGCTTCACTATTTTCGGATACCCGTATGCATCCATATCATTTAATATACATGTAGCTGCATCTACAGATCATATTAATTCATGTTATTATTGTAGTAACACCCCATGCTTAATAATGTGCATCCCACTTAGCCTTGGAGCTGTAAATATAACCCCTGATCGATATTTGTGCATCCATACAATTAATTATATATCTAGTTGCATGCCATGTCACGTTATTTCATATTACTGCTACATTAACACCCCATGCTAGATAATGTGCATCCTACATAGTAATGGAGCTATAGTTACAACCCCTGATAGTTATTCATGCATCCATATTTTATTGTGTACCCATACCATTAATTCTTTATATCTAGTTGCATGTCATGTCGCATTAATCCATATTATTGTTACATCAGTACCCCATGCGTGATAATGTGCATCATACATAGTCATGATGTAACCCCTGATAGATATTTGTGCATCCATGCTTTTACTGTACATCTGTACTTTTGCCGTGATTCGATACTTGCTACATTTTACTGTTGGACACCCACTTGATACATGTACACTACCTGACATGACCTGATACACCACTACTTGACATGTTACCCGATCCTGTTCCTAATGCCAACAATCCTGACATGTTGTCCCGATGGACATATCCTATTGTATGTATAGACAAACCTGTTCCTGCTTGATCCTGTGTTGGTATTAGCTCCAGATTTATCAATACCTGACCTGAACACATAACTTGGGGGTATGGGGAAATCAATGATGAAACCTGACTTGTAACTTGACAGTTCGATACTTATATTGATCAGTTTTACGGGCTAGGCCAGCCCCGGGATGATGTTGCTGACATCATTCGTCTGTACATGTTACCTGTTTACTGCCTAGCAGCACGTCTCGGATTCAGCCTGAGAGTCTTGACCGTGGTCCCGGGCATGCACGGGATACTATTGAGTTACATCGACAATTCATTAAATTGATTTCACAAACTTGAGAGTAGTTAACCCTGTAGCACAGTTTAGTTTTATCGCTGAATACACTTCACTGTTCGATATCTCTGCTCACTTATTATATTCATGTTACCATTTTATAATTCATGCCTGCATATCCTGTTACCCCCTGATTATATTATTGTTGATATTGTGACGCGCTGATGTCTGGGTTTTGCATGGCTTAGATCCGCTACCCTTGTCGCAGGCCGAGCAGGAGTATTTCAGTCGACAGGCCGAGCAGTGAGGACACTGTTAGTATTCTAGTTTAGTTTCCTTTCAGCATTTTATTTCCTGACGTGAGCCCGTATTTGAGATGTATCTTCCAGATTGTTTTGTTTATTGGATTTATTGCTTCCGCATATTATTTCTTGACTTGTTTATTCTGGCTCATGGACATATACTAGATAGTTTATTTTATTTCTACTGTTCTTGATATCTTATAGATAGTCGTAATGTGACTGTGGAAGGATATTTCCTAGCCACAGGTAGCATGGTTGGCTCTATCACGTGCCGATCTTAGCGCACTCTGGGAAGCGGGGCGTGACAGTCAGTCTGAGCGAACTATTCAGATCTTAGAGGATATGCTCATAGCATGTATGCTAGACATCAAAGGATCGTGGGAAGATCACCTACATCTTGTGGAGTTTTCGTACAACAACAGCTACCAAGCAAGCATAAGAATGGCACCTTTTGCAGCACTATATGGAAGAAAGTGTCGATCACCATTAAGTTGGGATGACATCGGAGACAGGGAACTTCTTAAACCTGAGATGATAGTAACGACTGTTGATGTAGTTCGTACTATCAGAGAAAAGATGCGCATAGCCCAAGATCGACAGAAGCACTGGGCTGATACAAAGCGACGTCACTTGGAGTTCCAGCCAGGAGATTACGTATTCTTAAAGATATCTTCGAACCGCGGAGTGATTCGATTTGGAAGACGGGGTAAGCTAAGTCTGAGATACATTGGACCGTTCGACATACTCAAACGAGTCGGTGAAATGGCATACCGCTTAGCACTTCCACCTTCATTGGAAGTAGTGCATAATGTGTTCCACATATCCCAACTCAGAAGGTATGTGAGTGACAACAGCCATGTTCTTGATTATTCCGAGCTCACTATACAGACCGACTTATCTTGTGAGCAACAACTTGTAGAGATTCTGGATAGAAAAGTGAAGTCACTTCGGAACAAGGAAGTCAACTTGGTTCGAGTGATGTGGAGAAAAAACACTACAGGAAAATCAACATGGGAAAGGGAAGATGAGATGCGTGCAAGATATCCTCACCTTTTTATAAACTAGTCCTTAAAATAAAATTTGTAAATTTCGAGGACGAAATTTTTGTAAGGAGGGTAGACTGTAACAACTCCAATTTTAGTGTACAAAAATCTGTTTAAAAATTAATGTATAGTTGGGGTATTTGCATCTCCTGTGAGTACCATAAATATTTGTTTTGTTTTTTAATAGCAAGGAGGAGCTTGTAGCTCATTGGTAAGATCTTGTACTGCTGAACCAACCCACCAGAGTTCAAATCCCATACCCCACATTATTTTTAATATTGTTTTATTTTAATATTTTTAGAATTCTAAGAGTCTACACGTGCTAAACCCGTAAAACCCCACTACACATGTAAAACTAAATGGCCCAGGGGGTAGATGAGGTGAACTTTAATTGTCCTGCACAGTAACAGAGCCCCTTTAAAACCCTATTTACTCCATTTTAATACATTTTTAATACATTTTAATACAATTTTCAATTCACCCATTCACTTACCCTAAACCCTAGCCTTACCCTATAAATACAACCCCTAGACACACACCCCTCACTCCAAAATTCTGATAAAAACTCTCAAGAAAACTCTAGAGAATTTTAGTGTGCAATTGAAGTTAGGAAAAAGCAAAAGCTCCGGCGAATTTCCGACGACGGCCCTAGGAGCTCCCGGCGACGAAACGATGCACCGGCGCCTCCTACCGTTCCCTCTTCCTCTATTCTAATCTATAAACCCGTAAGTTCCACCTCCCTCTTATCTATTCTTTTCTAAAAACACGTATTTCTAAAACCCGACGGAATCGGAGTTAATCCGATGTCCAATTCAGTTCTTCCTAAAAATCTCACTTTTTCTTAAATACAATCATACTAAACCCTTACATGTTGACTATTAAACATTAAAAAGTCATATTGAACAAGTTTCATATCAAAAGGATTTCTATTTCAATTTTTATTGTACTTTTTCACTAAAAAATCATGTAGTTTAATTTCGACATTTAAAACATCACAATCTTGCTGTACCTTTAAGTAGATCACGAGATAATGGCCTACCTCCTCACACACTCATATGCAACATAGCACAATACCTTTCGGGAACATAGAATACGGGAAAACGAAACTTTACATATAAATACCAGTAACTATTAAAACCGTTTTCTATAAGATTAAGTATTTTTCCATAAATCTTTGGAAAGCGCCATTACAACCTATTTTGGGGAACCCGATTGGGATGGTGCGGATTATTGCACATTCCTGGGCTTAGTAGTGCGAGATGCAGACCTCCGCAAGGAGCATACGGTCTCGAGAGATTTAAAATACAAATATCTTAAGAAAATGAGATTTCTAGAAAATAATAAATTAAAATTATTTTTATAAATAAATATATATATGTATCATAAAAATATCTATTTTTGATGTATTATAAATATTCCAACTTTTTTCTAAAATCACAAGAGTCACTTTACATTAAAATACCATGAATTCCATACAAGTTCAATATTACAATTAAATACCATGTATTATGAAAAATAGGTTTATTCACTAGAAATGTCATAAATATAAAATCTAAAACTATGAAAACTCTAAAGACGATAAATAAATACTTGGGGTGTATTTTGAAAAGTATACAAATTATTTCTACATAAAAACCCCTCAAGTTCTATAAATTACCCCGAGGACCCTAATAAATATAGGTTTAAGTGGGACCGGTCTCTTGAGCCTCAGAGAGCCGGAGATATGGGTGCTTGCCTATCTAAGGTAGATAACTTAACAATGGTATTATCAACACGGTAATCGTCTTTGAAAATGACACAAATCCTGCCGCCCATGTGCAGCGGTTACCGATAATATCAAAACAATCAGAACTTCAATTTCTTTTCTAATTGTTCCGACTCAGACTGAGTCTCATTATAATAATCTGACTTGAATATGATTCAAGTACAATCTACAATATTACAACCCAATATGAATCCATGAATACATATATTCAATCTATTCAATCTGTATTGATCGAACCAAACCATGGATATACTTCCATTTACATTGTAACAACCCCAAATTTTCAATACAAGTTTTTTATAAAAAAAATTCAAAATCCATAAAGGGGTATTTATTGCCTGAGCACAAGATAAATAATTAATTAGCAATTTAATTACAAGAAAGAGCTTGTAGCTCATTGGTAATACTTTGTATTGCTGAACCAAGCCACCAGAGTTTAAATCACATACCCCACATTATTTTTAATATTATTTTGTTTTGAAATTGTTATAATACCAACAGTCAACACGTGATAAATCCCAAAAACCCCACTGCACCCAATAAAGTAAATGTTCCAGAGCCTACACCAGAAGACTCCCCACCTCTCTGACCTCCGACTTGGCCTGACTCGGCCGAGTCGGCCGGCGGACCGGCCGACTCGGGCCGGCACCGCCGGCCGGACTCGGCCGGACGACCGAGTTCCCTTCTTCAATGTTGTGTCTCTTCCTCTTCTCAACCCCCCTGCATGCTTCAATTACTGAGATCGTTTCCAGAGAGCTCATTATACCCCATTTACACTCTTTTTAATGAATTTTTAATACATTTTTATATTTAAACCCTTCATCTACCATAATCCTAGTCTAACCCTATAAATATCAACCCTAGACACTACCCCCTCACCCCAAAACTTTGAACCAACTCTCAAGAAATCACTAGAAACCTTGTGTGCAATCGAAGTGAGCGAAAGGCGAAGCTCCGGTGAATTCTCCGGCGGATTTTCCGGCAACGACTCTAGGAGCTCCCGGCGACGAAACGACGTACCGGCGACTCCTCCCGATCCATCTTTCTCTTGTCTTTGATCGAAACCCATAAGTCCCCATTTCTATCTTTCTTTTCTTTCTAAGAAAATACGGAATTACAAAACCCGACTAAATTGGAACAAATCCGATTTCCGATTCGGTTTCTTTATAAAACTTCACTTTTCTTTAATACAATTATGTTTAAACCCTTTCATGTTGACTATTAAATACTAATCAACCAAAAGTTTCATATCATAAAAATAATTGTTATTTCATTTTACCGTATTTTTCATTTAAATACCATATATTTTCAATTCTATATTTAACATCACAAAACTTGCTATACCTTTAAGTAGATCACGAGGTAATGACCTACCTCCTCACACACTCATATGCAATATAGCACAATACCCTTGGGAATATAGAATACGGGAAAACAACATCATTGCAAATAAATACCATTTACTTAATAAAACCGTTTTCTAAAGGATTTAGTATTTATACAATCTTTGCAAAACGCCGCTACAACCCATTTTAGGGAACCCGTTTGGAATGGTGCGGATTATCGCACATCCTCGGGCTTAGTAGTGCGAGATTCAGACCTCCGCAAGGAGCATTCGGTCTCGAAAGATTTAAAATACGACATCTTAAGAAAATGAGATTTTTAGAATATAAAATATATATTAAAATTATTTTTTTATAAATATATGTATATTTATCATTAAAATACCTATTTTGTTATGATGTAAATATTCCATCTTTTTCTAAAGATCACAAGAACCAATTTTACACCAAAATACCATGAATTCCATACAAAACCAATATTACAAATAAATACCTTTATTTATGAAATTAGGATATTTTCACTTGAAATATCACAATATAAAATTTATATTCATTAGAACTCTAAATATGAATAATAAATACTTGGGGTGTATTTTGAAAAGTATATAAAAGTATTTTTACATAAAACCCCCTCAAGTTCTATAAATTACCCTAAGGACCCTAGTAAACATAATTTTAAACGGGACCAATCTCTTGAGCTTCAGGGAGCCGGAGAAGTGGGTGCTTGCCTATTTAAGGTAGACAACTTAATAATGGTGTTATCAATACGGTAATCGTCTTTGAAAAAGACACAAATCCTACCGTCCATGTGCAGCGGTTACCGATAACATCAAAACAATCAGGACTTCAATTTACTTTTCTAATTGTCTGACTCAGTTTGAGTCTCATTATAATCTAACTTGAATATGATTCAAGTACAATCTACAATCTACAGTACTACAATTCAACATGAATCCATGAATCCAATTATCAATCTATACAACTTGACTTAACCGAACCATGGATATTCATTCCATTACTTGGTTCTCCAGTTATTCCATTTACATGATTCTACGGTTATATCCGTTTACTGATATCATGGTTTCGGTCAGTCATCCAATTATACAATCAATACAATTTACAATACAATACAATATAAACAAGACATCTTGGGGTTTAAGGGGTAGATTGGTATGGAAGGTGTTATAAGTGGCACGAGATAGTGAGACTTAATACACCTAACATGAATCCAGTTGTTGTTGTACCGTGGCATAAACGGTTTCTTGTACTATACTTACCTCTAGTCTCTGACATATAGAGACTCCTCTCGTATATACTGGCATTCTTCTGCACCAACCTACAAACAACAGCGTTAACATCACAATATAATATAACTTTAAAAGCTACCTTCTTATTCTGTCTATTCTATTTCTCCTTTATCTTTGGGACTTACCGAGCGACCTGTTCGCTGACGACATTCTCTTTCTTTCTTCTTTGAATGTCGTCAGGTGATCTGGACACATCAGAGATCGAGCCCAGCGCTGAGGACTTGGACCAATTCAGTAAAGAGCTCGAGCTCTAGTCATTGTACACTTTCCATTTTAGTACTTTTCTTTTCTGTTATGCCATTGTTTAGGCATCGCTTTTTATTTCAGTTGTATTTACTTTCCATGCATTGTACAGAAAGAATGTGAATAAATAAAGTTGCTGTTTATTATATCCTGTCTCTTGTGCTTTACTTTTATATTGCTTAGATACGCTTAATGTATTTACTTCACAGTAAATATGTAGCGGCCTCGTCGCGTCCCCTGCCCGTATACTGGGAAGCGGTGCGTGACATACATGATTCTCCAGTTACATCCATGATTCTCCAGTCACATCCATTTACTGATATCATGGTTTCGGCAAGTCATCCAATTATACAATATCTATATTACAATTCCATTACAAGTTGCAATACAATACACCAATACAATCAAGACACTACGGGGTTTAAGGGGTAGATTGGTACGGAAGGTGTTAGAAGTGGCACAAGACTGGAAGATTTAAGACACCTAACCTGAATACCATGCCGTTGTTCCGGGCTTTCTAACGGAGCCTTGTACTTCCATCTGCCTCTAGCCTCTAGCATATAGAGACTCCTCTCGTATACACTGGCATCCTTCTATACTAAGCTACAAACAACAGCGTTAACTCTAAATACAACTTTAAAAGTTATACTCTCTTTCTCTTATTCTCTGTCTATTCTATTTCTCCCCTATGTTTGGGACTTACCGAGTGATTTGTTCGCTGACGACATTCTCTTTCTTTCTTCTTGAATGTCGTCTGGTGATTCGGACCTTCCAGAGATCGAGCCCAGCACTGAAGGCTTGGACCAGTTTATTGAAGATCTCGAACTGTAGTTACACTTGTACACATTTCATTTCAGTACTTTCCATTTCTGTTATGCCATCGTTTAGACATTGCTTTCATTCAGATGTATTTACTTTTCCATACATTATACAAAAATAATGTTAATAAATAAAGTTGTTGTTCAGTTATACTTACTGTCTTTGTCTCTTGTGCATTTTCATTTATATTGCTTAGATACACTTAGCGTATTTACTTCAGAGTAAATACGTAGCGGTAAGTCGCGTCCCCTTCGCCGTACATCGGGAAGCGGGGCGTGACACCGTGGATTGTATATAGTAGTCAACTTGGGGACCAACCGTAAGGCTGGGAGAATTTTGGGAGATTGGATTTTGGTTGGCGTCTGCATCGCTGCACTGGAATATGGTACCATGAGCGACTCATCATTAGCCGTTTTGGGATTTGGAATTTGGTTGGCGTCTGCATCGCTGCTCTGGAATATGGTACCAGGAGCGACTCATCATTCGCCGTTGGGGATTTGAGTTTTGGATAGCGTCTGCATCGCTGCACTGGAATATGGTACCAGGAGCGACTCATCATTCGTCGTCATTTTTCTTTACCGCGATTGCCCCATCATTCACGGTTGCCCCATCATTTCGGCTTTTCTTATCGCGAAGGTCGCGATTGCCCTATCATTTCGGCTGTTTATTCACAGTTGCCCCATCATTTTGGCTTTATTTTCATCTTTAATTTTACTCGTTGATTTTTATTGCGAGTTGCCCCATCATTTCGGCTTATTATTTTATTTTTTTTATTTTTGTTTTATTTACACATTTTTACATCCCCAATTTAACGACTTAAAGGTCGATTATTCCCAGTTTAATGACATGGTGGTCAGCTGTTTTGTACGAAGTTGGCGGCCGCAGCTTGACTGTTTGCCAACACGCCTTTAAACAGTTCTATCTCTCCTGTCTTATATTGTTTTTCGACCCAATCTTTGAAGATGAAACAGTCCTCAATGGCATGACTTATCACTCTGTGATAGGGGCAATATTTGGGGTCGTCGATCATATTAGCTTCTTGCGGTTTTTTTGATTCTGGCAATTGTAGACCGTTTCTTAGGGCATCCTTGAATATTTTACGGACTTTGTCCCTTCTGAAGGAATAGACCTTATCCAGCCTCTCTTTCAGTAGAAATTCTCCTCCCTCTCCGAACACTGGCTTTCGAGACCGGTTGGCATTAGGCCCGCTCATCCCTTGCTTATTTCGGTTAGCCAAGGTGTTGAAAGATTCAGAATCGTCGGGATTTCCGCTTTTGCGATTATCGTCCTTTCGGTTTCTCCAGGACCTATTGTTATTTTCGGAATTAGAGGAAGACTCCTGCTTTGAGCGCTCCAACATCTGAACTTTCCTGGTCAGCTCTTGGAATGTTTTGAGACCCGCGGTGCATAGGAACGGGGACATCCAATTGTTGAGATTTCCGACGAGCAGACTGACAGATTGGTCCTGCTCTATCGGCGGTTCACATTTGACGGAGAGATTGCGCCATCGGATTATAAAATCCGTGCTACTTTCATTGTTCTTTGGCTTAGTCCTTACGAGATCGGCAATGGTGATCTTATCGCTGACACTCATGAACCTTTGTCGGAACAAAGATTCCATTTGGACGAAAGTAGTAACGGAGCCATCCGGTATGCTCGCGTACCAGTCGAAAACGACATCGGTCAGGCTATTAACAAACTGGCGGAGGAGAAGCGCATCATTGCCCTCAGTATTCCCGCATAAGGTTTTAAAATGGGCGATGTGCCGATTCGCATTTCCTGTCCCATCAAATCTTCCGAACTTGTGGATGACACAGCCATTAGGAAATTCTACCAGATCATACTGAGTAGGATATGGTCTCCCGCTACTGCTAACATCTTTTTGTTCTTCGGCTTTGGTTACCAATGTTTTGACTTTGTTAGCAACCAAATCCATAATTTGATCTTGAGTTAGCGGGCTACTATCATCGGTAGCCAAGACATTTCCTGAGATAGGATGCGACTGACTTTCATGCAGTCCGCCCACCTTTGGATTTGAGGGAATAGGCGTTGGCTGCCTCGGAACACCGTTTCTCTGTTCATGGGCAGATCCCTGCGCTTGATTAGGCGGCCGATAGGCAACTTGGGCTGTAAGCCGCATCACGACATTCGTCAGGACGTCAATTTTTGAGTAGAGCTTGGCCATCTCTTTGTCTTTGCTTCTGAGCTGTTTTCGGAGCTCTTGGAGAAGTTGTTGCTCTGCATTCTTGGGACGGAAGATTGGCTCCCCTTCGCTTTCCGAGCCCGACTCCTCATGAACTGAGGGCTCTCTCTGCTTATCAGCCTCACTAGAAGAGTCTTCATTACCTTCCAGAGGAGGCTGGTCTTGGAATGTGGCAGCCATATTCACACCGGAAGGACCGTCCTGGTGTCCATCTTCCTCGTGTAGGAGATGGGAGCTGTGTCGAGAGCTGAGTTTGTCCTTGGAGACATTTTGTTGCGTCCGAAGATTGTAGTAGAAAGTCGATAATCTGCAAATAGAAGCATGATTTCAGTACAGGCAATCAACGTATATGTTGATTGAGTTCGCATGGATATTTAACCCAAAATATGGGAGGAGAGATCAGTCCCACCGGGCGTGCCAGAATCTGTAGGGTGTTTTTCATCACCCCATTGAGATGGGAATACGCGCGCGCTTGTCAGGCGCATTACAGATTCCCCCTGCCTAGGATAGGCTGGGGTTTATTGATCGTGGGAATCCGAATCTCCGGCAGCCGCGGACTAAGCTGCCGTTAATTACCCTTCGCCTTTGGAGTGAGGGAACCTCCGATTGACGGGTCAAACAGGTCATGCGAACTCAATGTGCAGTGTTGTGTTTTGAGGGGGTTTTGGATATATCGTGGTCCCCACAGAGTTTTTACGGGTGTACCGCTGCCCGGATAGTGGGTTGCGGGTCAAGGGGTCTAGTAGCCCCCTTGCGGGGTGCGGGGCAGCGCCCCGTTAGAAATTTTTTCTAACGGGGGAGGTGTTTTTAGTGTGGAGTATATGTAAAATGAGGGGAAAATGGCGTCCAAAGGACGCATGAGCGCCAGCGCCTAACGTGCCTAGCACGCTGGCGCCGGGCGCTTGGGTTAGCGCTAGGCGCTTGGACTCGGGCGCTATCGCTTTGGGCGCTAGCGCCTCACGTGCCCGGCACGTGGGCACTCGGGCGCTAGCGCCTCACGTGCCCGGCACGTGGGCGCTCGGGCGCTAGCGCTTTGGGCGCTCGGGCGCTAGCGCCTCACGTGTCCGGCACATGGGCGCTCGGGCGCCAGTGCCAACGCTTTAGGTGCTAGCGCTTCATATGCCCAGCACGTGGGCGCTTGAGCGCTGGGCGCTAGCGAAAGAAAGAGGTTTTTACCCCCAGAAATAGGAGTTAAACTCCAAAAGAGGATTTTGAGTGGAGTTAAACTCCAAAAGATCTAGATTAAGAGTTAAACTCCTTTGAGGATTTGGGTCTTGGAGTTGAACTCCCTAAAAATCTTCAGAGGTTCTTCTCTCTTAAAGCTGGGATCTTCTCTTGAGCCTTAGATCTTTTCCAAAGTGGGATTTTCGGAGATGGGTCTCTTTCTTCCTCCTCTTTGTTGGCCGGATCTTGGAGAACCAGAGAGGTGAGATTTTAAAAATCTTCCCTTTTTGAGATCTAATGGAAGATCCGAGCCTCCTTTTATGGGTTTTGTGGTGAAAAACTATTTAGTTTTGGAGAAAGAAGAGTAAAACTCTTGATTTAATTCAAAAGAGGAAAAATGTTTATAACCTTGAGCAAAGAGGAGAAGGAGGCACAAACCCTAGAGCTTTTAGAGAATGAAAAAGTTGTTCTAGATATTTTCATCATATTTGCCTTTATAGGCTACAAACTTTACATATAGCCCCTTAGGCTTTACAAAAATGGTATTTTGCCCATCCTATGCATTATGTGCTATTTCTTTTTGCACATAAGCCACGGGCTTTACAAAAATTTGGTTTTACACCCATTTTTCTTACATTCATGCATAAAACATTACATCACAATTATTTATTACATGATTTTTATTTTGGCATGGGGGGAGGCCGGCCGCTTCATGTTCGGGCTCGACTTGGGCATGGGAAATTTGATCTGGGCTTGGGCCCACCTGGCTTAGGGTTGACCTTGACTTTGACTTGGTCAACCGTGGTACAATTTTTGACCCCAACATGTCCTAGAGGCCATTATTGTATGATATAGTGGATGTTTGGACATATACATAGAGGACTTTCTTGCTCGACATGATAATATGCTATCTAGTTGCCTTTATCTTAACATATTCACTGGTATTATTATACTGTCTCTCATAAACATGTTGATAAAACTCTTAGGATGTTAGCTTGACTACCAGGACTATGATGCGGAACATACTACTGAATCTGGGTAGTCTACAAGCACATCCTTCAATTGTTCCTAGTCGAGGGAATATCGAGACAGGGTATCGATATTCCAAAATCGACTAGTGTATACGTTTCTTGACCCTGTATGGGGCAATGGTTGATCCCATAACCATTGGTGTTTGACATCAAAGATTGTACACAGGTGCTCATTAGAGAATGAGTACACTAAACAGGATTCGCCGAGAACTCCTAGTTGGTACCATACCTATCGTCAGATAGCAGTTCTCTGGTGACACTGGTACAGGTTAGTCTGTAGACCCAAGATCGTCATAGAGTCTTGTATGGTTCCCACTATGCTTTGATTTCCTCCCTACCATGGCTCAAAGGAGCCATGCAAATAGGTGGATTTTGGGTAAAGTCCCGAGTCATATGGAGGCAATAAGCGATAGGAGAGGTTTCTTCTCTCCTGGTATTGGGAGTTGATGTTGCGCTATACTCGATTGGATATAACAGTAAGTCCCTGGTCAGGGCTGTAGATGAGATTTACCGATAAGAGTTATCAGTATTTTCTCGAACCGTTATGAGCCATACATCGGCATGACTTATCAAGTTATTGGGGTTTGATGTATCCACCCCCAGACTCGATATGCGACATATCAGACGAAGAGACCGGACTGTACGGTAAGTGTTACTTATAGGCTTCATAAGATTTTGGACAAGCTTGCTTATTGATCTTCTAATCGCTCAATACCTGGGTAGCCATTACGTCCAGCTAGAACCGCTGACGGCTTGTGGGTGACTGATGTGATCATCACCTACTGCTGGCGTATTGACAAGTCTTTGGAGTCCCACACGGAGGTTTCCTAGTTCAAGCGAAATGAACTAGGGCACATATGCTGATATGTGCAGGGGCCTGATTAAATACGAGTATGTGATACCGTATTCTAATCTGGCAGTTATTTGTTATCGGTCAGGTTATATGTGATATAACCGGATTATCAGATCAAGTGTTGATTTGATAATGGGATATACAGATAAATGATATTAGTCGGTTATATGTGATATAACCGGATTATTGAATCAAGTGTTGATTTAATAATATGATATATATATATATATATATTTATATTTGATATAATTATATATTAACTAATATTATTGCTCACTAATTATTTTCTTTATATATGTATTAATATATATATTTGATATATATATAATAAGGCATGGTTGAATTTTCTATTTTTTGGAAATAGAAAATGAGGTGGAAAATGGGGAGACTTTTTATGGAATGGGTGAAGTATGACTTTGATGATTATTATATTGGTCTTGACTCACTATTGAAGTATGGTTCCAATTGTTTATTTGGAAATTATGGATGCTTCAATGAGTGAGGTAATTTGATGAGCCATTCTTCATTCTACACAACACTTGAGTTATTTTTCCTCACTTGAGCTCCTTGCTCTCCAGCTCTCTTCATCTTCCTCCTCACCTCCCCCAAGCTCAATCTCTCACATAAGTTGTGAAATCTTGAGCTTGTGAGAACCCTAGTGAGCAAACAAAACCCCCCACTTCACCATCCTACACTTAATTAGCAATTAAGTGTAATGTGTTTACTTCACTAAAGAGTTTAGTGAAGAGATAGTTTGGATTAGCGAAGCTTCAGGTGGATCATTTTCGGCACGGAGATCACAAAGGAAGCTCGATCCAACTTCAAGTGGAGCCCAGTGGAGTCGCGTGGACTACTACATGGAGCTTGAGAAGAGAAGGATACGGTCTACAAAGGTTGTAGCCTCTTTCTCTTAGTGCAAATCTTTTGATATCATCATAGAAATCCTAATCATCTAGTTATATTCTTGTTTAGTCTAGCTTAGCACACCGAAATTTTTTAAATTGCATGCATGATGCCGGTTTTGACCAAGTGGTGGTGCTAGGGTAAACTTTCATGGTATTAGAGCTAAGTTAGAACATTAGAGATAGTCTTTACGATGTTAAAGTGTTCGGTCGGTTTTCGAAGCCAGATTTTTGGCAAGTTTTTGTCCATTTTTCAAAAGTTGAAATTTTTGTGATTAAAAATATGCAGAAAATTATGCAGGGATTTTAATGGAGCCCCAAGAAATCCGAAGCTCTAACTCTCTCAAAATGCCGCGGAACCACGGCCCAAACCCTAGTTTGGCCACGGTTCCGCCGCAAGTTTAGGGTGTTCAAGGTTGGTTTTTCTTGAGCTGCTCCATTATCTAGATTTGGAACTTTCTGGATATTTTTAGTGGTGCTCAAGTTGTTGAGCTCTCTGGAATTTGTAGGTGTTCGATAAATCGATCGAAATGTTTAACGTTGTATAGATTTTGATGATATATGATAAAATTTTTAGAATCCAAAATAATTAGTTTTGTGAAAACTAGTTAGTAGTTTATAAATCTAGTGTTTTAGTCTCGGTTTTTCGGTTGCCACGGAGTTTCGATTCGGATCAAAACTCCGCCGCAATCGCGTATAGTACGCGAACGACAGTCAAGAAATCTTGTTGAATTATCCGATTGCTTATTGAAAAGAGTTTTCAGTTTGAGACTAAAATGCAAGGTTTATAGGGTTAGGCATGAAATTCGAAATATGAGATATTCCGGGTTTATGATATCTAAGGTATTTGCGGGTTCTAAATATTATAGTTTTTCATTTTTTTTCTGCGACCGTAAGTGTAATATGTGGTGTATCCCCGATCTCGTTACTATATGTCAACGGAATTTGGGATACGCATATTTACTTACGTTGATAACATGTGATGTTATGTGTTGCCGGGATATGTTATATTGGATCGTCGTGATTGAATAGCCGGGAGTTTTTATGTGAGATGAGAGTTTTTCAATTTTCATTCATGTAAAATTTGTATGTAATATTCTTTTATTAGGGTACTTCCGGTTTGAGGATGATGTTACCACTGATGTATATTATTTACTTTTCCGTATTAGGATAGACTCAAGGTGGGGAGCACAAGTAACCGGGTTTTAGAGTCCAGTGGGAGACCATCTCGAGGAGTCGAGACCGGGTCTTCTAACTCTAGAATTGGCAGGGTTGCTTGCCGCTCTTGTAAGGGTATATGGGTTGTGGGTTTGGCTATTCATCACCACCATGGAATCCGTGTTTTTCATTACTAGCTGAATTTAAAATACGGAGCTCCTTGTATATCCAATATTTCATATGTTGACTTCTGTTGCTATATTCTGTGATGTTGATCATATAACTGCGTGAGACGAATGCTATATTATATATATAATATATAATAAACGTTGCTTATGTTTTGCACCCGCACTAGTCCGGCCCCCGCTCTGCCGTTAGTTAAGTAACCTAACGGTACATGACGGGGCCCCGTGGCGAATGCGGATGGCATAAGCGTACATTCTATTTTCGTTTCATTTTTCCGTGATATTTAGGAAACATTAAATGATGGGATTTTGCTAATGAGGTTAATGAAAGAAAAGAAACCTGAAGATGTTGTGGAATCAAAATTTTCAAAATGGTAGCTCTAGTTTTTGCTTTGCATAGTGGTATTTTTTGATGAATATCCAGCATCTCATTCGATGAGGAAAGAGCCGAGATCTCTTCACCGGGAGTGACTTCTTTAGCAAAACTAGTAAATGCTACAACCCACTCGGTTTATCATCATAGCTTCTGTAGTTCTTGCTTTGCATAGTGGTATTCCTTGATGGATATCCAGTACCTCATTCGATGAGGAAAGAGCCGAGATCTCTTCACCGGGAGTGATCTCTTTAGCAAAAGCTAGTAAAACCTATTCGGTTTGTTTTTGAAAACTACTCGATTTTAAAAGCGGGGCTTAAACAACTCCTTTTCAAAATCACTAGATTCTACAACGATATCAAGTTCATTACGCTAAAGGTTTTCTTAAAAACCAACGCAGCCCTCCATCATTTCTGATAAGTACTATTTAGTATCTGAAAACTAATCGGCCAAACCCCAACAGGTCTGAACACACACCGGACGACTCACTATGTTGAATTGAACCGACTCGTTTCAGTCGATTAATCCAAAATGCAGTCGACATAACCATAATAATCAATCAAAGAGCAAAGAAGACAAAATACTTTGCTAAAAACGTGAGAAATGAACCGAACATTATATCTAATCCATCATGGTCGTACTCACGCTTAGAAACATGTCGTGCATTGGTGCTGGCAGTATTCATTTTCCCAAGTACACAGAGTTTCAAGCATCGTCTGAAGGCGATAACACATTTGCCACAACTAGAACAAGATTGCAATAATCAACTTTCTTACTTCATTTATTTCTATATTTAAAGAGAGACGAGGAATGTCCTCTCACGCGAACAAAAAGCATTGCGTGATGGCTAAGCAACTAACGCTGAGCGCAAAAGAGAGATCCTGCTACAACCATCTGAACTAGCCGATGTAGTACCCACTCGGCCTGTTCAACGAATCTCGAGTGTATATTATTTGAGCCGTTGGAGAGGCTCTACTTGCTATAAGGTCGTTCTTAATCTCCGAAAGATGTAGATAATCTCCATAACAAACGGTGAGATTCATAATCTCAAGGACCATTGAATTCTCAACTAAGAACTTGACTACCTTAAGATGACGGTAACCCCCGAAATTCTTTATTTTTATTCTTTTCAAACTATGCTGCAAACAATATACTGAAACATCTCGTAAATCATCATCTTCATCCTGCATAATTCAAAAAAAGTATAAGCTATCATAATAATATGGTCAAGCATTTTCATGTAAGTGTGCACAAGATTAATTAAATACCTGTGTGATATTTCCATCATCCGTTTTTTTGATGAAAGAATACACATCGTCCTTATGGCATGCAATGTGTAAAATCCTCCAGATTAGGAAAGAGCTTAAGAATCGACAACGCCGAAGTAATATTCTCGGTCATCAGCAACTTCTTAACATTACAACAAGGAGGGCAATTGTCGAAAAAATCCTTCATAACAAGGGGAAATTATTGTTAGTAACAACCAAGATAATTGTTTCGACAGAGAATGATAAAGAAGAAAATTAATATGCAAACTTCATGTACCAGGCGAAGTTGAACGTCATAGCGTGCTATGCTTAATTTCAAGCTTTCAGCTATGCCGAGTTTGCAAACAAGATCTATAATTTGGATATTATTGAATTCCAGCCGCAGTTCAGCATACTTTAGATCCAATGAGCTGGGCATAGCAAATACCAAGTCTTGGCCGGCCAGCGTCACTTGTTGAAGTTTTGGTGCATCGATCGTGAAGTATTTTAAACCTCCGCAATCATATAGAGTCATCTTTCTGAGATTTTCAAGGGAGAGATCAACATTAAATTAAATTTTCGTAAGCGGGGACCAATTGTTGTATAGGGGCAGTGGCACAAGTTTAAATCCTTAACATTGTAACAACTAGAAATCACTCTTTCGATTGTCTTCACCGGTCCCTTTACACGAATGAGCGACAAGGCTTCAACACCAGCTAACTTTATTCCAGAAGCATCGATACCAATTTCACAATTGTCAAGTCTCAAAATGCGTAAGTTTTCATTGGAAAAGATATTTCCGGGTAATGTGTAGAATGCATCAATACTCGACGACTCTAGCCTGCACCGCAAATCGAGTTCTTCAACCTTAGACATTCTTGTGGGCAAAATAGCTTTTAGCAATTCATCTAAAAATTCCAACTCCAAGCCACTTGATCTTGATCTATATGTATCACGAAGATGAAATTCAGCCGATATTCGAAGCCGTCGCAGGCTTAAACATTTGTGATTGGACAATGCATGTCCTATTTTTGTTTCAGTCATAAACTGCTCATCGTGTTCATTTTCAAAATCGAAAGCCGGGGTGTAAGCCCATTGGTATCTCCATCTCTTAGAGAGTATACTCGTTTTCGCGGCACACGGTGTCCCTAAAAAATAAATGATGTGTTGAAGAACGTCGTCGGGCAAGCTGCTTATAAGATCCATTATTAATTTCCGGTGCCAAATAAAATCATCTGCGAATTTTGTAACAAATATTTTTAAAATGCGTGGAAAGAAAAACCAAAGAGAATAATTAAGAAAATTATTACTTACAGTAGTATGAATGAATACAGTGAGAATTTATTCTCTTTAATTATGTACTCTTTAATTTTGATGGAGGCTGCTTGGGTATTTGTACTGTTGGAGGAAACCCTAATTCGTTCAATTGTTATAACTCAAATATTTGTTTAGATTTCCCATTAGAAGAAGAATCTTTTTTATTGTCATTGGATTTTGATACCTGACTCAATTTTTTTAAAAATAAAGCCATTACTTGCATTTTCCAAAAAGGGATTTTAAAAAAAAATTATAGATAGATACTTCTATTTTGTAGATATTTTTTAAAGATCTAAAAAGATTTGAACGGTGAGAAATGATCAATAAATCTCATATATATATTTTCCCAAAAAGTTGTGAAGATTTTTCTTGGCATATGTATCGTACCGAGAATCTTATTGAAATTTCAAATTGATACAACTTTCCCTTTTGTGTTAAATAATAGAGATCAAGACGACAATATTGAATCAGCTTTTCAAATTAATTATAGCAAGGCTATAGATAATAAATAATTAGTTATACACTACTATTTAGCAGATGCAATGCACGTTTGTATATATTAACATAATAAAGATTTTTGAGAAATTTTTAAAAGAATTAGTTAAAATAATATAGATGCTGGATTTTAATTTTTTTTTAAAATTTAATAAGTTTTCTATCTTAAATAATTTGTAAATCGATATTATCTTGTATTTAAGATATTTCTCAAACAAAAAATAAAGTGATTTAAACTAAAAAAAACTAACAAATTTTTTCCTATATCTTATTAATTTAATTATGCGCATTGCACGTGCCATGATAAGTTGACACGAAATGACTGCTTAGGTGGCAACAGTGGGTTCATTTTGCACATGCTCCGTACACCCCCTCAGCATTAATATAGTAGAGATAAAATTAGCATTTCATTCTATATTAATTTTTTGTTTTCTTAGATAAATTTTCTAATTAACAAGTATAATTTGTTTGTGCAGAATTTGATAGCATTGTGCATTCATGAATTCTAATTCAAAAGGTTTGAGAATTGTTTTAGGGGATGTTATATAACTTGAATTTAGAATGTACCAATAGCACAATTGTCTTTGTCGGGCAACTTTCAGGATTTGGATTTGGACTCGGATTTACGTGTTGGATTTGGATTTGGATTTGGACTCGCATTGCACGTGCCTTTGATATATGTCGTTGTAATTGCTCAACGTCTTCAGAGAGGTGGCGGGTCCCAACAACCAACAACTCATTTCTCGTCCCTACTTGTTGAAAGATATGAAATTTCATCAAGTCAGGGAATGTCTTACGCATCCCATGCTATCATCGTTCACTTTGCCACATAAAATATACACGTGAGCGCAAGATGCATTTTGGACCGAAATATCCTCAAACTTATATTCGTCCCAAATACGAGAATGTTGGACCGAAACGTCCCTAAACTAATAATGGACCGAAATGTCCTTAAACTAATATGTTTTTCCTTGCGGACTGTCTCCATACTGATTATCATATACTATCGATGGGCTATTCATATATAATCTAATGATCAGTTGAGCTTATATACTTATTTAGTCATAAGTCGATCCTAGTCTCATATATGACTAACGATCATTAAATCAAACACAAGTTTCCCATAAACGGATGGACCTCACAAATGTGAGAAATGCGTTCTAAGTTCATTCCCGTTAACAAACCAAGCAACCAACACGAACCCTGTCAAGTAAATGCTTGACCCAAAACATCTATGTTGATCTTAGTCTCAAATAAGATTAACGACTCTTAGATAAAGCACAAGTTTTATATGAACTGATAGACCTCACAAATGTGAGAAATGCGTCCTAAGTTCATTCCCGTTGGCAAACCAAGGTACCAATATGGAGCCCGTCAAGCAAACGCTTGACCCAAATCATGAAAATATATGTACGGATTTAGACTAATCCGCGCCTTACAGGCGACGATATAAACTAGTCTCCGTATACAATCCACGGAAAACCAAAATAAACAAAATATCACACGACACGAAGTGACCTACCGAAATAGGAGAAAGTCGTTATCGCAATGTGATAACGTAATTAACTGCAGGGGCTTACGCCTGCAGGGAAGAGCGTCCCCACAATCCAAAACCCCTTACAAATGAGGGGGAATCTGATAAAGTCTGCTACATCAGTCGCATCTATCCAAACATCCCACATACGGTGCCATAAATCAACTTGATATCTTTGGAGAGGTGGTTGGATATGTCCAAATAGTATCTTCCCCCAAATTCAGGCAAGACGATCTATCTCAGTTCGTCTCTGTTTTCGGTAAACAGAATCAAATTCTTAATTATTACGGAATACCTAACATGAGTATCCACATCTTCGATCACTTCGAAGAATTTTGATACTTTCAACGTATGGTTCTGTAACAACCGAGTTCATTTATACCAATTCCAGTTCCCGTATTTACTTATCTGTGGTATTTTCTTGATTTAATGGATTTTGGGTGCGAATTGTATTTTACATCTTACATTGCATTCGACCCGACCCGCTTGCTTGAACCCGTTTGATTCATATTTATAGATTAACCTGACTTGTTACATAGACACGTGCATCTCATGTATACTGCATACTGGCATTTTACCTGGCATTGCATCTTTTACCATATATTATTTTAGGTCATGTAAAATAATTTAAAATTACATTTCATAACCTGCATGATACCCCTAACCCCGTGGTAGCATCCACGCATCTTGTTATCGTCCCGTTCAGTGAAACGGACATGTTTGGATGGCTACGCGTATGTACGTGCATCCGTTCTTGGGGGTATGCACTTTCGTTAGCTGAGCATTCATTTTGAATTTTGAAAGTCGCACATATTTTTCGTATTTTAAATCTGAATTTTTAGACCCGACCCGGGTGCGTTTTGAAATATTTTTGTATCCCGCCAAAATTCAATTTATTTAATTTTAAAATTTAGTTTAAATATTTTCATACGATTTCTTTAACAAACTGAAACCTCTTATCTAAAATTTTAAATCTAAAAATCTTTTAAAATTTTAAATCTAATTTCCTAACAAACCAACAACCCCTTTCTCTCTCTCTCTCCTCTGCATATATCTATCTATATATATTTTTTTATTTATTTAATTTTTCTTTCTTTATTTAAATACACAACCTCTTCTTCTTACTTCTTCTTCTTCTTTCTTCTTTCTTTTTCTTGATCTTTTTTCTTGATTCCGGTGATCACCGCCGGAGCCATGCTCGTCGCTGACGATCCGAGTGATCCAGTGAACGTACCTGACTTGCGTGATCACCCTCGTGCGTTGTTTGGAACCGTTCCGTGTACCGTGCGCGCGTCGCGACATTTCGCCGACGAAGGACGTTCCGTACACATCCGTTCTTATTCCGTCTAGGCAAGTTAATCTTGCTACATGCTATATAATTCATTTTATACCTATTTAAATAAATACCATACCTATAGTTTAAATCTAATACCCCATATTTAATTTTATAACGTTTCGATGTTCCGTTTGCATCCGTTTATATCATTTTAAATCTAGATCATGAAAACTTATCTTGTGACATACTAGATTACATTATACTGTATCCATATCATTTAAAATATATATCGTCGTAATATTTCTTATTATTATCTGTAATTAGTTTATAATCTGCATTTTATAATATTATACATTTGAAAATATTATAGTTTACACATGAAATGTCGTTGCAAAGCGGATACGACAAATCTGAAATTTACTGTACACGTTACCTTATAAAATTCATTAGAAATCATAGAAAAATCATTAGTATACGTTCTTTAGTTCATTACGAAGCTAACTCAGAATACTATAACTTTATGAAATATTTACTTACAAAATAAATTGTTTAAATAACGTAAACAGCAAATGAATATGTCTTTAAACTGCTGTCCAGGGAAATTCCAGCAGCAAATGTTCAACTTCGGATGTTCATAACTTTTTGTTTGGACAACCTGAGATATTTATACTTATAAAAATGAAAACCTTATTGAATTATCTTTGTTTTGGTATAAGGAACGTCCCTTTTGGAGAACGTTTGTTATTTTTAAGCAATTTTACAAATCAGGGTGACGCTGAATTTCTGAACGGAACCTTCTTGTGCATGGTTAATCAATACCACTTTTATAGTTATTAATCGGCTTGAATATGTTATCCATGTTAATATTATTATATCAATATCTATTTAAATAAATAATAGTGCTTGTGTTTTAATATTCAGCAAATTTTACCGATTTACAGTTTTATAGTATCCGTCTGTATTCGTACGGTTTATTACATATCTAGTTGCACACCGAGACCATATTATTTCATTTTACTGTTATAATAGTATCCCATACTTGATCTTGTGCATCCTATATAGTCATGATGTAATCTCTGATAAATATTTGTGCATCTATGCTTTACCGTGCATCCGTACTTGCTACAGTTTTAGTATGAGCATCCGCTTGATACATGTGCACTACCTGTTATGACCTGACATACCACTGCTTCACTTGATACCTGATACACCACTACTTGACATGACTTGATATATGTACACTACCTGACTTGACCTGATGCACTGCCTACTTGATATGACATGGTACCGTACACTCCTGACATGACATGACACCTTTATACATTACCTGGCTTGACCTGATGTACCATGGCTTGACCCGTTATCTGATCTTGTGTCTAATGCCAACTAACCGACATGTAGTCCTCACGGACCGTTCCTGTTGTCTATCCAGACAAGCCTGCTCTTACCTGATCATGTGTTGGCATTAGTTCTTGATTACTGAACACCCGACTTGACATACACAACTTGGGGGTATGGGGAAATCAAAAGTGTAAACCAAAGTGTAACTTAAAAGGGTATTACTTGATCCGTGGTCCCGGAGGGTAACGGGACAGAGCCATTCGTGACTCTTACATATTCCTGATCCGTGGTCCCGGGGGGTAACGGGACAGAACCACTCTTGGTTCACATATTCCTGATCCGTGGTCCCGGAGGGTAACGGGACATATCTTTTGAGTTACATGGAGGATTACTCAATTTGATTTCAAAGAATTGAGAGTAGATAAGCTAATAGAACAGTTCAGTTTACTCACTGCACACTACCCTTCACTGCCCTGATTTATATTACTGTTACACCTGCTTTTCATTCATGATTATATTTGCATTGCCTGTTACCATGTTTATATTTTATTACTTGATGACATGACGAGCTGACGTCTGGGTTTTGCATGGCCCAGATTTTTCTACCTTGTTGCAGATTGATTAGGAGTATTGCCGTTGTTAGACCGAGCGGTGAAGTTCCGGTCGGTATGTAGTTTCACTTCCAGGTGTTTCCTTTATTGTATCTTTTGGCTTCCGCACATTGTAAATTCTGGACTCTTTTACTCTGGCTTATGGACATGTACTAGATAGTTTAGTTTACTTTCCTGATCTTGATATCTCTACAGCCGTAATGTGACTGTGGAAGGATTTTTCCTACCCACAGGTAGCATGGTTGGCTATGTCACGTGCCTATCTTAGCGTACTCTGGGAAACGGGGCGTGACATGGTTTGTTTGGTATCAGAGCCATAGGATATAGGTTAATCGAGTTTGATTCTTTTGTAGTTGGGTATTGGACCCAATACACGAATCAGAATACTCGCGATTAGGTACATGTCCTGCCACCTTGTTATCGTGATTCTTGAATCATATCTTTCTCTTATCCTTTGCCTTGACGATATGCAAACCACTTTGCCTTTCGACCTGAAATCTTTTTGGTTCTCTATTGTTTCTCCCTGTTTCTTGATTCTGATATTAGGATTTGGGCGACTTGGGTGGAGTTATATAATTGTGCCCATGAACTGCAGCATGGTTACAATACGGTACTCTCTCTAAGTAACTTGGAGTCCTGGTCTTGATTCACTTCCATGTTCCATGATCGTTGTACTAGCTTGTCCCTCTCAGTTTCATTACTTACCAGTTATTGTTTTATCGCCAGCTTGAATCGTGTTTACCGTGCTTAATCCTCTTCAGTATCTTGACTTCGGATGAAGTCATCTCGGTATCTTACTTGTTCATGTTTTCCCCGCATTAGAATTATTCAATTCTGGTGCATCCCTTTGTTTGTTGTTATCTTGGGAATGGATTTTCTCGGCACTTTCCACGTTCATATTGATTGTAAGGAAAGGAAAGTGATTTTCCAGATTCCCGGACATCTGGAGTTTGTTTTGCTGGAGGAAGCAGTTCTGTCGAGCTAGTCGAGTTTAGGGCTAGGCCGACAAGCAATGTTCTTTCGTCAATGGAAGATGATAAGAAGGAAGCGCCAGCTGTAGTTTGAGAGTTCATAGACGTGTTCGAGGACGTATCGGTTTTACTGCCAAAACGAGATGTGGAGTTCGCGATCGATCTTGTTCCTAGTGCAGCGCCAATCTCAAAGACGTACTATCCGATGGCACCAGTGGAGTTGGAAGAAGTCAAGAAGCAGGTTACTGAATTACTTGAGAAGGGTTAGACTCACAGCAGTAACTCACCTTGGGAAACTCCAGTTCTTCTAGTAAAGAAGAAAGATGGCACAAGGATGATGTGCATCGATTATCGAGAATTAAACCGGGTGACTATTAAGAACAAGTACCCAATCCCTCGCATTGGCGAATTGTTCGAGCATCTTAGTGGTGCGAGGGTATTCTCGAAGCTGAATTTGCGGTCCGGATATCATCAGGCCCGAGTTAAACCAGAAGATATTTGCAAGACTGTGTTCCGAACTCGGTATGGACATTACGAGTTTTAGTGATGCCCTTCGGAGTAACTAATACACCGGCGATATTTTTGGACTCGATGAGCCGAATCTTTTCACCATTCTTGGACCAATTTATAGTGGTGTTCATTGATGATATTTTGGTCCACTCAAAAGAGTATTGAAGAGCATGCAGAACACTTGAAGATCGCACTGCAGACATTGAGGCAAGAAAGATTGTATGCAAAGATGAGCAAGTGCGAGTTTTGGCTTGAAGAAGTGAAGTTTTGGGGAATATCGTAGCTGGAGATGGAATCGCCGTTTATCCAGGGAAGATTGCAGCAGTTCAAGACTGGCCGATTCCGAAGAACGTTGTAGAGATCAAAAGTTTTCTTGGACTTGCAGGATACTACAGAAGGTTCGTAGAGAATTTTGCTCGTTTGGCTGAGCTTTGACCAAGCTTACACGCAAGGAAGTACCGTTTGTATGGACGGATAAGTGTGCGTCAGCTTTTGAGGCATTGAAGCAGAGATTGATAACTGCTCCTATTTTAACCGTGTCAGACAGTTCTGGAGGATTGGTGATTCACAGCGACGCATCTGGAAAAGGATTGGGATGTGTTTTGATGCAGCATGGGAAGGTTATAGCTTACGCATCGAGACAGTTGAAGACCCATGAGAAGAATTACCCAACTCATGAGTTGGAGCTAGCAGCGGTGATTTTCGCTTTGAAGATTTGGAGACACTACTTATTGGGCGAAAGGGGTGAAGTTTTCACCGATCATAAAAGCCTAAAGTAGGTGTTCACACAGAAGGAGCTTAATATGAGACAGCGTAGATGGTTGGAGCTGATGGCTGACTATGATCTTGATCTTAAGTACCATCCGGGGAAGTTAATATTGTGTCGGATGCGCTTAGTCGGTTACCAGCAATTCGGATGTTGACTGCACAAAAAGGAACTTATTGAAGACTTTCGGAGATTCGAGTTGGAGATCGTACTACCGCATTCTTCAGGACAGTTAATGTCGCTGCAAGTACAGTAGTCGTTGATCGAGAGTATTAAAGCAGCGCAGTCAAAAAACCCAAGATTGCAAAGGTTTCGAGAACAGGTTGAAGCTGGACTTCGAACGGACTTGTTAATTCATGAAAATGGTTCGTTGCGATATGGTAGCTGTTTGTGTGTGCCAAAAGGAGCCATTCGCGAAGAACTTATGAAGGAGGCGCACAGTTCAGCATATTCCATACATCCAGGAGGCACGAAGATGTACCGAGATATACGACAGCATTTCTGGTGGGAAGGCATGAAACGGGATATTGCCGTTTTGTGGCAAAGTGTTTGGCGTGTCAGCAAGTTAAGGCTGAACATCAACGGGTTGCTAGTTTGTTGCAATCACTTCCGATCGCTCAATGGAAGTGGGAACATATAACCATGGATTTTTTGACAGCTCTACCGCGGAGTCCAAAGGGCAACAATGCAGTTTGGATGATTGTTGATCGATTGACCAAGGCAGCTCATTTCATACCATTTCGAGTTGGTCGATCAACAGAAACTTTGGCAGAGCGGTACATGCAGGAGATAGTAAGATTGTATGGAGTACCGGTGAGCATCGTGTCCGACCGTGACACTCGTTTCTTATCACACTTTTGGAGGAGTTTACAGAAAAGTTTGGGGACTCGATTGAAGTTTAGTACAGCTTATCATCCCCAGACAGATGGCCAGTCGGAAAGAACGATCCAAATTCTTGAAGACATGTTGAGAGCTTGCATGTTAGATTTCAAGGGTTCATGGGAGGATCATCTATATTTGGTGGAGTTTTCTTACAACAACAGTTTTAGGCGACTATTCAGATGGCTCCATTCGAAGCTTTTATGGTCGCAAGTGTCGTTCACCTGTTTGCTGGACGATGTTAGAGAACGAAGATTTTTGGGACCGGATTTGATCGTGCAAACAGTTGAGAAGGTTAACACTATCCGGAATCATATGAAAGCAGCAAAAGACCGACAAAAGAGTTGGGCAGATACAACGAGAATACCTCTAGAGTTCGCCGTTGGTGATTTGGTATTCTTGAAGATATCACCGACTAGAGGAGTGATTCGTTTCGGAAGTCGAGAAAAGCTTAGTCCTTGATTCGTTGGTCCTTTTGAGATTTTGGAGCGTGTTGGAGAAGTAGCATATCGATTGGCGTTACCGCAATCCTTGGCGAGTGTTCATGACGTGTTTCACGTATTTCAACTCTGTAAATATGTTCGAAATGAAACACGCGTGATGGATCATTCGGAGCTGACTGTATGAGAATATTTGACTTTTGAGGAGCGACCGATGTCGATTGTGGATCGAAGGGAAAACGTTCTTAAGAACAAGATTATCCCTCTTGTACTTGTTTCTTGAGGAAATCGCTCGCATGGAGAATCAACCTGAGAACGAGAAGATGAAATCCAGCAGAAGTTTCCACATCTATTCTTGTAGTTTCTTGATTGTTTATCCTTTCTTGTTCTTGGAATTTCGAGGACGAAATTCATTTTGTAGTTGGGTATAATGTAACAACCGAGTTCATTTATACCAATTGCAGTTCCCATATTTACTTATCTGTGGTATTTTCTTGATTTAACTGGTTTTGGGTGCGAATGGTATTTTACATCTTACATTGCATTCGACCCGACCCGCTTGCTTGAACCCGTTTGATTCATATTTATAGATTAACCTGACTTGTTACATAGACACGTGAATCTCATGTATACTGCATACTGGCATTTTACCTGGCATTGCATCTTTTACCATATAATATTTTAGGTCATGTAAAATAATTTAAAATTACATTTCATAACCTGCATGATATCCCTAACCCCGTGGTAGCATCCACGCATCTTATTATCGTCCCGTTCAGTGAAACGGATATGTTTGGATGGCTACGCGTATGTACGTGCATCCGTTCTTGGGGGTATGCATTTTCGTTAGCTGAGCATTCATTTTGAATTTTGAAAGTCGCACATATTTTTCGTATTTTAAATCTGAATTTTTAGACCCGACCCGGGTGCGTTTTGAAATATTTTTGTATCCCGCCAAAATTCAATTTATTTAATTTTAAAATTTAGTTTAAATATTTTCATACGATTTCTTTAACAAACTGAAATCTCTTATCTAAAATTTTAAATCTAAAAATCTTCTAAAATTTTAAATCTAATTTCCTAACAAACCAACAACCCCTTTCTCTCTCTCTCTCTCCTCTGCATATATCTATTTATATATATTTTTTTATTTATTTAATTTTTCTTTCTTTATTTAAATACACAACCTCTTTTTCTTACTTCTTCTTCTTCTTTCTTCTTTCTTCTTCTTGATCTTGTTTCTTGATTCCGGTGATCACCGCCGGAGCCATGCTCGTCGCTGACGATCCGAGTGATCCAGTGAACGTACCTGACTTGCATGATCACTCTCGTGCGTTGTTTGGAACCGTTCCGTGTACCGTGCGCGCGTCGCGACATTTCGCCGACGAAGGACGTTCCGTACACATCCGTTCTTATTCCGTCTAGGCAAGTTAATCTTGCTACATACTATATAATTCATTTTATACCTATTTAAATAAATACCATACCTATAGTTTAAATCTAGTACCCCATATTTAATTTTATAACGTTTCGATGTTCCGTTTGCATCCGTTTATATCATTTTAAATCTAGATCATAAAAACTTATCTTGTGACATACTAGATTACATTATACTGTATCCATATCATTTAAAATATATATCGTAGTAATATTTCTTATTATTATCTGTAATTAGTTTATAATCTGCATTTTATAATATTATACATTTGAAAATATTATAGTTTACACATGAAATGTCGTTGCAAAGCGGATACGACAAATCTGAAATTTACTGTACACCTTACCTTATAAAATTCATTAGAAATCATAGAAAAATCATTAGTATACGTTCTTTAGTTCGTTACGAAGATAACTCAGAATACTATAACTTTATGAAATATTTACTTACAAAATAAATTGTTTAAATAATGTAAAATACAAATGAATATGTCTTTAAACTGCTGTCCAGGGAAATTCCAGCAGCAAACTTTCAATTTCGGATGTTCATAACTTTTTGTAGGGACAACCTGAGATATTTATACTTATAAAAATGAAAACCTTATTGAATTATCTTTGTTTTGGTATAAGGCACGTCCCTTTTGGAGAACGTTTGTTATTTTTAAGTTATTTTACAAATCAAGGTGACGCTGAATTTCTGAACGGAACCTTCTTGTGCATGGTTAATCAATACTACTTTTATAGTTATTAATCGGCTTAAATATGTTATCCATGTTAATATTATTATATCAATATCTATTTAAATAAATAATAGTGCTTGTGTTTTAATATTCAGCAAATTTTACCGATTTACAGTTTTATAGTATGCGTCTGTATTCGTACGGTTTATTACATATCTAGTTGCACGCCGAGACCATATTATTTCATTTTACTGTTACAATAGTATCCCATACTTGATCTTGTGCATCCTATATAGTCATGATGTAAACTCTGATAAATATTTGTGCATCCATGCTTTACCGTGCATCCGTATTTGCTATAGTTTTAGTATGAGCATCCGCTTGATACATGTGCACTGCCTGTTATGACCTGACATACCACTGCTTCACTTGATACCTGATACACCACTACTTGACATGACTTGATATATGTACACTACCTGACTTGACCTGATGCACTGCCTACTTGATATGACATGGTACCGTACACTCCTGACATGACATGACACCTTTATACTTTACCTGGCTTGACCTGATGTACCATGGCTTGACCCGTTATCTGATCTTGTGTCTAATGCCAACTAACCTGACATGTAGTCCTCACGGACCGTTCCTGTTGTCTATCCAGACAAGCCTGCTCTTACCTGATCCTGTGTTGGCATTAGTTCTTGATTACTGAACACCCGACTTGACATACACAACTTGGGGGTATGGGGAAATCAAAAGTGTAAACCAAAGTGTAACTTAAAAGGGTATTACTTGATCCGTGGTCCCGGAGGGTAACGGGACAGAGCCATTCGTGACTCTTACATATTCCTGATCCGTGGTCCCGGGGGGTAACGGGACAGAACCACTCTTGGTTCACATATTCCTGATCCGTGGTCCCGGAGGGTAACGGGACATATCTTTTGAGTTACATGGAGGATTACTCAATTTGATTTCAAAGAATTGAGAGTAGATAAGCTAATAGAACAGTTCAGTTTACTCACTGCACACTACCCTTCACTGCCCTGATTTACATTACTGTTACACCTGCTTTTCATTCATGATTATATTTGCATTGCCTGTTACCATGTTTATATTTTATTACTTGATGACATGACGAGCTGACGTCTGGGTTTTGCATGGCCCAGATTCTTCTACCTTGTTGCAGATTGATTAGGAGTATTGCCGTTGTTAGACCGAGCGGTGAAGTTCCGGTCGGTATGTAGTTTCACTTCCAGGTGTTTCCTTTATTGTATCTTTTGGCTTCCGCACATTGTAAATTCTGGACTCTTTTACTCTGGCTTATGGACATGTACTAGATAGTTTAGTTTACTTTCCTGATCTTGATATCTCTACAGCCGTAATGTGACTGTGGAAGGATTTTTCCTACCCACAGGTAGCATGGTTGGCTATGTCACGTGCCTATCTTAGCGTACTCTGGGAAACGGGGCGTGACAGGTTCTCTACTTTATTCTTATATCGTATGAACTTCTCAAAATCTTTGGACTTTATATTTCAACGAATGCGTGTCTAAAACTAGAGAAATCATAAGTAAAACGGAATGAAGTATGAGTACCATCCCCTTGTCCTAAAAGACACCGGACAACATACATTACCAATTATAAGTCTCAAAAGTATACTAACTCAAACTCCGTGTGTTGTAGATTGAAACTGTATTTTGGTTAAGAATGTTTTACACCGTTATTCATTGCACCTTATCTTATCTTCAACTGATAAAGGTAAATGTTTTTCAAAAATTATATATCACTTTATGAAATAAAAAGACAGATATTTCAGTTTTTAAAAATTGATGCATAACAACAGTTATTCAAAACCAAATATTTGCCGTTAAGCAAAACTAAGTGATTTAATCCAATATCATCAATTACCACGAATTGCGATATTGAGAATCAAATCACCCATTTCCCAATATTCTACTCTTTTCAGCATCTGTAATGCTCTACAGATGTGTGATTCTAATCCGGTATACATATACCCAGGAATCAGAATTAATTGGAAAACAGTTTTCAATTGCAACAACACAGAAAAACTGAAACATCAAAAATGTTTCAAGAAGTGGGCGGGTATTCCTAGTAATGTCTCTTCCATTATCCAGATTCATGACACTGGTTGCAATTTCGTTTGCTCTCACTTCAACCCCTTTATATGTCTTTACATTTTACCTTCTGTATACCACACTTAGACTAGTTGGTTTTCTTCCTTCCCTATCTTTCGGCACCAGCCTAAGATTTGGAAGAACACTGTCCAACAAGCGTAGCTGGTGTACACTCCTAATACAAGGAGACCTCAACTCGAGAGAAAGTAAAGGAAAGAGATAATAGAATTTTCCAATTCAATTTCTCTAGAACATGTGACCATCCTCGGATTGAAATAAATTTCTTCGGGTTCGTATGTAACTATACGACGGCTTTTCCAAGAAATATGGATCATCATAATGATACGACGTGTTCTGGAGAAGGTAAAGAGAAAGTAGGAGCGGCAGGGATATATGCGACTTTGTCGTGAATCATGACATTCACAAAGCCAGATGGTAAAAAGGTTCGATTAACTTGGTTTATGAGTGTCACGCTCCGCTTCCCGGTGTACGGCGAAGTGGACGCGACGAGACCCGCTACGTATATACTCAGAAGTATATACGCTAAGCGTAACTAAGCAATATAAAGTAAATCACAAGAAACGAAAGATATAGAAATAACAACAACTTTTATTAATAACATTCTTTGTACAATGCATGAAAAGAAAATACAACTGAATGAAAAGCGATGCCTAAACAGTGGCATAACAGTAAATGAAAATACTGGAAAGAACAAGGTACAATATCTAGAGCTCGGTGTCTTCGTGGAACTGCTCCAAATCTTCACCGGTGGGCTCAGTCTCTGCTGGGTCCAAAGCACCTGACGACATTCAAAGAAGAAAGAAACAGAATGTCGTCAGCGAACAGGTCGCTCGGTAAGTCCCAAAGATAAGGAAGAAATAGACAGAGAGTAAGAGAGAGAGAGAGAGAGTAGCTTTTAATGTAGTATTGTATTGTCATATTATAGTAGTATGGTGTTAACGCTGTTATTGTAACTTGGTACAGAAGGATGCCAGTGTATACGAGAGGGGTCTCAGTATGCTAGAGACCAGGGCAAATGGAAATACAAGGCTCCGTTATACAACCCGGAACAACGGCAATTGGATTCCTGTTAGGTGTCTTAATCTTACCGTCTCGTGCCACCTTTAACACCTTCCGTACCAATCTACCCCTTAAACCCCGCGATGTCTTGTTTATGTTGTTATCTTGTAAATTGTGTTGGTTGTATGATTGATTGACTGACTGACCGAAACCATGATATCAAGAAACGGTTATAACCGTAGAGTCATGTAAATGGAATACTGGGAATCATGTAAAAGGAATATATATCCATGGTTCGGTTCGGTCAAATTGTATAAATTGATAATTGTATTCATGGATTCATGTGTTCATATTGAATTGGAATATTGTATATTATAGATTGACTTGAATCATATTCAAGTCAGATTAATCAGACTCAAACCCGAGTCAGACAATCAGAAATGTGAATCGAAGTCTTATAATTGCTAGGGTCCTTAGGGTAATTTATAAACTTGAGGGGGGGTTTATGTAAAAATACTTTTATATACTTTTCAAAATACACCTCAAGTATTTATTATTCGTCTTTAGAGTTGTGGATTTTATGTTGTGACATTTCAAATGAAAATATCCTGGTTTCATAAATAATGGTATTTATCTGTAATATTAATCATTTGAAGTTCATGGTATTTTAGTGTAACGTTTATTCTTTTGTGATTTTTAGAAAAAGGTGGAAAATTTATATTATAATAAAATAGGTATTTAAAAGATAAATATACATATGTTTATACAAAAAATAATTTTAATAAATATTTTATACTCCAAAAATCTCATTTTCTTAAGATGTTGTATTTTAAACCTTTCGAGACCGAATGCTCCTTGCGAAGGTCTGAATCTCGCACTACTAGCCCGAGGGTGCGCGATAAACCGCACGATCCCGAACGGGTTCCCCAAAGATGGGTTGTAGCGGTGCTTTGCAAAGATTGTAAAATACTAATCTTTTAGAAAACGGTTTTATAAAGTAAAAGGTATTTATTTGCAAAGTGTAATTTTCCGTATTTTAGATTCTAGGGTTTCCTAAGCCAACTAGCCTATTTCTAAAAGGTCTAAACGATAAGTCGTTAGAAGCCTCAAATCGCTTCTTCACCGCCAATTGCGGCCAGGTAAGTGCCAGATAAGTGGGAGGCTCTCCACTACAAGTAGTGGCCCTAATTAAGTAACCACTTGCCTTAGACACACTTGCCTAGACACCACAAAGTCAGGTTTAGATAAACGATCGATGTCCACAACTTATCATATTTTTTCTATTAAAGATATTGTTTAAACAAATGTATCAAACCTAAACTTTTATAAAAGGTTTTATTAAGGAAATGGTATTTTAATGTAAAATCTTGTTTTATCGTATTAGGAGTTTTCAAGATAGCGTATTATGGTTGTATATGTGTGTGTGAGGAGGTAGGTCATTACCTCATGATCTATTTTAAGGTATAGCAATGTTGACGGGTTAAATGTGAAATTGAAACATGATGGTATTAAAGTGAAAAAAATACGGTAAGTTAAAAAGGTTATCATTTCATGTGTGAAAACTTATTCAAATTGATTTTTACAAGTTTAATAATCATGATAAAGATGTTTAGACATATTTGAATTGATTAGAAGTGAAATTTTATAGAAAACCGAATCGGAAATCGGATTTGTTCCGATTCCGTCGGGTTTCGTAATTTCGTATTTTTGAGAATTAGAAAGGGAGATAGAATGGGACTTACGGGTTTTGATCTATACTAAAGAGTATAGGGGAACTAAAGAAGTTGCTGAGGCGTTGCTTCGTCGCCGGTTGTTTTTAAAAACGTCGCCGGAACTCCGCCGGAATCTCGTCGGAGCTTCGCCGCGAAATCGATTTCAAAGTACACCCTTCTTGTAACAATTCTAAGAGAGTAAAGCTAGTGTTTTGGGATGAGAGGGTAGAGGAGAGGGGGTGTATTTATAGGGTAGGTTAGGGGTAGGGTAGGTGAAGGGTTTTTAAATAAAAATGTAAAAATGTATAAAATCATTAAAAGTTGGAGTAAATAGGGTATAAGAAAGGTTTTTATGTAAAAATGTATAAAATCATTAAAAATTGGAGTAAATAGGGTATATGAAAGGTTTTATTGTAAAAAAGTATTAAAAATCATTAAAATGGAGTAAATGGGGATTTCAAAGGTCTCTGAAACCGATCTAGGATTTTGAAGTGTATAGGGGGTTTGGAAGATGAAGAGACACAACGTTGAAGAAGGGAACTCGGCAGTCCGGACGAGTCCGGCCGGCGGCGTCCGCCCGAGTCGGGCCGAGTCAGGGCATGGGGAGGTGGGGGGCCGTCTAGTATAGCCTCTGGTATATTTAGTTTTTAAAGTGTGGTGGGAAAATTTGGAGTTATCACGTGTTGACTGTTGGGCTTCCATAAAATTTAAAACAAAATAAATATTAAAAATAATGTGGGGCATGCGATTTGAACTTTGGTGGCTTGGTTCAGCAATGCAAGGTATTACTAATGAGCTACAAGCACCTTCTTGTAATTAAATTGTTAATTAATTACTTAAATCTTGTGCTCAGGCAATAAATACCCTTTATGGATTTTTGAAAAAATATTTGAAAAAATTTTTATAGGAAAAAGTGTATAAGAAAATTAATGTTGTTACATTCTACCCTCCTTATACAAATTTCGTCCTCGAAATTTGTAAAAGAAAAGTGTAACAGATCCAAGAAAAGTTTGGTGCTGGTGTGCTGACAATATGTGAAAAATAACAAGGTGGTGCAAGGGTTTTAGAAATGTGAAGAATGTGTGAAGGAATGAAAGGATGCGAAGGTTTTGGTAAAATTGTAAAAGAGGTGAGGGAATTTTGGGTTAGGACAGATTCAAGATATATGATTCAAAAAATAAGAGATGATGAGATTCAAGGAACATGATTGTAAAGAATGTTTTAGTTGTTGGTTCTTGTGTTTTATATTGTTTAGGGTTCCATACAGCTCTGACCTGCATGGCCCGCCAACAAAACCTGTCACGCCCCGCTTCCCGGTGTACGGCGAAGTGGACGTGACGAGACCCGCTACGTATATAATCAGAAGTATATACGCTAAGCGTAACTAAGCAATATAAAGTAAACCACAAGAAACGAAAGATATAGAAATAACAGCAACTTTTATTAATAACATTCTTTTGTACAATGCATGAAAAGAAAATACAACTGAATGAAAAGCGATGCCTAATCAGTGGCATAACAGTAAATGAAAATACTGGAAAGAACAAGGTACAATATCTAGAGCTCGGTGTCTTCGTGGAACTGCTCCAAATCTTCACCGGTGGGCTCAGTCTCTGCTGGGTCCAAAGCACCTGACGACATTCAAAGAAGAAAGAAACAGAATGTCGTCAGCGAACATGTCGCTCGGTAAGTCCCAAAGATAAGGAAGAAATAGACAGAGAGTAAGAGAGAGAGAGAGTAGCTTTTAATGTAGTATTGTATTGTCATATTATAGTAGTATGGTGTTAACACTGTTATTGTAGCTTGGTACAGAAGGATGCCAGTGTATACGAGAGGGGTCTCAGTATGATAGAGACCAGGGCAAATGGAAGTACAAGGCTCCGTTATACAACCCGAAACAACGGCAATTGGATTCCTGTTAGGTGTCTTAATCTTACCGTCTCGTACCACCTTTAACACCTTCCGTACCAATCTACCCCTTAAACCCCGCGATGTCTTGTTTGTATTGTTATCTTGTAAATTGTGTTGGTTGTATGATTGATTGACTGACTGACCGAAACCATGATATCAAGAAACGGTTATAACCGTAGAGTCATGTAAATGGAATACTGGGAATCATGTAAAAGGAATATATATCCATGGTTCGGTTCGGTCAAATTGTATAAATTGATAATTGTATTCATAGATTCATGTGTTCATATTGAATTGGAATCTTGTATATTATAGATTGACTTGAATCATATTCAAGTCAGATTAATCAGACTCAATCCCGAGTCAGACAATCAGAAATGTGAATCGAAGTCTTATAATTGCTAGGGTCCTTAGGGTAATTTATAAACTTGAGGGGGGGTTTATGTAAAAATACTTTTATATACTTTTCAAAATACACCTCAAGTATTTATTATTCGTCTTTAGAGTTGTGGATTTTATGTTGTGACATTTCAAAAGAAAATATCCTAGTTTCATAAATAATGGTATTTATCTGTAATATTAATCATTTGAAGTTCATGGTATTTTAGTGTAACGTTTATTCTTTTGTGATTTTTAGAAAAAGGTGGAAAATTTATATTATAATAAAATAGGTATTTAAAAGATAAATATACATATGTTTATACAAAAAATAATTTTAATAAATATTTTATATTTCAAAAATCTCATTTTCTTAAGATGTCGTATTTTAAACCTTTCGAGACCGAATGCACCTTGCGGAGGTCTGAATCTCGCACTACTAGCCCGAGGGTGCGCGATAAACCGCACGATCCCGAACGGGTTCCCCAAAGATGGGTTGTAGCGGCGCTTTGCAAAGATTGTAAAATACTAATTTTTTAGAAAACGGATTTATAAAGTAAAAGGTATTTATTTGCAAAGTGTAATTTTCCGTATTTTAGATTCTAGGGTTTCCTAAGCCAACTAGCCTATTTCTAAAAGGTCTAAACGACAAGTCGTTAGAAGCCTCAAATCGCCTCTTCACCGCCAATTGCGGCCAGGTAAGTGCCAGATAAGTGGGAGGCTCTCCACTACAAGTAGTGGCCCTAATTAAGTAACCACTTGTCTTAGACACACTTGCCTAGATACCACAAAGTCAGACTTAGATAAACGATCGATGTCCACAACTTATCATATTTTTCCTATTAAAGATATTGTTTAAACAAATGTATCAAACCTAAACTTTTATAAAAGGTTTTATTAAGGAAATGGTATTTTAATGTAAAATCTTGTTTTATCGTATTAGGAGTTTTCAAGATAGCGTATTATGGTTGTATATGTGTGTGTGAGGAGGTAGGTCATTATCTCGTGATCTATTTTAAGGTATAGCAATGTTGACGGGTTAAATGTGAAATTGAAACATGATGGTATTAAAGTGAAAAAAATACGGTAAGTTAAAAAGGTTATCATTTCATGTATGAAAACTTATTCAAATTGATTTTTACAAGTTTAATAATCATGATAAAGATGTTTAGACATATTTGAATTGATTAGAAATGAAATTTTATAGAAAACCGAATCGGAAATCGGATTTGTTCCGATTCCGTCGGGTTTCGTAATTTCATATTTTTGAGAATTAGAAAGGGAGATAGAATGGGACTTGCGGGTTTTGATCTATACTAAAGAGTATAGGGGAACTAAAGAAGTTGCTGAGGCGTTGCTTCGTCGCCGGTTGTTTCTAAAAACGTCGCCGGAATTCCCGCCGGAGCTTCGCCGCGAACTCGATTTCAAAGTACACCCTTCTTGTAACAATTCTGAGAGAGTAAAGCTAGTGTTTTGGGATGAGAGGGTAGAGAAGAGGGGGTGTATTTATAGGGTAGGTTAGGGGTAGGGTAGGTGAAGGGTTTTTAAATAAAAATGTAAAAATGTATAAAATCATTAAAAGTTGGAGTAAATAGGGTATATGAAAGGTTTTAAAGTAAAAATGTATAAAATCATTAAAAATTGGAGTAAATAGGGTATATGAAAGGTTTTATTGTAAAAAAGTATTAAAAATCATTAAAATGGAGTAAATGGGGATTTCAAAGGTCTCTGAAACCGATCTAGGAATTTGAAGTGTATAGGGGGTTTGGAAGATGAAGAGACACAACATTGAAGAAGGGAACTCGGCCGTCCGCCCGAGTCGGGCCTAGTCAGGGCATGGGGAGGTGGGGGGCCGTCTAGTATAGCCTCTGGTATATTTAGTTTTTAAAGTGTAGTGGGAAAATTTAGAGTTATCACGTGTTGACTGTTGGGCTTCCATAAAATTTAAAACAAAATAAATATTAAAAATAATGTGGAGCATGGGATTTGAACTTTGGTGGCTTGGTTCAGCAATGCAAGGTATTACTAATGAGCTACAAGCTCCTTCTTGTAATTAAATTGTTAATTAATTACTTAAATCTTGTGCTCAAGCAATAAATACCCTTTATGGATTTTTGAAAAAATATTTGAAAAAATTTTTATAGGAAAAAGTGTATAAGAAAATTAGGGTTGTTACAATGAGTTTTAGTTTAAGGCCAGTTATGGTCGCAAACCAGAGAGAGAAAAGAAACACTCAGCGTACACTTTATCAAGATTGGATTTCTTAATTAATTTATCTAATCATAATGGCTCCCACTGTTTCCTCAAATTCTCTTTTAAATCCTAAAGGAAGAACTAGTCGAGATTATATACACCTTCCAAGTTCACTAATCGTTTAGCCAGGCCAGTGTTGGTACTCCGAGTGAGGTCCTCCGTACTTTCGCACAGACCCAATTAAATAACCCCATTTCCTCGTAGGCATAACTCCATTAACACCTTTCTCGACACCTACTAGGTTAGCAAGTTGTGAAGTAAAAATCTTCCGGGAGTAATACCTACTCATCAATGGAAATCGGGACCAAACTATTATTGTGTGATAACCTTGATGAAGGACAACCAAAGTCGCTACACTCCAGAAGTAATACGCATACTTGGTAAGTTTCCCTTATATTTGAAACTCCCGATATGGTTTTTGCCCCTGGGACCCAAGTGATCTTGACTGAGCCAACATATCAAAGGGTCCTAGTCAAGTTAACCCGTCATTGTCTTGATTGCATTAAACCACCCGTACGAGTCCTTGGCTCAGCCAAAATGATCGTACAACTGTCCTAACCAATCACATCACCATGCAATAGAAAAGCACTATAAAAGTATCGAACACTACACTTCGGCTAAGCACGACATACGTAGCATGAATACTAAGCAATACTAATTTGAAATGATAAAGAGCTACGACAGGTTTTTGGCGAAAAACCTTTAACGTAATGAACTTGATATCGTTGAAGGAACCAAGTGGCTTTGAAAAGGAGAGGTTTATGCTCCGTTTTTAAAACAAGTGGTTTTGAAGAAAACCGAGTGGTTTATAGCAACATAAAATTTTGCTTAATAGCTAACTCCCCGTAAAGGGATCAAGACTTTTTTCTTATCGAATAAGGTGCAGAATATTCCTAACTGAATACCTCTATGCAAAACAAAAGAATATGACTATAAACTTTTTCGAAAAAGTTGGTTCCTGCAACATCATTTTGGGTTTATATCTTTGCATTAAACATATAATGCAGTCCTATCATTTAAGTTTCTAGCCACACCAGAAACAACCAAAATAACATGCTTTTATATGCCATCCGCATTCGCCATGGGCCTCGGGTCTTCACCGTAAGGTTACTTAACTTACGGCAGGGCAGAGGCAGGGCTAGCGCGGATGCAAAACATATAGAAGTATCATATATATATATATATATATCACATGCATTTAATAATATCGCAGGCATGCAACAAACAACAAGCAATATGGAATAACGAATAAATTAGGAGCCCCGCATTTCATTTGAGCTGCAAATGAAACACGACGTTCCCCGTTTATGTGGATAGCCTATACAACATCGAACCAAGACTCCTACAAGCACGGCAAGCCATCCACCAATCCTAAAAACGGGGCAATCCGGTATCAATGTCATGACTGGACCATCCGATACTTTTTTAAATCCGGTAACTTGAGCACTCCTCCTTAGGTCCATCCTAGAACCAATATAAGTGCGGCGAGAAGCCCACCAATTCTAGAGCGAGACGTCCTGGTCTCAACTCTATGAGATGGCCACCTACTGCACTCTAGAATCCATTTGCCCGAGCACATCTCTGCGGGTTTATCGTACTACATGTAATGAAATATATACAATGGTAACAATGCACGCATCCTGGACGTGTCCCAATAAAAGAATATACATCAAGCAACAACGACGGCCATAATCCGGTCACTCATTCCGAATAAACGAATATGCATTCACCACAAACTGTACATACATCATCACACGAGGGGCTATCTATCACGACAATCCGACTAAACCGTCATAAATAAGAACAACATATGCAACATATGTGCAACCCCGTCTAATTGAACATATAATAATTAGACGGCGTTTTCAACACATATACACGGATAATAAACATTGCTAAAGATTCAACCGAAATTTTTTCCATATTGCCCGAAAACAAAGATAGAACAAACTAAAATCTGGGGAAAATGATATATATCAAAAATTAAGTTTCCCTGAGATCAAGCTTCATCACAAAGCATATGGCAAACAGTGACTTCCTGGCCGACCCAGGCAGCCAAATGGCCGACTTAGCAGCCACGACATCACAGTTTACCCTTGTACTTTGTGCCCCTCATTTTCTAAAGATTTACAAGTCAATGGTATACTTCAAAAAAAATTCAGGCGAGTTTAAAAAAATAGACAGAGACTTGATCTCGGAAACTAAATTTGGTTTAATTTTCGGTCTCGAAACTAAAACATCGTCTAATACTAATTCTAGTGTTTGGTTGTCTCTGATACCACGGCTGGGTTCCTAGCGCTCGCGCAACGGAAGCGAAGAATGAAGTCGGATTGCAAAACGAAAATTTTCATGCGAGCACTAGAAACCGCAACCAAGAAATCATTCCAAACACTATATTATCAAACTAAGCAAGATATCTAGCTACAAGTTATCGAGGATACAACTTTTGTAGCGTGTCCACCCAATCATGGAAGACCCCTCTAAGATCTATAGGCCATCAGGAACAAGCTTGAAAGATGACCGCCCTTACCGAAGACGATCTACCTGAGGGAAACTGATCCAAGCTCTAGTTTCGCTCCAAAGCGAACTTTGAGGAATCAACTGACATTCCAAGCTAGCTAGAAATGGAGTGTGAGGGGTGTAGGATTTATCACAATCATTATCTCTCAAATTTCCAACTCAAGGGATCAAAATCTCAAGAGAGAAGATGGAGGAGCAGAAGAGAGGATCGAGAGAGAGAGTGCATGAGAGAATGGATTCACTACCTCAAGAAATGAACCATACAAAGATTGGTTTATCAAAAAGAATTTTACAATAAATATAGTGCATATTCCTCTCAGCCATGCTCTCTACCATGCCTCCTCCTCCACCTCATTTCTTTTTTTTTAACAAAAAGAAAATCCTAATGAGGTGTCCCCTTCTAGAAGTATTTTTTATAAATACAAAATACAACTCCTGGTATGTGTATCGAAATATATATACGCGTATCCGTATAAAAATACGAATAGCCAAAGAGAGAAAATGAATAGTAAACATAATACTAGAATATATATATATATCAAAAAATATATATGTATATTATTAAATCAATACTTGATTTATTAATCCGGCTTAATCTTAAGCCAGTTAGTATTATCAAACGTCTTATTAAAGTCCGTGTAGCCGGTACACGTATTTAATCAGACTCCAGTACGTATCAAGATACGTCCTCTATATCATATCGCCTGAATTGGGAAAACCCTCTGTGCAGGCCTCTAAAGACTCAACAATACGCTGGCAGTGAGTTACTGGATAAAATCCATAACCACAAGCACGTCAGCGGTACTAGCTGTACGTAACGGCTACTTAGGTATGTGTCGAAAGGAAGGTCGACAATCAAGTCCGTCCGTACCCTACTGAGCTTGTAAGTGACAATCTCCGTACAACTCGGTCTCTTCATCTAAGAGTGTCAAACCGGGTCTAGGAGGTTGGATAATGTCAGACCCTTAATAACCCGATAAGTCGTTCCGGTGTCAAGCTCATCACCTGCCAAGAAAATACTGATCTCTCATCAGTAAATTTCATCCACCATGGTCAAGGATTTATGGTGATGGCCAACCGAACACAGCGCGATATCAACTCCCTATACCGGGAGATACTAATCCCTTCCAATCGCTCACTGCCTCCATGTGGCTCGGGACTGTACCCAACTAAAACCTGTTTGCACGGCTCCTTTGAGCCATGGTAAGGTAGTAATTTAAGTACAGTAGGAACTTAAATGAGACAACTGACGATCTCAGGTCAAAAGACTACCCTGTACTCATGTCACCAGAGAACTGCTATCTGACGATAGGTATAATACTATTTAGGAGTTCTCGGAGAGTCCATTCGGTGTACTCATCTCCAGTGAACACATATATACAATCTTAGGTACCATAACAACAATGGCTTGTAAGACCGGCCACCGCCCCTCGTCAGGGACTAGAAAGTATACACTAGTCTACTTTGGATTATCGATGCCCAGTTTCGATACTCTCACGACTATGAACATTTAAGAATGTATTTATGGACTACCCAACTCGTACGTATATGATCGTCATCATAATGCTGGCAGTCAAGCAAGAATTCTATGGGCTGTTCTCCTCCGAAAGACGTGGCGGAGACGCGATAAACGTCTTGCCTGAGATTCGGGACAGATGCTATTTGGTTTTATCCGTCTACCTCTCCGAAGATGCCAAGTTGATTTATGGCACCGTGTATCGGAGGTTTAGACGGATGCGGCCGATGTAGCAGACTTCGTCAGATTCCCCCTCGCTTGAGGGGTTTTTGATTATGGGGACGCTCTTCCCTGCAGGTGCAAGCCCCTGCAGTTAATTACGCTACCGCATCGCGGTAGCCACTTTCTCCTTCTCCAGAATTTCACTTCGTATTGTGTGTGTTTGTTTTGTTTGTGGTTGCCCGTGGATTGTATATGGAGACTAATTTATGTCGTCGCCCGTAGGACGTGGATTGGTCTAAATCCGTATTTTCTTAGATTTGGGTTTGAGGTTTTTGTTTAAGCATACGTTAGCCCTATTTAAGGCTAAGATCAACTTAAATTTTTGTTAAAGATATGTTAGCCTAATCTCCAGACTAAGATCAACTTAACGGAATCGTTTGGATCCGACAAGAGAGCAATTGGCTCTATTGTTTAGTTTAATGACATTGCGGTCGATTTCCAGTTTTAGGGACATGGTGGTCCAACATTCCCATTTGGGGACGAGCATTAGTTTAAGGACATTTCGGTCCAACGTTCCCATTTTGGGACGAATATTAGTTTAAGGACGTTTCGATCCACGAGTTTAAGGACCCCGCAGTCCGTATCGATGTGTGGTTGTCGGGACCCGTCACCTCTCTGACGTCGTTGAAGGATTACAACGATAGGTGTCAGAGGAGTTCGGAGATGTACCCTTGAACCGGGTGTAAATTGATTTAGGAGAGCAGTCTTGCTCAGTCAATTTAATTTTAGGACTTACGGCCATGATCAGGCTAAGTCCAGTTGAGAATATTCAACGTTTTTATTTTTGGCCTATTAGGCCTGTGCTAGGGCTTTGCCCTTGTTTAATAATGCACTTCATTTTATTCTGACCTGCTAGGCCTTTTTGATTTGGGCTCTGTCCCTTTTAAATGATGCAGAGCATCTGTTTTGGGCTCTGCCCTTTTTAAAGTAATGCATTGCATTTTATTTGGCCTGATAGGCCTTTTTTAATTGGGTTTGGCCCTTCTGTAAATAATGCAGTGCATTAATTGTCTGACATTGGCTTGTCAGGCGCTTTGCGCCAATTATTGAGCGTAAACGCATGTGGAGGTGACACGTGTCATGCTAGCGCAGTGCGCTGCACCAGTGCGCTGCGCTGTTGCGCTGCTGACACGTGGCGTGCTCTGGTGGAGTTGCGCCAACTTTAAAGAGCAATGCTCTATTTTTAAAAGCGCATAGCGCAAGTGGTTATGGTGCTGACACGTGGCGCTCTCTGGTGGCTTGCGCCAACCCAGAAGCACAACAGTGCAGTTTTTGCAAGTGCAAGGCACTGTTTCAATAACTTGATCCAATTTTGGATTCAAGAAAAGAATCTTTAAGATTCCAGAACCAATGGTTCATAAAAAAGTGCAAGGCACTGTTATTATTTAGTTTTTATTGAAGATCATTGATCTTGTTCTTAAATCAATGATCTATTCAGAAGAAGTTCTTCTTGAATAAAGGTTTTTGCCTTTTTTGTTCTTGAGTTCTTCTCACAATCTTTCAAAGTTCTCTCTGCTTTGTTTTTATTTTTTTGAAGTTCTTGATGTTCTCAATCTTGATGATTTTTGAATTGGGGTCTAGGGGTCTTTATATAGTGCCCATAAATTTGTTGAGTTTGTTAAAGAGATCATTCTCTGAGTGATTTGGGGAATTTTCCCCACCGTTGGATCTTTGATCCAAGGGCTTCTGTTTTACAGAAGACAATCTTCTTGTTTTAACAAGAACAGAAAGATCTTTCTGGAATTTTAATTCTGTTTGGCGCAAACGCACGTGTCGCGCTCCACGTGTCGCGCAGCGCAGAGCGCAGCGCGACTGCTGTAGGGTGTTTTTCGTCACCCCATTGAGATGGGAATACGCACGCGCTTGTCAGGCGGATACTACAGATTCCCCCTGCCTAGGGTAGGCCGAGGTTTATTGATTGTGGGGATCCAAATCTCCGGCAGCCGCGGACTAAGCTGCCGTTAATTACCCCTCGCCTTTGGGGCGAGGGAACCTCCGATTAACGGGTTAAAATGGTCATGCGAACTCAATGTGCAGTGTACGTGTGTTGTGTTTTGAAAGGGGGCTTTGGATATATCGGGAGCCACGCAGAGTTTTTACGGGGGTTCCGCTACCCGGATAGCGGGCTGGGGGTCAAGGGGGCTAGCAGCCCCCTTGCGGGGTGCGGGGCAGCGCCCCGTTAGAAATTTTTTCTAACAGGGACAGTGTCGCGGAGTATGTGTGTGTGTAAATATTTATACATATGTGTGTATATATATATATGTATATATATATAAAGGAAAGAGGGGGAAAAGGCATCCAAAGGATGCGTGGGGCCAGCGCCTTGAGCGCTGTGCGCTTAGGTGCTGTGCGCTCAGACGCAAGCGCGCCACGTGTCGGCACGTGGGCGTTTTGCGCTTAAGAGCAAGTGCGCTACGTGTCGGCACGTGGACGCTTTGCGCTCGAGCACAGTGCGCTAGAGCGCAGTGCGCTTGAGCGCAAGCGCGCCACGTGGCGCCACGCGCTCGAGCGCAGTGCGCCTGAGCGCAACCGCGCCACGTGTCGGCACGTGGGCGCTTTGCGCTCGAGCGCAGTGCGCCTGAGCTCAAGCACGCCACGTGTCGGCACGTGGGCGCTTTGCGCTCGAGCGCAGTGCGCCTGAGCGCAAACGCGCCACGTGTCGGTACGTGGGCGCTTTGCGCTCGAGCGCAGTGCCGCGCTCGAGCGCAGTGCGCCTGAGCGCAAGCTCGCCACGTGTCGGCATATGGGCGCTTTGCGCTCGAGCGCAGTGCGCCTGAGCGCAAGCGCGCCACGTGTCGGCACGTGGGTGCGTTGCGCTCGAGCGCAGTGCGCCTGAGCGCACGCGCGCCACGTGTCGACACGTGGGCGTTTTGCGCTCGAGCGCTGAGCGCTGGCGAGACAAAGGGACTTTTAGTCCCAGAATCAGAAGCTATGCTTCAGAAAGGAGATATTTATTATATATATATGTATGTAAATATATGGAGTTAAACTCCTAAAATGTTTTGGTTGATGAAAGGGGTTCTTCCTCTTCCTCCTCTGTTGGCTGGATCTTGATGATCAAGAGATGTGAGATCTAAAAATCTCTCCTTTCTGAGATCTAATGGGAGATCTGAGTTTCCCTTTGTGGGTTTTGTGGTGGAAAACTACTTAGTTTTTGAAAAGAAAGAGTAAAACTCTTGATTTAATTCAAAAGAAATGAGAAGGTTTAGAACCTTGGAGAAGGAGCAGGAGGCACAAAGAACCCTGGATTTTGGGGGAATGAAAAGTTGTCTTTTTTTTTATTCATCATGTTGCCTTATATAGGCTTACATATTTACATATAGCCCCTTGGGCTTTACAAAAATGGTATTTTAGCCATTCCATGGCTCATGTGCCATTTCATTTTTGCACATAAGCCATGGGCTTACAAAATATTGGCTTTATGCCCATTTTTTTTTCATTCATGCATAAACAATTACATAAAAATTATTTATTACATGATTTTGTTGTTGGCATGGGGAGGCTGGCTGCGGGCTCGACTTGGGCATGGGTCCGCTTGATCTGGGCTTGGGCCCACCTACCTTGGGGGTTGACCTTGACTTTGACTCGGTCAACCGGGGTGTAAATTTTTACCCCAACAAATTGCCCTCCATCAATGAATTCACACCGCACATGTGGGTCGTGTGCAAGAAATTGATGGATCTTGAAGCTGAACTTCGAGGTAGAACATCATTCCAGGGGCGGAACACCATCCCGGGGAGCATGATTCCCGGGGATTGGAGCATCATTCTGATTCGCAGAGCATAATTCCAGAGATCAGATCATCATTCCAATGAGCGGAGCATGAATCCAGGGTTCGGAGCATCATTCCGAAGAGCGGAGCATGATTCCAGGGTTCGGAGCATCATTCCGAAGAGCGGAGCATGATTCCAGGGTTCGGAGCATCATTCCGAAGAGCGGAGCATGATTCCAGGGATTGGAGCATCATTCCGATGAGCGGAGCATGATTCCAGGGTCGGAGCATCTTTCCGAAGAGCGGAGCATAATTCCAGAGATCGGAGCATCGTTCCGATGGGCAGAGCATAATTCCAGAGATCGGAGCATCATTCCGATGATCGGAGCATAATTCCAAGGTTCGGAGTATCTTTCCGAAGAGCGGAGCATAATTCCAGGATTCGGAGCATCATTCCGAAGGACGGAGCATGATTCCAAGGATCGGAGCATCATTCCGAAGAGGAGGTCGTTGGTTGATCCCGAGCCGAAGCATAATTCCGACAGGGAAGGCAGATACACCGAGGCGGAGCTTGATTTCGACACGGGGTGTATTCTGAGACGGAGCATGATTCCGCCGCAAAGGTTGTTGGCTTGATATGATTTGGGTTGACATCAGCATCGCTACACTGGAATATGGTACCAGGAGCGAATCATCATTTGTCTTTGAAAGGATTTTAGGATTGGTTTTGGTTTGGCATCTGCATTGCTGTACTGGAATAATGCCAGGAGCAACTCATCATTTGCCCCGGGAGGATTTAGGAATTGGTTTTTGCTTGGCATCAGTATCGCTACACTGGAATATGGTACCATGAGCGAATCATCATTTGCAGGAAGCGATGGCTTAGGAGACAGGTTTTAGGTCCCTATCACCTAAGACTTTTCAATTTTTGTGAGCCGTAAGGATCTCACAAAGCATTTTCTTCCTACGGGTCGTAAGGATCCCGTAGGTGTATTTTCTCCTTAGGAGTCATGGGGACTCCTAAGTGTGTTGCTCCTTTGGGAGTCGTAAGGATCTCACGCGGGAATTTTCTCCTCGCAAAGTCGAGAGGACTTTGTGAGTGCATTTCATCTCTTTTTCACGAGTTTGTGCCCTTTCGGGTTTTCACAAACTCGCCGGAAGTCCTGCTGTTTTTACTCACGGAGCCCTTTCGGGTTTTCATCCGTGCCCATTTTGCTTGTGGACATACCCTTTTTTATTTTTTTTTATTTTTTATTTTTATTTTATTATTTTTGGTGGGACTTTGAATGTGGTCTCACCGGTAGGACTCGGGAGAGATTGGGATTGTTTTACGCCCGTGGATTGTATACGGTTTTGCAGGATGTATGATCCAGACCGTAGGGCCATAAAATTTTGGGGCTTTGTTGGCGTCTGTATCGCTGCACTGGAATATGGTACCAGGAGCGACTCATCATTCGCCGTTTTGGAATTTGGTTGGCGTCTGCATCGCTGCACTGGAATATGGTACCAGGAGCGACTCATCATTCGCCACTTGGGGATTGGGGAGCGATGGCTTAGGAGACAGGTTTAGATCCCTATCCCCTAAGACTTTTCAATTTTATGGGCCGTGAGGGTCCCATAAAGCATTTTCTCCCTACGAGTCGTAAGGATCCCGCAGGTGTATTTTCTCCTTAGGAGTCATGAGGACTCCTAAGTGTGTTTTCCCTTTGTGAGTCGTAAGGATCCCACAAAGGTTTGTTCTCCTCATGTATCGTGAGGACACATGAGTGGGTCTTCTCAATGGAGCATAATTCCAAAGGCGGAGACCAGCCGCGTAACTGGTGATTGCAGCGGGGCATGGGTATGATGAGAATTATTTGAGCCCGTGGATTGTATACGGTAGTCAATTTGGGGACTGGCCGTAGGGCGGGAAGAGTTTTGGAAAATTGGATTTTTGTTGGCGTCTGCATCGCTGCACTGGAATATGGTACCAGGAGCGACTCATCATTCGCCGTTTTTTTTTGTTTTACCGCGATTGCTCTATCATTTCAGCTTTTCTTGTCGCGAAGGTCGCGATTGCCCTATCATTTCGGCTATTTATTCGCGGTTGCCCCATCATTTCGGCTTTATTTTCATTTTTACTCGCTGGTTTTTATTGCGAGTTGCCCCATCATTTCGGCTTTTCTTTATTTTTCTTTTATTTACACATTTTTTTTATATACACACATTTTTTTTACATTCCCAGTTTAACGACTTAGAGGTCGATTGTTCCCAGTTTAATGACGTGGTGGTCGACTGTTCCCAATTTAATGACGTGGTGGTCGATTGTTTTCAGAGAAAGGCAGATGTCTGAGAGAATCGGTTTCACGAAGAACTTCGGTCTCCGTTTGTATGAAATTGGCGGTTGCAGCTTGACTGTTTGTTAACACGCCTTTGGACAGTTCTATCTCTCCTGCCTTGTATTGCTTTTCGACCCAATCTTTGAAGACGAAGCAGTCCTCAATGGCATGACCTATCACTCTGTGATAGGGGCAGTATTTAGGGTCGTCGGTCCTATTCGCTTCCTGCGGTCTTTTTGACTCTGGCAGTTGTAGACCGTTTTTCAGGGCGTCTTTGAATATTTTACGGATTTTGTCCCTTCTGAAGGAATAGACCTTATCCAGCTTCTCTTTCAGTGGAGATTCTCCTTCCTCTCCGAACAATGGCTTCCGAGGCTGGTTGGCGCTAGGCCCGCTCATCCCTTGCTTATTTCGGTTAGCCGAAGTGTTGAAAGATTCAGAATCATCGGGGTTTCCGCCTTTGCGATTATCGTCCTTTCGGTTTCTCCTGGACCTATTGTTATTTTGGGAATCCGAGGAGGACTCCTGATTTGAGCGCTCCAGCATCTGAACTTTCCTGGTCAGCTCTTGGAACGTTTTGAGACCCGCGGTGCATAGAAACGGGGCCATCCAATTGTTGAGATTTCCGACGAGGAGACTGACAGATTGGTCCTGCTCTATCGGCGGTTCGCATTTGACGGAGAGATTGCGCCATCGGGTTATAAAATCCGTGCTACTTTCATTGTTCTTGGGCTTGGTCCTCACGAGCTCGGCAATGGTAATCTTATCGCTGACGCTCATGAACCTCTGCCGAAACAGAGACTCCATTTGGACAAAAGTTATGACGGAGCCATCCGGTAGGCTCGCGTACCAGTCGAAAGCAACATCGGTCAAGCTATTAACGAACTGGCGGAGGAGAAGCGCATCATTGCCCCCAGTATTCCCGCATGAGGCTTTGAAGTGGGCGATGTGCTGATTCGCATTTCCCGTCCCATCGAATCTTCCGAATTTGGGGATGACATAGCCGCTAGGAAATTCTACCAGATCATACTGAGCAGGATATGGTCTCCTACTACTGCTGATATCTTTTTGCGCTTCGGCTTCGGCTACCAAGGTTTTGACTTTGTTGGCAACCAAATCCATGATTTGATCTTGAGTTAGCGGGCTACTGTCATCGGTAGCCAAGAGATTTGCTGAGATAGGATGCGACTGATTTTCATGCGGTCCGCCTACTTTTGGATTTGAGGGAACGGGCGTCGGCTGTCTCGGGACACCATTTCCCGGTTCATGAGCTGAGCCCTGTGCTTGATTGGGCGGCTGAGAGGCAAGTTGGGCCGTAAGCCGTAAGACGACATTTGTCAAGTCGTCGATCTTTGAGTAGAGCTTGGCCATCTCCTTATCTTTGCTTTTGAGCTGTTTTCGGAGTTCTTGGAGAAGTTGCTGCTCTGCGGTCTTAGGACGGAAAGTTGGCTCATCTTCGCTTTCCGAGCCTGACTCCTCATGAATTGAGGGCTTTCTCTGCCTATCAGCCTCATCGAGAGGGTTTTCATCATCCAGCGGAGGCGGCTGTTCTTGGGAAGTGGCAACCACATTCAAGCAAGATTGGATTTGAGATGTGGTGGCCCCGTCCTTGCTCTTGCTGCGCGTGCCCACCACGTAGACAGTGTTGATAACACATTCAGCCATCCCCTCATCTTTGGCGGGGTAACCCTGTTCTTCGAACCTCATGAGGTTTAGCCTGGCAGTAGCCCTAGCCCTTTTGTTGGCTCTATATCTGAGCCTTTTCTCCCTCAGCTTCTCGATTTTGAAGGCTTGGCGGGCATCTGCTACCCGGGAAGCCATTGTGAGTTGATCAGAGGGGAGCTTAGAGAAGACACCCGATCGAGCAGTGGTCAAGGGCACCGCTGGAGCTTGCTTGGGATGCGTTGTAGCTTTATTGGTGTTGATGGCCTTGCCCCCAGCTGGGGCCAAGGAAATTCGTTCAGACACCGACTTGCGTTTGGGTTGGGGCGCCCTTGAGATCACCACATTTGGTCTCCTGCCTTTCGAGACCGGTTTGTCTGCCACCGGGGCTTGAGGAGCTGGGATGGCGCCAACTGGCATGAACACAATAGAGCCGAATGGTAGCAGCGGCTCCTCCCATTGTCGCCCGAGACTGGCCGGAAGGACCGTCCTAGAGTCTATCCTCATCGTGTAGGAGACGGGAGATGAGTTCATCATCAAAGACATCGTCGGAAGGTGATTGCTTGAAAATCTGCATGAAAAAGCATTATTTTTAGTATAAATACAGGTATGTATATTTATTAAGTTCGCATGACCGCTTAACCCGAAATATGGGAGGAGAGATTGGTCCCACCGGGCGTGCCAGAATCTGTAGGGTGTTTTTCGTCACCCCATTGAGATGGGAATACGCACGCGCTTGTCAGGCGGATACTACAGATTCTCCCTGCCTAGGGTAGGCCGGGGTTTATTGATTGTGGGGATCCAAATCTCCGGCAGCCGCGGACTAAGCTGCCGTTAATTACCCCTCGCCTTTGGGGCGAGGGAACCTCCGATTAACGGGTTAAAATGGTCATGCGAACTCAATGTGCAGTGTACGTGTGTTGTGTTTTGAAAGGGGGTTTGGATATATCGGGAGCCACGCAGAGTTTTTACGGGGGTCCCGCTACCCGGATAGCGGGCTGGGGGTCAAGGGGGCTAGCAGCCCCCTTGCGGGGTGCGGGGCAGCGCCCCGTTAGAAATTTTTTCTAACAGGGACAGTGTCGCGGAGTATGTGTGTGTGTAAATATTTATACATATGTGTGTGTATATATATATGTGTATATATATAAAGGAAAGAGGGGGAAAAGGCATCCAAAGGATGCGTGGGGCCAGCGCCTTGAGCGCTGTGCGCTTAGGTGCTGTGCGCTCAGACGCAAGCGCGCCACGTGTCGGCACGTGGGCGTTTTGCGCTTGAGCGCATTGCGCTTGAGCGCAAGTGCGCTACGTGTCGGCACGTGCGCGCCACGTGTCTGCACGTGGGCGCTTTGCGCTCGAGCGCAGTGCGCCTGAGCGCAAGCGCGCCACGTGTCGGCACGTGGGCGCTTTGCGCTCGAGCGCAGTGCGCCTGAGCGCAAGCGCGCCACGTGTCGGCACGTGGGCGCTTTGCGCTCGAGCGCAGTGCGCCTGAGCGCAAGCACGCCACGTGTCGGTACGTGAGCGCTTTGCGCTCGAGCGCAGTGCCGCGCTCGAGCGCAGTGCGCCTGAGCGCAAGCTCGCCATGTGTCGGCATATGGGCGCTTTGCGCTCGAGCGCAGTGCGCCTGAGCGCAAGCGCGCCACGTGTCGGCACGTGGGTGCGTTGCGCTCGAGCGCAGTGCGCCTGAGCGCAAGCGCGCCACGTGTCGACACGTGGGCGTTTTGCGCTCGAGCGCTGGGCGCTGGCGAGACAAAGGGACTTTTAGTCCCAGAATCAGAAGCTATGCTTCAGAAAGGAGATATTTATTATATATATATGTATGTAAATATATGGAGTTAAACTCCTAAAATGTTTTGGTTGATGAAAGGGGTTCTTCCTCTTCCTCCTCTGTTGGCTGGATCTTGATGATCAAGAGATGTGAGATCTAAAAATCTCTCCTTTCTGAGATCTAATGGGAGATCTGAGTTCCCCTTTGTGGGTTTTGTGGTGGAAAACTACTTAGTTTTTGAAAAGAAAAAGTAAAACTCTTGATTTAATTCAAAAGAAATGAGAAGGTTTAGAACCTTGGAGAAGGAGCAGGAGGCACAAAGAACCCTAGATTTTGGGGGAATGAAAAGTTGTCTTTTTTTTATTCATCATGTTGCCTTATATAGGCTTACATATTTACATATAGCCCCTTGGGCTTTACAAAAATGGTATTTTAGCCATCCCATGGCTCATGTGCCATTTCATTTTTGCACATAAGCCATGGGCTTACAAAATATTGGCTTTATGCCCATTTTTTTTTCATTCATGCATAAACAATTACATAAAAATTATTTATTACATGATTTTGTTGTTGGCATGGGGAGGCTGGCTGCGGGCTCGACTTGGGCATGGGTCCGCTTGATCTGGGCTTGGGCCCACCTACCTTGGGGGTTGACCTTGACTTTGACTCGGTCAACCGGGGTGTAAATTTTTACCCCAACAACTGCGCTAGTGCAACTGCCCTGCCACGTGTCGCGCGCCACGTGTCGCGCAGCGCAGAGCGCAGCGCAACTGCGCTGCCACGTGTCGCGCAGCGCAGAGCGCACCCCAGCTGAAGCGTTGCTTCCTTTATTTTCATTTTAAATATAGCCCTGCTCTGATTGGGTGTGCTGCCTTCGGTGCTGTGCTCCTTGCGCTGTCGTGCCTGATTTTGACACGTGGCGCGTTACGCGCAGTGCAAGAAATCTGAAGCGTTGCTTCTTTAATTTTAATTTTAATGTCAAAGTAGAGTTTTGCTCTGATTGGGGAAACAGAAGCGTTGCTTCATCTCCCGCCTTGGAATTTGAACAGAGCTTTGCTCTGATTGGGGTAAACAAATGTCCCCCCACCATTGCGCTTACGTGGCCCCAAACGTGAGCGCAGCGGTGGCCGAATTCCAACCGTTGCGGCAACTTTTAGAAGTTGAAAAGGCTCTCAATGCCTATAAATAGGACCTTTGTCCCTTAGATGATTTTCATCTCTTCATAAGAATTTTGTTCAGAGCCCTGCTCTTTTGTTTAAGCATTTTTCAAAGTTTCAAACTCTAGAGAACTTTAGATAAAAATTAATTTGGATTAAATTAAATCAATTTTAAGAGTCTTGCTCTCAATAGATCCCTGATCTAAAGAAGTCCCATTTAGGGTTTCACTTAACAGAGCTTTGCTCAAAAGGGGTCTAAAAAGAACCAAGGAGAACCCTATTAGGGTTCCATTAATAGAGCTCTGCTCTCTAAAAGATTTTCCTTGTATTTTCTCATTTCATTAATGGAGCTTTGCTCCTTCCAAATCATATAAAGGAATTCTTAAGATGCTATTTCATGGATCTTGGAGGTTCTAAGATAGAATTTTATTTTTGATGAATTATATCATCTTTTTATAGCAGAGCTCTTCATGTTCTTAGGGGGTTTTCTTTAATTTTTCCTCATAACTGATTTTAACAGGTGTCACTCCTGTCTGCAGAGCATTGCTCTCGAGGAGTTTAACTCTCTATGTCTTTCTTTATTGCTAATCTTCCAATGATGTTTCCTTCAGGCATTATGGCTGTTCATCTATACAGTCTGCACGAATTCATCACTTATGAGGATATCCGCGTACAGGGCCGTCACCAAGACCAAGAGTTTACAGATGCCCAATGTGCGGAGCTTATGGGTCGTCTGAACGCGTGCGTTGGCTGGTTGCTTCCTCGCCGTTCTGCTCTCTTGAAAGTCATGCTGGGAGCAATTTGGAGAGCACTCCCCGGGTTTCACGAGGCCATGTCGCTTAATGCACTGGATGATGCCGAAGATAAGGTGCATTCAGTGTATCTGTCGGGGCTGATCTCGAAGAAACAGCGAGATAGCCTCATCGACATTCTGCATCAAATTTTTCAGCAGACAACGATAATCGCTGCTTATCGAAGGATGGGGGCCTTGCCGAAGATCTTGACACGCGTGAGCGCGAGAGGCTGCGCACGAGAATAATCAGGAAGGCCAGAAGAACTCTAGATGGCCTTACTTTCGAATTCCTTAATCCGTGCCCTGGATCTGAGGTTATACCGTTGTAATCATTTGAATAATATCTTTGTTTATTTCTTTATGATTGTAAGAACCCTTGGCAATATGAATGGAATTTTTTTTTTTAATTCCAGCTTGTCCTATTTCTCGTTCTGAGTCTCTTGCACATGCATGAACGAGTGTGTCTCAAACGCTTGATTAAATGCAAATCGGATGTTCTTTCTTCTTTCTTTGATTATTAGCATGTTGCCTTAGTAAACATGGTCGATAGATGACAGAGCGAGCATCTTGTCTTAACTCCTTCAGGAGGTGGTGATGGCTTAGGCGGCAGGTTCAGATCTGCTGCCTAAGGCTTTTCAACTTTATGAGCCGTGGGGGTCTCATAAAGACTTTTCTCCCTACGGATCGAGAGGATCTCGTAGGTGTATTTTCTCCTTGGGAATCGTGAGGATTTCTAAGTGTGTTTTCTCTTACAAGTCGTAAGAATCTTATAAGAGAATTTTCCCTCTTACAAGTCGAGAGGACTCGTAAGCGGTTGTTTCCCTCTTTGTCGAGATTCGACTTTGGAGAGTGAGACCCGTGGATAGTATGCAAGAGACCGTTTTAGACCGACTTGCAGGGTCCCAATGCTTAGGAAACAAGTTTTTTAATCCCTGCTGCCTAAGGCTTTATCTTGCAAGTCGAGATGAATCGGGAAGTCCTCGCGAAGACACTTATTTCCTCACGAGTCGAGAAGAATCGAGCAGCTCTTGTCAAGGACACTAATTTCCATGAGTCGAAGTATTTTGCCGAGGACACTGGTTTCCTCGAGGTTGAAATGAATCGAAGTACTCCTGCAAAGACGCTGGTTTCTCTGCGGGTTGACGCGAATCAAGAAGCTCTCATCAAGGATGCTGGTTTCCTTGAATTGAGGTATTTGCCAAGGACACTGATTTCTCTGGGGTTGAAACGAATCGGGGTATTCCTACAAAGACGCTAGTTTCTCTGTGGGCCGACGCGAATCAAGATGTTCTCGTCAAGGACACTGGTTTCCCTGAGTCTAAGTATTTTGCCGAGGACACTGGTTTCCTCGGGGTTGAAATGAATCGAAGTGCTCCTGCAAAGACGCTGGTTTCTCTGCGGGTCGACGCGAATCAAGAAGCTCTCATCAAGGACGCTAGTTTCCCTGAATTGAGGTATTTGCCAAGGACACTGATTTCCCTGGGGTTAAAACGAATCGGGGTATTCCTGCAAAGACGCTAGTTTCTCTGCGGACCGACGCGAATCAAGATGTTCTCGTCAAGGACACTGGTTTCCCCGAGTCGAAGTATTTTGCCGAGGACACTGGTTTCCTCGAGGTTGAAACGAATCGAAGTGCTCCTGCAAAGACATTGGTTTCTCTGCGGGTCGACGCGAATCAAGAAGCTCTCATCAAGGACGCTAGTTTCCCTGAATTGAGGTATTTGCCAAGGACACCGATCTCCGCCCTGTGCACTTATAAATAGATGCATTTCTTATTCCAAATATACGAAGAAAGAAAGACAGAAAAATGCAATCTCTTTTCTGAGTTTTCCTAGTTTCGAGTTCTAAAATTTAGGCTAACTGAAATAGCTCTCGAAATGCTGGCTACAAGTACGCTGTTGGCTGGAGCTGTCTGATTCTACGAAAAGTATTGCAGTACTCGGCACTGTAAGTCGATGTCGCACACCCCGCAGGTTCGTAGGGAGGCAGAATACGTAAAAAACGATTTTTACGGGTGTCGCAGTACCGACTTGAACTCCAGGATCGATACTAAACCCTAACTAACAAAACTGTATGAGGTTAACTGCCCGGATAAGAAGTTATACCTCATGTTACCATGTCCTTAAGGTCTTCTTGTCGTTGTCCTCTACCTCGTCATAAGCTACAAGGATCGTAACGGATCAACGCAACCTCGTCGGCCTCCTTGAGTCAAACACGATCCACCCGAGAGTCTATAGTCCGAGCTCCAATCTCAAATCCGAGATAACTACGACATTTAGTTCGCTAAACTAGATGTCCTGGATGATGTAGAGAGTGTAAATGGATTAGTATGTCTCTAAGTACCCTAAGACTCTCAACACATGAGAGATTTAGGGTTAGAGAAAGAAGAAGGAGCTTGAGGAAAAGAGAGTGTAGTGTAGATATAATCATGAATATGGCTATCTCTTGTTGACTTATGAAGCATATCAATAATTCACAAGCATAAATATCTAGCAAGCTTGCAAAATATCTAACATGCTTGCAAAATATCTAGCATGTTTCAATAAGTCACCTAGTGAGTTATGCCATGAGTCACCACATGAGTCACCAAGTAGCCATGTCTCATTCAATGTAAACCTCCACCTCATTAATCTTTTAATCAAAAGATTAAAAACCCTAATGAGGTGTCTTTTTCTAGAAGCAATCTTGAGTAAATTACAAGAATGCCTCTCAACAGTATATACATACCTGTATCCGTATTCCGAAAAATACGAATGCAAAGAGACGAAAATAATCCATCAATATAATACTAGGATCCGGCTTAAACCAAAACCCACTAGTATTATCCGCCCGAACATCATATATGCACAAGTACACGTATGTGATCGAAGCCCTGCCGTAAAACCATACGGCCTCTACATTTTTTGCCCGATGCAGGGAAACCCTCTATGTGGGACTCTAAAGACTCGACACTACGCTTGTAGTGGGTTTAACCACAAGCACATCAGCGGTACTAGCTGCACGTAATGGCTACCCAGGTATCTTTCGATAAGAAGGCCGATGAGCAAACTCATCCGAACTCCTACTGAGCCTATCTGTGACAATCTTTGTACAGTCCGGTCTGTTCGTCTAAGAGTATCGCATAGGCCTAGGGGCGGTAATCGTCAGACCCCTAATAGCGCAATAAGTCGTGTCAGAGTGTAGCCCAAAACACCCTGATAAACTACTGGAGTACCTACCAGTAAATATCGCTTGTCTTGGCCTGTAATGGCTTTCCGAATACAGCGCGATATCAACCCCCAATACCGGGAGAGACGAATCCTATCTAACCACTACTGCCTCTAAGTACTTCGGGACTGAACCTAACTACTACCTATTTACACAACTCTTTTAAGCCGTGGTAGGATAGTAATCTAAGAACAGTGGGAACACACTCGAGGCGAAATAGCAGTGTCAAGTCGACGGACTAAGCTGTACTCATGTCACCTGGGAACTGTCACCCGACGATGGGTATAATACCCACCAGCAGTTCCCTACGAGTCATGTCCAGTGTACTTATAATCCAATGAGCACCTGCATACTATCTCCAGTACGACATACTAATGGCTGTGGGACATACCATCTCCTCTGCTGGGATGAGAAGCGTATACACTAGTCTACTATGGAGTATCGATGCCCCGTCTCGATAATCCTACTACTAGGGACCTGTATAGGATATGCTTATAGACTACCCAGCCCCCACTAGTGTGACTTCCATCATAACGCCGGTAATCAAGCAAAAATCCTAAGGGCTCTACCAATATATATAATCGATATGCTAAAAGAAACACATGCACATATTGAGATAGAAACAAACCAGATAGCATACTACCATTTCGAGCAAGACTGTTACTATATCCGTGTATATCCCAAGCTTTCAATATGTAATATACAAACCAGTATGATACAATAATGGCCTCTAGGGCATATATCACTAGCAATCTCCCACTTGCACTAAGGCCATGTATTGGCATATAGAAGACCTATCATCTCGAATAGCCTCTCGAACTGTGTCTGAGGGATGGCCTTGGTGAGTGGATCTACAGTGGTGTTCTCCGCATCTACTCTCCTCACCTCGATCTTCCGGCGATCAATGATCTCCCTGATCAGGTGGTACCGCCTCAAGATATATCTGGATCTATGATGGGACATGGGTTCCTTCAATAAAGCTATAACTCTGTTGTTATCTCAATATAGCGGTATTTGATCAACAATAGTTGGAACCACCTGAAGTTCAGCTAAGAACTTCCTCATTCAGACTGCCTCTTTTGCGGCTTCACAAGCAGCGATATACTCCGCTTCCATCATCGAGTCAGCATCAGTGTCCTGCTTGGAGCTCTTCCAATAGACTGCCCCTCCATTGAGGGTAAAGACATAACCCAACATGGACTTGGAGTCATCCTTATCACTCTGGAAGCTGGAGTCAGCAAAGGCCTCGATCTGGAGGTCCTTTCCTCCATACACCAAGAACATCTCCTTAGTCCTTCTCAGGTACTTGAGAATGTTCTTTACTGCTATCTGTAGGGTGTTTTTCGTCACCCCATTGAGATGGGAATACACGCGCGCTTGTCAGGCATACTACAGATTTCTCCTGCCTAGGGTAGGCCGGGGTTTAATGATTGTGGGGATCCGAATCTCCGGCAGCCGCGGACTAAGCTGCTGTTAATTACCCCTCACCTTTGGGGCGAGTGAACCTCCGATTAACGGGTTAAACCGGTCATGCGAACTCAATGTGCAGTGTACGTGTGTTTTATTTTGAAAGGGGGTTTTGGATATATCGGGAGCCACACAGAGTTTTTACGGGGGTCCCGCTACCCGGATAGCGGGCTGGGGGTCAAGGGGGCTAGCAGCCCCCTTGTGGGGTTCGTAGCAGCGCCCCGGCCCAAAAAATATTTTGAGGGGGAGAGTGTCGCGGAGTATGTGTATGTGTACATATGTATACATATGTATGTATATACATGTGTATATAAATAAAGGGGGGAAAGACATCTAAAGGATACATGGGGCGAGCGCCTAGGCGCTTGAGCGCAAGCGCGCCACGTGTCGGCACGTGGGCGCTTTGCGCTCGAGCGCAGAGTGCTGGAGCGCAACGCGTCACGTGTCGGCACGTAGGCGCTTTGCGCTCGGACGCTGAGCGCTTGGGCGCAAGCGCGCCACGTGTTGGCACGTGGACGACTTGCGCTCGAGCGCTCGAGCTGGAGCGCAAGCGCGCCACGTGTTGGCACCGGGGCAACTTGCGCTCGAGCGCTTGCGCTGGAGCGCAAGAGGGCCACGTGTCGGCACGGGGGGCGACTTGCACTCGAGCGCTTGCGCTTGAGCGCAAGCGCGCCACGTGTCGGTACGTGGGCGCTTTGCGCTGGAGCGCTGAGCGCTCGAGCGCAAGCGCGCCACGTGTCGGCACGCGGACGCTCTGCGCGTGAGCACCGGCGAGAAAAAGAGGCTTTTAGCCTAAAAAAAATTTTCTCAGAAGAGAAATCAGAGAGGAGTTGGACTCTTGAGTGTGTTTTTTTTGGGGTTAATGGGAGGGGTTCTTCTTCCTCCTCCTCTGTTAGCTGGATCTGGAAGATCAAGAGATATGGGATTTTAAAAATCACTCCTTTTTGAATCTAATGGAAGATCTGAGTTCCCCTTGATGGGTTTTGTGGTGAAAAACTAATTTGTTTTATAAAAAGGAGAGTAGAACTCTTGATTTAATTCAAGAGAAAGAAGAAGGTTTTGGAACCTTGAAGAAGGAGAAAGATCTCAGATTTGAAACTTTTTTTTTGGAGAGAGAAAAAGTTGTTAGATATTTTCATTATCTTTGCTTTTATAGGCTATACACTTTACACATAGCCCCTTGGGCTTCACAAAATGGCATTTTGCCTATCCCATGGCTCATGTGCCATTTCTTTTTATACATAAGCCATGGGCTTTACAAAAATTTGGCTTTATGCCTATAAAATGCAACAAAATTATTTATTACAAAATTTTATCTTGGTATGGGGGGAGGCCGGCCGCTTCATGTTCGGGCTTGACCCGGGCATGGGCCCACTGGATCTGGGCTTGGGCCCACTTGGCTTGGGGTTGACTTTGATTTTGATTTGGTCAACCGGGGTGTAAATTTTTACCCCCAACAAATTGCCCCCCCATCAATAAATGCACACCACATATGTGGGTCGTGTGCATAAAATTGATGGATCTTCTTTCACGTGGAGGCGACTTGATTCGGTTCCCACCTTTTGGGAAGTTGGCACTGCCCTTTTTACGACATGGACGGTAGATGCGGCCTTTTTTGCGACTTGGACGGTCGGTTCTGCCTTTTTTGCGACTTGGACAGTCGGTGCTGCCCTTTTAGTGACGTGGACGGTCGGTGCTGCCCTTTTAGTGACGTGGACTGTCGGTTCTGCCCTTTTTGCGACTTGGACGGTCGATTCTGCCCTTTTAGCGACGTGGACGGTCGGTTCTGCCCTTTTTGCGACTTGGACGGTCGGTGCCGCCCTTTTAGCGACGTGGACGGTCGGTTATGCCCTTTTAGCGACATGGACGGTCGGTGCTGCCATTTTAGCGACGTGGACGGTCGGTACTGCCATTTTAGCGATGTGAACGGTCGGTTCTGCCCTTTTTGCGACTTGGATGGTCGGTTCTGCCCTTTTAGCGACTTGGACGGTCGTTGCTGCCCTTTTAGTGACATGGACGGTCGGTGCTGCCCTTTTTGAGACTTGGACGGTCGGTTCTGCCCTTTTTGCGACTTGGACGGTCGGTTCTGCCCTTTTTGCGACTTGGACGGTCGGTTCTGGGTTTGACTTGCCCCGCTTCTTGCGGTGTCAGGGATGAAGTTGACTTGTTTCCGAGGTGGAATTTGATTCTGCCAGGGAGGTCATTGGTTGTTTTGCTGACTTGATGTGATTTGGGTTGACATCAGCATCGTTATGCTGGAATATGGTACCAGGAGCGAATCATCATTTGTCATGACAGGTTCTGCCCTTTTTGCGACTTGGACGGTCGGTTCTGGGTTTGACTTGCCTCGCTTCTTGCGGTGTCAGGGATGAAGTTGACTTGTTTCCGAGGTGGAATTTGATTCTGCCAGGGAGGTCATTGGTTGTTTTGCTGACTTGATGTGATTTGGGTTGGCATCAGCATCGTTATGCTGGAATATGGTACCAGGAGCGAATCATCATTTGTCATGACAGGATTTGGGGATTTTGGTTTTGGTTTGGCATCAGCATCGCTGTACTGGAATATGGTACCAGGAGCGAATCATCATCTGCCATGAGGAGATTTCCCTCGTTCCCAGTTTAACGACTTAGGGGTCATCTGTTCCTAGTTTAACGACTTAGGGGTCATCTGTCCCTAGTTTAACGACTTAAGGGTCATATGTCCCTAGTTTAAAGACTTAGGGGTCTATTGGATTGGAGTTTGGGATTTTGGGGTTAAGGCAGGCATCAGCGTTGCTAACACTGAAGCACACGTGCCAGGAGCAATTCATCATTTGCCTATTCCTGTTGGGGGGAGCGATGGCTTAGGAGACAGGTTTAGGTCCCTATCACCTAAGGCTTTTCAATTTTATGGCCCGTGAGGGTCCCATAAAAGCATTTTCTCCCTACGAGTCGTAAGGATCCCGCAGGTGTATTTTCTCCTTAGGAGTCGTGAGGACTCCTAAGTGTGTTTTTCCTCTATGAGTCGTAAGGATCCCACAAAGGTTTGTTCTCCTCATATATCGTGAGGACACATGAGTGGGTCTTATCAATGGAGCATCATTCCCAAAGCGGAGACCAGCCGCGTAACTGGTGATTACGGTGGGGCATGGGTATGATGAGAATTATTTGAGCCCGTGGATTGTATACGACGGTCAACTTAGGGACCTACCGTAGGGCTGGAGAATTTTGAGAAATTGGATTTTGGTTAGCGTCTGCATCGCTACACTGGAATATGGTATCAGGAGCGACTCATCATTCGCCGTTTGGGGACTTGGAATTTGGATCTTGTTTGGCATCAGTATTGCTGCACTGGAATAATGCCAGGAGCAACTCATCATTTGCCTTGGGAGGACTTGGGATTTGGGCTTTTGGTCGGCATCAACATCGCTAACACTGAAGTGAAATGCCAGGAGCGACTCATCATTTGCCGTTACCCGTTGGGGAACGATGGCTTAGGAGACAGGTTTGGGTCCTTATCACCTAAGGCTTTTCAATTTTATGAGCCGTGAGGGTCTCATAAAAGCATTTTCTCCCTACGAGTCGAGAGGATCTCACAGGTGTATGTTCTCTTTAGGAATCGTGAGGATTCCTAAGTGTGTTGCTCCTTTATGAGTCGTAAGGATCTCACGCAGGGGTTTTCTCCTCACAAGGTCGAGAGGACTTTGCGAGTGTATTCATCACTTTTCACGAGTTTGCGCACTTTCGGGTTTTCACAAACTCGCCGGTAGTCCTGCTGTTTTTACTCACGGAGCCTTTTCGGGTTTTCATCCGTGCCCGTTTTGCTTGTGGACATACCGTTTATTTTTTTATTTCTTTTATTTTTTCTTTTTTTTCTTCTTTCTCTTTTTTTTTGCCGCTGGTGGGACTTTAAAAGTAGTCTCACCGGCAGGATTTGGGAGAGATAGGGGTCATTTACGCCCGTGGATTGTATACGGTTTTGCAGGATGTATGATCCAGACCGTAGGGCTGATGTGCTCAATTCGCCTGCGACTTGGAGCATTCACGTATAGTATTTCTTGAGATATCGGCCATTGATGGGTGGCATGGGCCTTTCTCCCTCGGCACTTATTAGTTAGTAGGATCCTCTGTCGAACACTTTCTCGATAACGTATGGTCCTTCCCAGTTTAGCTCGAATTTTCCCTTGGCATGTCGATTGGGGATGATCGGTCTTTTGAGGACCAACACCAATGCACCTTTCTTGAAAGCGCGGAGACGGGTTATCTTGTCATAGGCCCGTGATATTTGGGCTCGGTATAGCTCCAGATTTTGCTGTACCGCGAGCCTTTTTTCTTCGAGGGCATCGAGCTCTTCAAGTCGAAGGAGCACGTTTTCCTCCTCCGTCAACTCGTGCTGAACGACCATTCTTAAGCTTGGAACTTCGACTTCGAGGGGGAGGACCGCCTCCACTCCGAAGAGCAATGAGTATGGAGTGGACTGTGTTGGAGTACGGTGCGTGGTACGATATGCCCACAACGCCTCGTGAAGTTTGAGATTCCAGTCTCTCTTGTTGGCTGAAGCATTTTTCCTCAGGAGCTTGCATAGAGTCTTATTGAAGGCTTCGACTAGCCCATTGGCTCTTGGATTATAGATGAAGGAATATCTCCAGTCTATCTTGTGCTGAGTAGCGAACCTTGAGACATTGAAGCTCTTGAAAGAAGGCCCATTGTCTGAAATGATTCTTCTTGGTGTACCGAAGCGGTATAGAATATTATGCTGGAAGAATGTCAGAATATCTTTTGTTTTGACTTCTTTTAGCGGGACAGTTTCAGCCCATCTGGAGAAGTAGTCTGTCGCAGCCAATATGAGCCGGTGGCCTTTGGATGACGGAGGATCAATTGGGCCAACAATGTCGGTGCCCCAGACTTCGAAGGTCCACGACGCCACCGTAGGATGCAACGGATTGGGATGCTTGTGAATGAAATCACCATGGATTTGGCAGATCTGACATTTCTTTGCATGCTCTCCGCAATCCCGTATCATGGTGGGCCAGTAATACCTAAGCCATTTGATTTGAAGTCTCATCTTGGGGCCAGATTGGTGAGCATCGCAAACGCCCGAGTGAACATCTTTCATGACCTTTTGGGCTTCGGCCAACGACAGACACCTGAGCCAGAGTTGGTCATATGACCTGCGGTATAATGTGTCATTTACAAACATGTATCGGAGAGCTCTTTTCTTCAGCTGAATCCTCGAAGATTTTTCTTCGGGCAGCTTGTCGTATCGGAGGTACTCTATGAAGGGTTCTCTCCAATCGGGCTCGTCTTGGATGATCGAAGCTTCTTCGGCAGGACTGCTCTTCTGTTCCGCGCTTTCCTCTTCTCGTAGAGAGACTGGGGGTAGAATTTGTCGGCTCCTGACTGTGATCAGAATTTCGTCCATGTCAGGATCGGCCAGCTCCTTGGCTAAGCGAGCGAGTACGTCAGCCTTTCCATTCAACGCTCTAAGGACTCTCATTAGTTTAATGTGAGTGAACCGTTTCATGAGTTCCACCACTCGGCCTCTGTACCGAGCTAACTCAGGTTTGTATATTTTATAATCGCCGCTTACTTGGTTGATGACGAGCTGGGAGTCACCGTAAACTCGTAGCCGACGGATTTCCATTTCTATGGCGAGCTCCAAACCAGCTATCAGAGCTTCATACTCAGCTTCATTGTTTGTCCGAGGCTCGGTGAGAGCGAAAGAACGCTGTAGGGTTCCCATTGATGGCGTGGTGAACACCAATCCTATCCCCGCTTTTACCTCCGGGACGCTTGATCTACCGGAGCTCCTTATTGATGAGACCCCATCAAAGTAGAGCTCCCAATATGGCTCGTCTTCCTCGAGGTGCAGCACTTGTTCGTCGGGTAACTCACAATTTAGCGGCGATCCTTCTGGTATGGGATGAGCAGCGAGAAAGTCTGCAAGAGCTTGCCCTTTTACTGCTTTCTGAGGAGTATAAACTATGTCAAACTCGAGTAGCATAACAGCCCATCTTGCCATTCTGCCGGCTAGGCTCGCTCTGGTCATCAAGTGTTTGAGCGGGTCGACCTTGGAGATCGGCATAACCCGATGAGCAAGCAAATAATGCCTCAGCTTCTTCACAGCAAATATTAGAGCCAGGCATTGCTTTTCGATTGGGGAGTAGTTGTGTTCCGCCCCGACTAGAGTTCGACTGAGGTAGTAGAGGGCATTTTCTTTTCCCTACTCGTTATTCTGGGCAAGGAGCGCACCGAGTGACTCATCTAGTGCGGCAGTGTAGAGAATCAGCGGTTTATTTGGAATGGGAGCGCCAGCACTGGAGGGTGCAACAAGTATCGTTTGATGCTTTCGAACGACTCTTGACATTCGGCATCCCAAACAAAAGGAGCTCCTTTCTTCATGAGCTTTGAGAAGGGCCTACATCTCCCCGATAAATTTGAGATAAACCTCCGTATATAAGCAAGCTTGCCTTGAAAAGATCTTAGCTGCGTCAGACTCTTCGGAGGGGGCATCTCCATGATGGCCTTTATCTTTGATGGGTCAACTTCGATCCCTCGATGTCGGACTATAAAACCCAGGAATTTTCTCGATGACACGCCAAAAGCGCATTTCAAAGGATTCATCTTCAGATCGTATTCTCTCAGTCTGGTGAGAACGGTCCTAAGATCTTGGATATGATCGGCCTTGGTTTTAGTCTTAACGACCATATCATCAACATAACATTCGACGACTTTATGAATTAGGTCATCGAAGATATTGGTCATTGCCCTTTGATATGTAGCACCTGCGTTCTTCAGTCCGAACGGCATTACCTTGTAGCAATATATTCCGATCGGGATTCGAAATGCTGTGTGTTTCTCATCCTCAGGCGACATCTTGATCTGATTATATCCAGACGAGCCATCCATAAAGGTGAACAGTTCGTAATTTGAGGTGTCATCGACCATCATTTCCATGACCGGTAGCGGGAAGTCGTCTTTCGGACATGCCTTGTTGAGGTTCCTGAAATCGACACAAACTCGGATCTGCCCATTTTTCTTCTTCACTGGGACTATGCATGCGATCCAGTCTGCATATTTCTCTTCCCTGATGAAGCCGGCATCGATGAGCTTCTTAGTTTCCTCGATGACCTTTTCTTCTAGTTCCCTTCTCATTCTTCAAGGAGCTTGTTTGACTGGCTTAGCTCACTTCAGGGGAAAGGCCAGGCATTTCTTTGTATGTCCACACGAAGCAGTCGACGAACTCATGCAGCAGGGCAATTATCTGCTCTTTCATTTCCTCCGACAAGAGTGAGCTAATATAGGTCGGCCTTGGATTATCGGGCGTTCCTAAGTCAATCTCGGTTAGCTCATCAAAGATTGCTTGTCCGCCATCTTCGAGCTCTTGAGGAGCTTCTTCTGGCTCGGCTATCTCGTCATCATCATTTGATCTTTCGCTGGCCTCACCAACATGGATCATGTAGCACGCTTTGGAATCAGGTTGAATGTAGCCTATGCCCCGTCTATCTGGAATTCGTCCATCGATGAGTGCTCGGACCTGGGGTGGATGCCATAGCCCTTTGTAAAACTTTGCTTCGGACTCCGTTTGATATAACCGGCATCCGCACTTTTTAAAGTATTCCCGCATCTCGGGCGCATAGTATCTGGGATTGAGGACGGCTCTTATGCTTCTCTCATAGGGAAGGCAAGCGATAGAAAGATCGTCCAGGTGCACAACGGGGGTTGACCCGTAAAACAGGATGCCCTTCTGTCCATTTTTCCTCCCGGGCACGTAGAAAGTTTTCAGCTGATCCACGGTAGAGACTGACAATGCGTCGAGCTCTTTGCACATCTGCTCCGGCACCCTTGTGACGGCTAGGGACCCTTCTGCAATTTCGAGGGTCTCTCGTAGTTTCGCTTTTTGCCTGGGGGTCCAATCTGCACCGCTGTTGCACGACAGGTCCTCTTCCTCTGACAGTGTCGCAACCAAGATGAGGGCGGACTTTACTGCTAGATGGGGCTTCAGTGAAAGATTCGTCTGTATCGCTGCCGAAATGAGGGCGAGTTTTACGAAAGGACGGCCTTCCAGCGTCGGACTCGTCAGTGTCGCTACCGAAATGCGGGCGCACTTGGGCGTTTTTGCTTTTGAAAGTGACAGCCGGCGCAGATCTGCTTTTGAGTCTTGGGGCCGGTCTATCCTCAGTCAGTTGTGGCTTAGCATTTTGGTGGTTCATAAAGTACCGAGAATCTTCATAGCGGACTTCATGCACACCGAACGGCTGGATGTCTCCGTCAATGCGTCTTTCTTCGCCATTTTTAGTATACTTCATGCATTGATGGAGAGTTGACGGAATGATGCCATAATCGTGGAGCCACGGCCGCCCCAAGAGAATCTTATAAGACGTGTCGGCGTCGATCACGTATATCTTAGCTTCAGTTTGCAGATCCCCGAATTTGATTGGCAGAGCTATGGACCCCAGAACTTGCTGGCAATTTTGGTTGAAGCCTTGAATGACAATCCTTTCTCTTGACAGGTGTCGGACGTTCATTGATAAACTCTTCAGCGTCCGCAAGTTCATGATGTTCACTGAAGACCCCGGATCAATCAATATGCGATTAATCCGATCTCCATCGCTGTACCCGGTCACGTAAAGTGGCCGATTATACTCAGCCGTTCCCAGTAGCAAGTCTTCATCCTTAAATATGACTGCGGCGGCATGCAAAGCGTGCTGGGCTTCTTTCATATTAATTTCCGCAAAGTGAGCCTGATACCGCTCGGGGTTTTGTAGAGCGTGAATGAGAACATCTCTAAGCTCCTTAGATAGGACCAAGGCGTCGTAGATGCTCAGGAGAGACGGAAGCTTCCGGAGATGTGCCAAGATATTATAGTCCACCGAGGAAGGACTTATGTTTTCATCGGCCGGTTCTCTACCATCTTCTTCATAAGCGACTTGTTTTTCCTTCCCTTTTGGGGCGTTGCCTTGATTTGGCGGTAGAGCCCTGCCGCTTCTGAGCTGGATTTGATTGGCCTTTGTGGTGAGCTCCTCGTCCTCTTCGGGAAAACAGAGCTCATCCTCGGAGTCGCTGCCAAGATGGATGGCGTAGCAGATCACTACTGGGATCTCTTCATTGGAGTCTTCTTCTAACTCCTCCAGAATTTCAGCCGCTTGCACAGGGAGGAACTCTTTCAATTGAACCAAAGTTCTTTCCTTCTGTTCATATTTTTCGAGGGAATCGATATATTTTTGAATGGTCGATCTCCCTGCAGACTCCTTTTCGCGCCGAGCCGCACTTTTCTTCTTCTTGAGTTTCTGGGATTTTGAGCGTGATGGAGCCGCATTGGCAGCTGGACTGGTAGGCTTCTTCTGCCCTTCCCATTCTGTCCTGAGCTCTTTCCGAAGTAGCTTTATCATCTTCTTCATCTTGTTAGATATGTGCGTACTCTACGGAGACCGCGATGAGTCCGTCTCATTTCTCAGGGCAGCGGGTTCGGCTGTCTGCTCCCAGAAGGCTTCAACTTCTGTTTGTATAAAGTTGGTGGTTGCAACTTGATTGTTCACCAACACACTTTTGGACAGCTCGATCTCTCCAGCCTTGTACTGCTTCTCGACCCAGTCTTTGAAGATATAGCAATCCTCGATCGCATGGCTCACTACTCGGTGGTACGGGCAATACAGAGGATTGTCAGTCATTTTTGCTTCTTGGGGTCTTTTCGACTCCGGCAATTGTAGGCCGTTGTTCAAGGCATCTTTAAATATCTTGCGGACCTTATCCCTTCTGAAAGAGTAAACATTGTTCTTTTTCTCCTCTAGGGAAGGCCCATCTCCTCCCAGCAATGGCTTTCGAGACCGGTTAGTTTTGGATTCGGCCGCCCTTCGCTTTTCTTCATTGTCAGACGCATTGAAGACATTGGTACTGCTGGAACTCCCGCTTCTACGGTTGTCGTCCCGCTTGCTTTTCCAAGTTTTGTCTCTCTGAGAATCCGGCTGGGACTCTTGCTTCGAGCGTTCTAGCATTTGGACTTTCTTAGTTAGCTCCAGAAATGTCTTGAGGCCCGCCGTACACAAGAATGGGACCATCCAATTGTTGAGGTTCCCAATAAGAAGGCTGACGGACTGGTCCTGCTCCAGCGGCGGTTCCCACTTGACTGTGAGATTACGCCATCGAGCGATAAAGTCGGTGTTGCTTTCATTCTTCCCCGGCTTGGTCCTCACAAGGTCGGCAATGGAGATTTTATCACTGACACTCATGAACCTTTGCCGAAACAGGGACTCCATTTGGGCAAAGGTAATGACGGACCCATCCAGTATACTCGTATACCAATCGAAGGCGACACCGGTCAGGCTGTTGACAAATTGACGAAGAAGGAGCGTGTCATTGCCCTCTGTATTTCCGCACGATGCTTTGAAGTAGGCGACGTGCTGATTTGCATTCCCCGTTCCATCAAATCTTCCGAACTTAGAAATGACGTAGCCGCTTGGGAACTCAATCAGAACGTACTGCGCAGGATATGGCCGCCCACTACTGCCGATTTCTTTCTGAGCTTCAGCTTCGGCCACCAATGTTTTAACCTTGCTGGTGACCAAATCCATTATCCGATCCTGTGTTAGCGAGATAGTGCTATCTGGGGCCAAGGCATCCCCAGAAGCGGAGTGTGGCCGGCTTTCATGCGGCTCGACCAGTCTTGGACCCAAAGGAACAGGCATTGGCTGCCTCGGATTGTCATCACCCGGCTGATTAGTAGCGGCTTGTGCTTGATTGGGAGGCGCTCGAGCAATTTGAGCCGTAAGCTGCATCACCACGTTCGTTAAGTTGTCTATCTTCGAATAGAGCTTGGCCATCTCTTTATCTTTGCTCCTAAGCTGTTTTCGAAGCTCTTGAAGCAGCTCTTGCTCCGCAGTCCTGGGGCGGAAAGTCGGCTCTTCCTCGCTGTCCGAGCTCGACTCTGCATGGACCGAGGGGTCTTTTTGCCTATCATCCTCATCGAGAGGGTTTTCTTCATCCAGCGGGGGCGGCTGTTCTTGGGCTGCGGCAACCACATTCAGGCCAGATTGGGCTTGGGATGTGGTGGCCCCATCCTTGCTTTTGCTGCGAAGGTTATCGCTGGGGCGCCCGCCCGCCATATAGACCGTATGGATGATATATCCGGTCGTCTTTCTATCATTGGAAGCTGATTTCACGGATCGCTGTCATGACCCCCTTTTCGGTAGCTGGTAGTCGATTGAAGGCGGCTGGCCTAACCAGGTTCTTGAATGGTGCTGGCGCTTCTTTTCTGGGTTTGCCCCGCTGCTTTCATGCGGCACAGAGTGCTTGATAGACTCTTGAAGAGACAGTGTCATACTTTTTCTATTGGGGCCAGGACACGTCTCTTTGTGGCACTGTTCGGACCGCTGTCTTCTTGATTCTGGCGGTCATGGCGTTTTTCTGAACCCACTTCAGAGGCTCGAAGGAATTGCTGATTCTTACGTCCGACTCAGCCATCGTCGCGGGGCAACCCTGCACTTGGAACTTCACACGATTCCATTTGGCCTAAGCTTTGGCCCTCTTGTTGGCTCGATACCTGAGCCGCTTCTGCCTTAACTTTTCCGTTCTAAGCACCTGGTAGACTTTGGCTCTTTGGGAAGACGCCGCGGACCGGTCGATGGAGGGCCTTGGAAATACGCTCGATTGTGCATTTGTTGGAGTCATCGCCTGAGCTCGTCCGCAACAATTGATATTGCCCTTTGTACCGAAGTTCTTGCCCCCCGCTGGAGCACCAGAGAATCGTTCAGATACAGTCTTAAGTTTCGGTTGTGGTGCCTTGGTGATCACGACATTCGGCCTCTTACCCCTTGAGACCGGCTTGGCCACCTGTTCCGCCGGGATCTTCGCCAGATGAGCGCTTTCGGCAGGGTAGATGATGACGGAGCTAAACTGGCGGGGCGGTTCCTCCCACTGTCGACTGAGGCTTGCGGGAAGAACCACACGAGCGTTGATCTTGACCACGTACGGAATCGGGGTCGCTTTGGAAGCTGAGTTCGTCTTGGGAGACATTGTCGTCGAAAGTTGATTGCTGCACGAAAAGAAAATATCATTTCAGTATAGGCAATCGATATGTATATTGATTGAGTTCGCATGAACGTTTAACCCGGAATATGGGAGGAGAGAAGGGTCCCACCGGGCGTGCCAGAATCTGTAGGGTGTTTTTCGTCACCCTATTGAGATGGGAATACGCGCGCGCTTGTCAGGCGTACTACAGATTCCCCCTGCCTAGGGTAGGCCGGGGTTTAATGATTGTAGGGATCCGAATCTCCGGCAGCCGCGGACTAAGCTGCCGTTAATTACCCCTCGCCTTTGGGGCGAGTGAACCTCCGATTAACGGGTTAAACCGGTCATGCGAACTCAATATGCAGTGTACGTGTGTTTTATTTTGAAAGGGGGTTTTGGATATATCGGGAGCCACGCAGAGTTTTTATGGGGGTCCCACTACCCGGATAGCGGGCTGGGGGTCAAAGGGGCTAGCAGCCCCCTTGCGGGGTTCGGGGCAGCGCCCCGGCCCAAAATTTTTTTTGAGGGGGAGAGTGTCGCGGAGTATGTGTATGTGCACATATGTATACATATGTATATATATACATGTGTATATAAATAAAGGGGGAAAAGACATCCAAAGGATGCATGGGGCGAGCGCCTAGGCGCACCAAAGGATGCATGGGGCGAGCGCCTAGGCGCTTGAGCGCAAGCGCGCCACGTGTCGGCACGTGGGCGCTTTGCGCTCGAGCACAGAGTGCTGGAGCGCAACGCGCCACTTGTCGGCACGTGGGCGCTTTGCGCTCGAGCGCAGAGTGCTGGAGCGCAACGCGTCACGTGTTGGCACGTGGGCGCTTTGCGCTCGGACGCTGAGCGCGCCACGTGTTGGCACGTGGACGACTTGCGCTCAGACGTTGAGCGCTTGGGCGCAAGCGCGCCACGTGTCGGCACGTGGACGACTTGCGCTCGAGCGCTTGCGCTGGAGCGCAAGCGCGCCACGTGTCGGCACTGGGGCAACTTGCGCTCGAGCGCTTACGCTGGAGCGCAAGAGCGCCACGTGTCGGCACGGGGGGCGACTTGCACTCGAGCGCTTGCGCTTGAGCGCAAGCGCGCCACGTGTCGGTACGTGGGCACTTTGCGCTGGAGCGCTGAGCGCTGGAGGTCGGCACGCGGGCGCTCTGCGCTTGAGCGCCGGCGAGAAAAAGAGGCTTTTAGCCTAAAAAAAATTTCTCGGAAGAGAAATCAGAAAGGAGTTGGACTCCTGAGTGTGTTTTTTTTCGGGTTAATGGGAGGGGTTCTTCTTCTTCCTCCTCTGTTAGCTGGATCTGGAAGATCAAGAGATATGGGATTTTAAAAATCACTCCTTTTTGAGATCTAATGGAAGATCTGAGTTCCCCTTGATGGGTTTTGTGGTGAAAAACTAATTTGTTTTATAAAAAAGAGAGTAGAACTCTTGATTTAATTCAAGAGAAAGAAGAAGGTTTTGGAACCTTGAAGAAGGAGAAAGATCTCAGATCTGAAAATTTTTTTTGGAGAGAGAAAAAGTTGTTAGATATTTTCATTATCTTTGCTTTTATAGGCTATACACTTTACACATAGCCCCTTGGGCTTCACAAAATGGCATTTTGCCTATCCTATGGCTCATGTGCCATTTCTTTTTATACATAAGCCATGGACTTTACAAAAACTTGGCTTTATGCCTATAAAATGCAACAAAATTATTTATTACAAAATTTTATCTTGGCATAGGGGGAGGCCGGCCGCTTCATGTTCGGGCTTGACCCAGGCATGGGCCCACTGGATCTGGGCTTGGGCCCACTTGGCTTGGGGTTGACTTTGATTTTGATTTGGTCAACCGGGGTGTAAATTTTTACCCCAGCACTATCCAGTGCTTCACCCCTGGGTTTGACTGATACCGGCTTACCACGCTGAGTGCGTAAGCAACATTTTGTCTGATACATAACACTGCATACATTATAGAGCTTACCGCAGTAGCGTAGGGTATAATCGACATGCGAGCCCTTTCCAAATCAGTCTTGGGAGACACCTCTTTGGAGAAGGTGATTCCGTGACAAGCCGGCAGACTACCGCACTTTGAATCTTCCATACTAAATATTTTCAGTATGGTGTCGATATACCTTGACTGTGAAAGTCCCACCATCCTCGTTGATCTATCACGATAGATCTGGATCCCCAGAATGTAGTTGGCATCACCCAGGTCTTTCATGGAGAACCTCTGTGACAAGAATCCTTTGACTGATTGTAGCATAGGAATGTCATTTCCTATCAAGAGAATATTATCCACGTACAAGACGAGGAATACCACAGTTCTCGCTACAATCTTACTATAGATGCATGGTTCATCTGGATTTTTGATAAAGTCGAATTCTTTGACCGTCTCATCAAAACAGATGTTCCAACTCCGCGATACCTGCTTTAGTCTATAAATGGACTTAAGCAACTTGCACACTTTCCCGCTGCTCCCACTTTGAATGAAACCGTCTGGCTGATCCATATAGACGCACTCTTCCAAATTTCCATTTAGAAAAGCGGTCTTTACATCGATCTGCCAAATTTCATAATCGTAGAAGGCAGCAATGGCAAGAAGGATCCGAATGGATTTGAGCATAGCCACTGGAGAAAAGGTTTCATCATAGTCCAAACCAGGTCTTTGACGAAAACCTTTTGCAACAAGTCTAGTCTTATAGGTTTCAACCTGTCCATCTACACCAATCTTCTTTCTGAAGATCCATTTGCAGCCTACGGGTTTTACCCCTTCTGGAGCAATGTTCAAAGTCCATACTTTGTTGGTGTACATGGACTCCATCTCGGTCCGCATTGCATCCAGCCATTTTACCGAGTCGCCGCTCTGAATGGCTTGCTGGAAACTAGTTGGCTCATCATTGTCAATGATGCAATCCTATCTATCCCCGTCTATGAGAAAACCGTAATATCTCTCGAGCGGATGAGACTGCCTACTAGTTCTGCGGAGTGGCGGGGGGATGTCCGGTTCTTTTGAAACCTCTGGTTCTACCATACTTTCAGTAATAACTTGTGGTTCTAGAATTTCTTCCAGTTTTATTGCACTCCCACCAGTTTCTTTTTCCAAAAATTGATTTTCCAAAAAGTGGGCTTGACAAGAAACAAAAACCTTTTGTTCCTTTGCATAATGAAAAGATACCCCTGGAGTTCTTTGGGTATCCCACAAACTTACACAGTTCTGAGCGAGCCTCGAGCTTGTCCGCATGCTGCTTTTTTACAAAAGCTGGACTTCCCCATATCTTCAGATACTGAAGATAGGGTTTCTTCCCACTCCACATCTGATATGGTGTGGTAGGCACAGTCTTGATAGGAACCTTGTTCAAAAGATATGCAACTGATTCTAGTGCATAACCCCAGAGGATCGCGGCAACTCAGCGTTACTCATCATGGAACGTACCATATCCAATAGGGTTCTGTTCTGCCTTTCCGATACACCGCTGTGTTGTGGTATTTATGGAGGAGTAAGCTGAGAGAGAATTTCATTCTCTTTTAAGTAATTCAGGAACTCGGCACTTAAGTATTCACCACCTCGATCAGATTTCGGTGTCTTGATACCTTTTCCGGTCTGTTTTTCCACTTCATTCTTATATTCGCAGAATTTCTCAAAGGCCTCGGATTTACGTTTCATCAAGAAAATATGTCCATACCTAAAGAAATCATCCGTAAAAGTAATGAAATAGGAATAACCACTTCGTGCATGTGTAAACATTGGACCACATATCGCTGTGTATGAGTCCCAAGAGGTCGCTCGCTCTTACTCCGTGTCCAGTGAACGGAGTTTTTGTCATCTTTCCTATGAGACATGATTGACAAGTTGCATAAGACTGATATTCGAACGGATCCAAATATCCCTCTCTATGTAACTTTGTCAACTGTATTTCATTGATGTGACCCAGTCTACAATACCATAAGAAAGTCTTATTTAATTCTGAAGATTTTCTTTTAAGTGTGTTCTGGATATTGAAAACCTAAGCTTGATTTAACACGTATATACCGTTATTTAGTGTACTTGACCCAATTAAACCTTGATTAAGGTGGATGTGGACCACATCGCTTACAAATGTAAAATCATATCTTTCTTTAGAAAGTAAAGATACAGATATGATATTACAAGCTAGACTAGGTACACACAAACAGTTACGTAAAATCAATATCTGTCCACTTGTCAATCCCAGGTGATATTCCCCTACGGATACAGCGTCTACGCTCATTCCGTTAGCAACCCTAAGAGTCATATCACCTGCCCTGATAACTCTACGGTTTTTCAAAACTTGTAATGAATTACAGATATGGATCCTGATCCGGTATCAAGTACCCAGAAAATAAAGTTAATTGACAGACAGTTTTCAATCACAAACACACCCGAAGCCGAAACCACAACATGCTTCGGATCCTGAATTCTGGCTTTCCAAGCCCTGCATTCCTTCTGCCAATGCCGTTTCCCGTGACAATAGGAACATCCCTCCTTCCCTACTGTTAGCTCCGAAACTTTTTCCCTTCCCTGTCCCTCTACCTTACTGACACCGCCTATCGGCTTTGTGGAGGTCATCATCTTCTCACCCTTGGCTTTCGCCTTAGATCCAGAAGAGGAATGTTCCCCAATAAGCAGAGCGGGTGTCTCCTTGGTTTCCTTCAGGATGCCCTCAACTGGAAATATAACTTTCTTCCCCTGGACGTAAGTAGACGGTAGGGACTGTAGAATCAAGTCGGTATATGACTCATTCTCCAACGTGGTCCCTAAGTCCGTGAGCTGTTTAATACAGCTGATCATTATAGGGACGTGGTCCACTACAGATGACCCGACAGCCAACCTCACTTGAAGCAATTCCTTCGAGGTCTCATACCTTGCGATACGAGATTACTCTCCATATAAATTTTTGTTATGGAGGAAGATGGAAACTAAGTCTATCTTCTCGTGCTGCCTCTGGTTTACACCATCTACTGATGCCAACACGAGACACTTGGCATTCGCACTGTCCTTTTCCGACGTCTTACGGATATTATTATCCGCGACGGTGGAATCTAGACATGGGACGGCGGGGACTTGAGTAGTGATGAGGTGGTCTAGCTTGTCATAGGTAATGGATATCTGGACAAACCTTTGCCAGTCAATATAGTATATCTCAGTCATTTTATTATCTAGCTGTAACCTAATCTTGGTCACCTGGTCGCTACAATTAGGAGAGAGAGAAAAAAACACTCAGCATGATGCTCTTGCAAGTTTAGATTGGTTTTTAATTTATCTAAACAGGATGGCTCCCACTGTATCTCGAATCCTTCCTCAAACCATAAAAGAAAAATTAGTCAGGATTAATCTTACCCTACAATACTTGCTTAACCTTTTAGCCAGGCTGTTGTTGGTACTTCGAGGGAGGTTTTCCAACGCTTTCGCGAAGTTCCTTAATTACATAACCTCTTTTCCTTGGAGACGTAGCCCCGCTAACACCGTTCTAGACACCTACTTAGTTTATAGCATTGATTGTGTTAGTGAAAAATCTCCTAAGGAGTAGCGGATACTCACAGTAGGATCGGGATCCAAATATCATTGTGTGATAATCCTGAAGGAATCCTACCAACATTATCACACTCCAAATGGTATGCAGCACTAGCAAGTTTCAGTTTCCTTAGAAACTCCTGATGTGGATTTTTGCCTCATGGTCTTATGACCTTGACGAAGGCCAACATATCATAAGTCACATGTCAGGTTCTACCCATTATTGTCCATGTTAATTTGAACCCACCTGTACATACTCTTGACGAAGGCCAAAATAGTAGTACGACTGTCCTAAACCAACGCATCTATCTATGCTACAGATGAATATCCAGCAGCTACCAATCACTATGCCTTGGCGAAGGTCAAAATACATAGTTTGAATACTACTGAATATTCAACTGAAATGACGGAGGGCTACGGCTGGTTTTGGCGAAACCGTGAACGTAATGAACTTGATTTAATCGAAGGAACCTGATAGATTTTAAAGGAGTGGTTTAAGCTCCGCATTTAAAAGTTTCTATTTTGAAAAAAAACCGAGTGTTTTTAAAATTGTTCCAACGATTCAGTTTTGGTTTGTTTGCTTTGCATTAATCTAAAACAGTCCTATCATTTACACCTATCATCACAAAGAGAAACGAAAATACCACGTCCGCTTATGCCATCCGCATTCGCTACTGGGCCCCGTCTAACACCGTTAGATTAGTTAACTAACGCCAGAGCGGGGGATGGACTAGCGCGGGTGCAAAACATAAGCAACGTCTGCTATATAGCATATATATAATAACCATTCGTCTCACGCAATAATAGGCATTTTAGATCACAGATGAACATATTGGATATATTAGGAATTTCGCGTTTCGTTTAAGCCTGTAACGAAAGACGGATTCCACGGTCGTGATGAATATCCAAACCCCACCCTAGACCTCTACGGGTGCGGCAAACTACCCGCCAAATTCCCGAAGTGAAGCAGCCTCTCTCGGTAAAATGAGTAGGCCACTCGGCACTTCAAAGAACCCGGTAGTTTGTGCACCCCACCTTGGGTCTATCCAAGGAGCAAAAACTGTAAAAGAAATAATACAATGGTGGCTACAACCTTAACCCGGATGTGCCCCGCAAAATAATATTATATCACTTTACAATTTATATCGAATGAAAGAAAGATAACTCTCTTCTCACATCCCCTGGCTATTAATCATCGACGATCCAATATTCCATATACACAAACCAACATAGCAGCAACACAGATATGTGCAACCCCCACTAATCAACGTATAGCGATTAGCGGACGTTTCGAAACACATATAACAACTGAAACATTTTAAACTACGTTAAAACTGTGACTTCGAAATACCCCGTATTGCCACAACAGAGACTTAACAGTATAATCTAAATTGACAAAATCAAACACCACCTGAAACTATAAATCCAAGAGACAAGAACCCAGAACAAAACTCAATGCAATCCAACGCAAAAAAATCGGTGAGGCTGGTTTTTTGGGGGGTTTGGCCGACCACATTGAGTTAGAATTGCCTCTTTTTTGTTCTACGTTCATGTAACAAGTAAAGGAGCACTCTGCAATTGTTTAAAAAAAATTTAGAGCCTCCGAAAAATTTGACAGAAACTTGGATCTACGTTTCGATATTTCGGAGTTGTTTCGGTTTCGTAGTTTTACACGTTGTCTAAACTGTTAGCTAAGGTTCAGTAGGCTCTGATACCACTGTAAGTCGATATCGCACACCCCGAGGATTCGCGGGGAGGCGGAATACGTAAAAAAACGATTTTTACGGGTGTCGCAACACCGACTTGAGCTCCACGATCGATGCTAAATCCTAACTAACAAAACTGTATGAGGTTAACTACTCGGATAGGAAGTTATATCTCACGTTACCATGTCTTTCGGGTCTTCTTGTCGCTATCCTCCACCTCGTCATAAGCTCCAAGGATCGTAACAGATCGACACAACCTCGTCGGCCTCCTCGAGTCAAAGACGATCCACCCGAGAGTCTATAGTCCGAGCTCCAACCTCAAATCCGAGGTAACTACGGCATCTAGTTCGCTAAACTAGATGTCCTAGACGATGTAGAGAGTGTAGATGGATTAGTATGTCTCTAAGTATCCAAGGATTCTCAACATATGAGAGATTTAGGGTTAGAGAAAGAAGGAGCTTGAGGAAAAGAGGGTGCAGTGTAGAGATAATCATGAAGATGGCTATCTCTTGTTGACTTATGAAGCATACCAATAATTCACAAGCATAAATATCTAGCAAGATTGCAAAATATCTAACATGCTTGCAAAATATCTAGCATGCTTCAACGAGTCACCTAGTGAGTTATGCCATGAGTCACCACATGAGTCACCATGTAGCCATACCTCATTCAATGTAAACCTCTACCTCATTTCCTCCATCTCATTAATCTTTTAATCAAAAGATTAAAAACCCTAATGAGGTGTCTTCTTCTAGAAGCAATCTTGAGTAAATTATAAGGATGCCCCTCAACCATATATACATACCAGTATCCGTATTCCGAAAAATATGAATACAAAGAAACGAAAATAATCCATCAATATAATACTAGGATCCGGCTTAAACCAAAGCCCACTAGTATTATCTGCCCGAACATCATACGTGCACAAGTACACGTATGTAATCGAAGCCCTGCCGTAAAACCATACGACCTCTACATCTTTTGCCCGATGCAGAGAAACCCTCTGTGTGGGACTCTAAAGACTTGACACTACGCTGGTAGTGAGTTTAACCACAAGCACGTCAGCGGTACTAGCTGCACGTAACGGCTATCCAGGTATCTGTCGATAAGAAGGTCGATGAGCAAACTCATCTGAACTCCTACCGGGCCTATCTGTGACAATCTCCGTACAGTCCGGTCTGTCCGTCTAAGAGTATCGCATATCGGGCCTAGAGGGCGGTAATCGTCAGACCCCTAATAGCGCAATAAGTCGTGTCGAAGTGTAGCCCAAAACATCCTGAGAAACTACTGGTGTACCTACCAGTAAATCTCGCTTGCCTTGGCCAAGGACTCTGTGTAATGGATTTCTGAACACAGCGTGATATCAACCTCTAATACCGGGAGAGACGAATCCTATCTAACCACCACTGCCTCCAAGTACTTGGGGACTGCACCCAACTACTACCTGTTTGCACGACTCTTTTTAGCCGTGGTAGGGTTGTAATCTAAGAACAGTGGGAACACACTCGAGGCGAAGTAGCAGTGTCAAGTCGACGGACTAAGCTGTACTCATGTCACCTGGGAACTGCCACCCGATGATAGGTATAATACCCACCAGCGGTTCCCTACGAGTCCTGTCCAGTATACTCATAACCCAATGAACACCTGCATACTATCTCCAGTACGACGTACTAATGGCTGTGGGACATACCATCTCCCCTGCTGGGATGAGAAGCGTATACACTAGTCTATTCTGAAGTATCGATACTCCGTCTCGATAATCCTACGACTAGAGACATGTATAGGATGTGCTTATAGACTATTCAGCCCCCATTAGTGTGACTGCCATCACAACGCTGGTAATCAAGCAACGATCCTAAGGGCTCTACCAATATGTATAAGCGATATGCTAAAAAAAACACATGTACATATTGAGGTAGAAACAAACCAGGTAGCATACTATCATTTCGAGCAAGACTGTTACTATATCCGTGTATAACCCAAGCTTCCAATATGTAATATACAAACCAGTATGATACAATAATGGTCTCTAGAGCATAAATCACTAACAAGCGCAACAGGTTTGTCGGGCAATATTTTCTTCAAGGCTGGTCTTCTTCGAAAGATGATTCAGTTCACCCTGTTGTTCGGTAATCTCTAAAATTACTTTGTTGTTTAACTTCAGTTAACCGATTATGTTTATTTCTATTTGTTTGTTCCTAATCAGTATGTTATGTTTTGTTGAATTGTATCTAATAACTGCTGTGATAATCTGTACCATTTCATTATATGATTATCTCTACTATCTTTGCAACATGTGAGACCATTATCAATAAAAAGGGCAAAAAGATTAGGTGGGAATTATCTGTTTTTAAAAAAAAATTAGCAAAATGGTGTTGGGTTAGAAATATTTAGCAATATGGTGTTGGTCAGACTATTAAGGAAAATTAACAGTTTTTAATTAAAACCGCACTTTTAAAGTGCGAGTTTAGATTTCGCCACAAATCCAGCTTTGATTTACAAACGATTTTGTTAGGTATTCTACAGGTAAGATTTGCGGCCAAGTCTAAAACCTCACTTTAAGAGTGCGGTTTTAGTTATAAACTGTCAATTCTCCTTAATCACACAAAAAACACCATATCGCTAAATATTTCTAATCCTACACCATTTTGCTAATTTTTTTAAAAAAATTGCTAATTCCCAAAAATTATTCGTTATAATAGAGGTGTTTAAGAAAATGGTTGTTTACAAAACTTGGATAGGGTTGGAGTATGGATAATTGCGGTTATCTCAAATTTGGAGCTCAGAGAACTGTAATTATCTCAACTTTAAAATAAATACCAATTAACATAAAGTTAGCGTTTTGGAGTAAACTTTTGCGAACGTTATGAAAAGCTGAAAAGCCGGTTCAGATAAGTTTGCTACATTCTTCAGTAGGGTCTAACTTGTTGGAAAACCTTCCTCGCTTTTTCTTGATAAGCATGGAAAAACTTGATTAGCATGGAAAAAACATCCCATGTTTTTGTGTTTTATTATTTAATCAAAGGGGCGTTTTCGTCTCTATCAGTTATTATTCCCTGCGTTATTTTCAATGACGTATTAGTTATTAAACCTTATGAATTGATGCCAAAAAATGACGGGGGTTCAGATATTTTAGAGAAATAAACTTTGACTTAATGGAAATTGTAACATTGATTGTTATTAATCATTTCAAAATTATAAGAAACTTTCTTGTATGCCACCATACACTCAAATTGGAAATTCCAATGCCCTTATCCATTTTGCATTAAACTATATTCTAGACAGCAGTGGATAATAGATAAATGGATAGAAGATGATATGTTTTTTCATATGCGACACACTTTGAATCAAAGAAGTTTGAAGTTAAAACCCCTTAAAAACATAATCGATTTCTTATTAATAAGAAGCATCCAATCAATTACGCTCTTTTTCCTTTTTTTCATTTCCCTCCTATAAAGATAGTCCAGGGTAAATATTAATTAGGAGAGGTGCATCAATGATTTCATCTAAACAGCTTTAAGTCTTAAAAAACCTATAATATGATCTAAAGAACTTAGCTTAAGGTCTTAAGCTAGAGGCGAACAAATCATATTAAACTTTGATATAAAATAACATTTTCTAATTACAAACTAATCAAATCTTTATACAATACGCGAGTTTTCCTATAAAAAAAAGACTTTAAGTTATACCAATAATTTCTTAAACAAAATCAATTATTTCCGAAACATAATAAATTATTGCATTTGTTATGTTTTTGGTTATTAAAATCATTACAATCCTTATTTTTTATAAATCTTTTTTTTTATTCTCTTCCTTTAAGTTATCAGAAAAATACTATATGGCACGTGCATCGCTGATGCAAAAAATAAAAACACTATCGAGACCGGCATGAGTTCATCCCGGTAGCCAAACAAGTCTACCTATATTGTAAGTCTCGCTAATAAGCAAATATTTATATTTATCTTTATTTTTATAATGCAAACCTCAAATGCCTAGGTCATGTAAACAAATGCCTAATCTTTTTTATTAAATGAAATCAATAAATATATTAAAAAAAATCTCTCAAAGCTATCATCCTCCTTCCGTTCCTTCCATTTAAAATTTTGAATTATTTTTTCAAATTTAAATTTAGCCACCCATTCCTAGTTATATTTCTAGAGCCATTGACAATTTAGAAGCGCGGTAGGATTGATGTTTAACGGGTCGGATAAAATATTTCTACCCGCTAAGAATCCGAAGTCTCACTGCCCTATTAATATATCATCAAAATCCCCAATGTCTCCCTCTCTTTCTTAAAAATAAAAGAGAAAAAAAATTCTCAAAACCCTCTCCGTTCTCGATCTCTCTAATGGCGGCCACCGCCATGGTTCTCGATCCCAAACCCTCGCCATCTAACCCTCCCCCTTCGTTTCCCTCCATCGCCGCCTCCACGGCCTCCACCTCCGACGACGATCTCTACTCCCTCCTCAAGTTGCTGCAGCGCCAGATCGAGTTCATCGACATCCAAGAGGAGTACGTGAAGGACGAGCTGAAGAACCTCAAGCGTGAACTCCTCCGCGCTCAAGAGGAAGTGAAGAGGATCCAGTCGGTGCCGTTGGTGATCGGCCAGTTTATGGAGATGGTCGATCAGAACAACGGCATCGTTGGATCGACGACGGGGTCGAATTACTACGTGAGGATCTTGAGCACCATCAACAGGGAGCTGCTGAAGCCGAGCGCGTCGGTGGCGCTGCATCGCCACTCCAACGCGCTGGTGGATGTCCTGCCGCCTGAGGCCGACTCGAGTATCTCGTTGTTGAGTCAAAGCGAGAAGCCGGATGTCACTTATAATGTGAGCGAGATCAAAATCCTAACCTTTCCAACCTAAGTCCTAAACTTATAATGTGAGCGAGATCAAAACCCTAACCTTTTCCCTTTGAGATTTTGGGAACTTGAGAGATCTAGGGTTTCGATAAGTTTAGGACTTAAGTTGGTTGCCTTTCATCTGTGTTTGATAATAAATAATATATAATTAATTTAGGTCTTGAAATTCTAAATTATATAGATGATGCAATTAATTCCTGTGGATTAGGGATTCGAAAACTGCAGAATTTCTGATTGAGGAGGTTAATGTTCAACATCTAGGTTAGTCATCAAGTTGATGCTAGGTTCTAGGTTCCCTGCCTATCATGCAAGGAAGAAAAAAAATCATATCTTTTTCCTTTTTTGAAGTTTATTGTTTCTTGTTGCTTAGGGACCTAGGGCTTCTGGATGAGAGTATCGATGGTTTTACAGTTGGAACCATTTAAGTTGAATTTTTTGGGGTCTGTTTTGCTTGTTGATTACAGTTCCTGGGTTGTATGTTCCGCTAGACCTCTTGGTCTCTTGTAAGACTCGTGGCATGAGTAGTTTCTGTGTGCCTGTGGTCTAATTGCTGCTACAACACAGATTCGAGGAGTAGAATTCAAAATCGTGCAAAACAGATAGCTTTCAGCTTGGCTCATCTGTGTAGTCTATTGAGATAACACGGACAATTCCATCGAAATGACAATCAAAATTTATAGAGGGTAGGTGGGGCCTAGATTAGACATCTAGACCTCCAACAATAACGAGGCTTGTTGAATACTTTGTCCCTTGAATTTCAATTCAAAACTCACATCCATACGCTTGACTAGCAAATATATGTTAAACAAGATATCCGTCTTTCACCTATTATTCAAGTAATGTATCAGTTTGTCTAACATTGTTATTTAGTGCAAATATTAATCGATATGAAGACATAGGTCGGGCTTAGGTCAAGACATCTGCTTTACATTGCAAATTCCTGTTCTATAAGTCCCTGTTCGGCTTAGAACTAGGTTGAACCGTACATACATTAAGTGAACATCTATGTAATTTAAAAGCTAGTTTGTGAGGTCCTACCATCACCTTAAAAAATGACTTTGATGTGTTGTTTTGCTTAGGATAACCAAATAGTTGTCTTTCCTTTATTTTTTTGAGTCTAGTTAAATAAGGTTTGAGTGGAATTTAGATAACTAGATTATCTCAACTTTTAGTCGATAAGAACCCTGGTTAACTGAACTTCAAAATGAAAGCTAGACAGTTGGTTGAGTTTAGATAATTCGACAGATTTCTGGTTATCTAAGTGAACTCGAAAGCCAAACATATCGTAAAATGTTATATAAATGATAGGGGCATACAATTGGCTTTTATTCTTAACCTTTCTTATTTGTATTGGTTCTGTTGTCTTTGTCTTCCGGCAAAGGAAAACACTTGCATATCTTGTTTTGAAGTTTGGTGTTCATGAATAATGGTACTTAAGTACCGCCGCAGCATAGTTGTAAAGCCCCTTATGCACCTACAAGATGTTCTAAAATCTAATAATATTACTTATAAGTTTTTCTCCGAAAAATAAAAAGTAACATGATATTGATAGAATTATAATTTTAGAGGGTGGGTGGGGCCTAGATTAGGCATCTAGAACTTCAGAAATGTCGAGGCCTGTGGAATACTTTGTGTCTTGAATTTCAATTCAAAACTCACATCCATACACTTGGCTATAACATATTTGTTATATACGATTTCCATTTTTCACTTATTATTTAATTAATGTATTTGTTTGCAGTCTGCGTAACATTGTTATTAAGTGTGAATATAAATCAATACGCTGATATAGGTGGGCTAGGCCAAGACATCTGCTTTACTTTGAAAAGTCCTGTTCTATAAGGCGCTGAACGGCATAGAATTAGGTTAAACCATACTTACATTAAGTGAACATCTACGTAATTTGAACTCTGGTTTGTGAGGTCCTACTGTCACTTAAAAGATGATTTTGGTGTGTTGTTTTGGGATAACCAAAGAGTTGTCTTTCCTTTTTCTTTTCTTTTCTCCTTTTTTAAAGTCTAGTTAAATAAAGTTCGAGTGGAATTTAGATAACTAGATTATCTCAACTTTTAGGCAATAAGAACTCTGGTTAACTGAACTTTAAAATGAAAGCTAAACTGTTGGTTGAGTTTAGATAATTCAACATATATCTGGCTATCTAATTGAATTCCAAAGTCAAACATATCCTAAAATATTATATAAATGGTTGATAGTGGCATACAATTTGCCTTTTATTCTTAACCTTCCTTATTTTGTATTGGTTTGTTTTTCTTTGTCTTCCGGCGAAGGCAAACAGTTGCTTATCATGTTTGGAGTATGGTATTCATGAAAATGGTACTTAAGTACCCATCACAAATCCCCTGCAAAATGTTCTGGGTTCTATTACTTCTAATAACACATCACCTTTGTAAGGAGCAACCACCAATTGAATTTTGGCCCCTTGTTAGATTCCTTTTTATGTTTAACTGCAAACAAACAGCGCCTTGAGGCCCTTGACCTAAATCCAAGGAATTGATGATGCTAAAATTTAAAGTTTCTGCCTAAAACAGAGAATCTTTGACGTGCTTCTTCACTTGATATTCATTGCTAACACTTAAACTTTGCATGTACATGAAGAATCCGACTCCATAATGCAGTAATAGGTTGACAAACCTTCATTTCAAACTTTTGGGGGTTTTCTTGACATTTTTTTAAATTTGTTCTTTTAAAGAACAATTACTTATCTGGGCATGCTTTTGGGATTTCTTTTTAATACCTTTTCTTCTTTCATGGGGAACCAATATGTAGAAGCACTGGAATTTTAAGAATATCTATTAGCCTGCATTATTTTCATTCTCCACAGTTGATTTATCTCTTTTCATGACTTGTCAACTGACATACCTCCTTAAGCAATGCCACATCCAGGGACTGTTAATAAACTTAGTATTATAAACATATATTCTTAGATATATATAACAACCTTGCTAAAATGCAGTTTGCCAATTTTTTCCTTATCTTATTTGTTTCATCTTTCATGTTCAATTTTATAATCTTCGTAAATACTTAATTATAATTTATTACAAAGTGATAACATGGCCTTTCCTTTGACTTCTCAGGACATTGGAGGCTGTGATATTCAAAAGCAAGAGATCCGTGAGGCCGTTGAGTTACCTCTTACTCATCATGAACTATACAAACAGATTGGGATAGATCCTCCAAGAGGTGTGCTTCTCTATGGTCCTCCTGGTACGGGTAAGACCATGCTTGCCAAGGCTGTGGCAAATCATACGACTGCTGCTTTTATAAGAGTTGTTGGCTCAGAATTTGTTCAGAAGTATTTGGGCGAGGTATGGACGCCATCTATTATCTAATCCATGTGCTCAATTTACCATGTAGTTGCCTCCAACAACAGTAAAAATTAATGGCTTTTCTTTTTTATACCATTTCTATTAGAGAGAATATAAATTTGTTGTTTGCTAATATGGAATATGATTGAGAACGGGAATCTGTTTCTTCCAACCCCCCCCCCCCCCCCCCCCGGTTTAGACACTGTCTACTTCTAGCACGGGAAAAGATCATTCAAGATTATAGCAACCGACCTACAACACAAAATGTTATTAGCTGATAACAAGTTTAATTCTTTATGCCATCATTTCATCTTTGTTGATTTCATATGCTTTGATTTCTCAACTGGGCATTAGCCTTTCAGAATGATTTTACCTGGAAAAGGCTTCCCATTCTCATGGCTGGAATTTCCGGCATATCTCATCTCAAATATAACCCACCTCTTTTTCTTAATTCAGGGTCCAAGGATGGTTCGTGATGTCTTTCGTCTTGCTAAGGAGAATGCCCCTGCAATCATATTTATTGATGAGGTTGATGCTATTGCAACTGCGCGTTTTGATGCTCAAACTGGAGCTGATAGGGAAGTTCAGCGTATCCTTATGGAACTATTGAATCAGGTATGACTAAATATGATAGTAAACTGGCTATTTACTTCAGTGAAAGTTCTGCTACTTCTTTCTGTTGAAAAAATGTGGCTGAAGAATTCAAGGGGAGATCTTTTTAGGAATCTTAATCTTTTGTTTAGGTATCATAGTATCCAATCTAAAGGGCCTTGGGGTTTGTTTTGGGATGGAGTCAAATATGATAACAGTTCAGTACATTGCACTCCTGTTTCTACAGGCTGGCACACATATATCTTATGAATTCACGGTCAGATTCACTAAATTCTGAGATGTATGTTGCCCTGTTTAAGATGGGAACTTGTTATTGTGCATCAAATTCTAATATTATCACTGAACATCTTGCAGCATGTTCTGCAAGTGTCTTTTCATTAGTCTACTTCATGCTCGTGTGCAAATGCATGTTTTGAATAGTATACTTATGTGTGAAAATGCATGTTATGTTGTGCAGATGGATGGGTTTGACCAAACGGTGAATGTAAAGGTTATCATGGCAACTAATCGTGCAGATACTCTAGATCCTGCTCTTCTGCGGCCTGGAAGACTTGATAGGAAGATTGAATTTCCATTGCCTGATCGCAGGCAGAAGAGGCTAGTGTTCCAGGTGAGTTCTGCAGACACGTTCTTTAATTCCTTAAATTTAGTAGGATAGGAGATGATTGATTTTGTACAAGACAAGTTATATCAGCAGTGGGAGTTCAATAAATATCTTCATAAATCTATCTTCTGTCCACTTCTCATTGATTTTGTTGTGTGCTATTTTATATTAACTAACTGGGGTAGCAAGTAATGACCTGTGCTTGACCGCTTAACAAAACCCAGGTTACCATGATTTCCTTTATTCGAGAAGTTTCATCTAATCAGCAGTGGCACAAATATAAATTGCTTGATTTGCACACTGTATTGATCTCGGTACATATTGTTTTGTACATATTCCCTGCGGCATTTGCCTAATGACTTGCAGTCATTCATTTTAAAAGGGCACCTTCTCATTTACACCTAGTAGTGTGTTTTTCTGGGGTAGCTTCCTTCATGCTATACTTTGAGCCAAATGGGTCTAGTAATTGTGGCTCCTTTAGAATGCCCATTTTATAGACGATACCATTACAATATGGTCTCAGAATTGATAAATCTATTATTTTGTAATCTTATTTACATGTTCTGCTAATTAAATGCTAGGCTAGTCAATTGATGAGAAAGGAAATTTGAGACGGGGTGCTGGTGCGAAGCTTATGATAGTTAATTTGATAATAGGACTGATGTGGAATTGGCTTCGACCAAATCGTGGCAACAAGTGAATTCATAATTACTTTAGAAAGCTAAAATTCATGCCATGCAAAATGTAGTCCTATTAATCAAAGAAAAGGGTGACGGACTGTCATGTATCTAAAATAATTATTCGAAATTATTTAGGAGCTCTACCTATGTGAAACCCACAATATACCCACAATATACCTATGATGTTTAGGATTATACCTGGTATAGTGCAGATGTTATTTTACAGCTATCTATCTATACAACTAAACTAATCATACTGAAAATGCCTAGACCATTACTGGGTATGGTGCTTGTACCTTAAACGGGTGGATTTATGGACCTTAACTTTGCATGAACCTTCTAGCTCAGTTATTATCGGTATTACTTACGGAATTTTTTTATTTTTATTTTTGCATATTCACATTTTTCTCACTGTAAGTAGTTGGGCTAACTTTACTTCCCAGTCTATCAACTATAATTTTACTGGGATCTACCGTGGTTAATGTTTCAAGTGTCGGGTGCTTGTATGTATGGCGATTCATGAGTCACTTAACCCTCGATATAATCTATCCTTGAAAATATTGATACATTCTTGCAATAAGAAGTTGACCCTCGATATAATCTATCCTTGAAAAATATTGATACATTCTTGCAATAAGAAGTTGATTATTGGCAGGGTTGTGAGGTTTATGTGATCGTCGACATCAGTACTTGATCTAACCAATTATTCATTTCATGGAAGTTCATGTATTTTCGTTTAGGAATTGAAATGTGCTTATGCCATAAAGGTTTGCATCAATTGTTCCTGATGACCAATTAAACAACACCCGTGTCTGGATAACCTTTCTTTCTTTAAGCTAAATTGAAGCCAGACTTCTTAGACAACTTGTTATATTCTTAATCCTCTTTGTTGAGTAGAAACCATGCCATAGCTATTTGCAACCGGTTACTTTGGCTTATGTCCCTTTTATTTGTGTTATATGTTAGAGAATAATGGAGAAAAGAGGCCATAGGAGGAACGTGGAAAAAATACAACCTCCACCAATTTTTTCGACGATCGGCCCCCATCATCTTCATCGTTATCATCTAAGATGTGGGTACACTAAATTTCATGTGATTCTACAACTTTTTCACCGTTGATTTAGCAATGTAAAAAGTTCTATTGTCGGTAAACCGTTAATTTTGAACACACTAAATCAACGGTGAAAAAGTTGTGGAATCACATGAAATTTGGTGTACGCACATCTTAGATGATAACGATGATGATGATGGGTGCCGATCGTCGGAAAAAATGGTGGAGGTTGTATTTTTTCCACGCCATAGGAGGAAATCCCCTCCTATGGCCTCTTTCCTCCATTAATCTCTATATGTTATATGCTTCATTACTCTGGAGATCACTGACATGAATGGAGTTTGCTATGAGTATTTGTATCTTATCAGTCTAAATGCTTACTTTCAGGTATGCACTGCTAAAATGAATCTCAGTGATGAGGTTGATTTGGAAGATTACGTCTCTAGACCAGATAAAATTAGTGCTGCAGAGGTTAGCATCTTTTGTATATCATAGTTCTGTATATTCATTTTCTAGGTTCCCAAAATTACATCTTCGTAGCTATCTGTGAAGTATGAACTACCTGGGGAAAATTGAATTCGCTAATCAATATTTCGAAGAAAATGATAAATACTTCTCGAGTCTTAGAATTCCTTTAATTGCATGAGCTATTTATTAGCATATGTAACATTAATGACTGCCAGACTAAGTTTTTGGATTATGAGTCTAGGCTATTTATTGTTTCTAAACTAGGTGCATAGTGCAATTAACGCGCGGTCACAACCCACCCACCCCCCCCCCCAAAAGAAAAAAAAAACACGTAGTCACACACAAAAAAAGATGTTTCAGGCGTAAAACACATCCAACATACTCTGCACGTGAACAGATGGAATTTTTTTAAAATTTGTCCGCTAACCAATTAATATAGGCTAAACTGCACCAACATACCTCCAACTTTTTAGTTTTTTGTGTTCAACTCCCTTGAACTCTGTAAACTAGAGGTAAGTCTCTGAACTATCTTATTGGCATACAACTACCCTACAGCGTTCATACCTATTAAATTTTGACCGTTTTACCCTCAATTAGTTTTTAAAAAGCAAAATTTCCATCTTCCTCCTAAACTCCTCGATAGAACCATCAATTCATTCATTTCCCCATCCTCCTCCTTTCTTAATTCTAAAAACACGAAGCTCTCTCATCCACATACCTTCTTTGTTAGAGTTAGAGTGAAGAAAAAAAAACCACCCCCAATCTAAATCACTTTAGAGCATCTCTTATGGGAGCTCAAGGTCATGAGCCATGACCATCTTCTTCATCAGAATAATTGACCCATTAAAACTCGAACCCGGCCTCAATTTAAGTCTTCACCCCTTGTTCTTTAAGCTCAACAATTCAGAGTTGAAGAGTTATTATCCCGTAAGAAAGGAAGAGGAGAAAGAAGATATTGTGTCCTTAATAAAGAGAGATTATGTTCTGAACGCAGATCCAAATCTTATCCTTTTGTTTTTTAAGCTCAAATATTTAGGGTTGAAGAAGATTTTTCCATGGAAGAACTAAAGAGGAAAATGAAGAGATTTTTTTCCTAGAAATAGAGAATTTTTTTATAAGAAAAGAAAGAAAAATTAGTAAAATACATGTTAAATAAAGGAAAAGGAGAAAATAGCTATTTAAAACATTTGATGGTGTGTAAAATGGGAATAACATGTCATATTTTGATGACGTGGTAACTTAAATTAACATTTGTTGACGTCTATAAACGTTAGGGTATTATTTTGCAATCGGGGATGGTGGTTCAAGGGAGTTTTTTCTAATTAAATTAACTGGAGTTGTTTATCGCAAAAAAACTTGATAGTTGGGGGTATTTTAGTGCAGTTTAGCCATTAATTTAAGAAGGCTTTGAAGCGACATCAGCAGCGCAGCGTTGTCTGATTTTACAATGTTGTTTATACACAAGTTTTATGACTTGTCCCGTTTTTTGCAAAAAAAATCCCACAGATTTCAGCTATCTGTCAAGAAGCTGGGATGCATGCTGTCCGCAAGAACCGATATGTAATCCTTCCAAAAGATTTCGAAAAGGGCTACAGAACAAACGTGAAGAAGCCAGACACTGATTTCGATTTCTACAAGTGAGGAACCAAGCATCGGGATCTTTGATCAAGCAACGACTTTTACAATTATGCCACTGTACTCTTGTTAAAAGCCTTCATTTATTTTCGGAATCCGAAGAACGGGTTATGTGGTTAACAATGATTTATAATTCATGCTCTGAAACCTGAACCTGTATGATGACGATGATGTACACATGTACTTTGAGGATTTAGGTTTTGCTTGTGTTTATTTGTCAAATTTCTTTTGTGTTATCTATTCCAGTGAATATCTTGAGCTGATATTTCCTGGTTTTTTCTTTGGTATTTCTGCATTTGATTTGGGTTTCTCTATATGCAGACACCACTGCTATGCTAATTTGGGCTAATGGTGTAGAATATTTATAATGTTTAGAATTTGATAAAACGCGTTTCGAGCTTTTTATTATATATTATTATATACACGAATGCATGATGTTTTGTATCCTTTCTCCTTTATCTTGTAGAAATTATGCTGCTGAAATATTTTCTCCCTCTCTGACATCACAGTAATTTAGTAATTTGGGTAAAACAAATTAAAGAGAGGTCCCAGATAAAAAAAGGGGATTAGATATATACAGGAAGCAAAATAATAGCAGGCTGAGAGGGGACTGCTGGAAGCAAATATTGAATGCAAAATGCATTGGTGCAGACAATATTTGATTCTGTGGTCCCATGAATACATGCCGACTCAATTGCTGCAAGATGCATGGAAAGCAACAGCAAATGAGAGCCACAAGAGCAGGTGCAGCATTAATGCTCAGCTGTTCACAAAATAGAACCAAATACTACAGGGCATGTTTAGTAAATAGAAAGAGAAGGGAGTGAGAAACTGATAGAAACTAGAAAACAACACTTTCCTTGTTTGGGAGACGGTAAGAAAGAGGATAGAAGGAGGAGGATTACGCTTTCTTGCCGTATAAGATTTTTCTTGAATCCACTCTTTCTAAAAACTTTTGTGCTAAAGATTCGATAGAATCCATGTAGACTGCTGGATTTCTGACTGGTGTCCAAGAAAATGAGAAAGAGAGACTTTATATCTTATTTTATTGATTTCTTATAGCTTTAGTTATTTTATTTTAGCATAACCTTGATAGTATTGATAAATAAATACATTTTACATCTTTAAGTTTACTGTCATTTAAGCACCATTAACTAATTAACTCATCGGCTTATATTAATGCTATAGCTTTGTTGTAAATAAAATAATGCTATATCTACTAGGTAAGCCGGTGCAACCCAATGTTAATGTTATATTTTTCTGGATGAATTGTGGCAACACACCTTTTTTTTACTGTGTATACACAGGTATATCATTTGCAGTAATTTCCTTCACACATATTCAGCGCTTTTTCCATCATTTTCTTTTGGAATACCAAATTATTTCTTATGGAGAAAAATAGGGTGTTACCTATTGTTATTCTCTTCACAAGATTGAGATTCTGCCATGAGATATTCTATCTTGAAGAACTAACCTATGAAGAATCACATCTTACCAATATATATATCATGGTCACAGGACTATGCACCCTGTGAACCCTCACATCATGTAATAGTGATAGGCTGATAGCCGCCAAGTTTATCTTTTTTACTTCCATAAAACAAATATTTACTTCTTGATATTTTATTCGTTAGAAATAAAAATTACTATCAATCGGTATAAAATACCCGTATTCTATGTTATATTAAAATACCTCTAAATTCTCCGTTCCCTTGTTTGGTTAGCCAAACTTGATGATGGATTCCGACAAAAAGGATTTGGAGCTAGGTGAGTGTATTTTTTATCACCTCCAAACAAAATAAAGTTGGATTGATCTCTCATTATCAAAGGGCATGTGAATGAAATTTTTGTTCCATTTCTTCTCAACCCATCAATTTAAACCTAAATACACCCAAATAATTTAGATGTTGCCAATGAATTAGTGAAAGGGTAAAAATTATTTACCACGTAGGCATATATAGACCGTCGACGAGACGATCTCCGTCGAGCCTCTCACTGGTGGAAGAGAGAGATGAGAGAGAGAAAGGAGGGATGAAAGAGAATGCACCGATGAGAGAGACAGGAAAAAACCAGTGAAAAGGAAGAAAGGAGTGACCCCATCCTTTCTCCCTTTTTTTAATAAATATTTTATTATAACGCTGACGTGGCAAGCTCAATTCAAATTTGTAGTTTGCAAACCAAACACAATAATAGTAGATCCATATGGATTTGTTACCCCAAAATTTACAAATCCATCCCTAATCCATCAAAGACAGATCATATGTTGAGGGCCCCTATGGCTCAATGCCCCGGGGTGGGCTTTAGGTCAAAAAGGCTTACTAAAAGCCATCTCTTGCTTCAAAAATTTCTCCTTGGAGTCCCTCGTGTATAATGCTTGGTACTTTTTTTAACACATCAATACTGCCATTTTACATAAAATACTACATTTATGCTCAGGGTTTATTTCAATAAACTGCCTGGTTTATTCAATGTCATTCAGTAAACTATTCGTTAACATGTTTAATTATCTCTAACTACCATGAACTTTATCATATTTTTTTCTAAAGAAAACTCCTCCCCATGAATTCTTCTTTAAAGATAACAATTATGAGAAGAAAACCTTCATAACTTAAATCATTCCAGTTCGTATCTACTAAGTTGTTCAATGATTCTAAATTTGAAGCATACACAGATAATACTTTATTCATGTGCTGTCTCCATAATTTTTTTCATAGGCTGAATTGCAAAAATGTATCCACGAACTTTCGCGGTTTTTTGTGTTTAATATTATGAACTAATTTAACAGAAGATTGCTATCATGAACAATCACCTATTTTTTGCAATTGATACCGTGGAAATACGAACGTTAATTTTAGCTGCCACCTCAGCAATTTTTGAAACGTCTTTCCTTTTTTACCCTTCTTCATCTCCTTTCCCTTTTTGAATCATTTTAAAAAACCCAAATTTTTATTTCAGGTATTATCATGATGGCATTACAATAGAAGAAGAAGAAGAAGAAGCAATGGAGATCCGCTTGATCCAATGCAAATCTCCTCACGATGAGTTATTTTGTGTTAATTTTATTTTTCAAATGGAATGTGTGGTGCAAAGAAAATTCGTTAAATGTGATCAAGTATTTCATTGATTAAATTGATATGGGTCTTCTTTTTTATATCGGTTTGATTTTATTTTTCAATTTTTTAAAAAAGAAATTGAAGAAGAAGAAGGCATTGAAGAAAAAGAAGAAGACGATGATTGTGATGATGAGGATGACAGGGACAGTGAAGGGAAAGGGGGCGGAAAAGGGGGAGGATGGGTGGCAAAGGGAGAGGGCCGGCCGCACCGACGGTGATGGTGATGGTGGTGTTGGTTTTTTTTTTTGGGATTGAAGAAAAAGAAATCGAAGAAGAAGAATGTCACGACCCACACCCAACACAGACGATATTGTCCGCTCTAACTAAAACTTCCCAAAGGCCACCCATCCCAGAATTTCCCTGGCTCGAGCATGCTTAATTACGGAGTTCTCAAGTTCCAGTAGTGTCGGTTCACTTAAAAAGTGCATCTGTATTGAAAAGCGGTATCATTCCATTTATAGTACAGATCTGCCCTCTTTCAAAATGTATTCCGAAAATTCCCCATTGTTCTACAGTGGGTCCCATGGACTTATGAAGTGGCCCCCCCTTGGCGTCGCACTTTGTTCTATGAGCAAGGACCAGGGTCCGACATCCTTCCTATCTTTGAACAATGGGTTCGTCCTCTAACCGCAGACCTACCGCTGAAGGACCATATCTGATACCATTCTGTCATGACCCACCCCCAACACAGATGGTATTGTTCGCTCTGGCCAAAATCGCACGGTTTTGACCTACGAAGCAAACCAGACTCGACCAGACCTGACATCCTTCCTACCTTTGAACAATGGTTCATTCTCTAACCGCAGGCCTACTGTTGAAGGACCAGCTCTGATACCATTTTGTCATGACCCACCCCCAACACAGACGGTATTGCTCGCTCTAATCGAACGCATGGTTTCGTCCTACGGAGCGAACCGGACTCGACCAGGGGCTACTTCCCAGGAGGTCACCCATCCTAGAATTTTCCTGGCTCGAGCATGCTTAACTACGGAGTTCTTAAACTCCTGTAGTACCGGTTAACTTAAAAAGTGCCTTTGCATTGAAGAGTGGTATCATTTCATTTATAGTACAGATCTGCCCTCTTTCGGAATGTATTCCGAAAATTCCCTATTGTTCTACAGTGGGTCTCACGGACTCAAGAGATGACTCACACGGATTCAAGAGGTGGCCCCTGCCCTTTGGGGTGGCACTTTGTTCCATATGACACTTTATTCCGTGAGCAAGAACCGGGGCACGACATTCACAAAACCATGTCACGCATCGCTTCCCAAAATACGGAATACAAGAGATGACTAGGCCAGGCATACTTCTACGGTCAAGGAAAGATCCTACCGTAGTCTCACTTTGGTTTCTAGCAGTACATGGTAAATAATAATCTAACACAGAAAACGAGATATACAGTCACTAAGTCTGTCGGGTCCCGGTCCTTGCTCACGGAATAAAGTGCCACACAGAACAAAATGTCACACTAAGGGGCAGGGGCCACCTCTTGAGTCCGTGGGACCCACTGTAGAACAATGGGGAATCTTCGGAATATGTCACGCCCCGCTTCCTAAAATACGTAAACACGATACGTGACAAAGCCAACCATGTTATCTATGGCTTGGAATAATCCCTCTATAGTCACATTACTGCTGTCAATCGGATATAAAGAACAGAAATAAAATCTAGCTAACACATGTCTATCTGCCACAGTAAATAAAAGTCAAGAAATGCATATAGCAGAAACGAATCAAGATCCAAATAAAAATAATATCTGAATAATATCCCTTATGGGCTCACATCGATAAAATAAAACTACGGAAATAAAAAACTAAACATCTCTAAAACTAAATATCCAGCTCCTCATTGCTCGGCTTGCTTGCTAAAATACTCCTGATCTGCCTGCGACAAGGTCAAAGGAACTGGGTCATGCAAAACCCAGACGTCGGTGCGTCATAATATCAAACTAATAGTAATAACCATGATAGAATGCTATGATTAAATATGAATGTAAATAATAAACACAGGTATAAAACAATGAAATATATGTATGTGATGCGTATCCTAGAGTCTGTACTTCTAGGTTATGTATTCTACGAGTTTTTGAAATCAATTAAATGGAATCGTCGATATAACTCAATAGTATCCCGTGCGTGCCCGGGACCACGGTCAAGACTCTCGGGGCTAAATCCGAAACGTGCCGCTAAGCAGTAAACATTTATCATGTACAGACGAATGATGCCAGCATTATCATTCTGGGGCCGACCAACCCTGTATAGACTGATCAGTCTCTGGAATATCGAACTGTTAAGTTACAAGTCAGATTTCATTATTGATTTCTCCTTACCCCCAAGGTTTTGTGTTCAAGTCGGGTATTAATGATTATAAATTTAATGCCAATATAGAATCAAGAAGGTATATGTCTTGTCTATGTAGACAACAAGTTACGTCCGTCAGGACAATAAATCAGGATTGTTGGCATTAGCAAAAGATCCAGGTAACAAGTCTGGTAATGGGTCTTGAACATGTCATGCAGTGTATATTAACCAAAATAGACACCAAATGTAAAACTATAATCAAGATCGAAATACGGTAAACACAACTAATGTCAAGATGTATATGTATCTATCTGCAATAACCGTTATACGTCCATTACCATGTATATTGCAATCTATATAACATACTGAATTGATATTGTAGTATGATAATATTGTGATGATTCGGCATGCAACTAGATAAACCATTATCGGTACGGATACAGACTGATACTATAAAACGGTAAATCGCTACCACTTGCCGAATATTAAAACGTGTGTACTATAGTCAAGCATATAAATATCGATATAATCAAAATATCATGTTGCAAGTTTAGAACTTGCCTGATTGAATCTCACGTCGAGATACGGATATCACGTTCCGACGCCGAATAACATCACGACGCAAAACTTATGTACGCGGGACTTGACCTAGCTGAGCAACTGCATGACGTGGTAACTGGGCTAGATGACGACGGTGACTGTGTCATCTAGATCGTCGGTGACGTGCGTAACTCCGGCGAATTGATCGGGAAAAGAGAAGAATAAAAGAAAGAAGAAGAAAGAAGAAGAAATGGGGTTGCTGGGTTCTAGGGTTCTCTGGATTTGGCGAGGACAGAAGAAATGGTGGTGACGAGATGACGGGGAGGCCGACGGAAAAGCATCATGGCCGGTAAGGGTTGATGGTGAACGGGGATGAGCAGGGGAAGAAGAAGGTGTGTTGGTGGTGTGTGGGTGGTCTGGGGTTGCTGGGAGACGAGGAAGGTGACAGGGATGATGGTGGTGGTGGTCGGTTTCAGGCGAAAGGTAGACGGCGAGGTCGACGAGGTGGGTGTTATGGGTTCTGGATTGGGGTCGGCTCGGTGAGTCTTCGAGGAAGATGAGGAAGGAGGTGTGGCCGCCGGTGGTGGTGAGGAGGTAGGGACGACGACGACGAGAGGGGCGGTGACGGCGTGGGTTAGGGTTCTGGGGTTGGCATGTGCGGAAGAGAGAAAGAAAACGAGGGGGAGAGAGAGAGAGTTTTTTTATAAAGTTTTATATTAATATATTATATATATATTATGTTTAGAGAGAGAAAAATGGAGACGGGGTGAGAGAGAGAGAGAGAGTTAGAGAGAGTTTTATTTAAATTTTTTATATAATATATATTTATATATATATTAACTGTTATATATATATTAGTTATAAGAAAATATAAAATACATATATGGTAGGATTTTACAGATAATACAAGATTACTCCGAATATTACCCGCATTCTTCCAAAAATCTAGTTTTTAAATATGAAGAATATACGTAAGAATTTAAACCATAATGCAATATCCTGTAATTAAAAATATATACCCTCAAATAAAAATCTACGTAAATATATGTAGCGATCCAATAATCTGTCTGTGTAACTCTTAGGATACGGACATGATATATGGGCGCAACCACCTGATATGGGGTAATTTGCCATGCAAGGCTATGCGGGAAAAAAGAGATATGTAGAGTTTAAAATATATTATATATGTATCTAATACTCGATTCTCATGGATACACTGTACTAGCAATTATTTGATATGATCTCGCACCATATCGGGTTTCAAATATGCGGGTCGGGTCGGATAATAACTACGGTTACTAATTACATCATTCGGAACCTAATAGCAACAATAGTAAAGAATTTTGCCGCAAGATTTGAAATACCCAAATATATAGTATAAAAGTACTAGGGTGTTACGGAATACATTCCGAAAGAGGGCAGATCCACTCTTAGGCTTTTAAGTGAATCGTACTGTCATGCCCCGCTTTCCAGTAGACGGAAACAATGACGTGGCCAACCCGTGACATATTTATCCAGAGAAGGTCATTCTCTAAATAAATATACTAAGCGTATTGTAACAATAATACACAATGTAAGAATAAATGGAGAATGTACAATTTTTCAACAAATATTTTTATTTACATTCAAACTTAAAATATTTATGGATACAACAGTTCAACTGAATAATAAATACAATAACAGAAATGCCTAAGCAGGCGGCATATATAAACTGAAAAGAAAAGGATAACTAGTCTAAGCCTGAGCCGCGATCTGGTCATACTCTTCTTCTGTTGCATCTACCTCCCCCGTCTCCACAGTATCTGACGAACATTCTAAGAAAACAAAGGTAGATAGAATGCCCGTCAGCGAACTATCGCTCGGTAAGTCCCAAATGTATGATAAAAGTAGAAAGTGACAAGTATAGAATAATCATGAAGTAATGTATAAATCGAGTAAAAGTATAGGTAAATGAACATGGGTATATGTACTATAAGTCTCTATATGGTCACTATGTTAATATTAAGTTTCAAGTGTAAATGTCAATGCAACCGTAGAAGTATTCACGAGCTCAAGAGTGGGCCCCCAAGAGCAAAGAAATATGTGCCCATTTCAGGTGTTAGTATCGGGACTCCAAACTGTGGAGGAGTCGACCTGACTGAGATTCGAGTAGGTTAATACGGGACTCCCAAAGTTCCGTTGGATTCACACCTGAAACTATCCCATATACCCTGAGTAATATATATTATAACTGTTAGATATTCTTAGTTAATTGCTTGGTTTATTATATTATGTGATGATCAAACCATAGATTGCAAAAGTGAATAATGCAGTTGAGTGAGTCAAGTAAAATGCGAGTCATGTTAATTGCAATCTTGGGTCGAGTCAAGTTAGTTCGAGTAAAATGAGTTCGAGTTAATATTCAAGTGTGGGTTCGAGTTTGGATTAGAGTTCGAGTTTAAGTTCAAATTTAGGTTCGAATTTGTATTCAAATTATAGACATTTCATATTACTAAATTTAACTTTAGAGATCTTAAGTTCGGGAATAATCGGACAACCGCTGCACATGGACAACAGGATTTGTGGCTTTTTCCAAAACGATTGCCATTGATAACTCCATTTTTTGTAGTGTTATATAATCTGAATAGGAAAGCACCCACTTTCTTCAGTTTCCTGAGGCTCAAGAGAAATGATACCGCTTAAACTTATATTAATCTAGGGTCCTTAAAGATTTATTCTAATTTGTTTACATTGTTTATATTTCTCGAAGGTGTTTTATAAAAAATGTTTTAATATTATTTGAAAATAAACCTCGAGGGTGATTTAGAATATTATGAGTTTTATAGAAATGTATTTTAGTTTAGATGGTATTTTAGTGATAAAAACCTAGCTTTTAAAAGTTTATGATATTTTTATGAAAACTACTTTTGAAAAATTTAGGGTATTTTATTAAAATCTTAATCTTTCATTTAAAAATATATTTTTCACAATTTGTTTTCATTGAAAACATGGATTCATAATTTTATATAAAATTTCCAAAATTTAATTTGTTTTAAAAGGTCATATTTCTTTAAACCGTATTTTATTTCCTTTCGAGACCGAATTCTCCGTGAGGAGTTCTGTATCTCACTCTACTATTTCAAGGACGTGCGATAACCCGCACCATCCATAAATGGTTTCCCATAAAAGGGTTGTAGAGGCGCAATTGCAAAGGATTTAAAAATATCGATAAAAACACTTTATAAAAGTAATGGTATTTTAATGTAATCTGTTACACTTTGGATATTCTTGTAAACTAGCATACCGTGCTATGAAACCATAGTGTATGTGATGGGGTAGGTCGTTACCTCGTGAGTTTTCTAGAGGTATGTATGTCCAGGTATCGATAAAAGGTTCCTTCTAAAGTTCATGGTACTTATGTGAAAAAGCTCGTTTTATGTTTATTTCGTATGAAAATTATAATTACATGAAAATGTTAAAATGTGAATAATATTTTGAATTGATATTATGGTATTTGTATGACATATTGACCTATCAAAGATGGTAAGAATATTTAAAAGAAATGATTTTAAAGGTTAACTCCACTTTGTTGATATGCTTTTTAGAATGCGGTTTGAGTCGAAATGAAAGAGAGAAATAGAGACTTACGATTTTAGAGCGTTGAAAAAGAGTAAGGGAGCAATAGGAAGTCTTTGTGGCGTCGCGGTATCATCGGGAATGGCTACGGTTTTCAACGGAATGAACTTGGATCTTTAACTCCATTTGACTAGCCTTAACCCTTATTAAATTTAGAGAAATTTTGAGAGACTTTCAGAAAAGCTAGGAAATGGTGTGGTATTTATCGGAATGAATATATGTATAGGGTGAATTAAAAAGAATTAAATATTTGAGTAAAGAGAGTGTAAATGGGTAGATGAAGGGGTGGACTGCTATCTGTTTAATTGCAGAGAAAACAAACAAGAAAATAGAGTAGAGGGGAGCTGAAAGGGTGTACGGGCGAAGCACGAAGGCGTTTGAGGCTATATCAACCGCCGGTGGAGGCCCAAAGGTGAAAACGGTCGGTCGGATGAGGGCCACGTGTCTCAAGCTTTATGCCATGTGTGTTAATCGGTCTTAACTCCTCATTTATCCTGTTTGATTTTTCTGAAACTTTTCGATTCTCCGTATATTGCACGTGCAACTCTTGGGCTTCCGAAAAGTTAAAAAGAAAAATATTAAAAATAATTGGGACTGATGGGATTCGAACACACAGGTTATATCACAGCAGTAGAGAGGCTTAACCAGTGAGCTACAAGTTGTTTCTTGCTTTTATTGAATAAAATTAACTTATAATTCCTAGTCATGCTGAAATACCCTTTCTATACATTTGAACAAGTTGCATTTGTACAGAGATTCCAGAGTCATTACATTCTACCTTCCTTATAAAAATTTTGTCCTCAAAATTTACATAAAGACTAATTTTCAAACAGGTTAAGGTATCATGCACGCATATCATCCTCTCATTCCCAGGTTGATTCACCCGACGAACTCCTTCTCCACATCACTCGGACCAAGTTCACCACCTTGTTCCATAATGTATTCACATTTCGATCCAGAATCTCAACTGGTTGTTGCTCGCAAGTTAGATTGGTCTGTACACTGAGCTATGAGTGATCAAGTATTTAGCTAGGGTCGCTCACATATCGTCGTAGATGGGATATATGGAACACATTGTGCACTCCTTCCAATGAGGGTGGTCGTACTAAGCGGTATGCCACTTCTCCAACTCGTTCGAGTATGTCGAACAGTTCGATGTACCATGGACTGATTTTCCCCCTCTTGCGAAAGCGTATCACTTCTCTATTCGGAGAGATCTTCAGAAAGACATGCTCTTCGGGTTGGAACTCCAAGTGTAGATGCTTTGCATCTGCCCAATGCTCATGTCAGTCCTGGGCTATGTGCATCTTTTCCCTGATCGTGCGAACTACATCCACAGTTGCCACGATCATCTCTGGCCCAAGGAGTTCACGATATCTAATATCGTCCCAACTCAGTGGGGAACGACACTTACGTCCGTAGAGTGCCGTGAATGGTGTCATCCCAATGCTTGCATGGTAGCTGTTGTTATATGAAAACTCCACAAGGTGTAGGTGATCTTCCTACGAACCTCTGAAGTCTAGCATACAGGCTCTCAGCATATCTTCAAGGATCTGAATTGTTCGCTCGGACTGTCCATCTGTTTGGGGATGATACGCCGTACTGAAATTCAGACTCGTTCCTAGGCTAGCTTGAAAACTCTGCCAAAATTGGGATCGGAATCTAGTATCATGATCGGAGACGACGCAGACAGGTACCCCATGTAATCTCACGATCTCCTGCATGAGTTTATGGGTATCAAGACAAGTAAATACATCTTGAAGGTTTAAATCTTATTTTAGATTTTTACTCACCTCTATGTACTTTCTTACCAATATCTTGATTGATTGGCCAACTCTGAATGGGATGAAGTGAGCCAACTTGGTGGGTCGATCCACAATAACCTAAACTACGTCGTTACCCTTCGTGCTACGTGGGAGAGCAGTCATGAAGTCCATGGTAATGTGCTGCCATTTTCATTCTAGAATTGGTAACGGCTGAAGTAGACCAGCTGTTCTGTGATTCTTAGCCTTCATTTGCTGACAGATTAAGCACTTTGCTTCGCTCCTTTCTACTTCTCGCTTTATTCCATACCACCAGTAGCGTTGTCATAGATCCTTGTACATCTTCGTGACGCCGGGATGTACAAAGTAAGGAGAGCTCTGATCTTTTTTCATCAACTCTTCTTGAATAGGGCCGATTGGCATGCATAAACGGCTCTCATACCGTAATGATCCATCTTCGTGGATGATGAAGTCGGTTCGAAGACCACTTTCTACTTGATTGCGGATCTTTTATAACTTGGCATCATTTGTTTGAGCTACCTTGATCTGATTGACAAGAGTGGACTGGACTGGTAAGTTCATCAAGAATGAGGCGTTACCCGGCATAACTACTTCAATCATAAGTCCGTGCAGTTCTTGCTGTAGCTTCCACAGGGCGGTGAGATTCATTGCTAATGGCTGGTGACTAAGTGTATCGGGAACTACATTCACCTTTCAAGGATGATATTGTAGGTTGATGTCGAAATCTGCCATGAACTCTAGCCATCTTTTCTGCCGCGTGTTGAGTTCCTTCTGAGTAAGTACATACTTCAGACTCTTATGGTCGGTGTATATATTCACTTGCTCTCCCAAAACATAGTGACACCAAATCTTGAGTGCCAAAACCACGGCTGCCAATTCCAGATCATGTGTTGGATAGTTCCGCTCATGAACTGTTAGTTATATGTATGCCCTAGAGGCCATTACTGTATACGTGATGTATATTGTAGTGGATGCTTGGACATATATAGGGAGGACTTTCTTGCTCGACATGATAGTATGCTATCTGGTTGCACTTTATCTTAACATGTTGACTTGTAAGTGATGATGTCTTGCTCTCACATGTTGATAAAGCCCTTAGGATGTGTACTTGACTATCAGGACTATGATGGAGACCATACTAGTGGGGCCAAGGATAGTCCACAAGTACACCCTATAATTGTTCCTAGTCGAGAGTGTATCGAGACAGGGCATCGATATTCCAGAGTAGACTAGAGTATACGCATCTTGACCCATATGATGGGCGATAGATGATCCCACATCCATTGGTTTTTGAAATCAAAGATGGTATGCGGGTGCTCAGTGGAAACTGGGTACACTGAACAGACTCGCCGAGAACTCCTAGATAGTATTATACCTATCGTCAGATAGCAGCTTTCTGGTGACACTGGTACAGATTAGTCTGTCGACCTGGGATCGTCATAGAGTCTTGTGCGATTCCCACTGTGCTTTGATACCACTGTAGGGTTACCTAGCGCGGCAGCAAGGTTTCGGAAGGCATCGTCCATGCCGTTTTCACTAATTTTCCGTTCTAAAGAACCCTAACCCTAGAATCTTAACTAGAGTTTTAAACGAACATGCAATGTAAACAACTTTACAACTAAGTGAATACGGAATACAACCTTTATAGACTGGTCCTTCACTTCAAATGCTCCGTGTAGAAATCCCTTCGCTGCGAGTAATTATCTCCCGAACTCTTGAGAGGATCCACAAGGTGAAAGATGCAAACTTGCTTGAACTCTTCGAGGCCGAAGATGATCTACGTCGAGGAGACTCAAGCTCATGCTACCTCTACACTAAATTAGGGTTTAGTGAAGCAAAGACCCTAAACTAAATAGCTAATAGTAGAGGATGATGAAGTAAGTGGGCTCTCCTTAGATTTCTTTTTCTCACAATATTTCATCACCTTAGAAAAAGCTAGCAAGCTTTTTCTCTCACGAAGAAGAAGATGAAGTGATGAGATGAAGAATGAACTCATGAGGTGAGAATATAAACCATGGGTGAGTTAGTGTCATACACTAACCCATGTAGAGACTTAACTAGGGTTGAGGATAATGGTTAGGTTTATAAATATCTAACATGTGTTCGGGTTATTTTGACGATGTTAAAAAGTTTGAACGGATATCAATAACCCAATTTTTCTCCGCTGGAAATTTTCCAAGTGTTGGATTTTTTCCAAGTTTAAAATATTCAGAAAATCATGCAGGTGATTCTGTGGACCCTTTAGAAGAACGAAACCCTAACTCGATTCTGTGACTGTCAGAACCGCTATCAAACCCTAGGGTTTGTGGTAGTTCAGCGGTGCCACAGGTGAGGCATTGGTTGACCCTTCTACGGCTGATTCATAGGTGCTGTGGCATGTTCTGGGTACCTTTTTAAACTCCGCTCAAGTGTTGAGCTTGTTGGGAAATTTTGGGTGCTTGCTTATTCGATCGAAAAGTTTAATTTCGTCTAGCTATCTGTGATTGTGATACAATATTTGGAATCCACATAACTAGTTATGAGATAACTAGTTTGAATTTTATAAATCTAGCAAGTTAGTCTCAGTTGATCGGTTGCCACGGAATTTTGATATAGATCAAAAGTCCGTCGCAATTACGTATTGTATGCGGATACTCGCCGGGTAACCTTATTAGATAGCTTGTTAGTTATATGTATGCCCTAGAGGCCATTACTGTACATACGATGTATATTGTAATGGATGCTTGGATATATATAGGGAGGACTTTCTTGCTCGACATGATAGTATGCTATCTGGTTGTACTTTATCTTAACATGTACTCTGATTGTCTCTATGTTACATGTTGATAAAGCCCTTAGGATATGTACTCGACTACTGGGACTATGATGAGATCATACTAGTGGGGCCGCGGTAGTCGACGGGTACATCCTATAATTGTTCCTAGTCGAGGGTATATCGAGACAGGGCATCGATGCACCAGAGTAGACTAGCGTATACGCATCTTGACCCATATGATGGGTGATGGATTATCCCATATCCATCGGTGTTTGACATCAAGGATGGTGTACGGGTGCTCAGTAGAGACTGGGTACACTGGACGGACTCGCCGAGAACTCCCAGATGGTATTATACCTTACGTCAGATGGCAGTTCTCCGGTGACACTGGTACAGAGTAGTCTGTTGACCCGAGATCTTCATAGAGTCTTGTGTGATTCCCATTGTGCTTTGATTTCCATCATACCACGTACAAGAGGGCTTGCAAAAAGGTGGCTTTTGGGTACAGTCCCGAATCACATGGAGGCAATGAGCGATAGGAGGGGATTCGTCTCTCCCGGTATAGGGAGTTGATGTTGTGCTGTGTTCGATTGGCTATAACCGGAAATCCCTGGCCAGGGTTGCTGAGATTTACTGGTAAGTGAATTATGTGAAAATTTGTGTTTGTAGTTAACCGCAATCAATAACGGTGTCGCGCGTAGCTAGACCGAGATGAGTACGGGTCGTCCTCTGGGAAACGTGGAACCTTTTATTTTTACTTTAGATGTGTTGAGAAAGAGAGGAGGAATAAAGAATTTTATGAAAAGTTTCTAGATCTACTTTAAACAAGAATGTTAAATATAGATCTAGATTATTTTGGAGATTTAAATAATATAATAATAGGGCTTGTAGGGTTCGTTAGGATTTAGTAGTTATGGAAGATTAATTAAAAGTTACCCTTTTATCCATTAATAGATTAGAACTAGAACGACGGTGATGCGTGTAGATTAGGGTTTCTGGAGGGAAAAGGAATCCCACTCATAACCCTTATCTCGACACGGAACTCCATTCATATCTAGCATTTACCAAAACAATCATTAATCTAATCTCTAATCGCGGTCGGAACTAGCAAGGAATTGCTAGCGCGCCCGATTAGGATGTTAATGATTCTTTTGATAAAGTTCCTAAACTTTATAGGACTTAAAAAAGGTTTAAGGATGTTCATCATCCATTAGCCTACCCTAATCCTACGAACCCTAACAAGCGGAGAATTACTCGCGCATGTTGGGAGAAGAAGATGAAAAGAAAGAGAGGGAAAACATAATGCAAAAAACAATTAAATAAAACTAAATACCTTTATTAATCAACTCCTTCAAACTACACTTTTTATTCCATAGAAAATGATTACAAAACTTGATTTGCTTCTCGATCTTTCCTAAGGAGGTAGTCGAACAGTCGATGATCAGCCTGGATGCGTGAGCGTCGGGAGCTTCGTGATCTCTTCGGCTTGATAGCTTTTTCCAAGAGGCCCTCGGTGCCTTTATATAGTGAAAACCCAGAATCTTTTTGTTGAGAAGTTGGTAAAATTCAGCAGAGAATAATGCCCCAAAATCTTGCACTCCAATTCCATAAGATTGCGGCGGATCCGCGGCCCCAGGGTGGGTTTGGCCGCGGATCCGCGCTCAAGGGACAAGATTAATTGATGATTTTTCTTGTGCTTTCATCTGGTGACATTTGGCAATCCTAGGCATCTTCATATTTCAGAAATATTCTCTCGGTTGCTTCCAGACTTGGTCTCCAAGTTTGCTTCTTAATTTGGCAAGTTTTCTTCAACAAATTGATTTGTTTGTTAAATCCTTCATAACAACTTGGAAATATTCTGCACAACAACTCAAATAAGATTTTAGTAGACTTTGTTCTACTAGAATTAGATCAATAATATTATTTGCATACATTTTCCTACCAAATGATAATTAAAATATATTAACACATGGAAAATAATGTTTTTACACATAAACCCTCATATGTATAATATATTATAATATAGTCCTTTTTTAATATAAAAATGGTAGGAAAAATGTACTACAAATGTGCAGTTTTATCGACTGAACAAATACCCCCAAACTTATCTTTGATCGTCCCGAGCAAACTAGTTTATTTTTAAGAGGAGAAAAAGAAAGGAGAAAACTAAGCACACTTTCGTAGGCAGACACGATTGCACTGAGCACGTGCAACAAGCCGTTAAACCTCTAGGTGTCCCTAGTAGGAGGAGTGTTGTCTCCTGAGGGTTTTCAGCGGATTACACCCACAAAATCCTATAATAAAAGAAAGATGGTGAAATTTTCATATAAAGATAAGAACCATAAAAGAAATACTTTGAAAAGAAGAGTTTCCAACTATACTAGCTTTTCAGTTGTCATGAGCCCTATCTTAATAGTCATGAAAAAATGTTAGAAATCACATCATCCCTCAATAAAACATCGTCTTTATTCTTCATTCCTAACTTTTATCCAAACATTGATCATATAACCCCACGTGTGTGTAAAGAACATCCCTACACTCAGAGAATTCAATTCAAGCTATCATACTCTTGTCCATCTACCTTAGTACTTTTTACTTTGATGAATACTTAGAATTGCTTACACATTTTCATGCGACCGTTAATACTTCTTGAGGTACTAACCGACCGATTACTCATGTGCTTGCAGATTTGGTGATAATATTTTCCTTGTCTTGCACCACCTAAGGCTTAGCAGTGACTCCCAGACCAGTTGGCCTTAGGGCACTAGGTGAAGAAGCACCCTCGCTATATTTTTTTATTGCTGCCTTGGCGATAACAAAACCAGTGTTTATTTTTTTCTTTTCACCATTTTTATATTTTCTTCATTTTTTTTTTCATTTCCTTCATACTTTGGCTTTTAGACAAGAGCATTGCAAGGTATCCTCTACTATCCCGAGTTTCAAGACGTGTGTAAGTGCATATAGTAGGGTATCAACATTCAAATGTTTGGCTTCCAGAATAGGGACTATTTTTCAGACTTATTTTTATCCTCAGATTAGTGACTTCCTTCATTTTACTAACTCTTGGGACAACAGCTCATAACTACTTATTACCAGTTCGTTTAAGAAACTTCTAATTTTCTTGGTTTTCTTAAACTATTCCTATCTTTTGGATGTAACTTTTCACTTTCTACTCTTTTGTTATAATTTTTTTTTAATTTTTGAAAAAGTTGTGCTTATGCAAAATATGATGCAAATTGATATGTAAATAAGCACAAACCTCCCCCAAACCTGTTTACAGCAGTGTCCTCACTGATGTCATCTGTTAAGCTCAAAAACCTGTAGACTTGGGAGGAAATTATTAATGGGGCAAGAATATATGAAAGTGAAAATCCTCCCCAAAACTTATTTTAGGCTCACAATTTTGTAAAAATCATTTTCTTTCAAGAGCCAAAATATACCACCCCTCGCCCAAACTTGAGTTAAACAATTTTAATCTTTAAAATCACATGAGGGGGTCAAGGTTATTGGTCAATGCCAAGCTTTGCAAAGACCAAAGGTCAACACCAACCATTCAAAAAATTTATCGATGAAGCACCAAGGTTGGTGGAAGAACATGTCACCTTTTGACGTGAAGAAGTGGGGAGGTGACAAGAGGTGTAATGGAAAAGGATTGCGTCTCAATTTGGAGAGACGACACAGTGATAGGAATGATGGATTACTCGCATTATCATGATTGTCCAAAAGAAGGGGTGGAGGTTCAATTTCTGCATCTTGGAGTTGATTCATCTCAACACCCATGTCTTGTAAAAATGCGAGTTCATCAGCGAAAATTTCCTCAAAGCTTTCATCGATACCCCGAAGAATAATGTCCTCAGAAAAAATGGGGTGATCGTCAGACTCTATAAAAAGTTCCTCATCAGTGTTAGATGTTGACCCGGACAACTCGGTGGAAGAGTCCGTATCAAGCAACAACATATGAAAAGAGTCAGTATCATGAGGTTGATCAAATTCGCTGCTGTCGACATCCATTAATTCGACAGAACACACATGAGCATAGGGTTCGGAGGGTTCACTTCCCAACTTGTAAATGTTAAGCTCAATTGACTTTTTTCCAAAGGATAGGGTCATAGAGCCGTTTCTACAATTGATTACTGCGTTGGAAGTGGCTAAAAAGGGTCGACCGAGTATCACCGGGATTTGATTGCGTGGGTTTGCTACAGGTTGTGTATCTATAACGATAAAGTCCACAGGGAATATGAATTCCCCGACTTTGATTAACACATCCTCTAGCTCACCCCTAAGTTGGGTGATAGATCGATCGGCCATCTGAAGAGTGCAATGCGCAGGTTTTAACTCTCCGATCCCTAATTGCTCATACACAGAATACGGAAGCAAGTTAACACTAGCACCAAGATCGAGTAGAGCACGATTAATATTTTTACCCCCAATGGAAATAGAAATTATAGGACTTCCGGGGTCCTTTCGTTTCTTGGGTAGTTGTTGTGTAAAAGCAGTGCTCACATTACTCGCAAGGAAAACTTTTTTAGGTACTTGAACTTTTCGCTTCCTAGTGCACAAGTCCTTTAAGATTTTTGCATATGACGGAACTTGTTGAATAGCATCTAGGAGAGGAATGTTTATGTTAACTTGCTTAAAAATTTCTACAATCTTCTCCATTTGTGGACTTGGTCTGTTGCCCCTTAACCTGTTTGGATAAGGTGCTTGATCAATAAGTTTTGGGTCCAACGTTTGTGGAGAAGACTGTGGGGATGGATTCGATCCCAAAACTGGAGTGGGAATCGACTTAGATAGATTTGGCGAAATGGGCGAAGGGTTCGAGCTTTGGGGAAAACGGAGAATAGGCTCGGATGAAGGTGGGAGACTAGACGAATTAGGGGAAGAAGAAGAAGCTGGGGTATCATTGGTGTCACTATCATCACACTGCTCACCCACTTGGTTGTTCAGCACTCTCCCCGATCTCAACGTAGTAATGGCATTCACATTATGACTTTGTGAATGGCCAGGATTCGGTAGGGGTTGAGATGGGAGTTTCCCTTTCTCTCTCGCACTCATTGCGGCGTTTAACTGTGCGATTTGGTTTTCTATTGATTTAATACTCTCACCATGGGAGGAGGAGTTTTTCGTTAGGGTATCAATAGAAGACCTTATCTCAGCCGAATTTTGCATGGATTGTTTCATGAACGTCTCCAAAGTTTGTGCAAGTGAGTTGTCCGTACCGGCCACTTGTGGTGTAGAAATGTTGGCCGGATTTTGGAAATTTTGTGACTGAAAGGGAGACTGATTCTGTGGTTGTGGTTGCTGTGGAGGAGGTCTTTGATAATTACTTTATTGGTTTTGATTCCAAGCAAAGTTAGGATGATTCCTCCATCCTTGATTATATGTGGAAGAATAAGGATCATTTCTAGGTCGCTGCTGAAAAGCAGCATTAGCTTGAAACGATGCATTCATAGGACATTCTTCCGTTAAGTGTGAAGGATCCGAACAGCAACCACAGACGGTCTTAGGAAGCGTAACCTGATTTAGGGAGACTGATGAGAATCTGCTCTTAATAGCGTCGAGTTTCTTCTGCATCGCTGCCATTTCGGCTTTTACTGCGATGGAAACGTCGAGCTGGTGAATACCTCCCTTAGTTGAAGGTGGTCTTACGCTTTCCCACTGCAACGTGTGTTCAGCGAGATCTTCCAGATATTTCCATGCTTCACCGTCATCTTTAGACATGAAATTGCATTGACACATTGTTTCAAGCATCTGCTTTGTCGCTGGATTAATGCACTCATATATAATCCGACATAAATCCCATCTTTGTATCCCGTGATGGGGGCATTGGACAAGCAGATCTTTGAAACGTTCAAAGCACTTCCAAAATGGTTCATTGGGAAGCTGGGTGAACTGGTTAATCTCGCTCCTAACATGTGCAGTCTTATGATTTGGGTAAAATTTCTTAAGAAATGCTACGACGAATTCATCCCAATTAGCGATAGAGTGTGCGGCAGTATTATAAAGCCATTTTTCTGCCAAGTCGCACAGTATGAATGGGAGAAGACGTAAGCGCATAGCATCTAAGGTCAATTGTGAAGTACCCATCATTGCGCATACGTTTTCGAATTTGGTGATGAAAACGTACGCGTCTTCCGACTCAAGCCCGTGAAATTTGGGCAGCAGATTGATGTAGTGGGGTTTAATTTCGAAATTATCCCCGTTAGGTGGTGGAAGAGATAGACAAGTAGGAAGAGGACCACGAATAGGATAGCATCTCTCTTGGAGAGAGATGCGCGGTGGATTCTGCTCACCTGCGGGTGGTGGCAGCGTGGTGTTATAATTAGATGGAGTGTCATCCATCACGATCGATGTGGTGTGTGGTGGGGGAAAAGAAGATGAAGAAGTACCGACTTCGGTGTCGATAGAAAGAACGCGGACAAGACGGGCACTAGGATCCCGTGTCCAGCCGAGCATGCACTAAGCGGGTTTAGTGCAAGTGGCAGCGTGTGTGTGATTTAAAAATTGGCTTGTTTTGAAAAAGTGAGACTCAACACAAATCACCCTATGATGCACAAGCAACCCTAGAACTAAGGTCGCCTAGGTCTGCTAGACAGCTCCTAACTAAGGCTAGAAATAGGACCTCAAACCGCCTCTTCACGGACAAGTACGGCCAGGTAAGTGGGAAGGAACCACTACTACAGTGGGCCTAATTAAAAACCACTAGCCTAGACACCGCAATGTCAGTTAGGATAAACGGCCGATGCCTATACTAGTCTTTTTCCTATTGAGCTCGACAGTCCTTAGAGTCTGGTCTAGATATTTTTTAAATTAATGAAGGGTTGTTCTATATGCTCGGTTTATGATTTGTGGGGCTTAGGAAGGGTGATGAAATCCCCACGTAATCTTGATTTGGTCTTTGCCCCTTAAAATCCGTATTAAATATGCAAAACAAAACCAAACACAAAACTTTTTGCAAAAAGATTTTTGAGCGGCGCAATTTTGCAAAGAATCCTGCAGAAAATAGATTTTATTGGATTTGAGGAGAGAGAGAAAGAGTTGAGAATCTTACCAGAGGAGTTTGAACCCTTGATCCCCTTGTCAGGCCGCGTTTCCGCCGCAGATTCCCCTTTGTTGCCGCGGTTCCGCCGCAAGGTGGATGGAACAGTTGATGAAAATTTTTCTGTGTCCCTCTGTGCTCCTCTGGATCTCGATGAATGCCTCTGTCTTCTGTTTTCCTCAATTCTGTAACTCCAGATCTCCTTGCAAAATTCATGCACAAATCGTTAAATATGCAATTTGCAGTTTTGTGTTAATAATGATATGACTCGTCTAAGAATTCAACACAAATAGTAAAAATAAAAAATTACGCACGTATCCCCGGCAACGGCGCCATTTGAATTATGTGAAAATTTGTGTTTGTAGTTAACCGCAATCAATAACGGTGTCGCGCGTAGCTAGACCGAGATGAGTACGGGTCGTCCTCTGGGAAACGTGGAACCTTTTATTTTTACTTTAGATGTGTTGAGAAAGAGAGGAGGAATAAAGAATTTTATGAAAAGTTTCTAGTTCTACTTTAAACAAGAATGTTAAATATAGATCTAGATTATTTTGGAGATTTAAATAATATAATAATAGGGCTTGTAGGGTTCGTTAGGATTTAGTAGTTATGGAAGATTAATTAAAAGTTACCCTTTTTATCCATTAATAGATTTAGAACTAGAACGACGGTGATGCGTGTAGATTAGGATTTCTGGAGGGAAAAGGAATCCCACTCGTAACCCTTATCTCGACACGGAACTCCGTTCATATCTAGCCTTTACCAAAACAATCATTAATCTAATCTCTAATCGCGGTCGGAACTAGCAAGGAATTGCTAGCGCGCCCGATTAGGATGTTAATGATTCTTTTGATAAAGTTCCTAAACTTTATAGGACTTAAAAAAGGTTTAAGGATGTTCATCATCCATTAGCCTACCCTAATCCTACGAACCCTAACAAGCGGAGAATTACTCGCGCATGTTGGGAGAAGAAGATGAAAAGAAAGAGAGGGAAAACATAATGCAAAAAACAATTAAATAAAACTAAATACCTTTATTAATCAACTCCTTCAAACTACACTTTTTATTCCATAGAAAATGATTACAAAACTTGATTTGCTTCTCGATCTTTCCTAAGGAGGTAGTCGAACAGTCGATGATCAGCCTGGATGCGTGAGCGTCGGGAGCTTCGTGATCGCTTCGGCTTGATAGCTTTTTCCAAGAGGCCCTCGGTGCCTTTATATAGTGAAAACCCAGAATCTTTTTGTTGAGAAGTTGGTAAAATTCAGCAGAGAATAATACCCCAAAATCTTGCACTCCAATTCCATAAGATTGCGGCGGATCCGCGGCCCCAGGGTGGGTTTGGCCGCTGATCCGCGCTCAAGGGACAAGATTAATTGATGATTTTTCTTGTGCTTTCATCTGGTGACATTTGGCAATCCTAGGCATCTTCATATTTCAGAAATATTCTCTCGGTTGCTTCCAGACTTGGTCTCCAAGTTTGCTTCTTAATTTGGCAAGTTTTCTTCAACAAATTGATTTGTTTGTTAAATCCTTCATAACAACTTGGAAATATTCTGCACAACAACTCAAATAAGATTTTAGTAGACTTTGTTCTACTAGAATTAGATCAATAATATTATTTGCATACATTTTCCTACCAAATGATAATTAAAATATATTAACACATGGAAAATAATGTTTTTACACATAAACCCTCATATGTATAATATATTATAATATAGTCCTTTTTTAATATAAAAATGGTAGGAAAAATGTACTACAAATGTGCAGTTTTATCGACTGAACAGTAAGTGTTATCAGTAGTTTCTCGAACTGTTATAGAACTCATATCGACACGACTTATCGAGCTACTGGGGTCTGACATTTACCACCCCTAGGCGAGATATGCAACATATCAGACGACGAGACCGGACTGTACGGGAGTGTTACTGTTTGGATTCACAGGAGAATGTACAGGCTTGCTTGTTGATCTTCTGAGCGCTCAATACCTGGGTGGCTGTTACGTTTAGCTGACCGCTTGCAGCTTGTGGGTGTTTGATATGATCATCGCCTACTGTCGGCGTATTGACGATTCTTTAGAGTCCTACACAGAGGTTTCTTGGCTCAGGAAAAACGGAGTAAGGGCACGTATATGATATGTGCGGGACCGAGGATAATGCGATATGAGATACCGTATTCTATTCTCGCGATATTTGATATCAGCCGGGTCATCGGATCAAGTGTTGATTTGATGAATCGGTACGGATAAATATTAGTCGGTTATATGCGATATAGCCGGATTGTCGGATCAAGTGTTGATTCGATAATTTAATGTATAATAATATATATGATATATTAAATTACATTATCTAATATTAGCCCACTAAAAGATTCTTTTTCTCACTCGGGTAATTCATTGATATATATGCGATATATGTTAAATGTATTATTTTATTTTGTTATGATAAATATTATATATGTGATATATAATATTGTAACATGATATGATTACTAATGCAACATGTTTAGTAGAGATTAAACATGGTTAGGGTTTGATTAGGGTTAAACCTTTCTAGATGTTTCTAGAAGATTTCTTTTTGTTTTGTGCAAAGATATTTGTTTAGATATTTTTGCATGATATTTCTTAACCCAACCACACCCCTTAACCCTAGTTCAATCTCTACAATGGTTACTTGACCATGGTTGCATAATTCATCATTATCATCTTTTCATTATTCATCACAAAAGGATTATTGATTTTTCATCATCTTCTTCCTTCTTCTTCTTTGCTTGCAAAGCTTTTTAGTTTTGATCTTTGTGATGAAAATGAGTGGGAAATAGAAAACAAATGAGAGCAAAAATCCTACTTCATCATCCTCATCTATCCTTGCCATTTAGATGAGGGTTTTCACATCATTTCATGAGTGTTAGCTTGTGTTAATGAAACTTCAAGGTAGATCATCTTTGTATCGAAGATAGGAAGCAAAGGTTGCATCATTCTCTTCGTGAACCCTCTTGAGAGTCCGGAACACGATGATCGCAGCGGAGGGACCTCAACACGGAGCTTAAGAAGTGAAGGACCGGATCTACAAAGGTTGTAATCCCTCTTACTTAGTGTTAAAGTGTTTAACATGCTTGTTTTCGCCTAAACCCTAGTTTAAAGATCCGGTTTCGGGTTGTTCGGCACGGCTAAATTTTTAATCGGGCATGGTTGATGCCTCGTAGACCCTTGTGCGCGTGCCTAGCAACCCTACATAGCCATGCCCCATAGCCCCGACCAAGTGACTGAAGGAGAACCCCGTCGCCAAAAGCATCCATTCGGGTGCTCGCAGCTACGGTGTTCCGCCTTAGTGCACTTCGTCGACGGCATTGGGGGTGCGGCCGTCAACTAAAGTTTCCGACGAGCATTCGATCAGGTTATCAGGAATCTTGTTGATTACTCGACAGGTTATTGAAAAGTGTTTTCAATATTGAGACTAAAATGCGGGGTTTATAATTGTTAGGCATGTGAATGTCTAAGAAATTCATTTGGTTAGCCATGAAATCTAATATATGTGATACATTGGGTTTATGATGTCTAAGGTGATTGCGGATTCCAACTGTTGTAGTTTTTCACTTTCTTTTCTGCGACCTTAAGTGTAATATGTGGTGTATCGCCGGTTTCGTTGCTATACGTCAACGACAACTGAGATACGCATATTTACTTACGTTGATGACATGTGATGTTATGTGTTGCTGTGATATGTTATATTGGATCGTCGTGTTCTGAATAGCCGGGTTTTTTTTTATGTGAGATGAGAGTTTTTCATTTTCATTCATGTAAAAGCTTGTATGTAATATTCTTTTATTAGGACACTTCCGGGTTAAGGATGATGTCACCATTGATATATATTATTTACTTTTCTGCATTAGGATAGACCCAAGGAGGAGAGCACAAGTAACCGGGTTCTAGGGTCCAGTGGGAGACCATCTCGAGGAGTCGAGACCGGGTCTCCTAACTCTAGAATTGATAAGGTCGGTTGCTGCTCTCGTAGGGGTCTAGGGATGTGGGTTTGGCTATTCATCACGACCGTGCAATCCGTGTTTTATACATGGCTTAAATTAAAACACGGAATTCCTAGTATATCCAATATTTCATATATGTTCTTCTGCTGCTGATATTCTATGATGTGATCACTTGATATTATTTGACGGATGCTTATATTTTATATATACGATGATATATAGTAAATATTGATGCTTTTGTTTCTTCTGTGATGCTTAGGAAGCATAATATGATGGGACTTCATTCATGAGATTAATGAAATAAAAGAAACCTAAAAATTTTGTAAAAACTTGTTTTAAAAACTGGTAGCTCTAGTTCTTGCTTTGCATAGCGGTATTCCTTGTAGAATATCCAGCACCATATTCGATAAGGAAAGAGCCGAGATCCCTTCACCGGGAGTGACCTTTTTAGCTAAATTAGCAGATACTACAACCCACTCGGTTTGTTTTTTGATTGCTTCTATAGTTTTTGTTTTGCATAGTGGTATTTGTGAAATATCCTGCACCTTATTCGATATGAAAAGAGCCGAGATCCCTTCACCGGGAGTGACCTCTTTAGCAAAACTAGTAAAAGCCTCAAAAACACTCCTTTTATAAATCACTCGATTTTACATCGATATCAAATTCATTAAGCTCATGGTTTTCTTAAAAGCCTGTGTAGCCCTCCGTCATTTCAGATAAGTACTACTTAGTATTCATGCTGCGGTAGTTTGGCCTGCGTCAAGGTGTAGTGTACGGTAGCTAACTAGTGCTTATCTGCTGCATACGATGCGATTGGATTAGGGTATTCGTACAGTTTAGTTTGGCCTGCGTCAAGGGTCGTGCGAGTGGGTTTAATTCAATCATGAAATGCACGGTTTGAACTTGACCAGCGGACTATGGGTTGTTTGGCCTGCGTCAAGGTCATAGGACGCTAGGGGTAAAAGTATTATCGGGAATTTCAAGTGTTGAAATTTGCAATGAAATTGCATACCTTCTATGAGATAGTTGGATCCCGATACCCACTGCGAGTAAGAGTTACTCCTGGGAGAGTTTTACACATTACAATTAGCCGATCAAGTAGGTGTCTAGAAAGGTGTTAACGGGGTTATTCCCCTGGGAAAATGAGGTTTATTTTAATTAGGTCCATGCGAAAGCACAGGGAACCTTCCTCAAAGTACCGACACTGGCCTGGCTGAAAGATTGGCGAACTTGGAGGGTATAATTAATCCCGGCTAGTCTTTCCTTTTAGGGTTTGAAGGAAGATTTGATAAAAACAGTGGGAGCCATCCTGATTAAATAAAATAATAACCAATCTAATCTTGCAAAGAGCGCACGCAGAGTGTTTTTTTCTCTTTCTCTCCTGGTAGCGACCATGTCACGCTTTAATCAAGATAATAATATGGATGCATTGACCGAACCTGCTTATTATACTGTGCCAGGGAACGTTGGTTCCGCTCTATCTTATAACTGTTATAAGTCCGAGCAAGAAATAGGGGAATATCCGGATTCCTATACCACCCAATCGAAGAAAGTGTATATTGATGCATCTTCTTCGGGTGTGTTCATTACCGAGAACTTTTTCTCAATATCCTCCACGTCCTGGGTATGTGATACCGGATCAGGATCCCGTATATGTAATATGTTATATGGGCTACAAAAAGTTAGAGAACTGGGAATAGATGATATGTTTCTAAGTGTAGAGAATGATGCAAGTGTTGCAGCCAAATCAGTTGGCAAATATCATATTGTATTGATACATTGATTCTGAACGAATGTTATTACATACCGAACCTGATATACAACATTACATCAGTTTCTTTATTAAGTTAAAGAATGATATAATTCTGTATTGGAGGATAATGTTATGAACATTTTCCTAAATCAAGAGTTGATTGGATCAGGCACGTTATGTAATGGCATATAAGTTCTAAATTAAACCACAGTTCAAAGTATCTAGAACACACACATTCTTGTGGCATTGTAGACTAGGTCATATCAATGCGACACGACCAACTAAGTTACATAAGGATGAATATGAGAATCTGTTCGAATTTTCATCTTATACCACTTGCCAGTCTTGTCTCAAAGCTAAAATGACCAATACTCCATTTACTCGAAACAGAGAAAGAGTTGCTGAACTCTTGGGATAGATACATGATAATGTATACGGTCCTATGTCTACAAACTGTAGGGTTCCTAGGCACACTAATGAGGTCTCACAAGGCATCAACCATGCCAATTTCAAATTTTACAAGTGCCGAGAAACCCTAATACGGATTCGTTGAGTAGAGTTTAGGCGAAAAGTAAAACTAGTTAACATATTAACTAAAAGAAAGAGGCTACAACCTTTGTAGATCCGGTTCTCCACTTCCTTAGCTCCACGTAGACGTCCTCTCGCTGTCTATATCGGATCCCGGACTCTAGCATCGGCTTCATCGGAGAAATGGACGGGCTAGGTCGTCGGCTTCGATGCCGGAGATTATCTACGTCGAGGCAACTCTAGATCGAGCTCTAACTTCACCAAGTCGTGAAACTTGTGAAGAAAACACCCTATACTACTTGGTAAGAGGTAGAGGGTGAAGAAATAGGAGGTGGGTTCACTTTAGAATTGTATTTCTCACTCTTTTTCTCAAGATGCCATTAAAGCTAGTAAGCTTTTCTTCTTGTTCAAGAGGAAGAAGATGAAGAAAGAATATGATAAGTGTTTTTGAAAAGAAAAACAATATGAATACTTATCATATCCTAACCTTGGTTAGGTGTAGAGAATAGACCATGGTTACTTTTAGTGGTTAGGGTTAAGCATGAGACAAGAATGGTGGACTTGTTCAAAGCTTCATGAAGCTTCAACAAGCATCCAAAGAAAGCCACCATATCATATTTATCTTTTCCATAATGGAAAAATAAATAAATAAACAAATAAGCAAATAAACAAAACCCTAATCATTAACTTAACCATGGTTTAATTCTTTGCACAAACCCAAATGAGTATGTATCATCAAACATGATACAATCAAGTGCACACAAAATATATCACATATACAATGTGCACATCAAGTGAGAAAATCCTTTTAAAAATGAACCAATACTAGTTAATGCAAAGTAATATATCAAATATATAATTATACATTAAATCATTAAATCAACACTTAATTCAATGATCCGGTCATGTCGCACATAACCGACTAGTATCCAATGTATCGACTTATCGAATCAATCTTTGATTCGATAACTAGGTTATATCGCATACAACCATTCGAAACATTCATCGCGAGAATGAAATACGGTATCACATACACTCATTATTCTCGGTCCCGCACATATCTCATATGTGCTCCTATTTCGTTTCGCTTGAGCCAGGAAACCTCTGTGTAGGACTCTGAAGACTCGTCAATACGCCGGCAGCAGATGATGATCATATCAAGCACCCACAAGCCGCAAGCGGTCTGCCAAACGTAACGGCCACCTAGGTATTGAGCGATCAGAAGATCGACGAGCAAGCCCGCTCACACTCCTGTGAATCCAACTAGTAACACTTACCGTGCAGTCCGGTCTGTTCGTCTGATATGTCGCATATCAAGTCTAGGGTTGTTAAACGTCAGACCCCAATAACCGATAAGTCGTGCCGATGTGAGGCTCATAACGGGTCGAGAAACTACTGGTAACACTTACCAGCAAAACTCTGATCAGCCCTGGCCAGGGACTTCCCTGTTACGGCCAATCGAGCACAGCGCAACATCAACCCCCAATACCGGGAGAGACGAAACCCCTCCTATCGCTCATTGCCTCCATGTGACTCGGGACTGTACCCAAAAACCACCGTTTTGCATGCCCTCATGGACGTGGTAAGGTGGATATCAAAGCACAGTGGGAATCACACAAGACTCTATGACGATCTCGGGTCTACAGACTAACCTGCACAAGTATCACCTGAGAACTGCCATCTGACGTGAGGTATAATACCATCTGGGAGTTCTCGGCGAGTCCGTCCAGTGTACCCAGTCTCTACTGAGCACCCGTATACCATCTCTGATGTCAAACACCAATGGATATGGAATCATCCATCGCCCATCTCATGGGTCGAGAAGCATATACGCTAGTCTACACTGGTATATCGATGCCCCGTCTCGATACACCCACGACTAGGGACCTTGAAGGATGTACCTATGGACTACCATGTCCCCACTAGTATGATCTGCATCATAGTCCAGGTAGTCAAGTACACATCCTAGGGGCTTTACCAACATGTAACTATAAGACAGTTTAAAGAGACAAGTGTACATGTTAAGATAAAGAGCAACCATATAGCATACTATCATATCGAGCAAGAAAGTCATCTCTATATATGTCCAAGCATCCAATATAAAATACATCATCTGTACAATACTGGCCTCTAGGGCATACATACAACTAACAATCTCCCACTTGCACCAGGGCCAGCTGCTGTAGTATCGCATACCGAGCATCCCGAAGAGTCTCTCAAACTGTATCTGGGGAATAGCCTTCGTGAGTGGATCCGCCGTGTTGTTCTTCGTGTCAACCCTCCTGACCTCGATCTCCCGGCGATCAACTATCTCCCGGATCAGGTGATACCGCCTCAGAATATGCCTGGATCGCTGATGGGACCTGGGTTCCTTGGCTAAAGCCACCGCTCCATTGTTATCGTAATACAAAGGTATTGGATGCTCAATGGATGGAACCACACCAAGTTCAGTAATGAACTTCTTGATCCAGACAGCCTCTTTAGCAGCATCGTTGGCAGCGATGTATTCAGCCTCCATCGTCGAGTCTGCCATGGTTTCCTGCTTGGAACTCTTCCAGCTAACCGCCCCTCCGTAAAGGGTAAAGACAAATCCCGACTGCGACTTAGAGTCGTCCTTATCACTCTGGAAGCTCGAATCGGTAAAGGACTCCACTTGGAGTTCTCCGTTACCATACACCAAGAGCATCTCTTTAGTCCTTCGCAAGTACTTGAGAATGCTCTTCACAGCTGTCCAGTGACTCTCTCCAGGATCAGCTTGATACCTGCTCACTACACTTAGTGAGTATGCAACATCGGGTCTGGTACATAGCATCGCGTACATGATAGAGCCTACAGCCGAAGCATAGGGTATCCCTTGCATGCGAGCTCTCTCCAAATCAGTCTTGGGAGACTTCTCTTTGGAGAGAGTGACTCCAGAGATCGTGGGCAAGTTCCCACGCTTGGATTCTTCCATACTAAACCTTTTTAGTATGGTGTCAATGTACTTGGATTGGGACAATCCCAATATCCGTTTGGATCTATCTCTATAGATCCTGATTCCCAATATGCAGGACGCATCACCAAGATCTTTCATTGAGAATCTTTATGATAAGAAGAGCTTGACTGATTGCAGCATAGGAATATCATTTCCTATCAAGAGTATGCCGTCCACGTACAATACGAGGAAGACAACCTTACTCTCTGCCACCTTCTTGTAAATACAAGGTTCATCTGGGTTTTTGACGAAATCAAACTCTTTGATAACGACGTCAAAGCAGATGTTCCAACTCCGCGATGCTTGCTTTAATCCATAAATGGATTTAAGCAGCTTGCACACCTTCCCGCTGCTCCCACTGTCTACGAAGCCCTCTGGCTGAGTCATGTACACGCACTCTTCTAAATCACCGTTTAGAAAGGCGGTCTTAACATCCATTTGCCAGATTTCGTAGTCATGATATGCAGCGATGGCAAGCATGATCCGGATGGATTTAAGCATAGCCACTGGAGAAAAGGTTTCGTCATAGTCCACACCTGGTCTTTGACGAAAACTCTTTGCAACAAGTCTAGCTTTGAAAGTCTCCACTTTCCCATCTACACCAAGTTTTTTCTTGAAGATCCATTTGCTCCCAATGGGTTTTACCCCTTCAGGAGAAACTTCCAAAGTCCATACTTTGTTGGTGTACATGGATTCCATCTCGGACCGCATAGCATCCACCATTTCACCGAGTCCCTACTCATGATGGCCTGCTCGAAGCTAGTTGGGTCAACATCCTCCATGATGCAATCCTCGCTCCCACCATCCATGAGAAAATCGTAGTATCTCTCAGGTTGGCGGGGAACCCTACTAGATCGGCGGAGAGGCTGAGGTTCATTGGGAGCTACTGAATCTTCTGGTTCCATTAAATCTTCAGTTACGGTTTGTGTATCTGGAACTTCTTCCAGCTCTACCACTTTGCCACTAATTTCTTTTTCAAGGAATTCCTTTTCTAAAAAGGTGGCATGTCGAGAAACAAACACTTTTTGTTCCTCTGCATGGTAGAAAAGATATCCATGTGAATGTTTGGGATATCCCACAAACTTGCATAGAACTGACCGTGCCTCGAGTTTGTCCGGATTTTGCCTTTTGACATAGGCCGGGCAACCCCATACCTTAACTCGTTTAAGACATGGTCTCTTCCCACTCCATATCTCATATGGTGTGGTAGGTACAGATTTAGTTGGAACTTGATTCAATAGGTATACTGCTGTTTCCAGCGCATATCCCCAGAAGGAAATAGGTAACTCGGCTGTGCTCATCATAGAGCGCACCATATCTAATAGGGCGCGGTTCCTCCGTTCTGATACACCGTTGTGTTGTGGTGTATATGGAGGAGTCAGCTGAGAGAGAATCCCATTCTCTTTTAGGAAGTCCAGGAATTCATTGCTCAAGTATTCACCTCCTCGATCAGATCGAAGGATTTTAATACTTTTTCCGGTTTGGTTCTCGACTTCCTGTTTATATTCTCTAAATTTCTCAAAAGCTTCTGATTTGTGTTTCATCAGGAACACATATCCGAATCTAGAGAGATCGTCAGTGAATGTAATGAAGTACGATGAACCATCCCTGGCATGTGTAGACATGGGACCGCATACATCACTATGTATCAGTCCCAAGAGTTCAGTAACTCTTTCTCCGTGTCCCGTAAACGGAGTTTTGGTCATCTTGCCTTTGAGACATGACTGGCAAGTGTCATAAGATGAAAATTCAAACGGATTTAAATATCCATCCTTATGCAACTTTGCTAGTCGTGTCGCATTGATGTGGCCCAGTCTACAATGCCACAAGAAGGATTCGTTCAGTTCAGAACTCTTCCTCTTGTGTGTGTTTGTTATGCTCAGAACTGTTGATTGATTTAGAACATAAATGCCATTACACAACGTGCCTGATCCAACCAACTTTTGGTTACGGAAAATGTTCATAACATTATCCTGTAATACAAAATTATATTCCTCTTTACTCAATAAAGAAACCGATATAATGTTGCATATCAGGTTCGGCATGTAATAGCATTCGTTCAGAACCAAAGTATTACCAGTAGGTAATGCAAGGTGATATTCCCCGACAGTCTTAGCTGCAACAATTGCATCATTTCCAACTCTAATATCTTTATCACATTCTCCAAGTTCTCTACCTTTCCTAAGCCCATGTAACTGATTACATATATGGGATCCTGACCCGGTATCTAATACCCAGGACGTAGGGCAGATGGAGAAACAGTTCTCTGTAACGAACACACCCGAAGAAAATGCATCAACATGTACTTTCTTCATTCGGGTGGCTTGGGAATCCTGGTAATCCCCTATGTCCTGTTCATTCCCATAACTCTTATAAGAAAGAACGGAACCAACGTTCCCCAGCACAGTATAACATGCGGGTTCGGTCAATACATCCATATTATTATCTTTATTAGGGCATGACATGGTCGCTACCTGGAGAGAGAAAGAGAAGAAAACACTTTAGCGTATGCTCTTGCAAGATCAGATTGGTTATTATCTTATCTAATCAGGATGGCTCCCACTGGTTTTTATCAAATCTTCCTTCAAACCCTAAAAAGAAAGACTAGCCGGGATTAATTACACCCTACAACTTCGCCAATCTTTCAGCCAGGCCAGTGTCGGTACTTTGAGGGAGGTTCCCCGTGCTTTCGCACGGACCTAATTATAGTAAACCTCGTTTTCCCAGAGGCGTAACCCCGTTGACACCTTTCTAGACACCTACTTGATCGGCTAATTGTAATGTGCAAAACTCTCCCAGGAGTAACTCTTACTCGCAGTGGGTATCGGGATCCAACTATCTCATAGAAGGTATGCAATCTCATTGCAAATTTCAACACTTGAAATTCCCGATAATGCTTTTGCCCCTTGCGTCCTATGACCTTGACAAAGGCCAACAAATCATAGGCTGCTAGTCAAGTTCAACCCGTCATTTCTTGATTGAATCAAACCCACCCGCACGGCCCTTGACAAAGGCTAACAAGGTCGTACGACTACCCTGAAACAATCTGCATCACATGCACAAGCAGATAAGCACTATTCAGCTACCGCACACTACGCCTTGACAAAGGCCAACAAACGCAGCACGAATACTAAACAGTTCTTATTTGAAATGACGGAGGGCTACGACAAGTTTTTCTGAAAACCTATTGCGTAATGAACTTGATATCGTTGTAAAATCGAATGATTTTGAAATGGAGTGTTTTTGAGGCTTTTTCTAGTTTTGCTAAAGGGGTCACTCCCGGTGAAGGGATCGTCGGCCCTTTCCTCGTCGAATGAGGTGCGGGATATATCATATATATCGCTGTGCAAAGCAAAACTCCACAAAAAAAAAACAATCAAAAGCAAACCGAGTGTGTAGCATCTGCCAGTTATTGCTAAAGGAGTCACTCCCGGTGAAGGGATCTCGGTCCTTTCCTTATCGAATAAGGTGCGGGATATATCACATATACCTCTGTGCAAAGCAAGAACTGTAGCTACCTATTTTATTTAAAATTTGATTCTACAACATCTTTTAGGTTTCTTTTCTTTCATTAATCACATTAATGAAGTCCCATCATTTAAGTCACCTAAACATCACAGATAAATACGACGTGCACTTATGCCATCCGCATTCGCCTCGATATCCCCTCGTGCACCGTTAGGTTAGGTAACTAACGACAGAGCAGGGCAGGGCTAGTGCGGGTGCAAAACATAAGTAACGTCTATATAATATATCATATATACTATATACTGTATCCATCAGAACATATCAAATGATCACATCACAGATATCGCAGCAGAAAATATCATATGAAATATTGGATATACTAGGACGTCCGTGTTTTCAATACGAGCCAGTATAAAACACGGATTCCACGGTCGTGACGAATAGCCAATCCCACACCCCTAGACCCCTACGAGAGCGGCAAGCAACCCTACCAATTCTAGGGTTAGAAGACCCGGACTCGACTCCTCGAGATGGTCTCCCACTGGACCCTAGAACCCGGTTACTTGTGCTCCCCTCCTTGGGTCTATCCTAATGCGGAAAAGTAAATAATATACAAAAGGTGACATCTTCCGCAACCTGGAAGTGCCCCAAATAAAAGAATATTACATACAAGTTTTTACATGAATGAAAATGAAAAACTCTCATCTCACATAAAAACCCCCGGCTATTCAAACACGACGATCCAATATAACATATCCAGCAACACATAACATCATATGTCATCAACGTAAGTAAATATGCGCATCCCAATTGTCGTTGACATATAGCAACGAAACCGGCGATATCACATATTACACTTACGGTCACAGAAAGAAAGTGTAAAACTACAACAGTTGGAATCCGCAACCTCTTTAGACATCGCATGCATAATCAAATGAAATACTTAGACATCACATGCCTAACAATTATAAACCCCGCATTTTAGTCCCATTATCGAAAACTCTTTTCAATATCAAGTGAGACTAAACCGCTAGATTTATAACATTCATCCAGTTATCTCATAACTGTTTGTGAATTCCAATTATTATATCCCATTCCGGATAAATAGAAAATATTAAACTTTCCGATCGAACATTCGAACACCCAAGTTTTCCCGAAACCGTTCAACACATGAAATAAGTTCAAAGACGTTCACTTCATGCCTCAGTACCAACGGTCCAGCCGTAGAAGGGTCAAGCCAACGCCTCACATGTGGCACGCCGTACTGCCCCAAACCCTAAGGTTCAAAGGGCAGTTCAAGACGGTCACATAATCGAGTTAAGGTTTGTTGTCTTCTAGAGGGACCATCGCGTTACTTGCACTACTTAGAACGTTTTTAAACCTCAGAAAAATCCAACACTTGGAAATTTTCCGGCAGGGGAAAGATTGGGTATTTGCATCCGGTCGAACTTTTAACATATTCTAAAATTATCCGGAAAAACACATAGACAAAGTTTGATAATCCGATCGAATCTTCGATTCCCAATACAACCCCAGAATACTCAACTGTTGAGTGCATATTAAAAATTCCCAGAAAACTCAGCACCTGAAAACATGAATTACTGTGCAAATATTGGAAGCAGATCCCATCATTTGGCCGCGGAACCGCCGCAGAATCCAGGCTTCTGCCGCGGTTCCGCCGCGCTTTAAACATATCATGAGATAATTTTTGCACCGTAATTCTTAGAATTCCCTACTGAATTTTTTAAGCATTTTTAATCTGGAAAAAACCCAGTTTTTGAAAAAAGTCCAGAGAGCATGAAAAATTAGGATTTGGATGTTCGTTCGGATTTCAAACGTCGTCTAGACTTCGTCTAAGGCTCTAGCTAGGCTCTGATACCACTGTAGGGTTCCTAGGCACACTAATGAGGTCTCACAAGGCATCAACCATGCCAATTTCAAATTTTACAAGTGCCGAGAAACCCTAATACGGATTTGTTGACTAGAGTTTAGGCGAAAAGTAAAACTAGTTAACATATTAACTAAAAGAAAGAGGCTAAAACCTTTGTAGATCCGGTTCTCCACTTCCTTAGCTCCACGTAGACGTCCTCTCGCTGTCCATATCGGATCCCGGACTCTAGCATCGGCTTCATCGGAGAAATGGGCGGGCTAGGTCGTCGGCTTCGATGCCGGAGATGATTTACGTCGAGGCAACTCTAGATCGAGCTCCAACTTCACCAAGTCATGAAACTTGTGAAGAAAACACCCTATACTACTTAGCAAGAGGTAGAGGGTGAAGAAATAGGAGGTGGGTTCACTTTAGAATTGGATTTCTCACTCTTTTTCTCAAGATGCCATTAAAGCTAGTAAGCTTTTCTTCTTGTTCAAGAGGAAGAAGATGAAGAAAGAATATGATAAGTGTTTTTAAAAAGAAAAACAATATGAATACTTATCATATCCTAACCTTGGTTAGGTGTAGAGAATAGACCATGGTTACTTTTAGTGGTTAGGGTTAAGCATGAGACAAGAATGGTGGACTTGTTCAAAGCTTCATGAAGCTTCAACAAGCATCCAAAGAAAGCCACCATATCATATTTATCTTTTCCATAATGGAAAAATAAATAAATAAATAAATAAGAAAATAAACAAAACCCTAATCATTAACTTAACCATGGTTTAATTCTTTGCACAAACCCAAGTGAGTATGTATCATCAAACATGATACAATCAAGTGCACACAAAATATATCACATATACAATGTGCACATCAAGTGAGAAAATCCTTTTAAAAATGAACCAATACTAGTTAATGCAAAGTAATATATCAAATATATAACTATACATTGTAGGGTTCTTAGGCACTCTAGTGAGGTCTCACAAGGCATCGAACATGCCAATTTTAAAAAAAAATGGTGCCGAGAAACCCTAGACTACGGATCTTAGACTAGATGTTTAGGCGAAATGATAATCTAGTTAACAAATTAACTAAAAGTTAGGATGCTACAACCTTTGTAGATCCGGATACCCACTTCCTTAGCTCCACGAGGGCGTCCTCTCGCTGTCCATCTTGAACCTTGGACTCTCGTGACGGCTTCATCGGAGAAACGTGCAGAATAGGTCTTCGGCTTCGTGTCAAAGACGATCTACGTCGAGGTTGCACAAGCTCAAGCTCCGACTTCACAAAGTTGTGAAACTTGTGAAGAAAACACCCAAAACAACTTGGCAAGAGGTAGAGGGTGAAGAAATAGGAGGTGGGTTCACTTTAGATTTGGATTTCTCTCACTAGAACTCAAGTTGCCATTGATGGCATTAAGGTTCTTATCTTGAAGAAGAAGGAGAAGATGAAGTTAGAATATGATAAAAGTGTTATTCAAAATAGAAAAGAAAACAATATTTATCATATCCTAACCATGGTCAAGTGTAGAGAATGGACCATGGTTAGTGGGAGTGGTTAGGGTTAAGCATGAAGACAAAATGGCATCATTAGTCAAAACTTCATGAAGCTTCACCATTCTTCATGATAAAATGAAACCAATTTGTTTTCATAAATCCATTTAAATAAATAATAAATGGATAAAATAATAAGTGAATAAAATATAAACCCTAACCACTTGCATAACCATGGTTGCATTCTTTACACAAAGCCAAAACAACATGCATCATCAAACATGATACATTCAAGTGTACACAAAACATATCACATATACAATGTGCACATCAAGTGAGAAAAATCTGTTTAAAGTGAACCAATACTAGTTAATGCAAAGTAATATATCAAATATATAATCTTACATTAAATCATTAAATCAACACTTGATTCAATGATCCGGTCATGTCGCACATGACCGACTAGTATTCTATGTATCGGCTTATCGAATCTATGATTCGATAACTAGGTCATATCGAATATAACCAATCGAAACATTTATCGCGAGAATGAAATGCGGTATCACATACACGCATTATTCTCGCTTCCGCACATATCTCATATGCGCTCCTATTTCGTTTCGCTTGAGCCAGGAAACCTCTGTGTAGGACTCTAAAGACTCGTCAATACGCCGGTAGCAGATGATGATCATATCAAGCACCCACAAGCCGCAAGCGGTCTGCTAAACGTAACGGCCACCCGGGTATTGAGCGATCAGAAGATCGACGAGCTAGCCCGCTCACACTCCTGCGAATCCGACCAGTAACACTTACCGTACAGTCCGGTCTGTTCGTCTGATACGCTGCATATCAAGTCTAGGGGTGGTAAACGTCAGACCCTAATAACCGATAAGTCGTGCCGATGTAAGGCTCATAACGGGTCGAGAAACTACTGGTAACACTTACCAGCAAATATCTGATCAGCCCTGGCCAGGGACTTCCCTGTTACGGCCAATCGAGCACAGCGCAACATCAACCCCCAATACCGGGAGAGACGAAACCCCTCCTATCGCTCATTGCCTCCATGTGACTCGGGACTGTACCCAAAGACCACCGTTTTGCACGCCCTCATGGACGTGGTAAAGTGGAGATCAAAGCACAGTGGGAATCACACAAGACTCTATGACGATCTCGGGTCTACAGACTAACCTGTACAAGTGTCACCTGAGAACTGCCATCTGACGTGAGGTATAATACCATCTGGGAGTTCTCGGCGAGTCCGTCCAGTGTACCCAGTCTCCACTGAGCACCCGTATACCATCTCTGATGTTAAACACCAATGGATATGGGATCATCCATCGCCTATCACATGGGTCGAGAAGCGTATACGCTAGTCTACACTGGTATATCGATGCCCCGTCTCGATACACCCACGACTAGGGACCTTGAAGGATGTACTTATGGACTACCTTGTCCCCACTAGTATGATCTGCATCATAGTCCAGGTAGTCAAGTACATATCCTAAGGGCTTTACCAACATGTAACTATAAGACAGTATAAAGAGACAAGTGTACATGTTAAGATAAAGAGCAACCAGATAGCTTACTATCATATCGAGCAAGAAAGTCATCTCTATATATGTCCAAGCATCCAATATAATATACATCATCTGTACAATACTGGCCTCTAGGGCATACATACAACTAACAATCTCCCACTTGCACTAGGGCCAGCTGCTATAGTATCGCATACCGAGCATCCCGAAGAGTCTCTCAAACTGTGTCTGGGGAATGGCCTTCGTGAGTGGATCCGCCGTGTTGTCCTTCGTGTCAACTCTCCTGACCTCGATCTCCCGGCAATCAACTATCTCCCGGATCAGGTGATACCGCCTCAGAATATGCCTGGATCGCTGATGGGACCTGGGTTCCTTGGCCAAAGCCACCGCTCCATTGTTATCGCAATACAATGGTATTGGATGCTCAATGGATGGAACCACTCCAAGTTCAGTAATGAACTTCTTGATCCAGACAGCTTCTTTGGCAGCATCGTTGGCAGCGATGTATTCAGCCTCCATCGTCGAGTCTGCCACGGTTTCCTGCTTGGAACTCTTCCAGCTAACCGCCCCTCCGTAAAGGGTAAAGACAAAACTCGACTGCGACTTAGAGTCGTCCTTATCACTCTGGAAGCTCGAATCGGTAAAGGACTCCACTTGGAGCTCTCCGTTACCATACACCAAGAACATATCTCTAGTCCTTCGCAAGTACTTGAGAATGCTCTTCACAGCTGTCCAGTGATTCTCTCCAGGATCAGCTTGATACCTGCTCACTATACTTAGTGAGTATGCCACATTGGGTCTGGTACATAGCATCGCATACATGATAGAGCCTACTGCCGAAGCATAGGGTATCCCTTGCATGCGAGCTCTCTCCAAATCAGTCTTGGGAGACATCTCTTTGGAGAGAGTGACTCCAGAGATCGTGGGCAAGTTCCCACGCTTGGACTCTACCATACTAAACCTCTTTAGTATGGTGTCAATGTACCTGGATTGGGACAATCCCAAAATCCGTTTGGATCTATCTCTATAGATCCTAATTCCCAATATGCAAGAGGCATCATCAAGATCTTTCATCGAGAATCTTTGTGATAAGAAGAGCTTGACCGATTGCAGCATAGGAATATCATTTCCTATCAAGAGTATGTCGTCCACGTACAATACGAGGAAGACAACCTTACTCCCTGCCACCTTCTTGTAAATACAAGGTTCATCTGGATTTTTGACGAAATCAAACTCTTTGATAACGACGTCAAAGCAGATGTTCCAACTCCGCGATGCTTGCTTTAATCCATAAATGGATTTAAGCAGATTGCACACCTTCCCGCTGCTCCCACTGTCTACGAAGCCCTCTGGCTGAGTCATGTACACGCACTCTTCTAAATCACCATTTAGAAAGGCGATCTTAACATCCATTTGCCAGATTTCGTAGTCATGAAAGGCAGCAATGGAAAGCATGATTCGGATGGATTTAAGCATAGCCACTGGAGAAAAGGTTTCGTCATAGTCCACACCTGGTCTTTGACGAAAACCCTTTGCTACAAGTCTAGCTTTGAAAGTCTCCACTTTCCCATCTACACCAAGTTTCTTCTTGAAGATCCACTTGCTCCCAATGGGTTTTACCCCTTCAGGAGCAACTTCCAAAGTCCATACTTTGTTGGTGTACATGGATTCCATCTCGGACCGCATAGCATCCAGCCATTTCACTGAGTCCCTACTCGTGATGGCCTGCTCGAAGCTAGTTGGGTCATCATCCTCCATGATGCAATCCTCGCTCCCACCATCCTTGAGAAAACCGTAGTATCTCTCAGGTTGGCGAGGAACCCTACTAGATCGGCGGAGTGGCTGAGGTTCATTGGGAGCTACTGAATCCTCTGGTTCCACTAAATCTTCTGTTGTGTTTTGTTCAGCTGGAACCTCTTCCAGTTCTACCTCAGAGCCACTAATCTCTTTTGCAAGAAATTCCTTTTCTAAAAAGGTGGCATGTTGAGCAACAAATACTCTTTGTTCCTCACTGTGGTAGAAGATATACCCTCGCGAATGTTTTGGATATCCAACAAACTTACACAAAACAGATCTTGCCTCGAGTTTGTCCGGTTTTTGTCTTTTGACATAGGCCGGGCAACCCCATATCTTTATAAAATTAAGATATGGTCTCTTCCCTTTCCATATCTCATATGGTGTGGTAGGCACAGATTTGGTGGGAACCCTGTTCAGTAGGTATGCTGCCGTTTCCAGTGCATATCCCCAGAAGGAAACAGGTAACTCAGCTACACTCATCATAGAGCGCACCATATCTAATAGGGTGCGGTTTCTCCGCTCCGATACACCGTTGTGCTGTGGTGTATATGGAGGAGTTAGCTGAGAGAGAATCCCATTCTCTTTTAGGAAGTCCAGGAATTCATTGCTCAAGTATTCACCTCCTCGATCTGATCGTAGGATTTTAATACTTTTTCCGGTCTGGTTCTCAACTTCTTGTTTATATTCTCTAAATTTCTCAAAAGCTTCTGATTTGTGTTTCATCAGGAACACATATCCGAATCTAGAGAGATCGTCAGTGAATGTAATGAAGTATGAAGAACCATCCCTGGCATGTGTAGACATGGGACCGCATACATCACTATGTATAAGTCCCAAGAGTTCGGTAACTCTTTCTCCGTGTCCCGTAAACGGAGTTTTGGTCATCTTGCCTTTGAGACATGACTGGCAAGTGTCATAAGATGAAAATTCAAACGGATTTAAATATCCATCTTTATGCAACTTAGCTAGTCGTGTCGCATTGATGTGGCCCAGTCTATAATGCCACAAGAAAGATTCGTTGAGTTCAGAACTCTTCCTCTTGTGTGTGTTTGTTATGCTCAGAACTGTTGATTGATTTAGAACATAAATGCCATTGCACAACGTGCCTGATCCAACCAACTTTTGGTTACGGAAAATGTTCATAACATTGTCCTGTAATGCAAAATTATATCCCTCTTTACTTAATAAAGAAACCGATATAATGTTGCATATCAGGTTCGGCATGTAATAGCATTCGTTCAGAACCAATGTATTACCAGTTGGTAATACAAGGTGATATTCCCCGACAGTCTTAGCTGCAACAATTGCACCATTTCCAACTCTAATGTTTTTATCACCTTCTCCAAGTTCTCTACCTTTCCTGAGCCCATGTAACTGATTACATATATGGGATCCTGACCCGGTATCCAATACCCAGGACGTAGAGCAAATAGAGAAACAGTTCTCAGTAACGAACACACCCGAAGAAAATGCATCAACATGTACTTTCTTCATTCGGGTGGCATGGGAATCCTGGTATTCCCCTATATCCTGTTCATTCCTATAACTCTTATAGGAAAGAACGGAACCAACGTTCCCCAGCACAGTATAACATGCGGGTTCGGTCAATACATCCATATTATTATCTTCATTAGGGCATGAAATGGTCGCTACCTGGAGAGAGAGAGAAGAAAACACTTTAGCGTATGCTCGTGCAAGATCAGATTGGTTATTATCTTATCTAATCAGGATGGCTCCCACTGCTTTTTATCAAATCTTCCTCCAAACCCTAAAAGGAAAGACTAGCCGGGATTAATTACACACTACAAGTTCGCCAATCTTTCAGCCAGGCCAGTGTCGGTACTTTGAGGGAGGTCCCCCGTGCTTTCGCACGAACCTAATTAATGTAAACCTCGTTTTCCCAGAGGCATAACCCCGTTGACACCTTTCTAGACACCTACTTGATCAGCTAATTGCAATGTGTAAAACTCTCCCAGGAGTAACTCTTACTCGCAGTGGGTATCAGGATCCAACTATCTCATAGAAGGTATGCAATCTCATTGCAAATTTCAACACTTGAAATTCCCGATAATATTTTGCCCCAAGCATCCTATGACCTTGACGGAGGTCAACAAACCACAGGGTGCAAGTCAAGTTCAACCCGTCATTTCTTGATTGAATCAAACCCACCCGCACGACCCTTGACGGAGGTCAACAAGGTCGTACGACTACCCTAATCCAATCTGCATCATATGCATAAGCAGACAAATACTAGTTAGCTACCGCACACTACGCCTTGACGGAGGTCAACAAACGTAGCACGAATACTAAGTAGGATTTATCTGAAATGACGGAGGGCTACGTCAGGTTTTTCTGAAAACCTATTGCGTAATGAACTTGATATCGTTGTAGAATCAAATGAAGTTTTGAAATGGAGTGATTTCGAGGCTTTTCTAGTTTTGCTAAAGGGGTCACTCCCGATGAAGGGATCGTCGGCCCTTTCCTCGTCGAATGAGGTGCGGGATATATCATATATATCGCTGTGCAAAGCAAAAACACAAAAGCAGTCAAAAGCAAACCGAGTGTGTAGCATCAGCCAGTTATTGCTAAAGGAGTCACTCCCGGTGAAGGGATCTCGGTCCTTTCCTCATCGAATAAGGTGCAGGGTATATCATATATACCGCTGTGCAAAGCAAGAACTGTAGCTACCTGTTTTATTTTAAAATTCGATTCCACAACATCTTAGGTTTCTTATCTTTCATTAATCACATTAATGAAGTCCCATCATTTAAATACCTAAACATCACAGATAGATATGACGTACACTTATGCCATCCGCATTCGCCTCGATGTCCCCTCGTGCACCGTTAGGTTAGGTAACTAACGACAGAGCAGGGCAGGGCTAGCACGGGTATAAAACATAAGTAACGTCTATATAATATATCATATATACTATATACTATATCCATCACAGAGTCACAACACAGATATCGCAGCAGAATAAACATATGAAATATTGGATATACTAGGACGTCCGTGTTTTCAATACGAGCCAGTATAAAACACGGATTCCACGGTCGTGATGAATAGCCAATCCCACACCCCTAGACCCCTACGAGAGCGGCAAGCAACCCTGCCAATTCTAGGGTTAGGAGACCCGGACTCGACTCCTCGAGTTGGTCTCCCACTGGACCCCAGAACCCGGTTACTTGTGCTCCCCTCATTGGGTCTATCCTAATGCGGAAAAGTAAATAATATACAAAAGGTGACAACTTCCGCTACCTGGAAGTGCCCCAAATAAAAGAATTTTACATACAAGTTTTTACATGAATGAAAATGAAAAACACTCATCTCACATATAAAACCCCGGCTATTCAAACACGACGATCCAATATAACATATCCAGCAACACATAATATCACATGTCATCAACGTAAGTAAGTATGCATACCCCAATTGTCGTTGACGTATAGCAACGAAACCGACGATATGAACATACTACACTTACGGTCACAGAAAAGAAAGTGTAAAACTACAACAGTTGGAATCCGCAACTTCTTTAGACATCGCATGCCTAACAGATATAAATCCCGCATTTTAGTCTCATTATCGAAAACTCTTTTCAATATCATATGGGACTAAATTGCTAGATTTATAACATTCATTCAGTTATCTCATAACTGTTTGTGAATTCCAATTATTGTATCACATTCCAGATAAACAGAAAATGTTAAACTTTCCGATCGAACAGTCGAATACCCAAGTTTTCCCGATACAGCTCAACACATGAAATAAGTCTAACAACATTCAGTTCGTGCCTCAGTACCGACGGTCCAGCCTTAGAAGGGTCAAGCCAACGCCTCACATGTGGCACGCCGTACTGTCCCAAACCCGAAGGTTCAAAGGGCAGTTCAAGACGGTCACATAATCGAGTTAAGGTTTGTTGTCTTCTAGAGGGTCCATCGCGTTACTTGCACTACTTAGAACGTCGTTAAACTACGGAAAAATCCAACACTTGGAAATTTCCCGACAGGGGAAAAATTGGGTATTTATATCCGGTCGAACTTTTTAACATATTCTAAAGTTATCCGGAAATCAACATAGACAAAATCTGATAACCCGAACGAATAATTGAATCCCCAAAGCAACCCCAAAATACTCTTCTGTAGAGTCACAATAAAAATACCCAGAAAATATAATATCTGAATTCATGAATTACTGTGAAAAAATAACCAGACAAGGGGACAGTACGGCCGCGGAACCGCCGCGCATGCATGGCTCATGCCGCGGTTCCGCGGTGGAAAAGTTGAATCAGGCCCTCGAATTTCACAGTATTTCATATAAGACCCTGCATGATTTTCTGCATATTTTTAATTGACAAAAATCCAAAATTTCAGAAATTTTCCAGAGAGCACCTTGGAATTATGGTTTCGGGTTCGTTCGGACTTCAAACTCCGTCTAGACTTCGCCTAAGGCTCTAGCTAGGCTCTGATACCACTTTAGGGTTCCTAGGCACTCTAGTGAGGTCTCACAAGGCATCGAACATGCCAATTTTAAAAAAAAATGGTGCCGAGAAACCCTAGACTACGGATCTTAGACTAGATGTTTAGGCGAAATGATAATCTAGTAAACAAATTAACTAAAAGTTAGGATGCTACAACCTTTGTAGATCCGGATACCCACTTCCTTAGCTCCACGAGGGCATCCTCTCGCTTTCCATCTTGAACCTTGGACTCTCGTGACGGCTTCATCGGAGAAACGTGCGGAATAGGTCGTCGGCTTCGTGTCAAAGACGATCTACGTCGAGGTTGCACAAGCTCAAGCTCCGACTTCACAAAGTTGTGAAACTTATGAAGAAAACACCCAAAACAACTTGGCAAGAGGTAGAGGGTGAAGAAATAGGAGGTGGGTTCACTTTAGATTTGGATTTCTCTCACTAGAACTCAAGTTGCCATTGATGGCATTAAGGTTCTTATCTTGAAGAAGAAGGAGAAGATGAAGTTAGAATATGATAAAAGTGTTATTCAAAATAGAAAAGAAAACAATATTTATCATATCCTAACCATGGTCAAGTGTAGAGAATGGACCATGGTTAGTGGGAGTGGTTAGGGTTAAGCATGAAGGCAAAATGGCATCATTAGTCAAAGCTTCATGAAGCTTCACCATTCTTCATGATAAAATGAAACCAATTTGTTTTCATAAATCCATTTAAATAAATAATAAATGGATAAAATAATAAGTGAATAAAATATAAACCCTAACCACTTGCATAACCATGGTTGCATTCTTTACACAAAGCCAAAACAACATGCATCATCAAACATGATACATTCAAGTGTACACAAAACATATCACATATACAATGTGCACATCAAGTGAGAAAAATCCGTTTAAAGTGAACCAATACTAGTTAATGCAAAGTAATATATCAAATATATAATCTTACATTAAATCATTAAATCAACACTTGATTCAATGATCCGGTCATGTCGCACATGACCGACTAGTATTCTATGTATCGGCTTATCGAATCTATGATTCGATAACTAGGTCATATCGAATATAACCAATCGAAACATTTATCGCGAGAATGAAATGCGGTATCACATACACGCATTATTCTCGCTTCCGCACATATCTCATATGCGCTCCTATTTCGTTTCGCTTGAGCCAGGAAACCTCTGTGTAGGACTCTAAAGACTCGTCAATACGCCGGTAGCAGATGATGATCATATCAAGCACCCACAAGCCGCAAGCGGTCTGCTAAACGTAACGGCCATCCGGGTATTGAGCGATCAGAAGATCGACGAGCTAGCCCGCTCACACTCCTGCGAATCCGACCAGTAACACTTACCGTACAGTCCGGTCTGTTCGTCTGATACGTCGCATATCAAGTCTAGGGGTGGTAAACGTCAAACCCCAATAACCGATAAGTCGTGCCGATGTAAGGCTCATAACGGGTCGAGAAACTACTGGTAACACTTACCAGCAAATCTCTGATCAGCCCTGGCCAGGGACTTCCCTGTTACGGCCAATCGAGCACAGCGCAACATCAACCCCCAATACCGGGAGAGACGAAACCCCTCCTATCGCTCATTGCCTCCATATGACTCGGGACTGTACCCAAAGACCACCGTTTTGCACGCCCTCATGGACGTGGTAAGGTGGAGATCAAAGCACAGTGGGAATCACACAAGACTCTATGACGATCTCGGGTCTACAGACTAACCTGTACAAGTGTCACCTGAGAACTGCCATCTGACGTGAGGTATAATACCATCTGGGAGTTCTCGGCGAGTCCGTCCAGTGTACCCAGTCTCCACTGAGCACCCGTATACCATCTCTGATGTCAAACACCAATGGATATGGGATCATCCATCGCCCATCACATGGGTCGAGAAGCGTATACGCTAGTCTACACTGGTATATCGATGCCCCGTCTCGATACACCCATGACTAGGGACCTTGAAGGATGTACTTATGGACTACCTTGTCCCCACTAGTATGATCTGCATCATAGTCCAGGTAGTCAAGTACATATCCTAAGGGCTTTACCAACATGTAACTATAAGACAGTATAAAGAGACAAGTGTACATGTTAAGATAAAGAGCAACCAGATAGCTTACTATCATATCGAGCAAGAAAGTCATCTCTATATATGTCCAAGCATCCAATATAATATACATCATCTGTACAATACTGGCCTCTAGGGCATACATACAACTAACATACATTAAATCATTAAATCATTAAATCAACACTTGATTCAATGATCCGGTCATGTCGCACATAACCGACTAGTATCCAATGTATCGACTTATCGAATCAATCTTTGATTCGATAACTAGGTTATATCGCATACAACCATTCGAAACATTCATCGCGAGAATGAAATACGGTATCACATACACGCATTATTCTCGCTTCCGCACATATCTCATATGTGCTCCTATTTCGTTTCGCTTGAGCCAGGAAACCTCTGTGTAGGACTCTAAAGACTCGTCAATACGCCGGCAGCAGATAATGATCATATCAAGCACCCACAAGCCGCAAGCGGTCTGCCAAACGTAACGGCCACCCGGGTATTGAGCGATCAGAAGATCGACGAGCAAGCCCGCTCACACTCCTGTGAATCCAACCAGTAACACTTACCGTGCAGTCCGGTCTGTTCGTCTGATATGTCGCATATCAAGTCTAGGGGTGGTAAACGTCAGACCCCAATAACCGATAAGTCGTGCCGATGTGAGGCTCATAACGGGTCGAGAAACTACTGGTAACACTTACCAGCAAAACTCTGATCAGCCCTGGCCAGGGACTTCCCTGTTACGGCCAATCGAGCACAGCGCAACATCAACCCCCAATACCGGGAGAGACGAAACCCTTCCTATCGCTCATTGCCTCCATGTGACTCGGGACTGTACCCAAAAACCACCGTTTTGCACGCCCTCATGGACGTGGTAAGGTGGAGATCAAAGCACAGTGGGAATCACACAAGACTCTATGACGATCTTGGGTCTACAGACTAACCTGCACAAGTGTCACCTGAGAACTGCCATCTGATGTGAGGTATAATACCATCTGGGAGTTCTCGGCATGTCCGTCCAGTGTACCCAGTCTCCACTGGGCACCCGTATACCATCTCTGATGTTAAACACCAATGGATATGGGATCATCCATCGCCCATCTCATGGGTCGAGAAGCATATACGCTAGTTTACACTGGTATATCGATGCCCCGTCTCGATACACCCACGACTAGGGACCTTGAAGGATGTACCTATGGACTACCATGTCCCTACTAGTATGATCTGCATCATAGTCCAGATAGTCAAGTACACATCCTAAGGGCTTTACCAACATGTAACTATAAGACAGTTTAAAGAGACAAGTGTACATGTTAAGATAAAGAGCAACCAGATAGCATACTATCATATCGAGCAAGAAAGTCATCTCTATATATGTCCAAGCATCCAATATAAAATACATCATCTATACAATACTGGCCTCTAGGGCATACATACAACTAACACAAACGCCAAGGTTGGTTCTTCGTACTTCATTATATTCACTGATCATCTCTCGAGATTCGGACATATGTTCCTGTTGAAACACAAGTTTGAAACTTTTGAGAAATTCAAAGAATATAAGCTTGAAGTTGAGAACCATACGGGTAGAAGTATTAAGTCCTTCAATGTGATCGGAGAAGAGAATACTTGTGCATGGAGTTCCTGGAGTTTCTAAAAAGAGAATGTGATTCTCTCTCAGCTAACTCCTTCGAATACACCACAGCATAATGGTGTATCGGGACGGAGGTATCGCGCCCTATGAGATGAGGTGCCCTCTATGATGAGTACTGCTGAGTTGCCTGTTTTCTTTTGGGAGTTATGCACTTGAGAAGCTGCATACCTATTGAATGGGGTTCCGTCCAAATCAGTGCCTACCACTTTATATGAGATATAGAACGGGAAGGGACCATGTCTTAAACATGTTAAGATACGGGTTGTCCGGCAAACGTTGAAAAGCAAAATCCGGACAAACTCGAGACAAGGTCGGTTCTGTGAGTTTGTTAGGATATCCCAAACATTTGCGAGGAAATATCTTCTACCACACTGAAGAGCAAAATGTGTTTTGTTTCTCAGCATGCCACCTTTTTAGAAAAAGAATTTCTTGTGAAGAAATTTGTGGTCATGAGGTAGAACTAGAAGGAGTTCCAGCTAGATAAGCTAACAGCTGATGATTTGGTGAAACCAAAGAATTCAACAGTCTCCAACGAAGCTCAGCCTCTCTGCGAATTTGGTAGGATTCCTCATCCACTTGAGAGATACTACGGTCTTCTCGGTGACAGTGGGAGCGAGGATTGCATCATGGTGGATGATGGCCCAACTGGATTCAGACAGGCCATCACGAGTGGCGACTCTATGAAAAGGCTAGATGCTATGCGATCAAAGATGGAATCCATGTACACCAACAAAATATGACTTTGCATGTTGCACCTGAAGGGGTAAAACCCATTGGGAGCAAATGGATCTTGAGAAGATTCTTAGTATAGATGGAAAAGTTGAGACTTTCAAAGCCATGCTGTAAAAACCGAGTCCAGTGTTACAAATTTCTGTTACCGTATGTACGGTGTGTGGTATTTATTTCATTTATACTGATTTGACTGTTACCAGTTATAGTTTACACCGACATGTCATATTCTGCATATAACAATTTAAGTCATCTAAAATTAAATTAAAAATACTTGTCATGGCCTGCTCGATACCCCTAACCCTGTGGTAGCGTCCTTGCATCGTGTTCTCGTCCCGTTCAGTGAAACGGACGTATTTGGACGTCTACGCGCGTGCGTCCGTTCTTGGGGGTATGCTTTTTAATTATAAAATCCTTCATTTTAAATTTTGGAACCTGCTAATAAATTTCATATTTCAAATTCAAATTTTTGGACTCGACCCGGGCGCAATTCTGAAATATTTTGTAGCCCGCCAAATTTGGTTATTTTTAATATTTTATTAAATGATTCAGCTGCATAGGAAATATTTTTTTAGTTGGTTGGAAAACCTTTCACCAGAATAAATCTTTCTAAAAGAAAATTTTATACCTAAACAAAAATCTTTCCCCACCAATCATTTTCTCTCCTTCGCGTGGTGGCCCCACGAGATCTTCTCCCTCTGTTTCTCTCTCCTTCTCTTTCTCTTCCTCTCTTTCTCTCTCAAGCCTCTCTCTCTCCTCTCGCTATTCCCTCTTTCTCCTCTCACGGTGGATTTAAGTCCCAACACCGCCCTCTTTCCTTACGGTCACCGCCCGCTTTCTTCTTCTCCTTCTTCTATATTTTTCGCCCGAGCGCCACGAACCCATTAGAGGAAAACCCTAACCCTATTTTTTCCCCGCTCCTCAACCCTCGTCGACGTCCTCCACATCCCCTCGTAACCCTCATCTCCATCTTCTCTTCTTCTTCCTCCTTTTTCTCTCCCGAGGCCATACACCCTGCACCTAAACCACTTGCACCGTCTCAACCCACCGCCGCCGACCACCTTTGCCATTGCCGTCTCTCCTTTCTCTTCCCTCTTCCTCTGCTCCTTTCCTCTGCTCTTTCCCGAGCACAAAACCCTGCAACGTAACCCCACCAAACGCAAAACCCTAGCCGAGCCATTCCCTGCAGCTTGGAATCTGTCGCCTTGCCGTGATCTTGCCGGCGATCCTTGCCGACGACTACCCACCTTGGCAAACACAGCCGTCTCCCAAACCCCGTAAGCAACCTTCCTCCTCTTCTTCTTCCTCTTCTTCTTCTTTCTCTTCTTTCCATCTTAAGTTTTTCTTCTCTGTTAAATATTTGAATCCTCTGTAGATCGCCGGAGCTCCGTCGACGACGCGCCGACGACGCAGCCATCCCTCTACAATCCATTGGGTAAGTTCCTTCCTCAATATCCTTCGATCTCTGTCGCTTTGCTTTGTTTCCAGTCCATGCATTTCCTGTAGTACCTTTAATGTTCACTGGGTTTACTGTTCTCTTTGGTGGCCGGAATCCGACCGTGCCGGCGACGTTTCCCGATGACTCAGCAAGAACCTCTGATCCGTGTGACTCCACTGTTCGTCGTTTGGGTTCTCTCCGTGTACCGTGCGCGCGTCACGATTTTTCCCCGCCGACGCGTAACGTTCCGTTTTCCGTTTCGCGACCCGTCGAGGCAAGTAAAACTTGCTACATGCTAATTAATATATTACATATACATTGATGGCACTCTAAATCCGTAGTTTAACTTTAGTACCATGATTTTCTTTTTTTTTCGTGTTCGATGTCGCGTTATATTATTTTAGTTTCCAGAATTGAAACCTACCGTTCACATTTACTTCATTAAACCAAATAACCACAATCATATGTTTTAATCACACTTTTAACTATTGACATAGCCTATGGTATTTTTCTATAGTTTTACTCCATCGGACACTCGTGTGCATTTAAACCTGTTTTAGCTGTGATTTCATCCATTGAACCTATTTATAGATCATTGCATCCCTGGAATTTCTTAATATTTGTTAACATGATTTAACGGCCATAATTGTCATACTGTATTCATATAATGTTGAAAACATCTCTGAAACACAAACTGATAATCGTACAGCTAAGTAGTTTAATCTGCGCATATTGCTTAACCTACTGCATGTGACCATTTATTGTGTTGTTGATACCCATGCTTGTTTATTTATAACCATGATTATGTTAGTTGATTATGAGCACCCACATGATATCTTTTACACCCTGACATGACTTGTTACACACATATTACTTGACCCGACATGGTACCGTACACGACCTGACCTGACCTGATGTACCATGACTTGACCTGTTACCTAATCTTGTGTCTAATGCCAACAAACCTGACATGTAGTCCTTACGGACCGTTCCTGTTGTCTATCCAGACAAACCTGCACCTACCTGCTCCTGTGTTGGCATTAGTTCGTGATTACTTAAATACCTGACTTGAAAACTTATAACTTGGGGGTATGGGGAAATCAATGATGAAACCTGACTTGTAACTCGACAGTTCGATACCTGTTCTGATCAGTCTTACGGGCTAGGCCAGCCCCGGAGTGATGATGCTGTCATCACTCATCTGTACATGCTACCTTTTACTGCCTAGCGGCACGTCTCGGATTCAGCCCGAGAATCTTGACCGTGGTCCCGGGCACGCACGGGATACTATTGAGTTACATCGATGATTCATCAAATTGATTTCAAAGACTTTAGAGTAGATAATCCAATAGACCAGTTTAGCTTACTCACTGCACACTACCCTTCACTGCCCTGATTTATATTACTGTTACACCTGCTTTTCATTCATGTCTATATTTGCATTGCCTGTTACCCTGTTTACATTTTATTACTTGATGACACGACGCGCTGACGTCTGGGTTTTGCATGGCCCAGATTCCGTACCTTTGCTGCAGTCCGAGCAGGAGTACTTCAGCCAGCAGGCTGAGCAGTGACGTTTCTGTATTAGTTAGTTCTTTTATTTTCTGCATTTTATTCCTGATGTGAGCCGCATTATGGGACATACATTCCAGTTATTTGTATTGGATCTTTTGCTTCCGCACTTTTATTATTCTTGGCTCATGTTATCTTGGCTTATGGACATGTATTAGATAGTTACATTTTGTTCTTGATATCTCTACAGCCGTAATGTGACTGTGGATGGATACTTCCTACCCACAGGTAGCATGGTTGGCTATGTCACGTGCCCAATTTAGCGTACTATGGGAAGCGGGGCGTGACATGGTTCTTTTGGTATCAGAGCCATAGGTTAGTCGGGTTGATTCTTTTGTAGTTGGGTATTGTACCCAATACACGAATCAGAATACCCGTGTTTAGGAAACATGTCCTGCCACCTTGCCGTTTTACCGTTCTTGAATCTAAGTTCTTCCTGATTATATCTTTTGCGGTGTGCAAACTTCCTTTGCATATCGACTCGAAACCTGATTCCTTATTATCTCTAGGACTTAGGCGACTTGGGTGGAGTTATGTAATTATAGCTATGATACCGCGGCATAATTACAATGCGGTACTCTATTTAAGTAACTTGGAGTTCTAGCCTTGATCTATATTTTGAATCTGTTATCATGCTAATCTTTGGGTGTTTTGGTTTCAGGAGTATGGCAGACAAGAATCTGAAGACGTACCAAAGGCGTGCTGACGAAGCCGCCATACTTGGAGTGATACGGGGAATGCTGGAGAATCAAAAGAGACAGACCGAGCTGATCCAGCAGCAAGCTGAATCGTTTCAGGAAGGTTTGCTGACCGTTCAGCAGTCCGTGAACAATGTTGGAGCAAAGCCAGTTGATCGTGTAGGGACCGTAGCAGATTTCAGGCGTTTGGGACCGTCTGTCTTTACTGGTTTGGAGGAGCCGTTACCAGCAGAGCAGTGGCTAGTTGACACGGAGAACTTACTTATTGCGGCACAGATTCCAGATGAGAAAAGAGTGGATATAGTGCGCATTCAGTTAGTGGACTACGCCCGTGAATGGTGGCTTGTGGAGGAAACCCGCTTGCCCAAGCCGATCAAGTGGGCGGATTTTTCGAAGAGTTTCCTAGAGAAGTTCTTCCCGCGAACTGCACGGGAGGAAATGGAAGAGAAGTTCATCAGTCTAAAGCAGAATGGTGCGGCCGTAGATGTACATGCAGCTGAGTGGACACGGCTCAGTAGATTCGCTGGACCTTTAGTTGCCAATGATGCAGGCAGGGCAAGGAGGTTCATGCGCAGCTTGGACGTGGACATCCAGAGGCAGATTGTCTCCCTGGGTTTGACCACTTTCTCACAAGTTCTTACGGCAGCCCGAGAACAGCAGAGCTTATCTGGGAAGACTGGGAGTTCGCTGCAGACAACAGTTACAGTAAGGAAGCCGGCATTTATACCAAACCGAGCTCATGGACGCAGAGGTATTCCAGTGGACCGTCGTGGTGTAACACCGATGAAGAAGCCTGTTGTCGTTGATCGAAGAAGGAGCGTGATTTGTGACTACTGCCATTTACCTGGCCACGTGCAAAAGGATTGTCGAAGGAGGCAGGGACTCTGTTTGGTTTGTGGATCAGCGGATCATACTGTTAATTCTTGTCTGTCGAAGCTTCGCACAAGGGATGATATTCAGAAGCCTCCGCAGAAACCGTTCCAGGGGCAGAAGCAGCTAACTCAAGGACCTAATCAGGCTCGAGCTTTTACCTTGACGGGCGAGGAAGCTAAGGCTTCGGGAGAAGTTGTTTCAGGTACTCTACTCGTTCATGGTTTTCCCGCATTTGCGTTATTTGATTCTGGTGCATCCCATTGTTTTAGGTCGTCCAAGTTTATAACTACACACTCGATTACTTGCACGACCCTGTCTAGTTTTTGGGACATACACACTGGGAATGGGAAAATCATATCTAGTAGGGAATGCAATGATTGTACAGTTGTTGTTTACGGACGGGAATTTTTTGCAGATTTCTTGGTGATTGATACGGGCAGCTACGAAGTTGTCTTGGGAATGGATTTTCTTGGCACTTTCCACGCTCATATTGAGTGTAGGGCAAAGAAAGTAATTTTCTATATTCCCGGACATCCCGAGTTTACCTTCACTGGAGGAAGCAGTTCTGTCGGGCCAGTCGAGTTTAGGGCTAGGCCGACAACTAATATTCTTGCATCAATGGAGGTTGATGAAAGTGAAAAGCCAGCTGTTGTTCGTGATTTTATGGACGTGTTTGAAGATATATCGGGATTACCGCCGAAGCGAGACGTGGAGTTCGCAATTGATCTTATTCCTGGTGCAGCGCCAGTATCTAAAGCGTATTATCCAATGGCACCAGTGGAGTTGGAAGAAGTCAAGAAACAGGTTGTTGAATTGCTTGAGAAGGGTTGGATTCGAAGCAGTAACTCGTCTTGGGGAGCTCCACTTCTTCTAGTTAAGAAGAAAAATGGCACGAGAAGGATGTGCATCGACTATCGAGAATTGAACCGGGTGACTATTAATAACAAGTACCCGATCCCTCGCATTGGCGAACTATTTGAGCAGCTTAGTGGCGCGAGGGTATTCTCGAAGCTGGATTTGCGATCCGGATATCATCAGGTCTGAGTGAAAGCAGAAGATATTTGCAAGACGGCGTTCCGAACTCGGTATGGACATTACGAGTACTTAATGATGCCATTCGGAGTAACGAATGCACCGGCGATATTCATGGACTTGATGAACCGAATCTTTTCACCATTCTTGGACCAGTTTATTGTGGTGTTCATTGACGATATTCTGGTTTACTCGAAGAGTTTTGAAGAGCATGCTGAGCATTTGAAGATCGCACTGCAGATGTTGAGACAAGAGAAGTTATATGCGAAGATGAGCAAGTGCGAGTTTTGGCTCGAAGAAGTAAAGTTTTTGGGGCATGTTGTGTCTGGCGATGGAATCGTCGTCGATCCAGAAAAGATTGCAGCAGTTCGAGATTGGCCGATTCTGAAGAATGTTGCAGAGATAAGAAGTTTTCTTGGACTCGCCGGGTATTACCGAAGATTTGTGGAGAATTTTGATCGTCTAGCGGAGCCGTTGACCAAGCTTACGCGCAAGGAGGTACCTTTTGTGTGGACGGATAGTTATGCGTTGGCTTTTGAGACGTTGAAGCAGAGATTGATAACCGCTCCTATTCTGACCGTGCCAGACAATTCCGGAGGATTGGTGATTCACAGCGACGCATCTGGGAAAGGATTGGGATGTGTTTTTATGCAGCATGGGAAGGTTGTAGCGTACGCATCAAGACAGTTGAAGACCCATGAGAAGAATTACCCAACTCATGACTTGGAGCTTGCGGCTGTGATTTTCGCTTTGAAGATTTGGAGACACTACCTTTTGGGCGAAAGGGTCGAGGTGTTCACTGATCATAAGAGCTTGAAGTATGTGTTCACGCAGAAGGAGCTTAATATGAGGTAACGTAGATGGTTGGAGCTGATGGCTGACTATGATCTTGATCTTAAGTACCATCCGGGGAAGGTTAATGTCGTGACGGATGCGCTCAGTCGGTTACCAACAATTCAGATGTTGACTACGCAGAAGGAACTCGTTGAAGACTTTCGAAGATTTGATTTGGAGGTTGTGCTACCGCATTCTTCGGGGCAGTTGATGCAGCTTCAAGTACATTCGTCGTTGATCGAGAATATTAAAGTAGCGCAATCGCAGGACCCTAGATTGCAAAGGTTTCGAGAACAGGTTGAAGCCGGACTACGAACAGATTTGGTGATCCACGAAGATGGTTCGTTGAGGTATGGTAGCCGTTTGTGTGTGCCAAAAAGGGATATTCATGAAGAACTTATGAAGGAGGCACACAGTTCGGCGTATTCCGTACATCCAGGAGGTACGAAGATGTACCGAGATATACGACAGCATTTCTGGTGGGAAGGCATGAAACGGGAGATTGCTCGCTTTGTGGCAAAGTGCTTGGTGTGTCAGCAAGTTAAGGCTGAACATCAAAGGGTTGCTAGTTTATTGCAACCACTTCCGATTCCTCAGTGGAAGTGGGAACATATAACCATGGATTTCGTGACAGCTCTACCGCGGAGTCCAAAAGGCAACAATGCAGTATGGATGATTGTTGATCGATTGACCAAGGCAGCTCATTTCATTCCTTTTCGGGTTGGTCAATCAACAGAAGCTTTAGCAGAGCGGTACGTGCAGGAGATTGTAAGATTGTATGGAGTACCGGTAAGCATTGTGTCCGATCGTGACACTCGGTTCTTATCACACTTTTGGCGGAGCTTACAGGAAAGTTTGGGGACTCGATTGAAGTTTAGCACAGCTTATCATCCTCAAACTGATGGCCAGTCGGAGAGGACGATCCAAACTCTTGAAGATATGTTGAGAGCGTGCATGTTGGACTTCAAGGGTTCATGGGAGGATCATCTGCATTTGGTGGAGTTTTCTTACAACAACAGTTTCCAAGCAACTATTCAGATGGCTCCATTCGAAGCTTTGTATGGTCGCAAATGCCGTTCACCTGTTTGTTGAGACGATATCGGTGAACGAAGATTGTTGAGACCAGATTTGGTTATGCAGACAGTTGAGAAAGTTAACACTATCAGGAATCATATGAAAGCAGCACAAGACAGACAGAAGAGTTGGGCAGATACGTCGAGAAGACCTCTAGAGTTCGCTGTAGGTGATTTGGTATTCTTGAAGATATCACCGACTAGAGGGGTGATTCGTTTTGGAAGTCGAGAAAAGCTCAGTCCTCGATTTGTTGGACCCTTTGAGATCTTGGAGCGTGTTGGCGAGGTAGCGTATCGATTGGCGTTACCGCAATCCTTGGCGAATGTTCATGATGTGTTTCACGTATCTCAACTCCGTAAGTATGTTCGAGATGAAACGCATGTATTGGATCATTCGGAGCTGACTGTACGAGAAGATTTGACTTTTGAGGAGCGACCGGTTGAAATTGTGGATCGAAGGGAAAAGGTTCTTAAGAACAAGGTTATCCCTCTTTTATTTGTTTCTTGGGGTAATCGCTCACATGGAGAGTCCACTTGGGAACGGGAAGATGAAATCCGGCAGAAGTTTCCTCATCTTTTCTTGTAGTTGGTTGTCGTCTATCTTTTGTATTCTTGGAATTTCGAGGACGAAATTCTTTTTGTAGTTGGGTATAATGTAACAACCGAGTCCAGTGTTACAAATTTCTGTTACCGTATGTACGGTGTGTGGTATTTATTTCATTTATACTGATTTGACTGTTACCAGTTATAGTTTACACCGACATGTCATATTCTGCATATAACAATTTAAGTCATCTAAAATTAAATTAAAAATACTTGTCATGGCCTGCTCGATACCCCTAACCCTGTGGTAGCGTCCTTGCATCGTGTTCTCGTCCCGTTCAGTGAAACGGACGTGTTTGGACGTCTACGTGCACGCGTGTGCGTCCGTTCTTGGGGGTATGCTTTTTAATTATAAAATCCTTCATTTTAATATTTGGAACCTGCTAATAAATTTCATATTTCAAATTCAAATTTTTGGACTCGACCCGGGCGCAATTCTGAAATATTTTGTAGCCCGCCAAATTTAGTTATTTTTAATATTTTATTAAATGATTCAGCTGCATAGGAAATATTTTTTTAGTTGGTTGGATAACCTTTCACCAGAATAAATCTTTCTAAAAGAAAATTTTACACCTAAACAAAAATCTTTCCCCACCAATCATTTTCTCTCCTTCGCGTGGTGGCCCCACGAGATCTTCTCCCTCTGTTTCTCTCTCCTTCTCTTTCTCTTCCTCTCTCTCTCAAGCCTCTCTCTCTCCTCTCGCTATTCCCTCTCTCTCCTCTCGCGGTGGATTTAGGTCCCAACACCGCCCTCTTTCCTTACGGTCACCGCCCGTTTTCTTCTTCTCCTTCTTCTATATTTTTCGCCCGAGCGCCACGAACTCATCAGAGGAAAACCTTAACCCTATTTTGTCCCCGCTCCTCAACCCTCGTCGACGTCCTCCACGTCCCCTCGCAACCCTCATCTCCATCTTCTCTTCTTCTTCCTCCTTTTTCTCTCCCGGGGCCGTGCACCCTGCACCTAAACCACTTGCACCGTCTCAACCCACCGCCGCCGACCACCTTCGCCATTGCCGTCTCTCCTTTCTCTTCCCTCTTCCTCTGCTCCTTTCCTCTGCTCTTTCCCGAGCACAAAACACTGCAACGTAACCCCACCAAACGCAAAACCCTAGCCGAGCCATTCCCTGCAGCTTAGAATCTGTCGCCTTGCTGTGATCTTGCCGGCGATCCTTGCCGACGACTACCCACCTTGGCAAACACAGCCGTCTCCCAAACCCCGTAAGCAACCTTCCTCTTCTTCTTCTTCTTTCTCTTCTTTCCATCTTAAGTTTTTCTTCTCTGTTAAATATTTGAATCCTCTGTAGATCGCCGGAGCTCCGTCGACGACGCGCCGACGACGCAGCCATCCCTCTACAATCCAGTGGGTAAGTTCCTTCCTCAATATCCTTCGATCTCTGTCGCTTTGCTTTGTTTCCAGTCCATGCATTTCCTGTAGTACCTTTAATGTTCACTGGGTTTACTGTTCTCTTTGGTGGCCGGAATCCGACCGTGCCGGCGACGTTTCCCGACGACTCAGCAAGAACCTCTGATCCGTGTGATTCCACTGTTCGTCGTTTGGGTTCTCTCCGTGTACCGTGCGCGCGTCGCGATTTTTCCCCGCCGACGCGTAACGTTCCGTTTTCCGTTTCGCGACCCGTCGAGGCAAGTAAAACTTGCTACATGCTAATTAATATATTACATATATATTGATGACACTCTAAATCCGTAGTTTAACTTTAGTACCATGATTTTCTTTTTTTTCGTGTTCGATGTCGCGTTATATCATTTTAGTTTCCAGAATTGAAACCTACCGTTCGCATTTACTTCATTAAACCAAATAACCACAATCATATGTTTTAATCACACTTTTAACTATTGACATAGCCTATGGTATTTTTCTATAGTTTTACTCCATCGGACACTCGTGTGCATTTAAACCTGTTTTAGCTGTGATTTCATCCATTGAACTTATTTATAGATCATTGCATCCCTGGAATTTCTTAATATTTGTTAACATGATTTAACGGCCATAATTGTCATACTGTATTCATATAATGTTGAAAACATCTCTGAAACACAAACTAATAATCGTACAGCTAAGTAGTTTAATCTGCGCATATTGCTTAACCTACTGCATGTGCCCATTTATTGTGTTGTTGATACCCATGCTTGTTTATTTATAACCATGATTATGTTAGTTGATTATGAGCACCCACATGATATCTTTTACACCCTGACATGACTTGTTACATACATATTACTTGACCCGACATGGTACCGTACATGACTTGACCTGACCTGATGTACCATGGCTTGACCTGTTACCTAATCTTGTGTCTAATACCAACAAACCTGACATGTAGTCCTTACGGACCGTTCCTGTTGTCTATCCAGACAAACCTGCACCTACCTGCTCCTGTGTTGGCATTAGTTCGTGATTACTTAAATACCTGACTTGAAAACTTATAAATTGGGGGTATGGAGAAATCAATGATGAAACCTGACTTGTAACTCGACAGTTCGATACCTGTTCTGATCAGTCTTACGGGCTAGGCCAGCCCCGGAGTGATGATGCTGACATCACTCATCTGTACATGCTACCTTTTACTGCCTAGCGGCACGTCTCGGATTTAGCCCGAGAATCTTGACCGTGGTCCCAGGCACGCACGGGATACTATTGAGTTACATCGATATTTCATCAAATTGATTTCAAAGACTTTAGAGTAGATAATCAAATAGACCAGTTTAGCTTACTCACTGCACACTACCCTTCACTGCTCTGATTTATATTACTGTTACACTTGCTTTTCATTCATGTCTATATTTGCATTGCCTGTTATCCTGTTTACATTTTATTACTTGATGACACGACGCGCTGACGTCTGGGTTTTGCATGGTCCAGATTCCGTACCTTTGCTGCAGTCCGAGCAGGAGTACTTCAGCCAGCAGGCTGAGCAGTGAGGTTTCTGTATTAGTTAGTTCTTTTATTTTCTGCATTTTATTCCTGACGTGAGCCCGCATTATGGGACATACATTCCAGTTATTTGTATTGGATCTTTTGCTTCCGCACTTTTATTATTCTTGACTCATGTTATCTTGGCTTATGGACATATATTAGATAGTTATATTTTGTTCTTGATATCTCTACAGCCGTAATGTGACTGTGGATGGATACTTCCTACCCACAGGTAGCATGGTTGGCTATGTCACGTTCCCAATTTAGCGTACTCTGGGAAGCGGGGCGTGACACATGCTTAAGTCCATCAGGATCAATGCGCGCATCGTGGAGATGGAATAACTGTTTTAATGCAGCAGTCAAAAAGTTTGACTTCATAAAAAAGATAGATGAACCTTGTATATACAAGAAGGCAGTAGAGAGTGAGGTTGTCTTACACGTATTGTACGTAGATAACATACTCTTGATAGGAAATGGTTTCCTATGCTACACTCAGCCAAGCTCCTCTTATCACGGGGATTCTCAATGAAAGATCTGAATGATACCTACTACATTTTGAGGATTATGATCTATGGTGATAGATCTAAGTGGATATTAGGAGTGTCCCAAATCCAGGTACATTAACACCATACTAAAGGGGTTTAGGATGGAGAATTCTAAGCGTGGTGATTCGTCCACATACTCATGAACCACTCTCTCCAAAAAGATGTCTCCCGAGACTGATTTGGAGAGAGCTCGCGTGAAAGGGATATCCTATGCTTCGGTAGTAGGCTCTATCATGTGTGCGATGTTATGTATCAGACCAGATGTAGATGACTCACTAGATGTAGTGATCAGGAATCAATCGGATCTTGGGAGAATCACTGGACAGCTGTGGATGGCATTCTTAAGTACTTGAGAAACACTAAATGAATGTTCTTAGTTCGAGCTTCCAGAGTGATAAGGTCGACTGAAAGTCAGTCACAGGCATTGTCTTTACCCTCAGTGGAGGGACGATATGTTGGAAGAGTTCCAAGCTAGATACCATGACATATTAGACGATAAAGGCTGAATACATTGCTACCAACGATACTACCAAAGTGGCTGTCTGGACATTTATTGTTCATGAGATGAACAAAGTTCCTACCATTGAGCGTCCAATAACTGTTATTATGACAACAATAGAGTTGTGGCTTTGGCCTAGGAACGCAGGTCCCATCAGTGTTCTAGATATATTCTGATGCTAGTATCACCTGATCAGGGAGATGGTTGATCTCCAACGGATCGAGGTTAGGAGAGTTGACACGAAGGTTAACACGGTGGTTCCACTCACCAAGGCCTGCTTCTCCAAATTAGTTTGAGAGATTTTGGGATGGTTGAGTATGGGATACTACAACCACTGCTATATCGTTGAGTATGAGATACTGCAACAAATGGCTTTAGTGCAAGTGAGAGATTGTTAGTTATATGTATGCCCTAGAGGCCATTACTGTACATATGATGTATATTGTAGTGGATGCTTGGACATATATAGGGAGGATTTTCTTGCTCGACATGATAGTATGCTATCTGGTTGCACTTTATGTTAACATGTTGACTTGTATAAGTGATGATGTCTTGCTCTCACATGTTGATAAAGCCCTTAGGATGTGTACTTGACTATCAGGACTATGATGGAGATCATACTAGTGGCACTAAGGGTAGTCCACAAGTACACCCTATAATTGTTTCTAGTCGAGAGTGTATCGAGACAGGGCATTAATATTCCAGAGTAGATTAGCGTATACGCATCTTTACCCATATGATGGGCGATGGATGATCCCACATCCATTGGTGTTTGACATCAAAGATGGTATGCGGGTGCTCAGTGGAGACTGGGTACACTGAACGTACTCGCCGAGAACTTCTAGATGGTATTATACCTATCATCAGATAGCAGTTTTCTGGTGACACTGGTACAGGTTAGTCTGTCGACCCGAGATCGTCATAGAGTCTTGTGTGATTCCCACTGTGCTTTGATTTCCACCATACCACGGTCAAGAGATCGTGCAAAAAAGGTGGTTTTTTGGTACAGTCCCGAGTCACATGGAGGCAATGAGCGATAGGAGGGGATTCGTCTCTCCCGGTATTTGGAGTTGATGTTGTGCTATGCTCGATTGGCCATAACATGAAATCCCTGGTCAGGGTTACTGAGATTTACTGGTAAGTGTTATCTGTAGTTTCTCGAACAGTTATAGACTTTACATCGGTTTGACTTATCAGGCTATTGGGGTCTAACGTTATACCACCCGCAGGCTATGATATGCGACATATCTGACGAAGAGACCAGACTGTACGGTAGTGTTACTGATTGGATTCGCAGGAGTATGAGCATGCTTGCTTGTTGATCTTCTGATCGCTCAATACCCGGGTGGCCGTTACGTTTAGCAGACCGCTTGCAGCTTGTGGGTGTTTGATATAATTATCAGCTACCGCCGGCGTATTGACGAGTCTTTAGAGTCCTACACAGAGGTTTCCTGGTTCATACGAAACGAAATAGGAGCACATATGTGATATGTGCGGGACCGAGATTAATGCGCATATGTGATACTGCATTTCATTCTCGCGATTTTGTGACATCGGTCGGTTATATGTGATATGGCCGGGTTATCAGATCAAGTGTTGATTCGATAAGTTGTTACATATGATATTAGTCGGTTGTATGTGATATAGCCGGATAATTAAATCAAGTGTTGATCTGATAATTTAATGTATAATTATATATGTGATATATTAATTTATATTAACTAATATTTGCTCACTTTAACATTTCTTTTTCTCATTTTGTGCTTTAGTATATATGTGATATATTAATGTACATTTTATTGTGTCATGCTTGATGATATATGAAGCATGGGTGTATGAGACTTACACTATAGTTAGGATAATTCTAGGGTTTTTATTTATCAAGGTAATTCAAAAATGGTGAATATTTGGCATGGCTACATGCTTGTAGAAGCTTGTGGATAACCATTGACCAAGTCCACTCTTTTTGTTTTCCTTGAGATATTTATAAACCTAACCATTATCCTCAACCCTAGTTAAGTCTCTACATGGGTTAGTGTATGACACTAACTCACCCATGGTTTATATTCTCACCTCATGAGTTCATTCTTCATCTCATCACTTCATCTTCTTCTTCATGAGAGAAAAATCTTGCTAGATTTTTCTAAGGTGATGAAATATTGTGAGAAAAAGAAATCTAAAGAGAGCCCACTTCCTACTTCATCATCCTCTACTATTAGCCATTTAGTTTAGGGTGTTTGCTTCACTAAACCCTATGTCCCTCCAATAGGCTCTTGATAGCCTCAAAAAGTACCGTTTGCTCATTGATAGGCGCTGCAACGATAGGTGGTGGTGGTAGTATAGGCGGTGGAGTGTTGTCGTTGACGTTGGTGCTGCTATTGTTCGGAGAGTCCATCACCTTGATGTAAACGACATGTTAGGATAGATTCAAGAAATTTGGAATGCAAGAAATGCAAATATTTGTGAATTCATTAATTCTTGCGGTATATTGTTTAAAACTTCACGCAGAACCGACCTGCATGGGCCACCAATAAAACCTGTCATGTCCCGCTTCCCAGTAAACGGAAACGGTAACATGGTAAGCCCGCGATATATTTATCCAGAGAAGGTCATTCTCTAAATAAATATACTAAGCATATTATAACAATAATACACAATGCAAGAATAAATGGAGAATGTATAATTTTTCAACAAATATCTTTATTTACATTCAAACTTAAAATATTTACACATACAAGAGTTCAACTGAATAGTAAATACAATAACATAAATGCCTAAACATGCGACATACATAAACTGAAAAGAAAAGGATAACTAGTCCAAGTCAGAGCTACGATTTGGTCGTACTCCTCTTATGTTGCGTCTACCTCCCCCGTTTCCACAGTATCTGATGAACATTCCAAGAAAATAAATGTGGGTGGAATGCCTATCAGCGAACTAGTGCTCGGTAAGTCCCAAATGTAGGATAAAAGTGGAAAGTGACAAGTATAGAATAATCATGAAGTAATATATATGTCGAGTAAAAGTATAGGTAAATGAACATGGGTATATGTACTATAAGTTTCTATATGGTCACTATATTAACGTTAAGTTCCAAGTGTGAATGTCAACGTAATCACAGAAGTATTCATGAGATCAAGAGTGGGGCCACAAAAGCAAAGAAACACGGGCCCATTTCATGTGTTAGTATCGAGACTCCAAGTTGTGGAGTAGTCGACCCGACTGATATTGACCTATCAAAGATGGTAAAAAATATTTAAAAGAAATGATTTTTAAGGTTAATTTCACTTTGTTGATATGATTTTTAAAAGTCAATTTGAGTTGAAATGAATGAAAGAAATAGGGATTTACGGTTTTAGAGCGTTGAGAAAAGAGTAAAGGAGTAAAAGGAAGTCTTAGTGGCGTCGCGATATCCTTGATAATGGCTCCGGTCTTCAATGGAATGAATTTGGATCGTTAGATCCACTTGACTAGCCTTAACCCTTCTTGAACTTAGAGAATTTTTGAGAACATTTCAGAATAGACGAAAGCTAGAGAATGGTGTGGTATTTATAGGAATGAATATTGCTATATGGTGAATTAAAAAGAATTAAAAATATGAGTAAAGAGAGTGTAAATGGATAGATGTAGGGGAGGATTGCTATCTATTTAATTGCAGAGAAAACAAACAAGAAAATAGAATAGAGGGGAGCTAAAAGGGTGTACGGAAAGAACGGAGGCGTTTTGGGCTATATCAACCGCCGGTGGCGGCTCAAAGGTGAAAACGGGCGGTTGGATGGGGGCCACACGTCTCGATTTTTGTGCCATGTGTATTAATCGGTCTTAACTCCTAATTTATCCTGTTTGATTTTTCTGAAAATTTTCGATTCTCCGTACATTGCACGTGCAACTCTTGGGCTTCCGAAAAGTTAAAAAGAAAATTATTAAAAATAATTGGGACTGATTGGATTCGAACACACAGGCTATATCACAGCAATAAAAAGGCTTAACTAGTGAGCTACAAATTGTTTCTTATTTTTATTGAACTCTCAATGAGGCCGACATACCCTTATTATACATTTGAACAAGTTAAATTTGTACAGAAATTTCAGAGTCGTTACAAGCACTACATGAGCTTGAGAACTCTGTAGTCAAGCGTGCTCGAGCCAGGGAAATTTTGGGATGGGTGACCTTCTGAGAAGTGGCCTCTGGTCGGGCCCGGTTTGCTCCGAAGGACAAACCCATGCGGTTTCGGCCACAGCGGACAATACCGTCTATGTTGCGGGTGTGTCGTGACAAAATGGTATCATAGCTGGTCCCCGAAAGAGAGCAGATCTGTACTATAAATGGAATGATACCATCAATCAATGCAGAAACGCTTTTTAAGTGAACCGGCAATACAAGAGCTTGAGAACTCCGTAGTTAACCGTGCTCGAGCCAGGGAAATTCTGGGATAGGTGACCTCCTGGGAAGTTGCCCTGGTCGGGTCCAGTTTGCTCCGAAGGACAAAACTGTGCAGTTTCGGCCAAGAGCGGACAATACTGGCTGTGTTGGGGATGGGTCGTGACAAAGAAAATGATAATGGAAGATGATATAATAGTTGCGGTGGTGATGGGTCATGACAAAATGGTATCAGAGCTGGTCCCCGAAAGAGGGCAGATCTGTACTATAAATGGAATGATTCCACTCTTCAATGCATAAATGCCTTTTAAGTGAACCGGCAATACAAGAGCTTGAGAACTCCGTAGTTAACCGTGCTCGAGCCAGGGAAATTTTGGGATATGTGACCTCCTGGGAAGTTGCTCTGGTCGGGTCCGGTTTACTTCGAAAGACAAAACCGTGCGGTTTCGGCCAAGAGCGGAGAATACCGGCTGTGTTGGGGATGAGTCGTGATAAAGAAAATGATAATGGAAGATGATATAATGGTTGCAGTGGTGATGGGATCCGGCGGCGGCGGCGGAGGGAGGAGGGTTGCGGAGGTGGGAGGAGGTCGCGGAGGTGCCCTGATTTGATCAAATTCACACCCAATTTCAATTAATTTACATTTTTTAGTGGCCGCTCAAATCGTCAAAGACGAAACCTTTGATTTGGGAGATGATTCCGATGACGATCGCAGAGGTACATCAATTCTTGCAATTTCATCAATTTTTCTTTGAATTTTTATAGTTTTTGGTGGTTTGATTGTTAAATTCGGGATCTTGATGTGTGAAGGAGAGAGAGAAATGAAGAAGAACAATTTTACGAAGCTTGATCATAGCAATAGATAATGGTGGTGGTGGTGAGGATGAAGAAGAAAAATTAGATTATGATGATGATGATGGGACGATGACGATAGCAGAGGTACATCAATTCTTGCAATTTCATCAATTTTTCTCCGCATTTTTTCCTAAATTTTTGTAGTTTTTGATGGTTTGATTGTTAAATTTGAGATCTTGATGTGTCAAGGAGAGAAAGAAACGAAGAAGAACGATTTTATGAAGCTTGATCATAGTAATAGATGATGATGGTGTGGGAGGAGGTCACGGAGGTGCCCTAATTTGATTAAATTCACATCCAATTTAATTAATTTACCTTTTTTTGTGGCCGCTCAAATTGTTGAAGATGAAGCTTTTGATTTGGGAGATGATTCCGATGACGATCGCAGAGGAACATCTATTTTTGCAATTTCATCAATTTTTCTCTGAATTTTTGTAGTTTTTGGTGGTTTGATTGTTAAATTTGGGATCCTGATGTGTGAAGGAGAGAGAGAAACGAAGAAGAATGATTTTACGAAGCTTGATCATAGCAATAGATGACGATATGGATGGTGAGGATGAAGAAGAAAATTTAGATTATGATGATGATGGGACCCGATGGTGGTGATGGTGGTGGTTGCGGCGGCGAAAGGAAGAGGCGGGTCGCGGAGGTGGAAGGAGGAGGATGAGGTGGGGAATGAGATGATGATAATGATAATCAGAGGTGATGATGATGAAGGTGATGAAGATGATGAAGAAAAAGAAGATGATGATATGATGATGATGATGGAAGTCGGTGGTAATGGTTGCGGCCGCGGAGTGAGGAGAAGGAGGATGAGATGGATGACAACGATGGGAGGTGATGATGATGACAGAAGATGATGCCTGAGTTTTTTTTATTTCTTTTTCTTTTTTCTTTCTTTTTAGAAATTGAAGGTAAATCGAAAGATATAACGGTCCATTCATATACCATTTTTAACGGGGTGTGGTAATTATTTCAAAAAAAGTTCGTGACAACAATCTCTAATTATTAAAGCCTATAGTATCAAATGCATAAACCGTGATAGTTCATGGGTATATTTTTGCAAATTAGCCTTTTTAAAAAGCATCTACCATAAAAAAGGAAATCACAAGGAGAATACGATATATTGAAACTACCCTGAATTTTCAATGTTTTCCAATAAACTACCATTAACTTGCTTAACTATACATGACTCTCCAGAATTCAAAAGTTTGCTTAACTATACATGACTCTCCAGAATACGATATATATATATATGCTTTAAATATTAATTATTTTATAATTGTCAACCATCTAGGAACAAAGTTGCTTTCCTTCTATAGTTCCTATCATGTGAAAGTCTTGCGCAGAAATGATAAGATTTAATTCTTTTATCAATGACTCCAAATCCTTGACTATTTAGTGGGCTTTTAATTTTCCCCCAGATTGCTAATATTGGATGTTTTGGTAGTTAGTGTCATTTAATTATGATTATTGTGGGGCTTTCCCCTCTAGATTGCTAATAATGGATGTTTAGTTTGGTGTCCTTTTATAATAATTATTATTATATCTATTCTCCTTCAATCATTTTGGTAGTTAGGGTCTTTGTGTTTGAGCCAAGACATTTTCTCATAGGTTTATCAATTTCCCTAATCTAGTCTAATATGTCGCGTTTCATGTGGTACTATGGTACTTAATTGTTTTGATTTCGTCGTAACATAGAAATGAACATAATTTCTTATAGCAAATATATCATATTTTTTCATTGACTTTTTCTTCTGTTAATTAAAACTGCAGATTGTTATTGACTTTTTCTTCTGATAATTAAAACTGCAGATTGTTGACAGGAATTACGTGTAATGTAAGATAATGATATCTTATATTGTCACATATAATTTAACACTAAGAAATTAAGTATTGGCATCTGAATGAAAACCGTAAAATAGAGTTGTTTATAAACATGTACTAAATAACAAGAAATTTCAGTTGTCATAATTGTACATAATAATTGCCAATTTGAATGCTTAAAATCGATGCAATTTATGATGCTCTTAATTAAAACGAAGCATTTACTTGGTAGGTAATGGTGAAAACTAGTGCTTTATTTCCACATTTTGTCAATTATCTTCATATAGATTGTTTGGTTGGATAGAATTGGAGCTGAAAAAAACTAATTTATTAGCTTGCTTTGCATTTTCATCATTAGATAAGCCGTGTGAAAATTGTAAATTGACTTAGAATACTAATCTCATTGCATGCTTGTAGAAAAGTATGCATTTTTTGCTTGTTTTGTTTTTCAACCAAACATAAACCGTGGTTTGCATATGATATTCTTTGACCAAAAATCGTAAATCAAACAATAGCCATGGAAATAAAATTTATTACACAAATGATGCAGGCTGCATTTTCCGAAAATTTTTAGAGCTCTTTCAGGATAACAGAGTTGCTATTGTTTTCCAACTCCTTTTTTGTTATTATTATAAAACACCATTAAACTTTGGCATTTCTTTAAACAAAAATAACTTTCAATTTTCAGAAATTCAATTGCCATGTTGATTTGGGGTTTTTGTTTTTCATTTATTATTTATATGGGGTTTGGGGGATTTTTTTTTGGGCCGGGGGGTTGGGTTGGGTTGGGTTTTGCCTATGCATTTTTTGGAAAAAATCAACGGTGCTTAAAGCAAATTTTCTAACTTAAGGATGTTTTGTACAAAATGGCTAAGAAGACGCTGATATTTTTGCAACTAACTCTTATCATTATTCTGCTCATATAATGCAAACCCTTTTTTAATTATGGTACCTCTTGAGAACAATTCTAGATGCAACATTAGGAACTGAATTTAAATTAAGTCCAGCCATATGTTTTCCTGGAAATAAATCATGTAGAATATTATGAATTGTTTTCTTTCTTTCTTTATCTCTACAATTATTATGACACAAAAGCAAGTTATTATTAGAGATTAAAGAGAAGGGACAGCTAGATTAAATTTTAAGCTAAAAATAGTTGGAATTATATAAGAGACAACTTTAATTCAAATTTCAAATAAACAAAACCAAATTGATTTGATGGTTTTCTAGATTTCTCTAGGAGGGGGTTAGTTCCTGATAATTTTACAATCCAGAATTTATAAATGAAATGACTGTCATTTTGATAAAATTCTTTCCTATTCAAAATGCTAGTTATTTGATTTCAAAATCTACATATAATTTAGAACAACACATTTAATAGTAGATGTTAGCCAGCACTAAACCGACAGAGGTTCGACGAACTGATCGATGGCAAAGGATGACCGACGGCGGCGAATGTGATCGTCAGTCGGCGACGAGAATGGTCGGTCGGCGGTCAAAGACGGCGGCGGTCGGCGGTCAAAGACGGCGGCGGTCGTGATGGCGTCGGCGAACAGGAACAACGATCGGAGACGGCGAACGGGGACGGCGATCAGAGGTGGAGACGGGCGGCGGAGAACAGGGACAGCGATCGGAGGCGGTGGCGACGAACAGGGACGGCGATCGGATGAGGCATCGAACGGGAACGGCGATCGGATGCGGCATCGAACAGGGAAGGCGATCGACAGCGGCGTTGTTGGTGGCGATCGGAGGCGGCAGCGAACGGGGAGGGTGATCGGAGGCAGCGCGACGACGATCGGCGGCGGCGGCGAGATGGAGGCGACGGACAGGGACGTTGTCACGCCCCGCTTCCCAATGGACAGTAACGATCATGTGACAAGCCAACAATATATTTATGCTAAGGAGGTCATTTATTGAAATAAATATGCTAAGCGTAAATATGAAATTATACACAGAGCAAGAATGACAAAAATATGAAATTTTCAACAAACTACTTTATTTACATTCATTCCACAAACTTTAATTACATAGATAGATGTTCTGAAAGAGAAAAATACAAATAACAAGAAATGCCTAAATAAAGGGCATACTGGTACTGAAAGAACTGAGCAGGAATCTAAAGGTCGGTGTGGGCTGTGATCTGGTCGTAGTTCTCAGCAGTCTCTAAATTATCTGACGAACATTCTAAAGAAATAAAGGTGGGTGGAATGTCCGTCAGCGAACTTGTGCCAAGTAAGTCTCAAAAAAAATGTTTAACATATATAAAAATAATGTAAAACGGCATATATAATATAACAGGTATGATATGTATGTAAGTAAGCATGAGTATGTATCTTAACAGGTCTCTATAAGGAATTCTAACTTAACATCAGTCCAAATGTGAATGTCAACCAATCTCAAGAGTATTGTCGAACTCAAGGGTAGAGTCCTAGGAGTAAGGAATCACGGGCCCGAATTAAGTTTTAGTAACGGGACTTCAACCTATGTTAAAGTATTCCAAACCCAAGGATATGACTCCAGGGGTTTGGAAACACGGGCCCTCATGATAGATTGCATGTGTTAATAGTTATGGATTCATGAACTAGAGAGCTCCCGGGATTCCGTTGGATTAACACTTAAACTACCATAATATCCCGTGTATATTAGACTATGATTAAGGTTCAAGTCTTGATCGGGTCCATGAATACAAAAGGTGATATAATATCAAGATTGAGTTCATGCAGTCATGTAGTCATGCTAAGTGTAAGTCATGTCATTTGTATTTATAGTTCGAGTCAAATTGGTTTCAGGTATACTTATTGGGTTTATGTATACATGTCAAGTTTCAAGTAGATAGTTCAGATTCAAATTCGTATTCAAGTCAAGTTCAGGATTAGATTTAAGTCAAGTTGAAATTTAAGTTTAAGTTCGAGTTCAAGTTAAATTAGAATTCATGTCAGATTAGAATTCAAGTCAATTTATGATTGGAGTTCAAGTTCTAATCATATCTTATTAAAAGATTTATTTTTTGAAAATTTTAAATTTGGGAATAATCGGGTAACCACTGCACATGGACAGTAAGATTTGTGTCTTTTGCAAAAACGATTGCCACTGATAATTCCTTTAATCTGCAGTATTATCTAACGTGGATAGGAAAGCACCCACTTTCTCCGACTCGCCGAGTCTCAAGAGAATTGATACCGCTTAACCCATTATTAATCTAGGATCTTAAATATTTATTCAAGTTGCTTATTATATGTATTTGCATGTTTGTATTTCTCGAGGGGGTTTATCTAAAATGTTTTAATTTTTAAAAATAAACCTCAAGGGTGTTTTTGATAAAAAAAACATGTTAATTAAAATATCAAGAGTTTTTATAAAAATGTATTTTAGATTTAGTGGTTTTTAGTGATAAAACCTAGTTTTTAAAAGTTTATGTTATTTTTATAAAAAATCTATCTTTTGGAAACTTAAGGGTATCTTCTTAAAAACTTTAATATTTTCATTTTAGATTATTTATCTAATTTTCACAAATTTGTTTTTCTTTAGAATTACAACATATGTTTCAAATTATTTGCAATTTGTTTAACTTTATTTTAAAATATCGTATTTTCTTTAAAACCGTATTTTATTCCTTTCAAGACCGGATTCTCCGTGAGGAGTTCTGCATCTCACTCTACTATTCCAAAGATGTACGATAATCCACACTATCCACAAACGGGTTCCCCAACGAGAGCTATAGATGTGTATTTGAAGATGAAAATAATGATAAACCCGTATTTTTTTAAATTTGAAGGTATTTTAATGAAATACGTTTCTTTACCAATTGATTGATGCAATTTGTTGCACATTTTTATATCACATTTATCGTTTACATTTCATATTTTATACTATTTTAGGTGTTCTTGTTATTACATACATATTACAAGACTTAATTGCAAAAGGACGGAAAAGTACGCTAAAGTGAAGATCACGTGCGTGGAATGTACTTCATGGAGATAAAAAAAACTGAAGAACAATTATCAATATTGAAACAAACTTTGGGAATCCCAACACAAAATAACAGAAGGTGTAACAAACTGCTTACGTGCGTGCAATGGAAATCAACCGGAGCTAAATCAAAATTCGAGAACAAATTAGCAGTTTTGGAACAAACTCTGGAAATATAGAGATTACACCAAATTTTATGGAGGAAGCCAGAAACTGTCAGGCCCTAAAATTTCGGCCGAAATGCCCATACTAAAAGATTCGGATGGTTTTGTTAAGCATATCAAGTCCAGATTTTTAGCGACGATTCGTATTTTTTAATTATTCTATATATTTTGTTCCATGTCTCACAAAAGACTATAAAAACTCCTGTATAGATTAGGGTTGGAGATCATCTCATCCATAGCATTCAAATGTAAGGGTTTTCAAAGAGAAGAGATCAAGTCAATTGTAAGTTCTCTAATAATCATTAATAAAGATTTAGTTTTTATTTATATCATGGGTAACTAATTTTTTTCTTGGATTTTGTATTTGCTTTCATTCTATGGTTGAATGTTTTATCTCTTCTTATTCTTGTGCTTGATGATGAATTTATTTTAATTCCTTTCTTTTAAGTTTTCATCATATGAACTAGATTTTAATAAGGATAATTGACAATTTGAATGGATTTAGGGATAGGTGATACACCTAAGAACTAATTAGGATGATAAAAGTTTGACAAACTAGAATCCTAATTAGGGAATGTAAAGATATGGTTTTAATTAAAATAAATTCAACCAAGGTCATTATTTTTAATAACCTAGAATTAAGTTTTTAATATGGTATCTGGATGATCTTTTATAATTGATAGGGTATTGTTAATTATGTTAATATAACCTATACTATTATTTAAAGTAATAGAAAACATATTAGAAATAGATAAAGAAAAGATGTGGTATTTTTTAAACCAACCATAGAAATATAGCAATACAAAAACTCTAGATTCTTCTCTTTATAAAAACCCACCTTTCTTTTTAATTGCTTTTAATATTTGCACTTTTTAATTCTTAATTAAGTAGTTCTTAATTCAACTCTCTCTTTTTAAAACTTGCATTTAAATTAGTTAAATACACCTCTCTGTGGATCGACCCGTAAACGCATTACTACAATAACTGTGCGCTTGCGGTATTTAATTTATAACAAACACCAATAACGTTACAAATATATGTTCGTGCTATAATTTCCATGTGTGTGTAGAGGGTGGGGTAGGTCATTACGCCGTGCATGATATCATCTAAAATATTAACATTAGCAACTGATTTATGTTAAAATAGAAGTTATATGAAACTTGCATATGTGAATTAAACTATCATGAAAATAATCAAAAAAAATATTGGTTGCATGTTATAGAAGTACTTGATATGTGACAATTCCAAGGAATTGATTAGCAAGTTAAATCTACAAGTTTTGTTCCAAGCAATGTTTAATGATGAAGTGATCTTTGATATAAAGAAAAAAAATAATTTAAACATGAGATATATGGCTGTAGTTCCAATTAGTAGGGTGTTTGATGACGTAGTTAAAGAATTGATTCAAAGGAAGAAGAGGAGGAGGAGGGGAGACTTACGGGTTGTAATAACCGGTATTTGCCATACGATCTATTTTGTGTTTTAATAAAATTTCTTTTGATAAGTTTCCTAAATATTTTCCCTATTTCCTATTTAATTTTCTCCAATATTTCCTATGAATATTTCTCCTATATTTCTCTAATTGTTATTATTTCTAATTCTATAACCCTAACTTAATTTATTTTCTATCCAAACCCTAACTAATTCCCAACCCCGGCCCATTCTTCTCTCTTTTCCTCTTTCTTTTTCCTCCATGGCCATGTTCACCGTCGAAAGACATGGACGAACTAGGATAGATCGTCTTGTCTGAATTTAGGGGCAGATGCTATTTTAGAAGGAGTTGTTGGTTGTCGGGACCCGCCACCTCTCTAAAAACGTTGAGGAATTACAACGACATATATCAGAGGTGTGGAAAGATGTACCCTTGAACCAAATCCCGTATTTGAGGGGAAAAAAGGTTGTAGTGGTCCTAAGAATCGTTAGTTATATTTGAGACTAAGATTACTTTAGGGGATATGGGGTGAATATCATTTTGGATATCATCAATGAGAGATCATTAGTCATATTTGAGACTAAGATCAGTTTAGGAAATCATGAGCAATATGGGCTTGGTTGATTCAAATCAAAGAGGTTTAACCTCAGGAAATTCAGCCCATTTGGGCTGAGATTGGGTTTCTATACTACCCAATAGTGTTAAACACTAATATATGCAGCGATCACGTGTATTTCACGTGGGGCGCTGGAATAGTGCTGAGCACTAATCTTTTCTGGCACTCACGTGTGTTTTTCACGTGAGGCGCTACTATAGTGCTAAGCATTAATCTTCTTTGGCGCTCACATGTAAAACATGTGAGGTGCTCAGATATGGGCGCTGCCCAATCAATGGTAAGCACTTTAGTCATTTTGACTGAATATAGAGTGCTAAGCACTTTGCATGGCACTCACGTGGGAAGCACGTGAGTGCTGAGCATTCATTTCAGGCTTTGTTTGCTTACCCTCCCTTTTTTGACATAAGTGCTAAGCACTTGGCTATAGCTCACGTGTGAAGCACCTGAGACGCCAGATTTTGGGTTTCCTAGAGTGTTTCACGTGTATTTCACGTGATTGCTTTATTTTGAGGTGTTGGGCTAATTTATTTGGTGGCTGCCTAATCAACACAAAGGAGTTTTTCTTTGCTCTTTGGGCGCTCACGTGGGAAGCACGCGAGACGTTTTAGTTTTTCTTTTGTTTGTTTTAAACACTCACGTGGAAACACGTGAGGCACTATAATAGTTCTAAGCACTAATTTTAGTCACGTGTGTTTCAAGTGAGACGCTAAGTTCTTCTTGTTTTTAGAGATATTAATCTCTGTTAATGAAATTTTAGTCATTGATGATCATCAAAATTTCTGTTTTGAAGATCTTAGATCATCATCATTATTTTTATTGGAGAACTAAGTTCTTCTTTCATTTTTATAAGAACTAAGTTTTTTATGTAGGGTTAAACCTTAATTTCGGGGGAATTAAATTCCCAGAACATATGTTCTTTTTCTTTTTCTTTCTTTTTCTTTTTAACCTAATTCTTTTTCTTAAATTTTGAGTCTAAAGAACAGAATCTCCCTGATGAGAATTATTCTCAACTTGTGGGGAGATTTTCTTTTGCAAACCTCAACCCAGAGGAAGAACTAAGTTCTTGTATGACGGGTTAAACCCTTATATCTATTATACTAAGCGAGAGGGATAATTTTAATCTCTCCTTTGTTATTTACCTAGAGTGTTTTGAAGGAGGAAGGTCTTCTTTCTTTGAGAATTAAATTCTCTGTTCTCTCAAGAGCTCACTGTATTTTGCTAGGAGCTTATAGGGTTTTTTTTTTTCTTTTTGAGACTTGAAGTCTCGGGTCCTCTATATAGTGAAGGCAAGTTTGTTAATTAATTTTGAGAAAATCTCTCATTGAGAGATTCCAATTGATTTAATTGGACTCAAAATTGATTTGGGGAATTTTACCCACCGTTGGATTGTTGATCCAAGTATTTCTGTCTTACAGAATATATTTCTTGTTTTAATAAGATCGAGTGAATATTCTCCCATATATAGAATAAAATTCTATTGAACGGTGATATTTTTATCACCATTGGATTTTTAATCTAAGGGTGCTCGGTTTAACAGAGCACAATCTTTCTTTATTTAGAAAGATATAGGAAATATTTTCCATCTCATTGGATTTTTGATCCACCAACTTTCTGTTTAACAGAAAATATCCTTCCCAATAGAATTTAATTCTATACTTAATCAATATTAGATTTTTGATCCAACGGTTCCGTGTTTAGCAAAGAGGATCTTTCTCGAGTAGAATTTAATTCTACGTACGAAGGTGCCCTCACGTGTTTAATACGTGAGGCTTATTTAGCTTCTCTAATTTGGCGCCCATATGCCCTGCATATAGGCGCTCACGCGTTTAACACGTGAGGCCAATTTGGCCTTTAGCTGTTTGACTGCAGCACCTATATGCTTGCATATAAGCGCTCACATGTTTAACATATAAGGGTTATTTAGCCTATTAGTTGTTTGATTGCAGCGCTTATATGCTCTGCATATAGGCGCTCATGTGTTTAACACGTGAGGTTTGAGGTGTGGGGAATTTTCTCCCCTTTTTCTATTTTTATGAGGGAACAGGCCCGGCCCACGACCTCAGCCCCCAGCTCGACCCCCTCTCTCTTTCTTCCTTCTCTCTTCTTTCTCTCTCCCCAACGTCCTCCCTCTTTACCACAACTAGCTTCCCACGACCTGTGCTCCCCCACGACCTCATCCTCGCCCCAACGTCCCCGCGACCTCCGCGACCACCTCCTTCATCTTCTCAACTGCTCATTCACACTCTCTCTATCTCTCTCTATCTCATTCTCTTTTACTCCCTCTCCCTCTCAAAACTCACCAACCCACTGCAAACTCCACCACCGACCTCCAGCAACGCCGCCGATCTCCTCTTCATCACCGGTACCACCTCCCTTAACCACTACCAAGCACCTACCTCCTTGGCCTCCTCTCCTCACCATTGCACTCGAGCTCCTCCGCTGCACCTCATCGACGCCAACGAGTCTCCGATTACCCACCAAACACCCTCTGCTCCTTCTCGACCACATCACCACCCTCCTCACTCCACACCACCAACACCTCAACCGCTCCTCGAACCCAACTTCAAAAACCCAAGCAAACCTTCTATCCGCCGTCGAGAACTCCATTGCCGTTACCGCCTGCAGCAACCCCCACCGCCTCCTTCAGTGCCTCCATCTCCTTTCGCTGCTAGCTCTAACGACTATCGATCTCCTCCCCTCTAGCTACTACTGAAGCCATAGCCACCATCGCTGGCACCTCCCCTTGCCACCTACGACGAACCCCTCACCGAAAACCTCCACTTCCTCACCGACCACCCCCTCAAGCTCCCTCTAGCCTTCTCAACCTAACCCACCACAAACAGTCCTCCCGAACTCCTCACCCCATTGCAACCCATCGCCTATAGTATTCTCGTCATCAATGCCTCCCCGCCGCTGCCACCGTGCTACAACCACGCCAGCCCTGCGCCATCGCAGCACTTGCACCGTGCTACGATCGTGCATCCGTTGTGCCAGGCCCTCATGCCCACTTCCCTGAACCAGCGTGCCCACTTCAAGTCGCCCTCATGCCCACCTCCGTGCCATATCGTGCCCTACACCAGTGTCACATCGTGCCCTACACCGGTGTCACATCATGCCCGCTTCATGTCCGACCCATGCCCATCACCGTGCCCTCTTCATGCCACGACAACACTCACCCTGTGCCCAGCACCACACCACCCACATGCCTACTCCCGTGTCGCACCATGCCACACCCACACCACGCACCGAGCCAAGACCGTGCCCAGTACCGTGTCACGCTCGTTTCATCACCATACCTACTACCGTATCACGCCCGCGTCCCCACTGCGTCCAGTACCGGATCACCATGCATCACGCATGCGCCACGCACCATGTCCAGCATCACGCTGTCTCGTGTGTCGAGGTGAACCCTGCATGTTGAGTTGCTTCTGTTCACCGCTGAAAGCCGGAAAGACAAACGTCTTGCCTGAATTTGGGGGCAGATGCTATTTGATTTTATCCGTCCACCTCTCCGAAGATGCCAAGGCTATTTATGGCACCGTATACCAGAGGTTTAGACGGATGCGGCCGTTATAGTAGACTTCGTCAGATTCCCCCTCATTGTGAGGGGTTTTTGATTATGGGGACGCTCTTCCCTGCAGGCACAATCCCTTGCAGTTAATTACGCTACTGTATCGCGGTAACCACTTTCTCCTTCTCCAGATGGTCCCTTCGTGTCGTGTGTGTTTGTTTGTTTTATTTTTGGTTGCCCGTGGATCGTATACGGAGACTAATTTATGTTGTTGCCCGTAGGGCGGGGATTAGTCCAAATCCGTATTTTCCTAGATTTGGTTTTGGGTTGGGTTTAAGGATCGTTAATCTCATTTGAGACTAAGATCAACTTAAACGTTTGTTAAGGATACATTAGTCTAATTTTAGACTAAGATCTACTTAACAGGATCATTTAGATCCAACAAAAGAGCGTTTGGGCTCTATTGTTTTAGTTTAGGGACATTGCGGTCCATAAGTTTAAGGACGTCATAGCCCGTGGAGTTTAAAGTCATCATAGTCTGTAAAGTTTAAAGACATCATAGTCTATGAGTTTAAGGACTGTTCCCCGCCGAAAACAGAGACGCGACCGCGTAGGTCCGTCTTGCTAGAATTTCGAGGGCAGATGCTATTTGGTGCTATCCGTCCACCTTTCCGAAGATGCCAAGTTGATTTATGACACCATGTATCGAAGGTTTAAACGGATGCGGCCGATGTAGCAGACTTCGTCAGATTCCCCCTCCTTTGAGGGTTTTTTTTATTATGGGGACGCTCTTCCCTGCAGGCGCAAGCCCCTGTTGTTAATTACGCTACCGCATAGCGGTAACCACGTTCTCTTTCTCCAGATGGTCACTTCGTGTCGTGGGTGTTTGTTTTGTTTTTGGTTGCCCGTGGATTGTATACGGAGACTAATTTATGTTGTCACCCGTAGAGCGTGGATTAGTCCAAATCCGTATCTTCTTAGATTTGGGTTTGGGGTTGGGTTTAAGGATACGTTAATCTCATTTGAGACTAAGATTAACTTAAACGTTTGTTAAGGATACGTTAGTCTAATTTTAGACTAAGATCAACTTAACGGGATCGTTTAGATCCAACAAAAGAGCATTTGGACTCTATTGTTTAGTTTAGGGACTTTACGGTACATTGTTTGTTTAAGGACGTTACGGTCCAAGGTTAGGGACATCATAGTCCATGGGTTTAAGGACCCCGCAGTCCAAGGTTAAGGACATCATAGTCCATAGGTTTAAGGACCCCACAGTCCAAGGTTAAGGACATCATAGTCCATGGAATGTATGGTTGTCGGGACCCATCACCTCTCTGAAGACGTTGAAGGATTACAACAACAAATATCAGAGAAGTGAAGAGATGTACCCTTGAACCAATTTTGGTTGGGAGATCTGTAGTCCAATTAGGACTAAGATCTGAGATTTATGAGCATATGGGCTCAGTTAATCTGAATGAGGGATTAATGGTCAACTTGGGCTCGACCCACTCAGTTAAATGTTAAACATTTGACAATGCTGAGCATTGATTTTGAGTTCTGACAATGTTTTTCTCTTTTATTGAATGCTGAGCATTCATCATACCTCTAGGCTTTACTTATAGAACAATTTATGTTCTTTCAGCGCACACGTGAGGAGCACGTGGCGCGCTTGGCGCTGAGCGCCAGACCATGAGCCCAAAGCGCTAGTTTATAAGTGCAAAGCGCTATTTGTTCAGTGGTGCACACGTGAGGAGCATGTGGTGTGCTCGGCGCTGAGCGCCAGTCCATGAGCGCAAAGCGCTATTTTATGAGCGCAAAGCACTATCTGTTTAATGGCGCATACGTGAGGAGCACGTGGTGCGCTTGGCGCTTTGCGCCAGTCAAAGAGCGCAGAAGCGTATCTGATTAATTTTATGATCTGAGAAATAAATTCTCGTTTAGAAGAGACTTTGTCTCAAGATTCTATGAACAAAGTTCTTATTTTATAGGAGATATTTCAATCTCTTATTTTGGGTGAAAAGCTTTGCCTTTATGAATCTGTGATACTAAGAGAATTGAATTATTCTCCCCCCTCTTATAACGAGATACTATGATCTCTTTGTGAAAAACCTTAGTTTTATAGATCTATGATCTGTGAGAAGAATTATGTTCTTCTTCTTATTTTATGATGAGATCTTTTGATCTCTTTGTGAAAGAACTTGGTCTTGTAGATCTATGATCTTAAAGAAAGAAGTGAATTCTTCTTTTTGTCAGACCCAAGATACCACGTGACTGGCCCTTGAATCATATGAAGTCTATAGGACCTAATCTAATTCAAGTAAACCAAAAGCCCAGAAATCTAAAACCATTTTAAATAATAGATGAAGGAAAACTAGTTTTAAAGAAGTGAAAAAAACATGTTTTAAAAACAAGGTTTTTAAATAAGTAAGCCGAATATCCATTTTAAATCCTCAATGTCATTTCTGAAAATTTCGGCAGAGTTCCCTTTATAAATACTGGCCCCAAACGGGGTACAACATGAATAATATATATATAACGATAAAAAGCATCCCCAAGCGAGAGCTAGCTCTTCGTCAATCGACGGTCACAACCACGCAAACAATATAATATACAACGCCGAAGGGCGAGGATCAAAACTGAAAAGGAAACTCAAATCAACATGAAAACCCATGATAATACAACGCGCGACTCTAAGGTCGAAAGAATATACAGCTGGTCTCTAATTCAAATACATATACATGTCCGGTTGATGGAGTTTTCCTAGATACAACTGAATATAAATAAATGTACAATGGTGGTCACGATGCAAGTGAACCCACCTACCAAAGCAAATCATCCGGAAGGAAACCAGTGTGCCAGCAAAGCCATAACGAAACCTGTACGGCAAAACCTGCAAGAAACTGTTGCACAACGGGGGTGAGTTGCCAGCTCGTGAATAGAAAATATCACAGAGCAGAAATCGTATGTATGACTAAATCCTAGGTCAAACGATCAGTAATATATATATCCTCAATATGATAAAGTATGAAGCATAATAAAAAGGCAAGGATAAACATCTAAATATAAGTGTAATCCTATGCTCGTGTCAGTGCCTCAGGTAGCAAAATATCGTAAATATGAGATATGAATGCGATAAAATGAAAACAGAAGACATCATGAATGAGAAAACTGTTTTCTTAATATAGTGAGATTTTTTGAATAAACATTCAAGTATCATCAATGAAATCATCAGAAAATCAGTGTCAAGGATCGACACAAAAATATATATCTCAATATCCCAATATCAAGTAAATATCATATATCATGTATCCAATATGTATGCAACATTCATGAAGGTACTCTATCAGGTACTACTAATACATGGAGCAATAGATGACAATATGTATATGCAACAGTCATGAAAGGTACTTTATCAGGTACTACTAATACATGAAGCAATGCATATAAAATAAATGCGGAGTATGGAATAAAACATGCTATCCACACATCGGGCACATAGTCCCCTCATATCGACCATATAGGCCCCTCACATCGACCATATAGGCCCCACTCGTATCGAGCACATAGGCCCCGAGCACATAGGCCCCTCTCATATCGACCATATAGGCCCCTCACATCGAGCACATAGGCCCCTCTCATATCGACCATATAGGACCCTCACATAGGCCCCGAGCACATAGGCCCCTCTCATATCGACCATATAGGCCCCTCACATCGAGCACATAGGCCCCGAGCACATATAATGAATAAGTGTATTTGCATAGATCATCATGATGATATATTACGTGGGTGTATATATATATATCATCGTCCCATACCACTAATATATATATACGATGGGTATACATATATATTTCAGCGTCCCATACCACTGATATATATACGCAGGGGTAAAACAATCCAGAAAATATCATATGAAACCATATCGCAATGCGAAATCCATGAATTATAATATATGCAATGTGAAACAGTAATATGAGCATGTAACTGTGTAAAGGCATATGCGTAAGCATATAGGTATACAGGTATGCTATATGTCATATGCACAAAGGAATATGAATCAATAACATATAAGCATGCAATGCAGTGCGAACAGTAGAATAAATGGTAAATGAATAATAATGCAGCAATAAAGAAATATACATTCCTATATACGAGTCATGTAGTTTTTGGTATTTGAAAGTTGCACGAATCGTGGTGTTTAGAAAATAAGGCTACGGTGTTTTTTTATGAAAAAGTACATCCTTTGAAAATATCCGTAGTATCCCTTGGCCTGTCCTTAAAATACCCACGATTCGTTAATTTTTGAAATAGGTATGACTCGAGTCTAGTCTAACTTCTACAAGTAACTACAGATTTAACTAATAAACTAATCGGAAGGGTATGGAAACCACCTAAATCTGAGTCGATATATATATACATATAATAGTCCGTGATCCCGCCTCAATTGTATCACGTACGATACAATATATCATATGACATCCTGGAGTCATGTGTGCGGATTTATCATTAATATAAATCTCGTACGGTACATCCATCGTACGGCATCCCAAATCTGGGTACGGGTCAATATCACCTTCATCTCATCAATTATCTGGTATCCTTATCACAAACCGACACCATCTATATAGATATATGTGCGTGTATGAAAACACGCCTAAAGGCCCGCTAAAATCTCACGTCGTTTCCCATAATAGGAACCACATCAATATCACTCATCTCACGGCACTATGCCCAATCTCATCGACTCATCTCCGAATATCATCCACTATCCTCATCATCCAGGTATAAGTATAACAAGTAAGCATGTGTGTGCGTGTGGGTGTAAACCTATTCTAGGGTTCGCAACTAGGAAACTATACTAGTTTACTTCTAAACCCTAATCTAACCATAGTACACCTAATCACATCTTGAATATCCATGTCACACCTAACGCTATCATACATATATATAGTATACTAAATATCGAACTGCGGGGGTGTTATACGCCATCCACCCGACTTCTCCCGTAGATATAATCTACTCACCTTGTATCTTGCGTGTCGGTGTCGATGTCGCCTTCATCTTCTTCATCATATGAAACCCTCGTGAAGGTACCTACAAAGATAACACAATCGCAAATGCACATTAAAATCACATCGGAAAACCAAACGACACGCTAAGGCTTATGGGTTAGAACCTATGGACTACGCTTCCAAAGCTACCAAACAACCCTCGATATCGTCGTACAAACGTCAAGTGATCGAGGTAAAACACAAATACGCAAATCCAGAATTCAAAATACGAGAAACGAAACCCGAATCAAAACAGCAACTATTGAAAAAGATCCCAGATTTTACCCTAGGTCAAATTGGTTAATTCTGCATATGCCAAGGGTTTAGTTTATTAGAGATAAAGCCCTGAAACAAAAACGAACCATTTCCTCAATGCTCTGGCCGCAAATTGCGGCCAGAAAGAATAAATTTGCGGCCTGAATTGGGAGATAGGGGCTAGGGTTTTGGTGGTACACTCCAGATTGCCTGCACATCACTCTGTGTTTGCAAAATAATTTTCAGAGGCTCCGGGTGTTAGCAGATTTTAAAATACACTCACAGAATCCACAATTCTTCCGATATCGAGTTTTCTAAATCCGTATTCTGGGGTTCTAGTATCTGATTTAGGTCTGAATTCTAGCACTAGGGGGTTTGTGTGGCCTCTACTGAGCTCAATTTCACATCACAACTCTCAATTTCCTTTAACCCTAACTAGAATTTTCAAAGTTCACCCAAACCACACAATATCGGTTCTAATCTAACATGGGGGTAAAAACAATGGAAATACTAAACTATAGGTTCAGAAAATACCTCATTTGGCAACTCAATAATTTTCTTGAGTTGCCCCAAGTGTCCAAAATGCAAGCTTTCTTGGTCCAATGTGTTGCCAGTGAGCTCATGCACAATTTTTGTGAAAAGGAGATAGGGTTTTAGGGTGTTTTTCATGGAGTTTGAGAGGGTTGAAGAGGGGGAGGGCGTGAGGCGGCAGCAGCAGCAACAAGAGAGGGATGGGAGAGGAAATGAGTGAAGAATGAAGAGGGAATGGCCAAGTCAAAGTAATCCTCACCTTTCTCTCTCTCACCCATACCCATTATTCTAATGTTTTCTTTTTCTTTTCTAATTTATTTTTCTCATTCTCTTTAATTTACAACCATGCAAGAATCATGAAGAATGCCATGATAAGAAAAATGTAACAAGTGAAAAAAGACTTGTGCATGTTTTGCACAAAACACGCTTAAAACCCGATTAGCGATTTTTAATCGCGATTAGCACTAAATTAGTGTCAAATAAATCGTAAAACTTCATAATTTGCATAAATCCAATAAAGCACCCTCATTTTAGTAATTTCCATAATTTTCCAAATTTTTCCCAATTTATCGGTATTTAATTATACCGAAATATTAAAATATGCAATATAATATTATTTAATTATAAAATTTCCCAAAAATAATATTTTATTTTTCTGAAATGTTACAATTTTCTCCCCTTAAAGAAATTCGGTCTCCGAATTTAAATTTAAACTCCTCAATGCTAAAACATTTCCGTAAAAAGTCCAAGTCGTCGGGGTTCCAAAATCATCGATACATAAAACGCATCATAGCGCAATGCATGCGCATGAACAATGAGCTGATAACTCGAAAACAAAACTCCGTCAAGCATCCCGCAATCATCAGAGTCATGGTAAAGACCCAAATGTCAAATCCAAACAAAACCAATATGATATACATCAAAATTATACATGTAGACATCAAATCTATACATGTAAATATCTGAAGGAATTGCAAGCCAAACCTTTCATGTTGCTGTGCTATGCGCGTATTGCAGCACGGTGGCGAATGTCTATTACAAGAAAATAGCTATATAAATACTTATCCTTTGTTTAATATGTACGTCCCGCCGTTTTGGAAACAATTTAGAAGGGTTTCTGTTCCCCTCCGAAGGACGGCGCACAAGACTGCGATGTCTTGGCACTGAGACTCGGGGCAGATGCTAATTGGTGCTATCCGTCCACCTCTCCGAAGATGCCAAGTTGAATTATGGCACCATGTATCGAAGGTTTAGACGGATGCGTCCGATGTAGCAGACTTCGTCAGATTCCCCCTCGTTTGAGGGGTTTTTGATTGTGGGGACGCTCTTCCCTGCAGGTGCAAGCCCCTGCAGTTAATTACGCTACCGCATTGCGGTAACAACTTTCTCCTTCTCCAGATGGTCACTTCGTGTCGTGAGTGTTTGTTTTGTTGCCCGTGGATTGTTTACGGAGACTGAGTTATGTCGTCGCCCGTAGGGCGTGGACTAGTCCAAATCCATATTATCTTAGATTTGGGTTTGGGGGTTTGGTTTGAGGATACGTCAGCCGTACTCGAGGCTAAGATCAACTCAAACGTTTGTTAAGGATACGTTACTCTCACTTTGAGACTAAGATCAACTTAACGGGATCGTTTAGATCCGACAAAAGAGCATTTGGGGGCTCCATTGTTCCAGTTTAGGGACATAGTGGTCCATCGTATGTATGGCCGTCGGGACCCATCACCTCTCTGATGACGTTGAAGGATTACAACGACGGATGTCAGAGGAGTTCAGAGATGTACCCTCAAGCCAGAGTCAATTGGGGGGATTCATAGTCCAATCTGTTTGAAGGTTTAAGGATACGTTAGCCATCTTTGAGGCTAAGATCAACTTAAACGAGATCGTTTAGATCCGACAAAAGAGCATTTGGGGGCTCTATTGTTCCAGTTTAGGGACATAGTGGTCCATGGGTAGTTTAAGGACATTGCGGTCCATGGGTAGTTTAAGGACATTGCGGTCCATTGTTAGTTTTAAGACATCTCGGTCAAGGTTAAGGACGTCGTAGTCCATGGGCTTAAGGACCCCACAGTCCATTGTTAGTTTTAAGACATCTCGGTCAAGGTAAAGGACGTCGTAGTCCATGGGTTTAAGGACCCCACAGTCTATTATGTGCTCTAGATGCTTCACACGGGTTCACTGCCGTGCTCTGCGAGGACCAGGCTCCGCTCTGGACGTTTTCCACGGGGTCAAAGAGTGACATTATCCGCGTTCCACGTAACCAGGAATTTGCATTAAACACGGGTTTAAGGACCCCGCAGTCCGTATCAATGTGTGGTCGTCGGGACCCGTCACCTCTTTGAAGACATTGAGGGATTACAATACCAAGTATCAAAGGAGTGAAGAGATGTACCCTAGAACCGGAGTGGATTAAATAGTCCTTGGCCCAATTTGGGATCAAGACAAATTAATTATGTTATGAGTCCATTGGCCCAGTTAATCACAAATTGAGGACTTATGGCCATCTTAGGCTAAGTCCAATCAGGAGAGGCTTTGCCTCCATCCATTTAGTCAATTGGGCCGAAGCCTAGTGTTAAACACTGCAGAGCAATCAGTGTTGAACACTGGGAATGAGGTTGACAAGTTAGTGTTTAACACTAAGAGATAATTGGTGTTAAACACCAGCAACAAGGCTTTTCAAATTAGTGTTAAACACTAAGACAGATCAGTGTTGAACACTGCAGATAAAGCTTTTTAATTAGTATTGAACACTAAGGCCCAACAGTGTTTTAACACTGGGTTCGAGAGTTTCAATTTAGTGTTAAACACTAAGACAAGAGGGGTCACGTGGCAGCACGTGAGAGCGCCCTCCCTTCATTTATTCTGCTGAGATTATTGCATCTTTCAGAGCATCACGTGCCATCACGTGATGGGCATTCAAATGCCTATGTATTAGAGCTTCTGCCAAGGGTCACGTGGGTCACGTGGGGTGCTGCCTCAAAGGGGCTTTCTGTAGATCTCTTGGGGGTCACGTGATGACACGTGACCATGCCTCTATGTATTTTGTTTAGAGGCTTTGTTAATCTTTTTTTTCAGGAATTAAATTCCTCAAGCTGTAAATTTCAGAGGAATTAAATTCCTACTTCCTTTCGAAGACTTATATTCTGGGATAGAGTTTAACTCTGAATTTTCTGTAGGAATTAAATTCCTCATATATGTGAAGAACCAAATAGGGTTAAACCCTAACAAAGCTTTTTTTAGGAGTTTAAACTTCCATCCTCTGTTAAATTATGATTAAGGGAATTAAATTCCCGCTGCTGCAACAGAACTAGGTTCTTAATTAGGGTTAAACCCTGTTTCTTTTTATTCTGAAGGAATTAAATTCCCATGATACAGGGGCAAGCCCTAATTTTATTTTAAAGGAATTAAATTCCTATAGTTCTGTGAGAATTAAATTCTCGTGCTTGCATTCCTTCTCTATGTTTTGGATCTGCATGGCAGGATCTCAACCCATTGAGAATTAAATTCTCAACCTTAAAGGGAGATGTGCACTTTGCAGATTCTCTATCAAAGAGAGAAGAAATATGTTCTTCTGTTTTTACATTATCAGAGTTAAACTCTGTTGAGAATTAAATTCTCTTTTTCTTTCAAGGAGCTTTTCCCTTTCTTACCTAGGGTTTTTGCAGAAGATCCAAGTTCTCCAAGTATCGAAGCTCTCTTCCTTTTCTTTTTTTTTCTTCCTTGCGTATGTGTATATATCTCTCTGTGTCTCTTGGCTCTTATTTATAGGAGAAGCAGCCGAATCAATCAATTTTTTTGACGAATCTTCGTGAAAGATTTGATTTGCATCCATCATTCATTTTGGACCTTTAGATTGTTGGGTGAATTTTATTCACCATTGGATTTCAAATCCAGGGGTTTTCCTTTGTTGTTTCGGTTAGATTTAAAGGGGAAATCTTTCCAAACCCGAGATTTTCCCATAGATAGATCACCTCTGAATCTTTAATTCGATTGGTTCCAGATAGTTCCTTTCCTTTGGAAAGATTTGAATTTCTTTCAGAATTTAATTCTGTTAATACAATGGGCTTTGAAAGCCGGTCACGTGTGACCACGTGACTCATGGTCACGTGTGGGCACGTGACCCCCTTTGGAATGAGCCTTTTCCTTTCTTTTGCGCTCTGTCTTGTTATTGCTGCTTAAACGTCACGTGCTGCCACGTGACCCCTGGTCACGTGTGAGCACGTGACCCTTGTTTGAACTCTCTCTTTCCTTGGTTCAACTGGAGAACGAGTCTGCTGTCTTGAACGTCACGTGGCAACACGTGACCCTGGTCACGTGGAAGCACGTGACCTCTTCTAAAGCCTTTTCCTTGACTTGATCAGGGAACTGGTGTGCCTTTTGACGCTTGCATTTAAATGTCACGTGTCGCCACGTGACCCGGGTCTCGTGGGAGCACGTGACTCTTTCTGAAGCCCCCTTTTCTTCAACGTAGTCAGGAAACTGAACTTGCCTTGATGATGTTTTTAGGTGTCACGTGCCAACACGTGACCGCTAGTCACGTGTAAGCACGTGACCCTCTTCTGAAGCTTTTCCCAGAAGCTTTCCTGATTTTAAATCAGGAAACAAATGCCCCCACAGCGTTGTTCTCACGTGTCTGCACGTGAGTGCAACGCTGTCACCTCTTGTGACCGTTGGATTCCTCTTGGGATCTGGGGAGACGAAACGTTTTCATTGTCTTCTATAAATACCTCTGTCTCTTCATAGGAGCCTTCACTTTGTTCATCTTTTTCTTCTGAGAACTTCTTCTTTGAGAATTTAATTCTCGCTTTCAGAGCTTAGTTCTCTGTCTTGAAACAATCTTCAGAGTTTAACTCTGTTCGAAAGGAATCCTTTTTCCTCAGGTAATGTTTTTGGACAACGATGGACCTTCACATTTCTCTGGATTTTAAATCCAAAACAAGGGTTCTTTACCCTTTTCTCTTCATATTTTTCCATAAGAACATGAAACTGCTTAATCTTCAAACTGTAGATCTTTTAGGGTTTAGATGATCCTTGGGGAGATGATGATGGCGTCTCAACTCCATGGAATTTAATTCCATCAAAAAACATGTTTCTGGGAATTTAATTCCCTTTTCTCAATAAGGAATTTAATTCCAACGAAGAACTCGATTTCTTCACACAGAGGCTTCCTGGGGTCTCTTGGCCCGAGGTTGTTCTTCTGCAATTAATGCGATGGGGGTTTTGTAATGAATCTCACGACTTTTATTTCAGGTATCATGGATGCCCATCTGTATGATCTTGACGAGATCATTTCCTATGGGAATATTCGTGCACTGGGCCGCAGTCAGAACCAGGAGTTCACCGATGCTCAATGTGCCGAGATTATGAGCCGCTTTGATGAGTACAACCATCGGCTACTCCCCCGTCGCTCTTCTCTTCTGAGGCTGATCGTGCTGGCGATCAGGGAGGCTCTCCCTCTATTCTGTGCTGGTGTGCCGCTTGGGGCATTGGACGCCACCGAGGATAAAGTACACTCGGTGTATCTGATGCACTTGATCTCAAAGAGAAGGCGGGATAATCTCATTGATCTCCTGCATCAGATGTTCCAGCAGTCGGCCATACTTGCCGCCTATCGGAGGGTGGAGGACATTCGTGAGGACCCCGATGCTTGTGATCGTGAGAGGAAACATACTCGGGAGGTTCGAAATGCTTGGAAAATCTTGGATAAAGTTAATTTTGAGTTTCTCAACCCATGTCCCGCATCTGAAGTTTTACCGTTGTAAATGCGTCCTCTGTGTTTTGTATGAACCTCTTGAAGTATGAGTGACAATTGTTATTATGTCTTTCTATGTTTGCATCTGGGATTTTATCATTTTTGCTACTGTTGTCGTTTGTGCTTTTAATATGCAGGGTACTACTCCATATATTTCCTTTTAAGCGCGCATCAGGTTTAGGCCTCACGTGTTCTACACGTGGGTCCCTTGATGGGGCGGTTCACAAAATTTTCTCATGCCGTATTTTCAGTGCATAATATTGGATGCAGAGAAAGGGCCTTGGAAATAGTTTCATTTCCTTGATTTTAGATGCCCTTCCTTTTTTTTGGGCCTTGGAAATAGCCTTACCATGCAAGATTTTCCGCGCACAGCACTTAATGCACTTCTTTATATATGAGGCTATAGCTTTCTTTTCCTTTCACAAAGAGCTTCATATTATTATTATTTTTTTTTATCTTGGAGTAACTTATCTTGAGAAACAAACGAGCGTCATGGCCTGCAATCGTCCTCATGCTCGCCGACAGCCGTGGGAAGTTCCTATTGAAGAGATGGTCCCCCGCTTTGCTGCTCGGTTGGTGGATCCCCTCCTTACCGACAACGAATGCGACTCAGCCATGCACGAACTCTCGATCCGTAGGGGGTCTCCCCTCCCGATGGGTTCTCTCTGGCTCCGGATGATCCTCATGGCCGTGCTTGCCGACATTCCTCCTCACCCGGCAGAGATGACCCTGGCAGTGCTTGATGCGGCGGAAGAAAAGCTCGAGGGCTTTCATGAAGTATGCCTGATTACTCAAGCTCTGAAGGACTGCTCAATTCATCTGCTGAGCGAGATAAAGGCCCGGCGAGCTATTATGTTTGCATTCGCGGACGAACATGGCACCAACCGATGGGGAGCGACTTCCCGCGAGAATCGTCGCTTCGATGTGCTGGAGAAAGCGCAGAGAGAGATGGAGAATTTTGTCCTTTGCTTCATCAACCCCTGTGCCGTTGATCCTGTGTTTGGTGACCTTTTCCGTTAGTGTAGAACCTCTTTAAGTTAGTCCCTCCTTTTTGTATGCTTTATGTTGAACTTCCATGTAGGCTCGGTACTCGTATGTATGTTTCCGCTTGCATGAATAAATTTTGTGTTCCTTTTATGAATTTTTTTTTCAATTATCAATACTGTTGTCATGTCGCGTGCACATTAAAGCTTCGAATTTTATTTCTTTTTCGGATGTTCACATGATTGCGAGCACATGCTTGATAGGATAATCGTCGGAAAATTTTTTCGTTGCTTTTCATACCGGGTTGTGTGAGCGCGTTTTGGATCGATTATTGCTGTCGATCGGAAGCCCATTTATATGGTCTCGAGCGTGTATGTCCTATTTCTAAGGTTGTGGTCGCAAAGTGAGCTTTCATGGCCTGATAGGGCGACACGTAGCGGACATAAGGTTGTGGCTCTCGATAAAGTTGCCATGTTCACTCGTGAGAGGGTTGAGGCTCATAAGGCCACTGAGAAAGAGCTTGAAGCCCGGCTCGCTTCGTATCAGGCTCAGTAAGCTCAAGCGGAGGCTCGTCTTCTGGAGATCTTGCGTCATGAAGTCGTGGCTCAGCAAAAGCAGGATGAGCTGACCAAGCTGCTGAATCGCCCGCCGGCCTGAAACATTTGTATCTTTTTCTTCCCTTTTGTACATACTCATGGATGAGAGTATTTTCTTTTTGTTTCTTTCATGAATTGTACTTTGTACCCATTTTGGTTTATGAATAAAAGATACAATTTTTCTTCTCAATGATGTGTCCCCTTTTCATTGAATGTATTCTGCGGATATTCTATCTTGATCTCCTTGCAGGACAGCGATGGCTCAGGGTTTAGGGTTAAGATCTGCTTCCTAAGACTTTTGCATTTTACGAGCCACGAGGGTCTCATAAAGAGTTTTTCTCCTACAGGTCGAGAGGATCCCATAGGTGTGAGTTCTTCTTAAAGATCGCGAGGATCCTCAAGCGAGTTTTCCCTTGAGAGTCGTAAGGATCTCACAAGAGAGTTTTTCTTCCTTACAGGTCGTGAGGGCCTGCAAGTGTTGGATGCGGTCACCCTTGTCCGTGTTTTACGGAGTCGGGAGTTTCTCAAGGTATCGTAGTTTCAAGACGTCACGGTCAAGGTTAAGGACCTCATAGTCCGTGGATTTAGGGACTCCACAGTCCGATGTTAGTTTTAAGACATCACGGTCAAGGTTAAGGACCTCATAGTCCGTGGATTTAGGGACTCCACAGTCCGCTGTTAGTTTTAAGACATCACGGTCAAGGTTAAGGATCTCATAGTCCGTGGATTTAGGGACTCCACAGTCCGCTGTTAGTTTTAAGACATCACGGTCAAGGTTAAGGACCTCATAGTCCGTGGATTTAGGGACTCCACAGTCCGGTGTTTGGTTGCAGGGACCCGTCACCTCTTTGAAGACGTTGAGGAATTACAACGCCGGGCATCAAAGGAGTGAAGAGATGTACCCTTAAACCAAGGCAAAGTCTGTAGGGAATCGGGGTGGTTGATCGTTAGTTTTAAGACATCACGGTCGAGGTTAAGGACGTCATAGTCCGTGGATTTTAAGGACTCCACAGTCCGGTATTTGCTCTGGATGCTTCACACGGGTTCACTGCCGCGCTTGGAGAGGACCAGGCTCCGCTCTGGACGTTTTCCACGGGGTCAAAGAGTGACATTATCCGCGTTCCACGTAACCAGGAATTTTGCACTAGATGCTTTACACGGGTTCACTGCCGCGTTAGGCGAAGACTAGGCTCCGCTCTGGATGCTTCGCATGGGTTCACTGCCATGCTCTGCGAGAACCAGGATCTGCTCTGGACGTTTTCCACGGGGTCAAAGAGTGACATTATCCGCGTTCCACGTGACCAGGAATTTTGCACTAGATGCTTCACACGGGTTCACTGCCGCGTTAGGCGAGGACTAGGCTCCGCTCTGGATGCTTCGCACGGGTTCACTGCCATGCTCTGCGAGGACCAGGATCCGCTCTGGACGTTTTCCACGGGGTCAAAGAGTGACATTATCCGCGTTCCACTTGACCAGGAATTTTGCACTAGATGCTTCACACGGGTTCACTGCCGCGTTAGGCGAGGACTAGGCTCCGCTCTGGATGCTTCGCATGGTTTCACTGCCATGCTCTGCGAGGACCAGGATCCGCTCTGGACGTTTTCCACGGGGTCAAAGAGTGACATTATCCGCATTCCACGTGACCGGGAATTTTGCACTAGATGCTTCACACGGGTTCACTGCCGCGTTAGGCGAGGACTAGGCTCCGCTCTGGATGCTTCGCATGGGTTCACTGCCATGCTCTGCGAGGACCAGGATCCGCTCTGGACGTTTTCCACGGGGTCAAAGAGTGACATTATCCGCGTTCCACGTGACCAGGAATTTTGCGCTAGATGCTTCACACGGGTTCACTACTGCGTTAGGCGAGGACTAGGCTCCGCTCTGGATGCTTCGCATGGGTTCACTGCCATGCTCTGCGAGGACCAGGATCCGCTCTGGACGTTTTCCACGGGGTCAAAGAGTGACATTATCCGCATTCCACGTGACCAAGAATTTTGCACTAGATGCTTCACACGGGTTCACTGCCGCGTTAGGCGAGGACTAGGCTCCGCTCTGGATGCTTCATACGGGTTCACTGCCATGCTCTGCGAGGACCAGGATCCGCTCTGGACGTTTTCCACGGGGTCAAAGAGTGACATTATCCGCGTTCCACGTGACCAGGAATTTTATCGATTGTATCCGCATTTCACGGAATGGAGGTTTGACTCTTGGTGATACGTATATCACCGAGCCATGGAACTGGGGGTTGCCGCTGTTCCATTTCGCTTGATGTTGTGTCTGCTGCGTCGAGATGATCTCCAGGTTATTTGTGAACCGTCGAGATTTGGCTTCCTCTCATGATGAAACCTGGGGGAGGAGTACGACTCCTTCTTTGTTTGCGCCCCTGGATTGTATACAGGGATTGATGTAGCATCACCTGTAGGGCAAAAAGGTTTCATTTTTCCATCATTTCTTTTATTCTTTCCGCGATGCTCTATCATTTCAGCCTTTTATATCGCGAAGGTCACGATTGCCCAATCATTTCGGCTATTTTTCGCGGTGCCCAATCATTTCGGCTATTTGTTTTATTTTTACTCGCTGCTTTTTATTGCGAGTTGCCCCATCATTTCGGCTATTTTTCATGCATACATTTTTACTTGCTGCTTTTTATTGCAAGTTGCCCCATCATTTCGGCTATTTCGTAGGCATGTGTGGCCTGCTAGCTTTTTCGCCGCAAGCTCGGATTTTGGACACCGATTTCGGCATCAGCATCGCTGCAACTGGGATGTTGCCAGGAGCGAATCATCATTTGCTATGAAAGAACTTGGGATTTGATACCGGTTTAGGCATCAGCATCGCTGCAACTGGAATATTACCAGGAGCGAATCATCATTTGCCTCTGTCGATGTTGAACAAAGGTGGCTTAGCAAACAGGGTTAAGGTCCTGTCGACTAAGGCTTTTGACTTCATGAGCCGTAAGGGTCTCACAAAGGTATTTCTCCCTACAAGTCGTGAGGATCTTGCAGGTGTATTTTCTCCTTAGGGATCATGAGGATTCCTAAGTGTATGTTCCTCTGTAAGTCGTAAGGATCCTACAAGAGGGTTTTCTCCTTATGGGTCGAGGGGACCTACAAGGGTTGGACTTTGCTGGGGAAATGTTTATTCGCGCCTGTGGATTGTATACAAGGGTCAGTATTGAGCCTCTTGTAGGGCAATATCGAAGGTTGTGGAGGATTTGCTTAAGAACAGGTTCAGGCTTCTGTAACTTAAGACTTTCAAATCTCATGAGCCGTGAGGGTCCCATAAGAGAATTCTCCTTACGAGTCGTGAGGATCTCGTAAGTGTATTTTCTCCTTAGGAATCGTGAGGATCCCTAAGTGTATCTCTCCTTTGTGAGTCGTAAGGATCTCACGCAGGTGGTTTCTCCTTACAAGGTCGAGAGGACCCTACAAGTGTCTTTTAACGAGGTTGCGCCCTTTCGGGTTTTCACAGACACTCGCCGGTAGTCCTGCTGTTTTTACTCACGGAGCCCTTTCGGGTTTTCATCCGTGCCCATTTTGCTTATGGACATACCGTTTTTTTTATTCTTTTTCACTTTTTTTTTCTTTTTATTTTTTTTTTCTTTTCTCTCTCCTCTTTTTTTATCTCGTCAGACTAAAGATGCTGCGGTAGTAATTTAAGGACGTTTCGGTCCGTTGATAGTTTAAGGACGTTTCGGTCCGTCGTTAGTTTAAGGACGTTTCGGTCCGTCGATATGGGAAGGCCGACTGCTGCTTGTAAAGTCTGATCCTAGGAAGATAGTGAGCGGACATAGTCGTCGTCATCTATCATTGACCCCGGCTGCGGCTTATTAAGCGTAGTATTTCTTCAAGAAGCGGCCGTTTATTGGCCTGAAAGGCCTTTCACCGTGCATATCCATGAGTAGGTAGGCTCCACCCTGGTAGACCTTGTCTATGACGTACGGGCCTTCGTAGTTTGGCTCAAATTTTCCTCGCTTGGCACGATTGGGGATCATAGGTCTTTTGACCACTAGTACAAGTTCGCCTTGGCGGAATGTCCTCGGCCTGGTCAATCTTTCGTATGAGCACGTCATCTTTGCTTTGTAGGCCTCTAGATGTTGTTGCGCTATGAGCCGGGTTTCGTCGAGGGCATCAAGCTCCTCAAGCCGAAGGTGAGCATTTTCTTCGTTCGTCAGCTCGTGGTGGACTGCTACTCGTAGAGAGGGTAACTCTATCTCGAGGGGGAGCACTGCTTCCGTCCCAAATACCAACGCGTACGGCGTTGTGTTCGTGGGCGTCTTGAATGTAGTTCGATAAGCCCAAAGGGCTTCTTGCAGCCTTTCGTGCCAGTCTCTCTTATTCCTGGAAACGGTCTTTTTTATGATCTTCGTCAAGGTCTTATTGAAGGCCTCGGCTAGACCGTTAGCTCGTGGATTGTAAACCGAAGAATATCTCCAGTCTATATTGTGCTGCTGTGCGAAGCGGCTAATCTTATGGCTTCGGTAGGCCGGCCCATTATCGGTGATAATCCGCCGTGGGGTCCCAAACCGGTAGATGACATGCGTCTTGAAGAAATGGAGGATATTCTCCGCCTTCACTTCCCTCAGTGGTACTGCTTCTGCCCATTTGGAGAAGTAATCAGTTGTCGCCAGAATAAAACGGTGTCCCCGGGACGATGCTGGCTCAATGGGGCCGACTATGTCAGTCCCCTACATTTCGAATGGCCAGCTAGCTACCGTTGGGTGCAGTGGATTCGGATGTTGGTGGATGAAGTCTCCATGAATCTGGCATGAGTGGCATTGCTTCGTATACTCGAGGCAGTCCTGGGTCATCGTGGGCCAATAGTAACCCATCCGTTTGATTTTTAACTTCATCTTTGGGCCTGCTTGGTGAGAACCGCAAAGTCCGTCATGAACTTCCTGAATGACTCTTTCTGCTTCGTCAGGTCCTAAGCATCTCAGCCATAGGGAATCAAACGATCTCTTGTATAGAATATCGTTGACGAAAGCGAAGGATAGAGCTCGTTTCATGAGCTGATGTCTTGAGGACGCTTCTTTGGGCATTCGGTAGGACTTAAAGTAGTCTATGAAGACTTCCCTCCAGTCTTCGGCCTTCTCATGGTCTTTTATTTGTAGGGTCGTCTGCTCAGTCGTTCCCTTTTCTTCGCATGATTCCGGAGATATTTCTGCCGGGTTTAGCACTCGACGGCTTTGTACCACGATTCTGACGTCATCGAGGTTCTCGTCAGCCAGTTCTTTAGCAAGTTTAGCCAACGCGTCTGCTTTGCTGTTTTCCGCGCGCGGTATGTTCTCCAAAGTATAGGAGGGAATTTGGGTCAATAGTTGTTGCACCCTTTCGCCGTACTTCACCAACTCCGGCTTGCACGTTTGGTAGTCACCATTTACTTGACTAACGACCAGCTGAGAATCCCCGTATATAAGGAGGTCTTCAATTCCCATGTCGATGGCGATCTCGAGGCCTGCTATCAGAGCTTCGTATTCAGCTTCATTGTTTGTCCTCGGCTCTGTTAAGGAGAAGGCGAAGCGCATTATCCCTCCTTGTGGAGTTGTAAAGATGAGGCCTATCCCTGATTTGATCATTGGGATACCTTGTTTCTGCTTCTTTATGGAGGACGCTCCATCGAAATAGAGTTCCCATCGGATACTATTGCCGCCAATCGCATCAAATGCATGCTCGTCCGGCAAATCGCAGTTCAGAGGAGAATCGGCCGGTATCGGGTGTTCAGCGAGGAAATCGGCAATGGCCTGGCCTTTTACCGCCTTGAGAGGTTGATACGTTATCGAGAACTCCATCAAGAGCAGGGCCCATCTAGCGAGTCGTCCCGTCAATATGGCTTTTGACATCAAGTATTTAAGGGGGTCCACCTTCGAGATGAGACGGACTTCGTGTGCCAACGCATAGTGCCTGAGCTTTGTTATCGCGAAGATTAACGCCAAGCAATGTTTTTCAACGGGAGAGTAGTTGCTTTCTGCCCCCAGCAGCACTCGACTTAAGTAGTAGAGTGCTCTTTCTTTCCCCTGATCATTCTCTTGTGCCCATAATGCGCCCAAGGAACCTTCGAGGGCGGTCGTATAAAGAATGAGGGGCTTTCCTTTAACCGGAGCAGCCAACACCGGAGGGTTCTGCAGGTATTGCTTGATCTCGTCTAGTGCACCTTGACATTTGTGGTCCCAAACGAATGGAGTTCCCTTTTTCATCAGGTGGCTGTAAGGACGGCATTTGCCCGAAAGATTAGCGATAAACCGCCGGATGTATGCGAGCTTCCCTTGGAGAGACCGCAACTGCTTGAGGGTTCTTGGCGGAGGCATTTCCATGATCGCCTTAATCTTTAACGGATCTATTTCAATACCTCGGTGTCGAACGATGAATCCCAGAAATTTGCCCGAGGAGACTCCAAACGCGCATTTGAGGGGATTCATTTTCAAATTATATTGCCGAAGGCGTCGAAATACAGTCTCCAGATGTTTTAAATGCTCTTCGTACGACATGCTCTTCACTACAAGGTCATCGATATAGCACTCGACGATGTCATGTATGAGATCGTCGAAGATCTTTGTCATGGCTCTTTGATAGGTAGCGCCAGCGTTCTTTAGGCCAAAGGGCATAACCCTGTAGCAGAATATACCCAAAGGGGTCCGGAAAGCGGTATGCTTCTGGTCTTCGGGATGCATCTTTATCTGATTGTATCCTGACGAACCATCCATAAAGGAGAAAACCTCGTGAGTGGACGTGTTATCTATCATTAGCTCGGTTACTGGTACTGGGAAATCATCCTTGGGACAGGCTTTATTGAGATCCCTGAAATCCACGCATATACGTACCGTCCCATTCTTCTTCATTACCGGGACGATATTGGCGATCCAGTCGGGATATTGGACTTCTTGGATAAATCCAGAATCGATCAGCTTCTTGACTTCGGCGTTGATGCTCATCTCAAGCTCGAGTCGCATCCTCCTTGGCGCCTGCTTGACTGGCTTGATATCTGGGGATATTGCTAATTTATGCACAGCAATCTCCGGATCTAATCATGGCATCTCGGAGTAGTTCCACGCGAAGCAGTCTTTATGCCGTAGAAGCACGTTCTTTAACGCAGCTACCCTTTCTTCGGATAGCAGCTCGCTGACAAAAGTCGGTCGCGGGTCGTCTGCCGATCCCAACTCAATCTTCTTGAGGTTATCTGCAGTAGTATGTATACCATCTTCCAGTTCTTTCGGAGCGGGCGGAAATTCCGAGATCACCTCATCATCGCTGTTCTCAAAGCACTGGGGAAGGTCATCTACGTTCTCGGGTTCTTCTCTTAATATCGTAATCGTATAACAGGTGCGAACCCGCTCCCTGGACTGAGGTGGACCCGGTTCTGCTCTTGCGGCCTTGGGTTCATGCTTTTGTGGCGGCGTTACCCTCCAGCCGTCGGATAAAGCGAATCTGCCCTGTTGGTACTGGTCCTCGACCCAGTTCTTGAAGGTGAAGCAGTCTTCGGTAGGATGTCCTATGGTTCGGTGATAAGAGCAATAGCTCAGATGAGAAGCCTCGTTAGCTTGCTCAGGATGTTTAGACTCTGGAAGCGCGATCATTTGATGTTTTATAGCGAGCTTGAGTAACTTCTCCTTCTTGTCTCGGGGGAAGGAGTACGCTCGACTCATCTTCTTCATGAGGGACAAATCCGAGCCGTGCAACACCCGACCACGTAACCCTCTAATCCTGCGTCGTTGTTGTCGGCTCCTCTTTCCGCTTCTTGATTTATTTCCGTCTCTGCGTCGGGCCTTTCGTACAACGGATTGACGAGGATGAGCGTCTTTGTCTTTTGCAGCCTGTTGAAATAGACGTTGCGTCCTGGCCTTCTCGTAGATGGCCATTTCGCGGTTGTGGTCTTCCCGAGCTTTCTGACCCACTTTCCTGATAGGCTTGCCCATTCGTTCTTCAAACGACGGACTCGGCGCTTCAATCGCGGGGTCTAGTTTTGATGAGGGGTTGGCATCTCCCGACGAGGCGTCCTCTTATTCATCAAAGGTATATATGGCGTAGCTACTGTGGGACTGTTCCCGTTTTCCGGCTCTTGCGTATCCAAGCCCGATTGTTTCCATCTTCCCGTTGGGCAATTTGCGTTGAGTCCCGGGGACATCCCAAATCCTGTGGTAGAACCGTGCCTGCCGAACGGTCTGTTCTAAGGGTACTCCTTGGCACTTCAATAGCTTCTTTAATCCATTTGTATAGTATCTGGGCAGACGGATGGGTTGGAACCTGTCAAGTGTAGCATCCGCGCCATGCCAGATCTTTTCTCTATTTTCGACTCTGAGGATCGGTAGAATAGGATCACCTTCTCACCCCTTCGCCTGGGAGGGACGTAGAATGTTTGCAGGTCCTGCACATTGTGAGCCTGAGGCGTGTCGAGATCCTTGTAGTGTTCTCGCGGTACCATGGTGATTTGCAGACTATGGTCATCGCCAGGGGGTGCTTGTATTGACAGCCGATTGGAGAACACAGCATTAACTTCATCTTCTGAATCACTTCCGAAGACCAACACGGGGGCGGGCGTCCCCAGGTTGTTGCGTTGAGATGGCCCTGCATAAACTATCTCTTCCTCTTCTTCGGTGTCGCTTCCGAAAACGGGGATGGCGGCGGCGGCTTTGTTCTCCGGATTGCGACACCTTTCTGTATCCTCGAAATCTGGCAAAAAGTACTTCGCATCTTCGTATTTGCGGACTTCGTTCACGGAAAATGGGTTTAACTCACCTGTTACAGTATACTCGAAACCATCCTTAAAGTACTTCATACACTGATGTTGTGTAGAAGGGATGATATTGTACTCGTGCAGCCAAGGACGGCCGAGCAAGGCATTGTAGCAAGTCTTGGCGTCAATGATATGGAATTTGATGTCTGTGACGAGAAGTCCAAAGCGTAATGTTAGTATCACAGATCCGAGAGTCCGTGACGATTGTGAATCGAAACCGGAGATAGTAATTTTGTCACGAGCGAGGTGTTGCACACTCATGCAGATTTCCTTCAACACCCGAACATTAAGGAGGTTGACGGAGGATCCATTATCCACCAGGATCTTGCCTATCTTGATATCATGGCAGTATCCGGAGACATATAGGGGACGGTTATGGTCGCATGTCCCGAGAAGGAGGTCTTCATCACCGAAAGTGATATCGGCTGTATGCACTTCCTCCAGTTCATCCTTCATCTTTTCAGTGGCGAGGAAGGCTTGCAATTGCTCAGGTTCTTGTAACGCCTTAATTAGTGAGTCTCGCGCTTCTTTTGATAATAGGAGGGCATCGAGAATGCTAAGCTGAGAAGGCAGCTTCCTTAGGTGCGCGAGGATGTTATAGTCCACTTTACCCTTCCTAGGAGGGTCTTTGGCAGCCAGCTCTCTGATGACTTGGTCATCTAAAGTGATATCTTCAGTGACCTTTTCCTTTCCCTTATCCTTTCTATTCCCGGGCCCGAGATTCTTCTCTGGGAGTGTGCGATTGTGCAGCTGAATGTTCTCGCAGATCTCCGATTTCTCCTCTTTCCCTAAAGCGGATTCTTTAAAGAGAGGGCCCAGAGCCATTTCTTCGTCAGAGTCGCTCCCAAAGGTGAGAACTTGTGACCCCCCGGCGTTAACCATGTAGCAGTTGCCAGTAGTTCTGTTTTTCCCATCGACGGTACTTCTTCGCTCTCGGCGGATCTTGCGTTTCATGCGCTTAAAATGTTGCCGATGAGCAACATATCCTTGCCACCATATCTTAAAGGCGTCGCACTCCTCCATGGGATGTGATATTTTCCGATGATATGCGCAATAGTCAGGGTGCGTCTCTACCCCATCGTGTGTGTTTCCTTCCGAGGGTGGTAGCTTCATTCCCATTGACATGGCTTTGGCAAACCTTTTCCTCGTCTTGAGTATCTTCTTGTCTACTTCGGATGCCTTTCGCTCTGGCAGGGGTAGTTCAACTCTTTCGTTCAGTTGCCCGCACTTGGCTCCTTCTGATGTGGCCATCTCACGCTCCTGGTCCGCTTTACATTTTAGACGAATCTCGTCTAGAAAAGCGTCGATCATTTCATCTGTTGGCCACGCACGTTCTGGTACAGGCTCTGCCTCCAGCTTCTTAATGCCAGGAGTTTTCCCATCATCGGTAAACGAGTGGGAGATTACGTTACAACTCGCCACATATCCTTCAGATTCCTCCGACGAGCTCACTCCATCATCTTCCTCTTGAAAGATGTGGTTGAGGAACTCTTGCAGTGTGACAGGAGTTCGCGCCTTTTGATTGTACTCTTCCAGTGCGTCGATTTGCTTCTGCAAGTTCGTGTGCTCGTCTCCAAGCTTCACGGTCTTCTTGGATTTCTTCTTCTTTTTCTTCGAAGATTTTGACGGTTGGGCGTGAGTATCTGGGCTCTTATCGTGAGTCTTTGTAGTCGGGCGGCGCCTTAGCATCCCTTCGATAATTTGAGGTTCAAGAGGGTCCCTCCATTCGATCGCAGGGCACGCATGAAGGTCTCTCAGCATCCTTTTAGTTTTAGTTGATAGCACGACCTCCCATGGAGTTTCTTCAATAAAGGAGCAGGTTGCCCCCGGTGTATCTGCTTTCTTAGGAGTATGCGGTTGTGGTGGGTTCACCTTCCACTTTTCGGACAGTACAAACTTCCCCTGGAGGTATTGATCTTCAATCCATCCTTTGAAGACGAAGCAATCTTCAATCGGATGGCTTACCGTTTGATGGTAAGGGCAATAGTTAGGGTTATTCACCTCGGTGGGTTGCGGCGGTCGCCTTGGATTTGGTAGGCTTATAAGTCTGTTGCGTATTGCCAGCTCGAATAACCGTTTTGTCTTGTCTCGTGGGAACGAGTAGGGACGCTTCATCTTCTCATTATAATACCGACGTCTTTCCTCCAGTTGATCTGCCGGTTTCGGGGCGTTAGGTTGCTGTTGGGCATTTGCAACAAAGGTTGCCCTTCCTTTACCCTTGTCATTCCGAGGTTCCGACTTCGGGGGAGGTGGTCTATGACCCATCTGGTCCATCTGAGCCAACTTGTCGATCAAAACCTGGAATGTGGTTGGCTTAAAGAACATCATAAACTGGGAGATAGTTGCGTGAGGGTCTAGAGTTCCTACGAACATGCCCACCGCAGGTGCTTCCTCGATGCGTTGCTCACATCTCGACCACAAGTTCCGCCAGCGTATAGCGTACTGGACCCAGGTTTCGCCCGGTTTTACCCTGGCGTTAATAAGTGCAGTTATTGGAGTGCGTTCACTGGCACTTGCGAATCGCTGAGTGAACAACAACTCCATTTCAGCGAACGTTTTGATAGAATCGTTCGGGAGTTCCGAATACCATTCGAACGCTGTTTCTGATAAGCTGCCCACGAACTGGCGGAGCAACAGTTTATCATCACCGCCGGTGTTACCGCAGAGGGCCCGGAACTGGGCGACATGTTGATGGGGATTGCCGGTCCCCTTATACACGTGGAATTTTGGTATCGTGTAGCCTTACGGGTATTTGATTTGGTCGTACCAGCTCGGATACGGCCGCTCCATTTTCACGACTTGACCAGCTGCCTCAGTTGCGTGATGAACCCGGATTTGCTGGGCTATGTAGTCAGCCAAGTCAGCCTTAGAGATTGCCTCCTCCTTGGCCGTTGAGAGGGCTGGTGGTGGATTTGACGTTTCTCCTCGGTCGTCTTCAAGAACGATTGGGGGATCCTCGGCTGGTAAGTCCTGCTGGATCATCATTCCTATCATATCTTGGAAGAGAAGGCCCATACGTTGTATGTTGGCCGCTTGTTCAGCAGCCTCTTTGTCCTTTTTCTCCAGTGTCCGGCGAAGGAATTCAGCGTCGGTTTCTTCCTCTCGGCGTGCGTCTGAGGACGTTTCCGGATTTTCTTTTGGCCCGGTGAGCGCGGCCATAGCATTCATCATTTCTTGAAGCTTTTGTTGCTGCTCCTGGGCCTTCGTCACGGATCGGGTTAGCGGTCGGTGGCCCGTAGAAGTGCGGCTTTCCTCCTTTCCAGAGGCCATGTAAACAGTGTGCACCACCATGCCCCCAGACTTAGGGCGTCTGGGCTCGGTGCTTTTAGCCGTCGTTGCATGCTGGGGGGTCTTCTCTGGCCTCCTCCTTTTATGAGCCATGGAGGTTGAGGGGGCCGTTGAGGTGGGCGTCCAGACAGCCTTTTGGGGTTTAGCCTGGTGACCCGCTTTCGGTTGGATTTTCGGCTTCTTGTGCTGGCGGGAGAAGTTTGGATCGATGATCGAGTCCCGGGCCTGCCGCCAAACCTTATAGATTTTGGAAGACAGCCGTTGAGGAGATCGGGGCTGTTCTGATTTTATTTCCACAACCTTTTTTAATGGGGGAGGAGACCTCTTCAGCACTGCAGTAGGAGAATTCCTTCGCACCTTGTTTAGCATTTCGAAGCTGTTCCCAGTTGGAACAGCAGCATTAACTTCTGCCACCGGGGCCGATGGAGTCAACCCGGAGGGGGAATTGCCCCCAGCCTTCCTTACTCGGCGCCAATGGTGACGTCGAGCGTGTCGAGCGGACGGTGTAGGGTCAGCGGTAAGAATGGTTTCGTCTTGCCCCCTGTCTGGGTGGGGGGTCGCTGTTGGTGTTAGCCTGTCAAAGACCGACGTCCTTTGGGCAGCAGGAGCAGGAGCGGGAGCCGTCAATCTTGTAAAGACCGACCTTTTGGCCGGAGAAGCCGCCTTGACGATTTCGGGAGCAGGAGCAGCCACTTTCTTAGAAGCAGCCTTCTCTGAGATTGTAGGCCCCATGATGGGTTTGCAGGATTTCTGGCCCAATCTAGAGAAGACCGAGGCATTGACGTTGGGCGACTCGTTGAGAGGAGCCGCGACAGGGGTAAGACGATCAAAGACGGACTTCTTAAGAGCTTCCGTTGTCAGTACTGGAGCGGTGAAGTTTGTCGGCGGGAGCATGGTCCCAAAGAACAATCCTGTGGTGGCGCGAGTGACCCGTTCCACGGGCATTGTGAATAGCGAAGCAGCTTGGGGTCCGTAGGCTATACCTCCTGGCGAGGCAGAGCGTCGGTTGCAATTGCAGTCTGAGCAGTTGGAGAATTTCACGGAAGTAGAAGCCATCGATCTTTTGCTTTCTGCAATAAGCAAGATGCCAATTCTTAGTATCTTGAAACCCAAGGGCAACCATTAGCGAACCGCGATTGGTTCGCGAGTCACGACACACGAAGTGTGGAGTGGAAAGAGGAAAAGGTCCCACCGGGCGTGCCAGAATCTGTTCCCCTCCGAAGGACGGTGCACAAGACTGCGATGTCTTGGCACTGAGACTCGGGGCAGATGCTAATTGGTGCTATCCGTCCACCTCTCCGAAGATGCCAAGTTGAATTATGGCACCATGTATCGAAGGTTTAGACAGATGCGTCCGATGTAGCAGACTTCGTTAGATTCCCCCTCGTTTGAGGGGTTTTTGATTGTGGGGACGCTCTTCCCTGCAGGCGCAAGCCCCTGCAGTTAATTACGCTACCGCATTGCGGTAACAACTTTCTCCTTCTCCAGATGGTCACTTCGTGTCGTGAGTGTTTGTTTTGTTGCCCGTGGATTGTTTACGGAGACTGAGTTATGTCGTCGCCCGTAGGGCGTGGACTAGTCCAAATCCATATTATCTTAGATTTGGGTTTGGGGGTTTGGTTTGAGGATACGTCAGCCGTACTCGAGGCTAAGATCAACTCAAACGTTTGTTAAGGATACGTTAGTCTCACTTTGAGACTAAGATCAACTTAACGGGATCGTTTAGATCCGACAAAAGAGCATTTGGAGGCTCCATTGTTCCAGTTTAGGGACATAGTGGTCCATCGTATGTATGGCCGTCGGGACCCATCACCTCTCTGACGACGTTGAAGGATTACAACGACGGATGTCAGAGGAGTTCAGAGATGTACCCTCAAGCCAGAGTCAATTGGGAGGATTCATAATCCAATCTGTTTGAAGGTTTAAGGATACGTTAGCCATCTTTGAGGCTAAGATCAACTTAAACGGGATCGTTTAGACCCGACAAAAGAGCATTTGGGGGCTCTATTGTTCCAGTTTAGGGACATAGTGGTCCATGGGTAGTTTAAGGACATTGCGGTCCATGGGTAGTTTAAGGACATTGCGGTCCATTGTTAGTTTTAAGAAATCTCGGTCAAGGTTAAGGACGTCGTAGTCCATGGGCTTAAGGACCCCACAGTCCATTGTTAGTTTTAAGACATCTCGGTCAAGGTTAAGGACGTCGTAGTCCATGGGTTTAAGGACCCCACAGTCCATTATGTGCTCTGGATGCTTCACACGGGTTCACTGCCGTGCTCTGCGAGGACCAGGCTCCGCTCTGGACGTTTTACACGGGGTCAAAGAGTGACATTATCCGCGTTCCACGTAACCAGGAATTTGCATTAAACACGGGTTTAAGGACCCCGCAGTCCGTATCAATGTGTGGTCGTCGGGACCCGTTACCTCTTTGAAGACATTGAGGGATTACAATACCAAGTATCAAAGGAGTGAAGAGATGTACCCTAGAACCGGAGTGGATTAAATAGTCCTTGGCCCAATTTGGGATCAAGACGAATTAATTATGTTATGAGTCCATTGGCCCAGTTAATCACAAATTGAGGACTTATGGCCATCTTGGGCTAAGTCCAATCAGGAGAGGCTTTGCCTCCATCCATTTAGTCAATTGGGCCGAAGCCTAGTGTTAAACACTGCAGAGCAATCAGTGTTGAACACTGGGAATGAGGTTGACAAGTTAGTGTTTAACACTAAGAGATAATTGGTGTTAAACACCAGCAACAAGGCTTTTCAAATTAGTGTTAAACACTAAGACAGATCAGTGTTGAACACTGCAGATAAAGCTTTTTAATTAGTATTGAACATTAAGGCCCAACAGTGTTTTAACACTGGGTTCGAGAGTTTCAATTTAGTGTTAAACACTAAGACAAGAGGGGTCACGTGGCAGCACGTGAGAGCGCCCTCCCTTCATTTATTCTGCTGAGATTATCGCATCTTTCAGAGCATCACGTGCCATCACGTGATGGGCATTCAAATGCCTATGTATTAGAGCTTCTGCCAAGGGTCACGTGGGTCACGTGGGGTGCTGCCTCAAAGGGGCTTTCTGTAGATCTCTTGGGGGTCACGTGATGACACGTGACCCTGCCTCTATGTATTTTGTTTAGAGGCTTTGTTAATCTTTTTTTTCAGGAATTAAATTCCTCAAGCTGTAAATTTCAGAGGAATTAAATTCCTACTTCCTTTCGAAGACTTATATTCTGGGATAGAGTTTAACTCTGAATTTTCTGTAGGAATTAAATTCCTCATATATGTGAAGAACCAAATAGGGTTAAACCCTAACAAAGCTTTTTTAAGGAGTTTAAACTTCCATCCTCTGTTAAATTATGATTAAGGGAATTAAATTCCCGCTGCTGCAACAGAACTAGGTTCTTAATTAGGGTTAAACCCTGTTTCTTTTTATTCTGAAGGAATTAAATTCCCATGATACAGGGGCAAGCCCTAATTTTATTTTAAAGGAATTAAATTCCTATAGTTCTGTGAGAATTAAATTCTCGTGCTTGCATTCCTTCTCTATGTTTTGGATCTGCATGGCAGGATCTCAACCCATTGAGAATTAAATTCTCAACCTTAAGGGGAGATGTGCACTTTGCAGATCCTCTATCAAAGAGAGAAGAAATATGTTCTTCTGTTTTTACATTATCAGAGTTAAACTCTGTTGAGAATTAAATTCTCTTTTTCTTTCAAGGAGCTTTTCCCTTTCTTACCTAGGGTTTTTGCAGAAGATCCAAGTTCTCCAAGTATCGAAGCTCTCTTCCTTTTCTTTTTTTTTCTTCTCTGCGTATGTGTATATATCTCTCTGTGTCTCTTGGCTCTTATTTATAGGAGAAGCAGCCGAATCAATCAGTTTTTTGACGAATCTTCGTGAAAGATTTGATTTGCATCCATCATTCATTTTGGACCTTTAGATTGTTGGGTGAATTTTATTCACCATTGGATTTCAAATCCAGGGGTTTTTCCTTTGTTGTTTCGGTTAGATTTAAAGGGGAAATCTTTCCAAACCCGAGATTTTCCCATAGATAGATCACCTCTGAATCTTTAATTCGATTGGTTCCAGATAGTTGCTTTCCTTTGGAAAGATTTGAATTTCTTTCAGAATTTAATTCTGTTAACACAATGGGCTTTGAAAGCCGGTCACGTGTGACCACGTGACTCATGGTCACGTGTGGGCACGTGACCCCCTTTGGAATGAGCCTTTTCCTTTCTTTTGCGCTCTGTCTTCTTATTGCTGCTTAAACGTCACGTGCTGCCACGTGACCCCTGGTCACGTGTGAGCACGTGACCCTTGTTTGAACTCTCTCTTTCCTTGGTTCAACTGGAGAACGAGTCTGCTGTCTTGAACGTCACGTGGCAACACGTGACCCTGGTCACGTGGAAGCACGTGACCTCTTCTGAAGCCTTTTCCTTGACTTAATCAGGGAACTGGTGTGCCTTTTGACGCTTGCATTTAAATGTCACGTGTCGCCACGTGACCCGGGTCTCGTGGGAGCACGTGACTCTTTCTGAATCCCCCTTTTCTTCAACGTAGTCAGGAAACCGAACTTGCCTTGATGATGTTTTTAGGTGTCACGTGCCAACACGTGACCGCTAGTCACGTGTAAGCACGTGACCTTCTTCTGAAGCTTTTCCCAGAAGCTTTCCTGATTTTAAATCAGGAAACAGTTTCCTTATTTTAAACGTGTCGTGTCATATCGGACAAGTAGGTAAATACTGAGACTATAGCTCCCTTTTTAGAAATCCCTTCGATAACTACCAATGCATGCAAAAATATATCCAGGTACTGTCCTCTGACTAGTCCTGCTCAGTACGAAAACAAATAGCAAATATCATAAAAACGTACTGCTCCATAAGAAATCAATCCCAAATGTGCATAAGAATGCTGCGTGCGTCTGGTGCGCACGAAAATCAAAATCCATATATGTGCCATACATGTGAACAGAAACAACATTTAAGTGCAACGGGTGTGCATGAAACATCTGCCAAGGGCAACGGGCGTGCCTGATGTTCCCCTCCGAAAGACGGCGACGACGTTAGTACTTCTGTGCCTGAGATTCGGGGCAGATACTATTTGGTTTTATCCGTCTACCTCTCCGAAGATGCCAAGTTGATTTATGGCACCGTGTATCGAAGGTTTAGACGGATGCGGCCGATGTAGCAGACTTTGTCAGATTCCCCCTCGCTTGAGGGGTTTTTGATTGTGGAGACGCTCTTCCCTGCAAGCGCAAGCCCCTGCAGTTAATTACGCTACCGTATCGCGGTAGCCACTTTCTCCTTCTCCAGAATTTCACTTCGTGTCGTGTGTGTTTGTTTTGTTTGTGGTTGTCCGTGGATTGTATACGGAGACTGAGTAATGCCGTCGCCCGTAGGACGTGGATTAGTCCAAATCCGTATTTACTTAGATTTGGGTTTGGTGTTTTAGTTTAAGAATACGTTAGCCGTGTTGAGGCTAAGATCAACTTAAACGTTCGTTAAGGATACGTTAGTCCTGTTTGAGGCTAAGATCAACTTAACGGGGTGATCCATTTAATATATGGCCGTCGGGACTCGTCACCTCTCTGACGTCGTTGAAGGATTACAACGATAGGTGTCAGAGGAGTTCGGAGATGTACCCTTGAGCCAAAGCTGATTTAGGGTTTTATAGTCCATTTGAATGTTTAAGGATACGTTAGCCGTGTTTGGGGCTAAGATCAACTTAAACGGGACCGTTTAGATCCGGCAAAAGAGTATTTGGAGGCTCTATTGTTCCAGTTTGTGGACGTGGTGGTCCATCGCCAGTTTAGGGACGTGGTGGTCCATGTTCCAGTTTAGGGACGTGGTGGTCCATCGCCAGTTTAGGGACGTGGTGGTCCATCATTAGTTTAAGGACGTTTCGATCCATGTTCCAGTTTAAGGACGTGGTGGTCCATGTTAGTTTCAGGACGTCTCGGTCCAATATTAGTTTAAGGACGTCTCGGTCCGATATTAGTTTAAGGACGTTTCGGTCCATCATTAGTTTAAGGACGTTTCGGTCCGACATTAGTTTAAGGACGTTTCGGTCCATATTCATGTGTGGTCGTTGGGACCCGTCACCTCTCTGACGTCGTTGAGGAATTACAACGATAGGTGTCAAAGGAGTTCGGAGATGTACTCTCGAACCGGATGTAAATTGATTTAGGAGAGCAGCTGTACTCAGTCAATTTAGTTTGAGGACTTACGGCCATAATTGGGCTAAGTCCAGTTTCAACATCTTTTGTCTTTGGCTTGTGCTAGGGCTTTTCCCCTTTTTAGTAATGCACTGCATTATTCTTGTTTTGGTTGGACTCTGCCCTTTTATAAATGATGCAGAGCATCTATCTTGTTTGGGCTCTGCCCTTTTAATGCATTGCATTTTGTTTTGTTTGGGCTCTGCATTGCATTTTGTTTTAATTCAACATTTAAGATCTTGATCTTGTTCTTAGATCATTGATCTTTTCAGAAAACTTTCTTTTTAGGAGTTCTCTGAATTCTTTCTCTGTTTCTCTGTCAATGTTCTCTCTTCTCTTCTTCTCTTTTTTTTTATTTTAGAAAGAAGGATCATTGGTCGTTGGGACCCACTACCTCTCCGACGACACTGAGAGATTACAGCGCCATATATCGAAGGTGTGGAGGGATGTACCCTTTGAACCATATCTCACTCATTAGGGGGGAAGAACAGGCTGGAGCTTAAACTTCTCACTGCTGAAAAAGGCTTCTTTGCGTTCGCGCACGTGCGTCGCACGTGTTGGGCGCACGTGCGTCGCACGTGTTGGACGCTCATATTTACACGCAGCGCACATGGATCTTGCGCATATACGCATTATGGGTGGGAGCAAGCTCCTATGGAGAACGAGTCTCCTTTTAATATTATTAAATGTTCTCATGTAGTGCGCACGTGCGTTGCACGTGGTGCGCGCATGGCGAGGACACGTGTGTCGCACGTGGCGTACATGCGCATTATGAGGAGAAGCAGGGCTTCTATATATGGAGAACAAGCTACTTTTAATATTATTAAATGTTCTCATGTGGTGCGCACGTGCGTTGCACGTGGTGTGCGCGTGGCGAGCACACGTGCGTCGCACGTAGCGCACATGCGCATTATGAGGAGAAGCAGGGCTTCTATATATGGAGAACAGGCTCCTTTTAATATTATTAAATGTTCTCATGTGGTGCGCACGTGCGTTGCACGTGGTGCGCGCATGGCGGGCATACGTGCGTTGCACGTAGCGCACATGCGCATTATGAGGAGAAGCAGGGCTTCTATATGTGGAGAACAGGCTCATTTTAATATTATTAAATGTTTTCATGTGATGCGCACGTGCGTTGCACGTGGTGCCGCATGGCGGGCACACGTGCGTTGCATGTAGCGCACATGGCGCTTGCGCATATGCGCATTATGGGAAGGAGCATGCTCCTATCTTGGAGAACTAAGCTCCTTTGAGTATTGAATCCTTTGAGGATTTTAACTCTACCCTTTCTAAGAGGTATCCCCTCTTATTTATATTGGAGTGGTAGAGAAGCCAGCTCTCCTTTTCCCGATGTGGGACTAAAAAATGCATTCCCCATGTAGTAGAGCATTACTTTAGATCACACGTGCATAACACATTTGCTCATAACTTTTGATCTCGGATGAATTATGAGGCCTATAATATATCAAATCGAAGGTATTTTCGAGGTGCTTTCAATATCATTAAAATTTAGCCATTTCTCGTTCCGCAGTTTGTCAAAATACAGCTCGGAAAATACTGGTTCGCATCTTCTTCCTTAGATCACTTGTGTATAAACATTTGCTCATAACTTTTGATCCCAGATGAATTATGGGGCCCATAATATATCAAATCGAAGGACTTTTCAAGATGCTTTCAATACCATCAGAATTTAGTTGTTTCTCATTTCGAAGTTTGTCAAAATACAGCTCGAAAAATACTGGTCCGCATCTTCTTTCTTAGATCACATGTGCATAACACATTTGCTCATAACTTTTGATCCCGGATGAATTATGAGGCCCATAATATATCAAATCGAAGGTTTTTTCGAGATGCTTTCAATACCATCATAATTTAACAGTTTCTCATTGGGGAGTTTATCAAAATACAGGCCGGAAGATTCTGGTTCCTATTTTCTTAAGCGTATCGCTGCCATTTGATACCTTGGACTCTTTTGCGCAGAAATTTTTGGCGGGAACAAATGCCCCCCACTATTTTGCCCATGTAAGTATATATGTGGGTGAAGTAGTGCAGAGTAATGCATAGTGTATAACCAGTTTTGGGTTGGTATATAACTTTCAGAATCTTGTCTGAGAAGATAACGAGCGGACACAAGCGTCGTCATTTATCATTGACTCAAATCTTGACTCTTAAAAGATATAGTTCCAAACTCTCAATTCCATGAGCCGCACCCTTCTATTTCTTTATGTTTTACTCTGGTGTGAAGTAGTTTATATGCTCATGAGTAACTTCTCCATTTCAGTGGCATGTAGCTTTTGCAAGTGTGGCTCATAGATGGTCCATCTTAATCTCTTTGTAGGGCAGTAATGGCTTAGAAGACAGGGATAGGATCTGTCACCTAAGACTTTTCAACTTTATGAGCCGTGAGGGTCTTATAAAGACTTTTCTCCCTACGGATCGAGAGGATCTCGTAGGTGTATTTTCTCCTTAGGAATCGTGGGGATTCCTAAGTGTGTTTTCTCTTATAAGTCGTAAGGATCTTATAAGAGAATTTTCTCCCTTACAAGTCGAGAGGACTCGTAAGTGGTTGGTGAGTTGACTTGTTTCCGAGTCGAATTATTACTCTGACGGGGAGGTCGTTGGCTGACTTGTTTCCGGGTCGGAGCGTTGTTCCGACGAGGAGGTCATTGGCTGATTTGTTTCCGCGACGGAGGTCATTGGCTGACTTGTTTCCGAGATGGAGGTTGTTGGCTGACTTGTTTCCGCGACGGAGGTCATTGGCTGACTTGTTTCCGAGACGGAGGTTCTTGGCCGTGAGAACTCAACAGGCAGCATGGCTCGAGCAAAGCACTTCTTATTTCCACCATTTGGAACAAGAAGCAGCTTTAAGGCTGAAGGAGTGTCAGGAGTCTTCAAGCGAAACTGCTCGCCTACGTGTTGAAGTTGAGGCGAACGCTGCTGAGGTAAAGGCTGTCTTCGAGGGCCTTCTGGAGCGTATCTCAAATGGGCTGAACTTGAAGCAGAAACTTGACGCTGCTGAGCGTAATGCCCAAGGCCGCGAAGCTGCTCATCAGGCCATCAGGAATCAGCTTGCATCCGTCTTACAACAACGGGCCTAAGTGGAGGCGGAGCTGGCAGCGGTGGCCGATCAAGAGAAAGTGGGTAAGGAAGTGCGCAAACAATTGCTAGAGCTATGCAAGACGCTTCCTTCTCAGTAACTCTTCTTGTAACTAGGCACTTGTAGAAATTTTTTCTTTTTTCAATAATATGTAGCCATTCTTTAATACTTTGTACGCTTCATGCTGTACTTAATTACATTCAATAAAGATACATATTTCTTTTTGCAATGTCTTGCATACTCTTTGGCTCTCTGTCTCTTCTTATTATCAGCATGCTGTCACAATTAGCAGGTAATAGAGTAAGCATCTTGATTTCTTCACGAGATAGCGAGGGCTTAGGCCGCAGGTTCAGATCTGCCGCCTAAGACTTTTCAACTCTATGAGCCGTGAGGGTCTCATAGAGACTTTTCTCCCTACGGATCGAGAGGATCTCGTAGGTGGGTTTTTCTCCTTAGGAATCGTGAGGATTCCTAAGTGTGGTTTTCTTTTATAAGTCGTAAGGATCCTACAAGAGAATTTTTCCCTCTTATGAGTCGAGAGGACCCGTAAGCGGTTGTTTCCCTCCTTGTCGAAACTCGACTTTGGAGAGTGAGACCCGTGAATAGTATGCAAGAGATCGTTTTAGATCGACTTGTAGGGTCCCATTGTTCAAGAAGCAAGCTTTTCAATCCTTGCTGTCTGAGACTTCTTCTTACAAATTGAGACGAATCGGGAATTTGCTCGCGGAGAGGGTAATGGTTCTGCGAGTTGACATGAGTCAAGAGGCTCTCGTCAGGGAGTGTTTGTATCCGTGAGTCGAGGAGTTTGCTAGGGATTATTTGTTTCCCAAGCGCCAAGGATTATTTGTTTCCTTGGGGTTTGAAACGAGTCGAGAATTCCCACGGGGCACTGGTGGCTCTGTGGGTCGACGCGGATCAGGAGGCTCTTGTCAAGGAGTGTTTGTATCTGTGAGTCGAGGAGTTTGCTAGGGATTATTTGTTTCCCAAGCGCCAAGGATTATTTGTTTCCTTGGGGTCTGAAACGAGTCGAGAATTCCCACGGGGGCACTGGTGGCTCTGCGGGTCGACGCGGATCAGGAGGCTCTCGTCAAGGAGTGTTTGTATCCGTGAGTCAAGGAGTTTGCTAGGGATTATTTGTTTCCCAAGCGTCAAGGATTATTTGTTTCCTTGGGGTTTGAAACGAGTCGAGGATTTCCACGGAGGCGCTGGTGGCTCTGCGGATCGACGCGGATCAGGAGGCTCTCGTCAAGGAGTGTTTGTATCCGTGAGTCGAGGAGTTTGCTAGGGATTATTTGTTTCCCAAGCGCCAAGGATTATTTGTTTCGTTGGAGTTTGAAACGAGTCGAGGGTTCCCATAGAGGCTCTGGTGGCTCTGCGAGTCGACGCGAATCAGAAGGCTCTCGTCAAGGAGTGTTTATATCCGTGAGTCGAGGAGTTTGCTAGGGATTATTTGTTTCCCAAGCGTCAAGGATTATTTGTTTCCTTGGGGTTTGAAACGAGTCGAGGATTTCCACGGAGGCGCTGGTGGCTCTGCGGATCGACGCGGATCAGGAGGCTCTCGTCAAGGAGTGTTTGTATCCGTGAGTCGAGGAGTTTGCTAGGGATTATTTGTTTCCCAAGCGTCAAGGATTATTTGTTTCCTTGGGGTTTGAAACGAGTCGAGGATTTCCACAGGGGCACTGGTGGCTCTGCGGGTCGACGCGGATCAGGAGGCTCTCGTCAAGGAGTGTTTGTATCCGTGATTCGAGGAATTTGTTGGGAGGGTATGGTTCCCTCTTTGTTTATGCCCTTGGATTGTATACAGGGATCGATGTGATCTTAACTGTAGGGCAAAAAGTTTCATTCTTTCATTTTTTTATTCTTTCCGCGATGCTCTATCATTTCAGCTTTTATATCACGAAGGTCGCGATTGCCCAATCATTTCGGCCATTTTTCGCGGTGCCCAATCATTTCGGCTGTTTATTTTATTTTTACTCGCTGCTTTTTATTGCGAGTTGCCCAATCATTTCGGCTATTTCGCATGCATACATTTTACTTGCTGCTTTTTATTGCAAGTTGCCCTATCATTTCGGCTATTTCGTATGCATGTGCGGCTTACTGGCTTTTCGCCGTAAACCTGAACTTGGACACTGATTTTGGCATCAGCACCGCTACAACTGGGATGTTGCCAGGAGCGAATCATCATTTGCCTCTGTCATTGTCGAACAAAGGAGGCTTAGCGACCGGGATTAGGGTCCTGTCGACTATGGCTTTTGACTTTATGAGCCGTAAGGGTCTCACAAAGCTATTTCTCCCTACAAGTCGTGAGGATCTTATAGGTGTATTTTCTCCTTAGGAATCGTGAGGGTTCCTGAGTGTTTTGTTCCTCTGTAAGTCGTAAGGATCCTACAGGAGGGTTTTCTCGTTGTAAATCGAGAGAATTTACAAGGGTTATGCGAACATATCCCCAGTCACGGATGGACCTTGGTTAGGGAAATGTTTATTCGCGCCCGTGGATTGTATACAGGGGTCTGTATTGAGCCACTTGTAGGGCAATATCGAAAGTTGTGGGGGTTGCTTAAGCACAGGTTTAGATCTCTGTAACTTAAGACTTTCAAATCTTACGAGCCGTGAGGGTCCCATAAGAGCGTTCTCCTTACGAGTCGTGAGGATCTCGTAAGTGTATTTTCTTTTTAGGAATCGTGGGGATTCCTAAGTGTGTTGTTCCCTTGTGAATCGTAAGGATCTCACGCGGGTGGTTTCTCCTTATAGGGTCGAGAGGACCCTACAAGTGTTTCTTAACGAGGTTGCGCCCTTTCGGGTTTTCACAAACACTCGCCGGTAGTCCTGCTGTTTTTACTCACGGAGCCCTTTCGGGTTTTCATCCGTGCCCATTTTGCTTATGGACGTACCGCTTTTATTTTCTTTTTTTTTTATTTTCTTTTTCCCTCTTTTTTTTTACGAAGTCGTGCCCTTTCGGGTTTTCACGAACACTCGCCGGTAGCCCTGCTGTTTTTACTCACGGAGCCCTTTCGGGTTTTCATCCGTGCCCCTTTTTGCTTATGGACATACCTGTTTTTATTTTATTTTATTTTTATATGTTTTTTTTTCTATATCTCGTCAGTCTAAAGATGCTGCGGTAGTAGTTTAAAGACGTTTCGGTCTGCTATTTGTTTAAGGACATTTCGGTCCGCTATTAGTTTAAGGACATTTCGGTCCGACATTGAGAGGTTGGCTACTGCTTATAAAACTTGAGCTTAGGAGGATAGCGAGCGGACATGGTCGTCGTCATCTATCATTGACCTAGGCTGTGGCTCATTAAGCGTAGTATTTCTTCAGGAAGCGACCGTTTATCGGCCTGAAAGGCCTTTCACCGTGCATGTCCATGAGTAGATAGGCCCCACCCTGGTAAACTTTATCTATGATGTACGGGCCTTCATAGTTTGGCTCGAATTTTCCCCGCTTGGCGCGATTGGGAATCATAGGCCTTTTGACCACTAGCACGAGTTCGCCTTGGTGGAATGTCCTCGGTCGGGTCAATCTTTCGTATGAGCGCGTCATCTTTGTTTTATAAGCTTCCAGATTTTGTTGCGCTATGAGCCTAGTTTCATCAAGGGCGTCAAGCTCCTCAAGCCGAAGGTGAGCATTTTCTTCGTCCGTTAGCTCGTGGTGAACTTCCACTCGTAGAGAGGGTAACTCTATCTCGAGAGGGAGTACTGCTTCCGTACCGAACACCAACGCGTACGGCGTTGTGTTCGTGGCCGTCTTGAATGTAGTTCGATATGCCCAAAGAGCTTCTTGCAGTCTTTCGTGCCAATCTTTCTTATTACGGGACACCGTTTTCTTTATGATTTTTGTCAATGTCTTGTTGAAGGCTTCAGCTAGTCCATTGGCTCGCGGATTATAAACCGAAGAATATCTCCAGTCTATATTATGCTGTTGCGCGAAGCGACTGATCCTGTGGCTTCTGTAAGCTGGCCCGTTATCGGAGATGATCCGTCGCGGAGTTCCAAACCGATATATGACATGCGTCTTGAAGAAGTGGAGGATATTTTCCGTCTTCACCTCTCTTAACGGTACTGCTTCTGCCCATTTATAGAAGTAGTCAGTCGTCGCCAGGATGAAACGATGTCCCCTAGACGATGCTGGTTCGATAGGGCCAACTATGTCAGTCCCCCACATTTCGAATGGCCAGCTAGCTACCGTTGGATGCAACGGATTTGGGTGCTGGTGGATGAAGTCCCTATGAATCTGGCATGAGTGACATTGCTTCGCATATTCGATGCAGTCTTGAATCATCGTGGGCCAGTAATAGCCCATCCGTTTGATCTTTAACTTCATCTTTGGGCCTGCTTGGTGAGAACCGCAGATTCCGTCATGAACTTCTTGAACGACTCTTTCCGCTTCGTCCGGTCCTAAGCACCTCAGCCACAGAGAATCGAATGACCTCTTGTATAGAGTATCATTGACGAAGGCGAAAGACAGAGCTCGTTTCATGAGCTGGTGTCGTGCGGACGCATCTTCGGGCATTTGAAGTAGTCTATAAAGACCTCCCTCCAATCCTCAACCTTCTCATGGTCTTTTATTTGTAAGGTCGCTTGTTCAGTCACTCTCTTTTCTTCGGGCGATCCCGGAGGTATTTCTGCGGGGGCGAGCACCCGACGACTTTGTACCATGATTCTAACCCCATCGAGGTTCTCGTTAGCCAGTTCTTTAGCAAGCTTAGCTAACACGTCCGCTTTGCTATTTTCTGCGCGTGGTATACTTTCCAAAGTATAGGAGGGAATTTGGGTCAGCAGTTGTTGCACATTTTCCCTGTATTTTACCAATCCCGGTTTGCATGTTTGGTAATCGCCGTTCACTTGACTGACGATTAGCTGGGAGTCCCCATATATGAGGAGGCTTTCAATTCCCATGTCAATGGCGATCTCGAGACCTGCTATCAAAGCTTCGTATTCGGCTTCATTGTTTGTCCTTGGTTCCGTCAGGGAGAACGCGTAGCGCATTATCCCTCCTTGTGGAGTTATAAAGATGAGTCCTACCCCCGATTTGATTATAGGGGTACTTTGTTTGCGCTTCTTCAAGGAAGATGCTCCGTCAAAATAAAGCTCCCATCGGGTATTATCACCATCGATCGCATCAAACGCATGTTCGTCTGGAAGATCGCAGTTTAAAGGAGAGTCGGCCGGTATCGGGTGCTCAGCAAGGAAGTCGGCGATGGCCTGGCCTTTTATTGCTTTGAGTGGTCGATATGCTATCGAGAACTCCATTAAGAGCAGGGCCCATTTAGCGAGTCGTCCCGTCAATATGGCCTTTGACATTAGATATTTGAGAGGGTCCACCTTTGAAATGAGATGGACTTCATACGCTAATGCGTAATGTCTAAGCTTTGTTATTGCGAAGATCAACGCCAGGCAGTGTTTTTCAATGGGGGAGTAATTGCTTTCTGCCCCCAGCAGCACTCGACTTAAGTAGTAAAGTGCTCTTTCTTTCCCCTGGTCATTCTCTTGTGCCCATAATGCGCCCAAAGAACCTTCAAGGGCGGCCGTGTAAAGAATGAGAGGCTTTCCCTTCACTGGAGCAGCCAACACTGGAGGGTTCCGCAAATACTGCTTGATCTCATCCAGTGCGCCTTGGCATTTGTGATCCCAAACGAATGGGGTTCCCTTCTTCATCAGGTGACTGTAAGGACGGCACTTTCCTGAAAGATTGGCTATAAATCGTCGTATGTATGCGAGCTTCCCTTGGAGAGACCGCAACTGTTTGAGAATCCTCGGCGGAGGCATTCCCATGATTGCCTTGATCTTGGACGGATCTATCTCGATACCTCGGTGTCGAACGATGAATCCCAGGAATTTGCTCGAGGAAACCCCGAATGCACACTGCAGAGGGTTCATCTTCAAGTTGTATTGTCGAAGACGTTGAAATACGGTCTTCAAATGCTCGAGATGTTCCTCATATGATTTGCTTTTAACAACGAGGTCGTCGATATAGCATTCAACGATTTCGTGTATAAGGTCATCGAAAATCTTCGTCATGGCCCTTTGGTAGGTTGCACCGGCGTTCTTTAAACCGAAGGGCATCACCTTGTAACAGAATATTCCCAAAGGAGTCCGAAAAGCCGTATGTTTCTGGTCTTCAGGATGCATTTTTATTTGATTATATCCTGATGAGCCGTCCATGATTGAGAAAATCTCATGCGTGGACGTATTGTCTATCATCAGTTCGGTGACTGGTACTGGGAAATCATCCTTCGGGCAGGCTTTGTTGAGATCCCGAAAGTCCACGCATATGCGCACCGTCCCATTTTTCTTCATCACTGGGACGATATTAGCAATCCATTCAGGGTATTGAACTTCCTGGATAAAGCCGGAGTCTATCATCTTTTTGACTTCAGCGTTGATGCTCATCTCGAGCTCAAGCCGCATTCTTCTCGGCGCTTGTTTGACTGGCTTGACACTCGGGGATATTGCCAGTCTATGTATAGCAACTTCTGGATCAAGTCCCGGCATCTCGGAATAGTTCCATGCGAAGCAATCTTTATGCTGTACAAGGACGTCCTTTAACGCAGCCACCTTTTCTTCAGACAGCAGCTCGCTGACGAATGTCGGTCGAGGATCGTTTATCGTCCCCAACTCAATTTTCTTGAGGTTATCTGCAGTGGTATGTATTCCATCCTCCAGTTCTTTCGGAGCTGGGGGAAATTCTGAGATCACCTCATCATTACTGTTTTCGAGGCACCAGGAAAGGCTGTCCATGTTCTCGGATTCTTCTTGTAGTATTGTTATCATGTGACAGGTACGAATTCGCTTCCAATCCCAATGTGGAACTAGTTTTTCTTTCGTGGCCTTAGGCTCGTGCTTTTGTGCTGGTGCTACCCTCCAGTTGTTGGACAGAGCGAATTTACCAAGCTGATATTGATCTTCGACCCAATTCTTGAAGGTGAAGCAATCTTCAAGAGGATGACCTACTACTCGATGGTAAGAGCAATAGTCCGGGTGTGAGGCTTCGCCTGCTTGTTCAGGGTGTTTAGACTCCGGCAGCGCGAGCATCTGATGTTTTAGAGCAAGCTCAAATATCCTCCTTGTCTTATCCCGAGGAAAAGAGTATGATCGACTCATTTTCTTCATGAGGGATAGATCAATAACGCTCGACTCCCGTTTGCGTGGCTTCTTAGCCCTGCTTTGTTGTTGTTGAGTGCCTTTTTGGCCTTCCGACTTATTTCTGCTTTTGAGCGGAGCCTTCTTTATAACAGGTTGACAAGGAGCGGCATTTTCATCCTTTACAGCCTGTCGGAGAAGGCGTCGCGTCTTGGCTTTCTCGTAGATGGCGGTCTCACGGTTGTGATCATCTCGGACCTTTTGACCAGCTTTCTTTATAAGACTGTCCATTTGTTCCTCGAACGACGGACTGGGTTCTTTTGCATCTGGAACTTTCACTGGCTTAGGATTAGCGTCCTCCCATTGAGCATCCGCTTCTTCATCAAGGTCATATACGACGTAGCAGCCGGGTAGTAACTCTCGTTTCTTTGAACGGATGTATCCAAGCCCTCTTGTTTCCATTCTCCCGTTAGGCAGTTTGCGTTGAGTCCCGGGAACATTCCAGACCCTGTCATAGAATTTGGCCTCTCTAACGGTCTGTTTGAAGGCTATCCCCTGGCGTTTCAGCAGCTTCTTCAAACCCTCTGTATAATATCTGGGAAGACGGATAGGCTGAAGCCTGTCGAGCGCAGGATCTGCGCCATACCAGATTTCTTTTTTCACCTTGGTTTCTTCAGAGCGGTAAAACAGAATTGCTTTCTCATTTTCTCGCATGGGAGGGATGTAGAATGTCCGCAGCTCTTCTACACTGTAGATATTAAGTGCGTCCAGTTCTTTATGATATTTAGGCGGCACCATGGCGACTTGCAGACTTTGCTCTTCGTCAGCGGAAGCTTGTATTGAAGGTCGAGCAGAGAATACGACATGGACCTCATCCTCCGAGTCACTACCAAAGACCAATGTAGGAGTGGACGGTCCTGGCTTGTTATGTTGGGGCGGACCCGAATAAACGCTCTCCTCTTCCTCCTCGGGATCACTGCCGAAGACAGGGATGGTGGCGTTAGTTTTATTTTCCGGCTTGTGACACTTCTCCGTGTCTTCGAAATCCGGTAAGAAGTATTTGGCATCTTCGTATTTACGGACCTCGTTCACAGAGAACGGGTTCAGTTCTCCCGTCACGGTATACTCGAAACCATCCTTAAAATACTTCATACACTGATGTTGTGTAGAAGGGATGATGTTGTACTCGTGTAACCATGGTCGGCCGAGCAAAGCGTTGTAGCATGTCTTGGCGTCTATGACGTGGAACTTAATGTCCATGACGAGTAGTCCGAAGCGTAGCGTCAGTATCACAGATCCAAGAGTCTTTGACGATTGGGAGTCGAACCCGGATATGGTGATCTTGTCCCGAGTAAGGTGCTGGACGCTCATGCAGATTTCCTTCAACACCCGCACGTTGAGTAGGTTAACAGACGACCCGTTATCGATCAGGATTTTGCCTATCTTTATATCATGGCAGTTTCCCGAAACATAGAGAGGGCGATTGTGTTCGCAAGTCCCAAGTAGAAGGTCTTCATCGCCAAAAGTAACATCAGCCGTGTGTACTTCCTCTAATTCATCCTTCATCTTTTCCTCGGCCAGGCATGCTTGGAATTGTTCCGGATCTTGGAGTGCCTTAATCAACGAATCTCTCGCCTCTTTTGATAGCAAAAGGGCGTCAAGAATGCTGAGCTGTGAGGGCAGCTTCCTCAGATGTGCTAAGACGTTGTAATCCACCTTATTCTTCTTTGGTGGGTTCTTAGCGGTTAACTCTTCCGCAACTTGGTCATCGAGAGTAATATCCTCAGAGACCTTTTCTTTCCCTTTATCTTTTCTGTTCAAGGGTCCGAGGTTCTTTTCAGGCAGCGTCCGATTCCGCAGCCGGATATTTTCGCAGACCTTCGGTTCTTCTTCTTTTCCTGAAGCGGACTCTTTAAAGAGAGGGGCAAGTTCTAGCTCTTCATCAGAATCACTCCCGAATGTAGGCACTTGTTATCCACCGGTGTTAACCATGCGACAATCGCCAGCAGTTCTTTTAAGCCCTTCGGTCGTATTTCTCTGCTCCCGACGAGTTTTACGTTTTTCCCGCTTAAAGCGTTGTCGATGAGCAACGTATCCTTGCCACCATCTATCGAAAGCTTTGCACTCTTGAGTGGGGTGCGAAATCCTCTGATGATATAAGCAATACGAGGGGTGCGTTTCTACTTCACCGGCGATGTTTCCTTCAGAGGATGGTAGCTTCATGCCCATTGATATGGCTTTAGCGAACTTTTTCTTCATCCTGAGTTGGCTTTTGTCGGTAGCGGAGGTGTTTTGCTCCAGCGGGATCGTTTCAGCTCCTTCATCAAGTCGCCGGCGCTTGGCCCTTTCAAATATAGCCGCCTCGTGCTCCCGATCAGCTTTACTTTTCAACCGAGCTTCATTAAGGAGTGCGTCAATTACTTCATCTGATGGCCCCAGAACCTTTGGTTCCGGATCTGCCCCCAGCTTTTCGGTGCAAGGAATCTCCTCATCATTCGTGATCGAATGGGAAATCATATGACAGTTCGCCACATATTCCTCGGATTCATCTGATGAACTTTCTCCCTCATCCTCTTCTTGAAAGACATGGCTGAGGAACTCTTGGAATGTAATGGGGGTTCGTGCCCTCTGATTGTATTCCTCCAGCGCATCAATTTGCTTCTGTAAGTCCGTGCGCTTGTCGTCAGGCTTCACGGGCTTCTTATATTTCTTATTCTTCTTTTTTGAAGATTTTGACGGCTGGTTATGAGTGTTTGGGCCACTTCCACCAATCTTTTGAATCGGACGAGGTTTTAGCATTCCCTCCATAATTTGTGGCTCCAATGGGTTCTTCCACTTGACCGCTGGACATGTCTGAAGATTGTTTAGCATCCTCTTTGTCTTGGCTGATAATACGACCTCCCAAGGAGCTTCTTCGATGACGGAGCATGTTGCCCCTGACGTATTCGTCCCCTTAGAAGTGTGGGGCTGCGGGGGATTCACCTTCCATTTGTCAGATAACGCGAACTTGCCCTGTCGGTATTGGTTTTCAAGCCAATTCTTGAAAACGTAGCAATCTTCGATCGGGTGGCCTAGTACTCGATGATAAGGACAGTAGTTGGGCTCGTTGACGTCACTTGGTTGCAACGGACGTTTTGGATCCGGCAGATTTATGAGTCTGTTGCGCAACGCCAGCTCGAATAACCTCCTTGTTTTATCACGGGGGAAGGAATAAGGACGTCCCATCCTATCCTCAAGGGGTACGTACGGGCGCGTATTGTTTGGACGAGCAACCGGCTTCGAGTCGTTCGGTTGTTGTTGAGCATTAGCGACAACGATCGCTTTTCCCTTTCCTTTGTCATTTCGGGAATCCGGCTTTGGGAGAGGGGGTTTATGGCCCATCTGGTCCATCTGCGCTAGTTTGTCAATCAAAGCCTGGAAGGTAGTCGGCTTGAAGAACATCATAAACTGTGAGATGGTTGCTTGTGGATCAAGGGTTCCAACAAACATTCCCACCGCAGGGGCTTCTTCTATGTGCTGCTCACACTTTGACCATAGATTACGCCACCGTATAGCGTACTGAACCCATGTCTCGCCGGGTTTTACCCTAGCGTTAATCAGTGCCGTCATCGGGGTACGTTCACTTGCACTTGCAAAGCGTTGGGTAAACAGCAACTCCATTTCCGCGAAGGTTTTAATAGAATCATTAGGGAGTTCAGAGTACCACTCGAACGCCGTATCTGATAGACTTCCAACGAATTGGCGGAGCAAAAGCTTGTCATCGCCGCCGGTGTTACCGCAAAGCGCCCTGAACTGGGCAACATGCTGATGGGGATTGTCGGTCCCCTTGTAGACATGGAACTTGGGAATTGTGTAACCCGGCGGGTACTTGATTTGGTCATACCAGCCTGGATATGGCCGCCCCGTTTTTACGACGTGGCCGGATGCTTCGGCCGCATGATGAACCCTTATTTGCTGGGCTATGTATTCGTCCAGATCAGTTTTAGAGATTGTATCCTCTTTAGCCGTTGATAGAATGGGCTGAGGATTCGATGTCTCTCCCCTATCGTCTCCAAGGACGATCGGAGGTTCTTCATTCGGGGGATCTTGTTGTATCATCATCCCTATCATGTCCTGGAAGAGGAGGCCCATACGCTGTATGTTAGCCGCTTGTTCAGCAGCCTCTTTGTCCTTCTTTTCCAATATTCGGCGAAGGAACTCGGCGTCGGTCTCTTCGTCTCGGCGCTCATCTAAGGACGCTTCAGGGTTTTCTTTTGGCTCTGTAAGCACGGCCATAGCATTCATCATCTCCTGGAGCTTTTGTTGCTGCTCCTGAGCCTTGGTCACTGATCGGGTGAGCGGTCGGTGACCCGTAGAAGTGCGGCTTTCCTCCTTTCCAGAAGCCATATAAACCGTATGAACCGTTATGCCCCCTGACTTGGGGCGTTTAGGTTCACCGCTTTTAGACTTTGCCATTGTCATGGGAGCTTTCTCTGGCTTCCTTCTTTTGTGGACCGTTGAAGTGGGCATCTTAGCAATTGTTGCCCCCTGTTGTTTAATAGGGCGGTTTTTGTCTTTTTCCACCTTTGCCTTTTTCTGGTGATGAAAGTGGTCCGGGTCAATCACGGAGTCTTGAACTCTACGCCAAACCTTGTATATTTTTGACGACAGCCGTTGAGGGGCTGTTCCTGTTTTGTCCCTGGAGCTTTGTCTATAGGCGGAGGAGATCTTTTCAATGTAGCGGTTGGAGAGTTCTTCCGTACCCTTCTCAGCAGCTCAAAGCTGTTCCCAGTTGAAACAGCAGCGTTGACTTCCACCACTGGAGCCGGTGGAGTTAGCCCTGAGGTAGAGTTGCCCCCTGCCTTCCTTACTCGTTGCCAATGGCGACGTCGTGCACGACGAGCCATCGGGATTGGTTCGGAATTTGAGATAGTTTCTTTTTGCCCCCTGTTTGAATGAGGCGTCGCCGGTGTTAACCTCTTAAAGACTGAGGTTGTCTTTTGAGGAGTGATATTCAACCTGTCGAAGACAGACCCTCGAGTAGGGGGAGGAGCAGGAATCGTCAGCCTTGAAAAGACTGACTCTTTGACAGGGGAAGCCGCCTTGACGACTTCCGGAGCAACAGTTATCGCCTTCCTCGGGACAGCCAATTCAGAGTTCTGATTTAGCCTGGTGAAAACAGAGGCTGTCGGTTTGGTAGTGAGCGACCCGTTGACAGGGGCCGTCGTAGTAGTGAGCCGGTCGAAGACCGACTTTTTGTTCACTTCCAGTGCAGGTATTGGCGTAGGGAAGCTTGTAGGTGGGATCATGGTCCCAAAGAACAGACCAGTGGTGGCTTGGGTCACCTGATCTACCGGCAGAGTGAGGAAGGAAGCCGCTTGGGGCCCATATGCTACACCTCCCGGTGAGGTGGAGCGTCCGTTGCAGTGGCACTTCGAGCAGTTGGTGCAGTTAGAGGCCATTGAATCTTGAATTCTACGCCAAGTAAAAGACCAAATCTTAGTAGCTTGAAATCCGAAGACAACCATTTAACAAACCGCGATTGGTTCGCGAAGACAACACACGAAATGTGGAGTGGAAAGAGGAGGAGGTCCCACCGGGCGTGCCAGAATCTGTTCCCCTCCGAAAGACGGCGACGACGTTAGGACGTCTGTGCCTGAGATTCGGGACAGATGCTATTTGGTTTTATCCGTCTACCTCTCCGAAGATACCAAGTTGATTTATAGCACCGTGTATCGAAGGTTTAGACGGATGCGGCCGATGTAGCAGACTTTGTCAGATTCCCCCTCGCTTGAGGGGTTTTTGATTGTGGGGATGCTCTTCCCTGCAGGCGCAAGCCCCTGCAGTTAATTACGCTACCGTATCGCGGTAGCCACTTTCTCCTTCTCCAGAATTTCACTTCGTGTCGTGTGTGTTTATTTTGTTTGTGGTTGTCCGTGGATTGTATACGGAGACTGAGTAATGCCGTCGCCCGTAGGACGTGGATTAGTCCAAATCCGTATTTACTTAGATTTGGGTTTGGTGTTTTAGTTTAAGGATACGTTAGCCGTGTTGAGGCTAAGATCAACTTAAACGTTCGTTAAGGATACGTTAGTCCTGTTTGAGACTAAGATCAACTTAACGGGGTGATCCATTTAATATATGGCCGTCGGGACTCGTCACCTCTCTGACATCGTTGAAGGATTACAACGATAGGTGTCAGAGGAGTTCAGAGATGTACCCTTGAGCCAAAGCTGATTTAGGGTTTTATAGTCCATTTGAATGTTTAAGGATACGTTAGCCGTGTTTGGGGCTAAGATCAACTTAAACGGGACCGTTTAGATCCGGCAAAAGTGCATTTGGAGGCTCTATTGTTCCAGTTTGTAGACATGGTGGTCCATCGCCAGTTTAGGGACGTGGTGGTCTATGTTCCAGTTTAGGGACGTGGTGGTCCATCGCCAGTTTAGGGACGTGGTGGTTCATCATTAGTTTAAGGACGTTTCGGTCCATGTTCCAGTTTAGGGACGTGGTGGTCCATGTTAGTTTCAGGACGTCTCGGTCCAATATTAGTTTAAGGACGTCTCGGTCCGATATTAGTTTAAGGACGTTTCGGTCCATCATTAGTTTAAGGACGTTTCGGTCCGACATTAGTTTAAGGACATTTCGGTCCATATTCATGTGTGGTCATTGGGACCCGTCACCTCTCTGACGTCGTTGAGGAATTACAACGATATGTGTCAAAGGAGTTCGGAGATGTACCCTCGAACCGGATGTAAATTGATTTATGAGAGCAGCTGTATTCAGTCAATTTAGTTTGAGGACTTACGGCCATAATTGGGCTAAGTCCAGTTTCAACATCTTTTGTCTTTGGCTTGTGCTAGGGCTTTTCCCCTTTTTAGTAATGCACTGCATTATTCTTGTTTTGGTTGGACTTTGCCCTTTTATAAATGATGCAGAGCATCTATCTTGTTTGGGCTCTGCCCTTTTAATGCATTGCATTTTGTTTCGTTTGGGCTCTGCATTGCATTTTGTTTTAATTCAACATTTAAGATCTTGATCTTGTTCTTAGATCATTGATCTTTTCAGAAAACTTTCTTTTTTGGAGTTCTCTGAATTCTTTCTCTGTTTCTCTGTCAATGTTCTCTCTTCTTCTCTTTTTTTTTATTTTAGAAAGAAGGATCATTGGTCGTTGGGACCCACCACCTCTCCGACGACACTGAGAGATTACAGCGCCATATATCGAAGGTGTGGAGGGATGTACCCTTTGAACCATGTCTCACTTATTAGGGGGGAAGAACAGGCTGAAGCTTAAACTTCTCACTGCTGAAAAAGGCTTCTTTGCGTTCGCGCACGTGCGTCGCACGTGTTGGGCGCACGTGCGTCGCACGTGTTGGACGCTCATATTTACACGCAGCGCACATGGATCTTGCGCATATACGCATTATGGGTGGGAGCAAGCTCCTATGGAGAACGTGTCTCCTTTTAATATTATTAAATGTTCTCATGTGGTGCGCACGTGCGTTGCACGTGGTGCGCGCGTGGCGAGCACACGTGCATCGCACGTGGCGCACATGCACATTATGAGGAGAAGCAGGGCTTCTATATATGGAGAACAGGCTCCTTTTAATATTATTAAATGTTCTCATATGGTGTGCACGTGCGTTGCACGTGGTGTGCGCGTGGCGAGCACACGTGCGTCGCACGTAGCGCACATGCGCATTATGAGGAGAAGCAGGGCTTCTATATATGGAGAACAGGCTCCTTTTAATATTATTAAATGTTCTCATGTGGTGCGCACGTGGTGCGCGCATGGCGGGCATACGTGCGTTGCACGTAGCGCACATGCGCGTTATGAGGAGAAGCAGGGCTTCTATATGTGGAGAACAGGCTCCTTTTAATATTATTAAATTTTCTCATGTGGTGCGCACGTGCGTTGCACGTGGTGCCGCATGGCGGGCACACGTGCGTTGCACGTAGCGCACATGGCGCTTGCGCATATGCGCATTATGGGGAGGAGCATGCTCCTATCTTGGAGAACTAAGCTCCTTTGAGTATTGAATCCTTTGAGGATTTTAACTCTACCCTTTCTAAGAGGTATCCTCTCTTATTTATATGTGAGTGGTAGAGAAGCCAGCTCTCCTTTTCCCGATGTGGGACTAAAAAATGCATTCCCCATGTAGTAGAGCATTACTTTAGATTACACGTGCATAACACATTTGCTCATAACTTTTGATCTCGGATGAATTATGAGGCCTATAATATATCAAATCGAAGGTATTTTCAAGGTTCTTTCAATATCATCAAAATTTAGCCATTACTGTTCCGCAGTTTGTCAAAATACAGCTCGGAAAATACTGGTTCGCATCTTCTTCCTTAGATCACATGTGTATAAACATTTGCTCATAACTTTTGATCCCGGATGAATTATGGGGCCCATAATATATCAAATCGAAGGACTTTTCAAGATGCTTTCAATACCATCAGAATTTAGCTGTTTCTCATTCCAGAGTTTGTCAAAATACAGCTCGGAAAATACTGGTCCGCATCTTCTTTCTTAGATCACATGTGCATAACACATTTGCTCATAACTTTTGATCCCGGATGAATTATGAGGCCCATAATATATCAAATAGAAGGTTTTTTCGAGATGCTTTCAATACCATCATAATTTAACAGTTTCTCATTAGGGAGTTTATCAAAATACAGGTCGGAAGATTCTGGTTCGTATTTTCTTAAGCGTATCGCTGCCATTTGATACCTTGGACTCTTTTGCGCAGAAATTTTTGGCGGGAACACCTGACAGCAACATCAGGTGCATTTGACATGCATGAAGAATCCCGATTTAGTGCATCGGGTGTGCACCAAAATCACATCTCATAACATGCACCCAACATGCGCGAAAATCCAAATCGGTGCATCCATCATGCACGAAATCGCGAAATAAATATCAAAATCAGAATCGAAATCGACGGTATACAATACAGCTTAATCCAGATCAGGTATACCACGATATATAATCTCACAACCATGTGCATATCAGCATGCACAAATCAAATCAAAACACTAAAAGTGCATGAAAACTATGCTGCAAGCATAAATCAAACCACAGGCATAAAATAGGCATGAAATCACAATCAATACCTCAAGCGTAATAACTATGCACAAAATATGAATACCCAGTAGGTGCAACCATGGTGCACGAAAACAAATATCATAAAACTCAGTCATCAAGACTAAATCATGCGAATAGGTCGCCCAAAATACCGAAATCCAAGATGACGGATACGAGATAATCAAATCACCAAATCACAAATCATAAATATCGTCGTCGATATGTCCTCCCTCAAGGTCGAGAAGGTGTCGGTGTATCCAATGCTAGCAGAGAAAGATATCTACTTGCCTTCTGTTCATGGTCTGGCGCCTGGTGCTTTTAGGCTTTTGTCTCTCACTGTGCATTGCTAGATATATAGCTCCTCGGCTCAACGGCCCAATATGGAATGACGACGGAAACAATCCCGCTCTGGCACAACCTCTATAGATCTCTGGCTAACTATCTCGTCGACGATACCGAACTTTGGCCTGCTGGGTGTGCGCAATATGACCGCTCCTGGGTCCAAGTCTTCTCGTATAGTATTCCAGAAAGGTCCTGTCGAACTCTTTCTCAAATCTCTTTTCTGCCGAATTGCCCGGAAGTTACCACTCTGTACTAAATCTATTTCTTGTTCCGGAATGGCGGCATACTCATCGCGACTCCTTCTGGAAGGTATATCCACATACAACGTCTCTGCATGCGTATCGCATCTCTGATGTCAGTGGAGTGGAACATCATCCCGTCGAAATCTCAAGCGAACTCTTTACTCCACTTAGTTCCAATGTCGACTGATTCGGACTCGTCTTCTCGTGGCTGTATGGACTGCGCTCCAATGGCTATACTCATATCTGGAGTCTCCCAAGCAATATATCCCATCACATGATATCCGAATGATGTCGAACCATTCGATCGATTTGTCAAAACTTCATAATCCCCCAAGAGATCAACATCTTGAGTACAGTTTAATAGTATTCCAGTAAATGCCACAGCACCTGTGGACCAACCGTAGAAGGGCAAACCCAAGCCTCACAAATGGCACCGCTAAACTGCCGTAAACCCTAAGGTTCGAAGGCGTTCCATGGTCATTACGTTGAGTTAGGGTTTCATTCTTCTAGAGGGTCCATAGCATTACTTGCATTGTCTTCCGAATACTTTAAACTTGGAAATGGGTTCCTGACATTCGATCGTCTCTATCGACTACCAACGAACCTGCATGAAGTCGTCTCTAACTGGAATCAATCAATCTGATGACCTCGCATCAGGGTAAGAGAACGAACCACATGTCCTAGTCATTCATCCTCAGGTGACTAGCGACCTTCCATCATATCTCTAAGTATATACTCATGCTGCAGTAGCTCCAACATCTGGACGATATCTCGTCATTTGCAACAGCAACTGGCTCATTCGTCTGTACGCTGAACAGCGCCTCAATCATCATGAATAAGTGATATATCAATGGTCATCACATTCTGGCCGGCCTCTAGCAGTAGCCCGATCCTCAGGTGCTGATCTGCACGTTCGAGTAATCTCGTAACAGCGATCCGTCAAACGCTCATGGCGCGAAAACACAATGAAACGACGCTGCTCTATGCAATCGTATGTCCCTGGAATCACGCCCTGGTCAGTCCTCGTCCGTGACGAGCTCATGCTGACGCAACTCTAGCCGTAGCTCTCTCTGCCCGTGTAATCGTGGCAGCAAAATCATAACCAATATCGATGAGGATAGATCATAGGAATGAATATAATACTGTGCAAGGAAATGTACATCCTAAGGTTTCTTAAGCGGAGTGGCGTATCGTAAGTATGCTGCGGAACATACACACGGTACGTCACTCTCCTCAAGTCACCTACTCCATCAACCAAGGTCAACCTACGCTACGAAAGTTCGGGTCTAATACCCCCCGACTAAGTCTAAGTTCCGTAAGGTCAAGCCTAAGTTTCGTATATATATAGACGCTCTAGGCTCCGCATAGTCAAATTTAGACTCGAACCAAAGTTAACCTAGCGCTCTGATACCAACTTTGTCACGACCCAAGATAGCATGCGATTGGCCCTTGAATCATATGAAGTCTATAGGACCCCATCTAATTCAAGTAAGCCAAAATCCAAGAAATCTAAAACCATTTTAAATAATAGATGAAGGAAAACTAGTTTTAAAGAAGTGAAGAAAACATGTTTTAAAAACAAGGTTTTTAAATAAGTAAGCCGAATATGCATTTTAAATCCTCAATGTCATTTTTGAAAATTTCGGCAGAGTTCCCTTTGTAAATACTGGCCCCAAACGGGGTACAACATGAATAATATATATAAATAACGATAAAAGGCATCCCCAAGCGGGAGCTAGCTCTTCGTCAATTGACGGTCACAACCACGCAAGCAATATAATATACAACGCCGAAGGGCGAGGATCAAAATTGAAAAGGAAACTCAAATCAACATGAAAACCCATGATAATACAACGCGCGACTCTAAGGTCGAAAGATTATACAACTGGTCTCTAAGTCAAATACATATACATGTATGGTTGATAGAGTTTTTCTAGATACAACTGGATATAAATAAATGTACAATGGTGGTCACGATGCAAATGAACCCACCTACCAAAGCAAATCATCCGGAAGGAAACCAGTGTGACAGCAAAGCCGCAACGAAATCTGTACGGCAAAACCTGCAAGAAACTGTGGCACAACGGGGGTGAGTTGCCAACTCATGAATAGAAAACATCACAGAGCAGAAATCATATGTATGACTAAATCCTAGGTCAAACGATCAGTAATATATATATATATCCTCAATATGATAAAATCTAAAGCATAACAAAAAGCCAAGGATAAACATCTAAACATAAGTGTAATCTTATGCTCGTGTCGGTGCCTCAGGTAGCAAAATATCGTAAATATGAGATATGAATGCGGTAAAATGAAAACAAAAGACATCATGAATGAGAAAACTATTTTCTTAATATAGTGAGATTTTTTGAATAAACATTCAAGTATCATCAATGAAATCATCAGAAAATCAGTGTTAAGTATCGACACAAAAATATATATCTCAATATCCTAATATCAAGTAAATATCATATATCATGTATCCAATATGTATGCAACATTCATGAAGGTACTCTATCAGGTACTACTAATACAAGGAGCAATAAATGACAATATGTATATGCAACAGTCATGAAAGGTACTCTATCAGGTACTACTAATACATGAATCAATGCATATAAAATAAATGCCGAGTATGGAATAAAACATGCTATTCACACATCGACCATATAGGTCCCTCACATCGACCATATAGGCCCCACTCGTATCGAGCACATAGGCCCCGAGCACATAGGCCCCTCTCATATCGACCATATAGGCCCCTCACATCGAGCACATAGGCCCCTCTCATATCGACCATATAGGCCCCTCATATCGAGCACATAGGCCCCGAGCACATAGGCCCCTCTCATATCGACCATATAGGCCCCTCACATCGAGCACATAGGCCCCGAGCACATATAATAAATAAGTGTATTTGCATAGATCATCATGATGATATATTACGTAGGTGTATATATATATCAGCGTCCCATACCACTAATATATATATACGATGGGTATACATATATATTTCAGCGTCCCATACCACTGATATATATACGCAGGGGTAAAACAATCCAGAAAATATCATATGAAACCATATCGCAATGCGAAATCCATAATTATAATATATGCAATGTGAAACAGTAATATGAGCATGTAACTGTGTAAAGGCATATGCGTAAGCATATAGGTATACAGGTATGCTATATATCATATGCACAAAGGAATATGAATCAATAACATATATGCATGCAATGCAGTGCGAACAGTAGAATAAATGGTAAATGAATAATAATGCAGCAATAAAGAAATATACATTCCTATATACGAGTCATGCAGTTTTTGGTATTTGAAAGTTGCACGAATCGTGGTGTTTAGAAAATAAGGCTACGGTATTTTTTATGAAAAAGTACATCCTTTGAAAATATCCGTAGTATCCCTTGGGCTGTCCTTAAAATACCCACGATTCGTCAGTTTTTGAAATAGGTATGACTCGAGTCTAGTCTAACATCTACAAGTAACTACAGATTTAACTAATAAACTAATCGGAAGGGTATGGAAACCACCTAAATCTGAGTCGATATATATACATATAATAGTCGGTGATCCCGTCTCAATAGTATCACGTACGATACAATATATCATATGACATCCTGGAGTCATGAGTGCGGATCTATCATTAATATAAAGTTCGTACGGTACATCCATCGTACGGTATCCCAAATCTGGGTACGGGTCAATATCATATTCATCTCATCAATTATCTGGTATCCTTATCATCATATCTCATGATCTGGGGTACTGATCTAAGTCTAGTACAAACGGACACCATCTATATAGATATATGTGCGTGCCTAAAGGCCCGCTAAAATCTCACGTCATTTCCCATAATACGAACCACATCAATATCACTGATCTCACGGTACTATACCCAATCTCATCGACTCATCTCCGAATATCATCCACTATCCTCATCATCTAGGTATAAGTATAACAAGTAAGCATGTGTGTGCGTGCGGGTGTAAACCTATTCTAGGGTTCGTAAATAGGAAACTATACTAGTTTACTTCTAAACCCTAATCTAAACATAGTACACCTAATCACATCTTGAATATCCATGTCACATCTAACGCTATCATACAAATATATATAGTATACTAAACATCGAACTGCGGGGGTGCTATACGCCATCCACCCGACTTCCCCCGTAGATATAATCTACTCACCTTGCATCTTGCGTGTCGGTGTCGATGTCGCCTTCATCTTCTTCATCATATGAAACCCTCGTGAAGGTACCTACAAAGATAACACAATCGCAAATGCACAATAAAATCACATCGGAAAACCAAACGACACGCTAAGGCTTATAGGTTAGAACCTATGGACTACGCTTCTAAAGCTACCAAACAACCATCGATATCGTCGTACAAACGTCAAGTGATCGAGGTAAAATACAAATACGCAAATCCAGAATTTAAAATATGAGAAACAAAACCCGAATCAAAACAACAACTATTGAAAAAGGTCCCAGATTTTACCCTAGGTCAAATTGGTTAATTCTGCATATGCCAAGGGTTTAGTTTACTAGAGATAAAGCCCTGAAACAAAAACGAACCATTTCCTCACTGCTCTGGCCGCAAATTGCGGCCAGAAAGAATAAATTTGCGGCCTGAATTGGGAGATAGGGGCTAGGGTTTTGGTGGTACACTCCAGATTGCCTGCACATCACCCTGTGTTTGCAAAATAATTTTCAGAGGCTCCGGGTGTTAGTAGATTTTAAAATACACTCACAGAATCCACAATTCTTCCGATATCGAGTTTTCTAAATCCGTATTCCGGGGTTCTAGTATCTGATTTAGGTCTGAATTCTAGCACTAGGGGGTTTGTGTGGCCTCTACTGAGCTCAATTTCACATCACAACTCTCAATTTCCTTTAACCCTAACTAGAATTTTCAAAGTTCACCCAAACCACACAATATCGGTTCTAATCTAACATGGGGGTAAAAACAATGGAAATACTAAACTATAGGTTCAGAAAATATCTCATTTGGCAACTCAATAATTTTCTTGAGTTGCCCCAAGTGTCCAAAATGCAAGCTTTCTTGGTCCAATGTGTTGCTAGTGAGCTCATGCACAATTTTTGTGAAAAGGAGATAGAGTTTTGGGGTGTTTTTCATGGAGTTTGAGAGGGTTGAAGAGGGGAAGGGCGTGAGGCGGCAGCAGCAGCAGCAAGAGAGGGATGGGAGAGGAAATGAGTGAAGAATGAAGAGGGAATGGCCAAGTCAAAGTAATCTTCACCTTTCTCTCTCTCACCCATACCCATTATTCTAATGTTTTCTTTTTCTTTTCTAATTTATTTTTCTCATTCTCTTTAATTTACAACCATGCAAGAATCATGAAGAATGCCATGATAAGAAAAATGTAACAAGTGAAAAAAAGACTTATGCATGTTTTGCACAAAACACGCTTAAAACCCGATTAGCGGTTTTTAATCGCGATTAGCACTAAATTAGTGTCAAATAAATCGTAAAACTTCATAATTTGCATAAATCCAATAAAGCACCCTCATTTTAGTAATTTCCATAATTTTCCAAAATTTTCCCAATTTATCGGTATTTAATTATACCGAAATATTAAAATATTCAATAGAATATTATTTAATTATAAAATTTCCCAAAATAATATTTTATTTTTCTGAAATATTACACTTTTGATATGAGACGATTTCGTCTTTCTGTTCTTTTTATCTTGAAGAAAATTTCTTCTTCTACCGAGAGCTTAGCTCTTCTTTTTGAGATCTCTCAAAGTTGGGGGAGGGGGGAGGTTGCTCTCTATGTTTTTCTATTTATGAGACTTGAATTCTTGGGGCCTTTATATAGGGCGAGCTGATTTGTTCAATCGGTTAAGAAGATCTTTTCTCCAATTGATTTGGGGATTTTCCCATCGTTGGATCTTTGATCCAAGGTCTTCTGATTTAGAGAAGGCAATCTTCTTGTTTTTAACAAGATTGGGAAATCTTTCCCCGAACAGAATTTATTCTGTATTTTAGTGATTTTTAATCACCATTGGATCATTGATCTGACGGTGCTCTGATTTACAGAGCACAATCTTTTTGTTTGGAAAGATTTTGAGGAATCTTTCCTTAACAGAATTTTATTCTGATCAATTGATGATTTTTAATCATATTCGTTGGATCTTTGATCCAACGGTTAGGAACGTTTAGTTCCAGCGCTAGCGCTTCCGTGCTTTGCATGTGGTGCGCTGCTTAGAGTGCAGCACACTTAGCGCTAGCGCTTATGTGCTTTGCACGTAGTGCGCTGCTTAGAATGAAGCGCACTTAGCGCTAGCGCTTACGTGCTTTGCACGTAGTGCGCTGCTTAGAGTGCAGCGCTCTTAGCGCTAGCGCTCATATGATTTGCATGTGAGCGCTACCTCAGAATCTTTGACTCTCTCAGCGCTGACACTGCTATGAAGCGCTGCTTCATTTCAAAATTTGAATTTTTGAACAGAGATTTTCTCTGATTGGGGGAAACAAATGCCTCCCCACCGTTGCGCTTACGTGACTCACATATAAGTGCAGCGGTGGTAGTATTTGCGCCCTTAGATCAACTCAGAAGTTGAAACGGCTCTCAGCGCCTATAAATAGGACCTTTGGCCCTTGAGATGATTTCTGTTCATCTTCTTACTTTCTGAGAATTTTTATTCTCCTTCAAAGCATAGCTCTTCATCTTAAGAATTTTCTTAAGGACATAACTCTGTCAAAATTTAGGTAAAGATTAAATCTTTTAAAGGACTATTTAATAATCTAGGGTTTCACTAATTAATAGAGCTTTGCTCTTCATAGATCTTTGATCTAAAGAAAACCCTTTTAGGGTTTTATTAACAGAGCTTTGCTCTCTTAGAATCATAGATTTAAAGAGATCTTTCTTGGGGTTTCTTAACCCATTAATGGAGCTTTACTCTTTTTAGATCATAAATCTTCAAGAAAACCTTTGTAGGGTTTCTCAACAGAGCTTTGCTCTGTTAGATCTTAAGAGATCCTTTTCAGGGTTTCTTAACCAATTAACAGTGTTTTGCTCTTTTCAAATCATATAAATTTATTAATCTTTCATAAAGAACTCTTAAGAGTTTGTTCATGGATCTTGAAGATCGTGGAATTTTAATTCATTAAAACTTTACTTTAAGTTTTATGATGGGTTATTCCATCATTCTTACAGAGCAAGGCTCTTAAAATTTTCTTGAGGAATTTTATTCCTTCATCATTAGAATCTGACAGGTGTCATTCTATCACAGAGCACTGCTCTTAATGGGAGAATTACTCCTCTGCCCGAGGGGTTCTCATTGAATGAGAATTAATTGAGAATTTCCTCATTTAATGACAGTCTCATCAAATGATGAGACTGTTTTATTAATGATGAACTGTCATCTAGATTATGTGGGTCCCCTTTGGTCCCTTTTCACTGCATTGCAGTGTGGTACAGATTTAAAGTACCTAGTGACAGAACTTAAACTGTAGCATTGGCGGCTAAAAATTTGTTCTTTTCCGCTCAGGTACTATGTCTTTCGACACTTCCTTCCCGTTCGTCCGTTCGGAAGGCGGATTCCTCGAAGCGCCCATAGACCGAGAGGTTTTTGCGCCGATCAAAGACCATGACCCGAACCACAAGAATCTACATCTATGGGGAATATGGTACAACCAAATCATCAGGGGTCGGCGGAGCTTTTCTTGCGCGACACCTTCGGATCCTATTTCGGCGATCCCTTATGCAGATGCACCCCCGATAAACTATACTGTGGAGGAGGTGAATTAGACTTCAGAGGGTCTCCTTCGGCCTTCTATGGCCGCAATACCCGTGCAGCCGCCGGTGGCTTTGGACACTCTAGGGCGGCGCATATGTCAGGGTGAGTCGCGCCCTTGGGGACAGCCATACAACATAGGACTAACTCCCCCATCACCCGGCCGGATATCTGCAGTAAGCCCGATACATCTTATCGGCGAAGAAGTCACAGCTGCTAAAGCTCGGATTGTACCCTGCAATCTACGCTTCTTTGTTCCAGTATTCCACACCTCCTACATGGTGGGTTAAGGCATTTCTGGAGCAATGGAACATTCCGACCCACACCTTCCTCTTATTGGATCGAGAAGTCTCCATTTCTTTAGAAGAAATTGCCGAGATCTCTGGTTTACCCGTTAAGGGAGAATATTACGAGGAGCTGCTTCCTTCGGATGAATACATTTTTGCCACCAAATCAGTGGTAATGGGTCTTATCCCGGAAAATGCTATTCAACACCAATTCCCGTGTTTGATAAAGGTGCTGAATATCTACGGGAATCTTTTTCTTGAATCCGAAGGTCGTGGGGTTAATTTTGCGGATTTTATCGCTCGTTTTCTCCGCTCGGAAGTACTGTCGAAGGAATCCGCGAAGTTCGCCAAACTTGACGATCCTTTTGGCTTAGGTTTGGCCAATCTGCCGACGGCGGAGGCGGATTAGAAGAATTTCTTTCTCCCCGGCACCCCGGTCGTCCCTTTTACAGAGCTGGCAGCTCCTGGGATTGACGAAGAAACATTCTTTTTGGGGTTTCTCGGGTTATGGCTGAGTTGGTTTGCGCTTCCGATGCACCCTCGCCGTATGAGGCCGTCCGTCTTCTACCGAGCGCATCGAATGGTTGTTGGGATACAAGTGGCCGTCGGGATCGCTGGGTTAGCTCATTTGTATCAGGGCCTCAGCTTGGCAGCAGATACTACTGAGCCAGGGGTGCAGGCTGCCAAATTCTCAATACATTATTTCACCTCGTGGCTCGAGTTGCGCGTGCTTGGCGTCTTCGGTATCCACAGAAGGCCTTCCTTTTATGACAGATGTAAGTACCCTCGGATCATGCGGCTAGTCGACGCATCCATCGTAAATCCGACACCGCGGGAAGCTAGGGGTTTGCTCCTTCATCCATGCACGGTTGGAGATGGTATGTCCTTCACCGATAAAATTTTGACCGTCGGCCAGGAATCTGCGAAAACGGTGCTGCCATTGTAAGACATTTTTAAAGACGGGGCCTCTGTCTTGAAAGCTCGGGAGATTCTTCATCTATACTCCATCAGACCAGGCTTTCTCGTATTTAGGCAGAATGATGCAGCGTTGTTCATGAGATACAACCCGCATCATTTCGCCTGGCAGTTAAGCTACAATCAGGACGTCCCGTTTGAGGCTTTCTTGGCAGAACCCGCTGCTACCGAAGAGGGTATCCGGAGCGCGCTGCATCATTTTATGCGCCTAAACACAGGGTCCAACTTCTTCATTAGTGAACCGAGATGCGTTCAGAAGGCCCTGAACGTGTATGTGGCGTGGTATCAACATTCGATGGGCGCCGTCATTAGGGAAGAAAAAAGATTGCTGCTTGATCGCAAGGGTGCAGCGCCGGCTGGTAATCCAAATGTTCCTCTGAAGCGACGGACCATTGTCCATCCTCCCTTGAGAGAAGCCGTTGCGGCTGTGGTTCCGCTTGATATGCCTGAGCTACCGTTACCCTGTGCTCCTATTAAATTGGCAGCTGTGGCGTCTCCTGAGTCTGGCGTGGGTTCAGATATCGGGACTCATCGTCCAAAGATGCCCACCAAGCGTAAACTTGTGCTAGCGGCTACGGGCACTCGCTCGCAGAAGAAGAAGAAGAAGTCGATTCTTTCTGCAGATGTTGTATTCGGCCAGCAGCCGCATTCTCCTTATAACGAAGGCTAAAGCGAATACGGAACCAACGAGGGTCTATTTATGGCGCCAGATGATACTGATCTGGAGGCCGCCATCGTGGCTTCCGAGCGACTAGCTAGCCACAAAGCAGGATTGGTCATCCTTGCGCAGTCAGGTAGACTTCAGTCGTATCTTTTTGCTGTTATGTTTTGTTTTGTTATTTTTTATTATCATGTTTTGGCTGACACTTCTTATTCCATAGGCATCTCCACTGAAGAGGCTCTCGCAGCTTCTCTCAAGACTTTTGAGGAGGAGGAAAGGCTTCGTGCTTCTTTAGGTATCGGTATATTTTAGCTCACCGCACCTCCATTCCTGTTTTTTATGGGTAAACTAACTCTTCTTTTCCCATCTTATTGTAGGGACTACCTCTACTCAGTTTATCCCGAGTGCAGTACCGACTTCACAGGGCGGTGCGGAGACGCTTCCAAGGCCAGCTATTGAAGTCCCAGCTCCGCCAGTATTGCCGAAAGAAGCTTCACTTAAGCAACCGATGACGGATGCCACAACGGCTCCAGAGGTAGCTCCTGGCGCAGACGATGACGTCTCCTTGACGGAGGTCCTAAGAAGATCAGCTCTCACGGCCCAAGCGGAAAGGAAGCGCAGGAGGCGTGCAGCAAGAGAACATAACGCCGCCTTGGCCGCGGGTACAGGCTCGAGCGCTGCTTCCCCCGTCCTTTCTTCTTCAGAGGGTGCTCCGGTCACCCTGTCTACCGCTCATAGACAGGCGGCACATGCGGCTCGGGAAGCAATTGAAAGGCCGACCCAAGGTAACGTAACACTGAGTCCTTTTTTCAAAGTTTTAATCTTCAGATTCTCATATACCCTATCCTGAAGGGCCAAGTCCGGGTGAGGAGGTGGTAGGCGAGATGACGGCAACTACTGAGCTCGAAGCGGCTACTCTTTCTCAGGAGTCCGGGACCGCTCCAATTGCCGCTCTTTCCACCTGTGGTTCCCTGCCATCGTCTGGCATCGCGATTGTCATGACGGTTCTTATGGAATCAGGGGTTGAAGCTACGGGCGGCCAAACCATCCCCCCAAATGAGATCGAAGAAGTCGTGATGCTTGGCGATGCTTCCGTCACCGTCTTGGCTGATGACCTGTCTGGTAGACCTCGGGTCACTGCATTCATTTTGTTTTGCGATCCCTTCTGATGATATTTTGTTCCTTTCGAATGTAGCTGTGGCGAGCGCTGAGGTTGTGATACCTGAAGAAGCACCACCAGTTGCCGCTCTGACGGTCGTTGCCCCTTCGTTTCCTCTTATATCTTCTCAACTGCTGGAAGGTATGGGTTTGCGATCAATTTAAATCGGGGACAACATCTTTCGTGTACTGACCATGTATCATCGTGATCTTGCAGGAGTTCTTTTTGATCACCTGTATCAGGTGTTGAACCCGCACTTCTCCTTCCAGTCGGAGATTAGTCTACCCGCCGGTACCAATGAGTATCTTTTCTAACCGACGTGCTTTCTTCTCTTTAACGGGCAGGTATGTCGTTGCTAATTCTTCTTTGCATTATTTGTAGCCTTACAACTTGAAAGAGGGGACGAGGGTATCGCCGCGCCACCGGTACTCCCAGCTTTGCCCCCTGTTGCAGTTGGTATAGTAAACTTTATTGATCGTGTATCTTCTCTATTTCTTGAGCCGTCATTTGACTATGATTTGTTTTTCAGCGGTCGCACCGACTCCAGCTCCGTTCGAGTATCGCAGCATAATGCCGGCAGGGCCCTTTTCTAGACGTCCATCTTCAAAAGACGCTGTGACTAGTCTGCGTATATTGAGTGAATACATTGAGGAGCTTGACGCGGAGGCCCCACATTAGCAGTAGATTTTGCTGCCGAGGTTAATCCAATGTTAGCAACACTTGTGAACTTCCATAACGAGGGCGTCGTTGAGTCTTGGGTTAACCACTGCAGGAAGATTGAGGCCTGCCTGCATGAGCTTGAGCTTAGGCGTCTTGCTCCTGAGATTCTGGCTTTGAACTCCCAGCGGGCTGCGTGGGTTGAGCAGAGCGTGTCCTTCCTCCACCATTTTGAAAGAGAAGCGACCTTGAGGCGAAAATAACGCGAGGAAGCTTCAGGTGAATCCGCCTGGCTGCGCGCCCAAGTTGAAGCGAATGCCGCACAACTGAGAGCCGTCTTCGACAATTTGCAACGATGTATTTCGAACGGGCTGGCATTGAGGCAGAAGCTCGACTCTATTAAGTGGGTTATGCAGAGTCGCGAAGCTACCCAACGGGAATTCAATGAGAAGATTTCATCATGCTTGCAGCAAAGGGCTCGAATTGAAGCGGAGCTGGCCGCGGTGGCTGATCACGAGAAGGCACTGAAAGGAGTGCGCGAGCAACTTGCTGATTTATTGAAAACGCTTCCTTCTCAGTAGCTGTTTTGCATAGATTGAACACTTGTAATCTTTAAATAACATGTATCCATTTTTTTTATTCTTTCATATGATTCAACTTGTACTCCATTGAATTCATGAATAAAAGATACACATTTTTTTTATTCTACCGTTGCTTTCTTCTCTTTGTTGTGTCGTTGCCATGTGATTTTAGCAAGTGTGGCCGGTAAATAGTGAGTGACGGTCCATCTTGGACTCTTTGCAAGGTAACGATGGCTTAGGAAACAGGTTCGGGTTTTCTTGCCTAAGACTTCTCAACTTTATGAACCGTGAGGGTCTCATAAAGACTTTTCTCCCTACGAGTCGAGAGGATCTCGTAGGTGTGGTTTCTCCTTAGGAATCGTGAGGATTCCTAAGTGTGTTTTCTCTTGAGAGTCGTAAGGATCCCACAAGAGAATTTTCTCCCTACAAGTCGAGAGGACTCGTAAGTGATTGTTTCCTTTCTTGTCGGAGTGTGTGACCTGTAGAAAATCCACCTTGACCTTTCTGCGAGGCAATGATGGCTTGGGAGACAGGGTTGGGATCTGTCACCTAAGGCTTTTCAACTTTATGAGCCGTGAGGGTCTCATAAAGAATTTTCTCCCTACAGGTCGAGAGGATCCCGTAGGTGTATTTTCTCCTTAGGAATCGTGAGGATTCCTAAGTGCGTTTTCTCTTGAGAGTCGTAAGGATCTCACAAGAGAATTTTCTCCTTACAAGTCGAGAGGACTCGTAAGTGATTGATGAGTTGACCTGCTCCGGAGTCAAAGCATTGCTTTTGGAGGGGAGGGCGAGGGTTTGCTCTGGCTGTTTCTCACGGGGTCAGGATTGACCTTAGCCGTGTTCTACGGGGCCAGGAGGGGTTGACTTTATCCGCATTTCACGGAGTCAGGGGGTTGATTTTATCCGCATTTCATGGAGTCAGGGGTTGACCTTATCCGCATTTCACGGGGTCAGGGGGTTGACTTTATCCCCATTTCACGGAGTCATGGGGTTGACTTTATCCTCATTTCACGTAGTCGGGATTTGCTCTGGGCGTTTCTCACGGGGTCAGGATTGACATTAGCCGTGTTCTACGGGACCAGGATTTGCTCTGGGCGTTTCCCACGGGGTCAGCATTGACATTAGCCGTGTTCTACGAGACCAGGAGGTGCTCTGAACGTTTCCCACGGGTCGGGATTGACATTAGCCGTGTTCTACGGGACCAGGATTTTCTCTGGGCGCTTCCTACGGGGTCAGGATTGACATTAGCCGTGTTCTTCGGGACCAGGATTTGCTCTGGGCGCTTCCTACGGGGTCAGGATTGACATTAGCCGTGTTCTACGGGACCAGGAGGTGCTCTGGACGTTTCCTATGGGGTCAGGATTGACATTAGCCGTGTTCTACGGCGCCAGCATTTGCTCTGGGCGTTTCCCACGGAGTCAGGATTGACATTAGCCGTGTTCATCGGGACCAGGAGGTGCTCTCTCGGTTGTCTGTGAACCGTCGAGGTTTAGAACAGGGACTTTTCCATGGCTCCAAGGTTGATTGTCGCGTCTGAATTCTGCTGGAATGAGGAGGAACGCTGTTGGCGATCTCTAGGCTGTCTGTGAACCGTCGAGACTTAGCTTTCTTTTTGATGGTGCCTGGTGGGAAGGTATGGTTCCCTTTTTTGTTTGTTCCCCTGGATTGTATACAGGGATCGATGTGATCTCGCCTGTAGGGCAAAAAGTTTCATTTTATATATTTTTCTTTCCGCGATGCTCTATCATTTCAGCTTTTATATCATGAAAGTCGCGATTGCCCAATCATTTCGGCTATTTTTCACGGTGCCCAATCATTTCGGCTATTTGTTTTATTTGCTTGCTGCTTTTTATTGCAAGTTGCCCAACCATTTCGGCTATTTTGTATGCATACATTTTTACTTGCTGCTTTTGTTGCAAGTTTCCCCATCATTTCGGCTATTTCGTATGCATTTGTGGCTCGCTGACTTTTCGCTGCGAGTTTTAGGATTTGATACTGATTTAGGCATCATCATCGCTACAACTGGGATATTACCAGGAGCGAATCATCATTTGCCTCTGTCGATGTCGAACAAAGATGGCTTAGCGAACAAGGTTAGGATCCTGTCGACTAAGGCTTTTAACTTCATGAGCCGTAAAGGTCTCATGAAGGTATTTCTCTCTGCGAGTCGTGAGGATCTCATAGGTGCAATTTCTCCTTAGGAATCGTGAGGATTCCTAAGCGTGTGTTCTCTTATAAGTCGTAAGTATCTTAGAAGAGTGTTTTCTCCTTATAAGTCGAGAGGACTTACAATGGCTGTCCACTGTGTAAACATATCCCTAGTCGCGGGTGGGACATTGTTAGGGAAATATTTATTCGTGCCCGTGGATTGTATACAAGAGTCAGCATCGAACCGCTTGTAGGGCAGCATTGAAGGTTGTGATGGCTTAAGAACAGGTTTAGGTCCCTGTAGCTTAAGGCTTTTGAATCTTATGAGCCGTGAGGGTCCCATAAGAGGGTTCTCCTTACGAATCGTGAGGATCTCGCAAGTGTGATTTCTCCTTAAGAATCGTGGGGATTCCTAAGTGTGTTTCTCCTTTGTGAGTCGTAAGGATCTCACGTAGGTGGTTTCTCCTTACAGGGTCGAGAGGACCTTGCAAGCGTCTTTTAACGAGATTGCGCCCTTTCAGGTTTTCACAAAACTCGCCGGTAGTCCTGCTGTTTTTACTCACGGAGCCCTTTCGGCTTTTCATCCGTGCCCATCTCGCTTATGAACATACCGTTTTTTGTCAGCCTTGGGATGCTGCGGTCTGTAGTAGTTTATAGACGTATCAGTCAACAGCCAGTTTTAGGACATAGTGGTCCATCGTTAGTTTAAGAACGTTTTGGTTCGTTGCAAGTTTTAGGACATTGCGGTCCATCATTAGTTTAAGGACGTTCCAGTCCGTCGTTAGTTTTAGGACATTTCGGTCCGTTGTTAGTTTAAGGACGTTTCGGTCCATCATTAGTTTAGCGACGTTTCGGTCCGTCGTTAGTTTTAGGACATTTCGGTCCGCTGCAAGTTTTAGGACATTGCAGTCCATTGTTAGTTTAAGAACGTTTTGATCCGTAGGGCATTCTCTATGAATGAGCACGATGCCCCCGGCATGTCCATCTTTTCCGGAGCATGTGGTTGTGGCGGGTTCATCTTCCAGTTTTCGGACAGCGCGAACTTGCCCTGTTGATACTGGTCTTCAACCCAATTTTTGAAGACGTAGCAATCTTCGATCAGATGGCCCAATACTCGGTGGTAGGGGCAGTAATTGGGATCGTTGATATCGTTCAGTTGTAGTGGGCATTTCGGCTCCAGTAGAGTGATAAGCCCGTGGCGTACTGCTAGCTCGAACAGTCTCCTTGTTTTATCCTGGGAAAACGAGTAGGGACGTCTCAACTTCTCATCGAGGGATTTTCGCTTATTGCTTTGGCGAAAAGCCGGTCTCGGGCCACTCGGTTGTTGTTGAGCGTTGGTGACGAAGGTCGCTTTTCCTTTCCCCTTATCCTTTTTGTTCGATCCCTTGTTTGCAGGTCCGAGATTCTTTTCAGGTAGTGTGCGATTGCGCAGCTGAATGTTCTCGCAACTCTTCGGTTCTTCCTCTTTTCCTGTGGTAGATTCTTTGAAGATAGGGCCGAGAGTCATTTCTTCTTCAGAATCACTCCCGAAGGTGAGAACTTGCGATCCCTTACTATCAATCATGCGACAGTTGCCGGCAGTTCTTTTGCGCTCATCTGTCGTGCTTCTTTGTTCCCGACGAGTTTTGCGCTTCATCCTCTTGAAGTGCTGCCTGTGAGCGACATACCCTTGCCACCAATTTTTAAAGGCGTTGCATTCTTCAGTAGGGTGTGTGATCTTCTGATGATATAAGCAGAAGTTAAGATGTACGTCCGCTTCATCAAGATGTATCCCGCCATGAGAATTTTCTCTGAAAGAGGGCAGCTTCATTCCCATCGATATGGCTTTGGCGAGCCTTTTCCTTGTCTTGAACCTGCTTTTATTTGCGGCGGATGTACTTTGATCTGGTGGGAGTGTTTCAACCCTTTCGTCCAGTCGCCGGCGTTTGGCCTTTTCAAAAATGGCCATCTCGCGCTCTCGATCAGTTTTGCTTTTCAGAAGAGCTTCGTTCAGGAATGCGTCAATCATTTGGTCTGATGGTCCTAGAAGTTCCGGCTCAGGATCTGCCCCTAGTTTCTCTGCATCCAGAGCTTCTTCACAGTTTATTAACGAGTGAGAGATCACATGGCAGCTTGCCACATAATCCTCAAGTTCATCTCACGAGTCTTCTCCATTGTCATCATCTCCGTCCTCAAGGACGTGGCTGAGAAATTCTTAGAGTGTGACTAGGGTCCGCGTCTTCTGGTTATATTCTTCTAGCGCGTCAATGTTTTTTTGCAGGTCCGTGCGCTTTTCATCAGGCTTCACGGGCTTTTTGGTCTTTTTCTTCTTCTTCGAAGACTTTGACGGCTGGGTATGGGTGCTTTGACTATCACCACCAATTTTTAGAGTTATGCATGGCTTCAGCATTCCTTTGATGACTTTGGGTTCCAACGGACGTTTCCATTTGATCGCCGGGCATGTTTGGAGATCCTTAAGCATTCTTTCGGTTTTGGCTGAAAGAGCGACCTCCCATGGAGCTTCTTCGACAAAAGAGTACGATGCCCCTGGTGTGTCCCCCCTTTTAAGAGCGTGCGGTTGAGGCGGGCTTACTTTCCAATTCTCGGACAGGGAGAATTTGCCCTGTTGGTATTGATCTTCAATCCAGCCTTTAAAGACGAAGCAATCTTCAATTGGATGGCCTGTCGCTTGGTGATAGGGCAATAATTGGGATTATTAGCCTCACCGGGTTGCAATGGGCATTTTGGATTCGGCAAATTAATGAGCCTGTTGCACACCGCTAGTTCAAACAATCTCCTCGTTTTATCCCGGGGAAACGAATAAGGGCGCTTCATTTTCTCATTAAAGAATCGTCGTTTCTCGTCTTGGCGATCAGTTAGTTTCGTACCAGTGGGCTGCTGTTGAGCATTGGCGACGAAGGTCGCTTTCCCTTTCCCTTTTTCAATCCGAGATTCCAGCTTCGAAGGAGGTGGTCTATGACCCAACTGATCCATTTGGGCTAGCTTGTCAATCAAGGCCTGAAAAGTAGTTGGCTTGAAGAACATCATGAATTGAGATATGGTCACCTGAGGGTCGAGAGTACCCATGAACATGCCTACCGCAGGAGCCTCCTCGATGCGCTGTTCGCACTTCGACCATAGATTCCGCCACCGTATCGTGTATTGGACCCAAGTTTCGCCTGGCTTCACCCTGGCATTGATCAGTGCCGTGATTGGGGTACGTTCGCTAGCGCTCGCAAAACGCTGGGTGAATAGCAGCTCCATCTCTGCAAACGTCTTAACGTAGTCATTCGGGAGCTCGGAATACCACTCAAATACCGTCTCTGACAAGCTGCCAACGAATTGGCGAAGCAGTAGCTTATCGTCACCTCCGGTGTTGCCGCAGAGAGCCCTGAACTGAGCGAAATGTTGATGGGGATTCCCCGTCCCCTTATATACGTGGAATTTGGGGATCGTGTATCCCGGCGGGTACTTTATTTGGTTGTACCAACCCGGACAGGGTCGTCCAGTCTTAACAATTTGCCCAGCCGCTTCATTCGCTTGATGAACTCGTATCTGCTGAGCGATATAATCATCCAGGACGGCTTTTGAGATGGTCTCCTCTTTGGCTGTTGAACAAGCTGGAAGAGGGTTTGATGTCTCTGCTCGGTCGTCTTCGAGGATAATCGGAGGATCTTCAGCTGGAGGGTCCGGCTGGATCATCATGCCCACCATATTTTGGAATAGAAGGGTCATTTGTTTTATATTGGCCGCTTGTTCCGCGGCCTCTTTGTCCTTCTTCTCAAGCATTCTCCGAAGGAATTCGGCGTCAGTTTCCTGCTCACGGCGTTGCTCCGAGGATGTCTCCGGGCTTGCTTTTGGCCCCGTGAGTGCGGCCATGGCTGTTAACATCTCTCGGAGCTTTTGTTGTTGTTGCTCCTGAGCCTTAGTCACTGATCGCGTAAGCCGTCGATGACCTGTGGAGATACGGCTATCCTCTTTTCCGGATGCCATATAGATGGTGTGCACCACTATGCGCCCAGACTTGGGGCGTTTGGGTTCAGTGGTCTTGCGATTCATCGCAGACTCAGGGATTTTCTCCGGCCTTCTCCTCTTATGGGCGGTCGAAATTGAGGGGGCCGTTGCAGTGGGCACCCAAGTAGCTGTCGCCTTCTGTGGCTTGACAGGGCGATCCCTTTCTTGCCGAACCTTCATCTTTTTCTGTCGGCGGAGATAGCCTTGATCTATCATGGAGTCCTGGACATGTCGCCAAACTTTATAAATTTTAGAGGACAGCCGCTGAGGGGGCTGCTCCAGCTTCGCCATTGGGGCATTCTCTATAGGTGGAGGAGATCTTTTCAGCACAGCCGTTGGCGAATTCCTGCGTACCCTGTTAAGTAGTTCAAAGCTGTTCCCAGTTGGAACAACAACATCAACTTCCACAGTTGGAGTTGGCGGAGTCAGTCCAGAGGGTGAATTATCCCCAGCTTTCCTCACTCGGCGCCAGTGGCGACGTCGAGCATGTCGGGCGACCGGGATCACCTCCGCTGTTAGATGAGCTTCTTCATGCCCCCTGTTCTGAGGAGAGACTGTTATTGTTTCTAGCATGTCGAAGACTGACACCCGTTAAGAAGGGTTAGTTAGTCTTGCGAAGGCCGACTTTTGAACAGGGGAAACAACCTTCATGACTTCACGTGGAGTAAGGGCTAAAACGGCCAGTCTTGTGAAGACCGACCCCTTAGCAGGAGAAGCCGCCTTGGGGACTCCAGGAGTAGCAATGGCTATCCGCTTTGGGATAACCTCTTCAGGAATTATGGGCTTCTTCATGGGCCCATCTGAGCTTCGGCCCAGTCTGTTGAAAACTGGGGCAGTGGACTTGGACGACCCGTTGAAAGGGGCCGCAGTAGTCGCAAGCCGATCAAAGACCGACTTCTTGGGAGCTTCTTGCGATGGTACATGTAAATCCCCGTTCCCATCTACAAATTTTTTTCTATTTTTCCTGGTTCCCCGATGTTTTCCTTTTCCTCGTAATTTTGTGTAAAATTGGTTGCCTAAGTTTTGGTACTTAATTTTCCTAAACCTTGACAAATAAAATTAGGCCCAAACCAAAATATTTAATTAAACACAAAACCTCAGCCCAAGTTCCCTAATTCCTCAGCCCAAGCTCTTTTCTCCCCGGCCCACTTCCTTCTCTTCAGTTAATAAATGAATTATTTTTCCTTTGCCGGCCCAGCCCAGTTCTTCCCAGCCCATGCCAATCCCTCACGCGCCCGCTAACCCGACCCGACCCGCTCTCTTCCTTCTTCCCCACGAGAAAAATTTCCTGCTCATTTTTTTTCTCCTTCACTCCCATGTCGCGCGCCCACGCCCGCATCGTCGCCCACATTCCCCCGCTCGTTTCCCACGACCGCGCGCCCCGAGCTCCTCAACCCCTCGTCCCCCCTCTCTCCTCTCTCCCTCCTCACTCTCGATCTCTAACTCACTCCTCTCCTCTCTCCAAAACTCCAAGCTTCGAGCCCTCACCAACGACGACGACGACGACTGCAACCACCTCATCCTTCCTCCCTCACATATCTCTTCTCTTCACCTCAGAACTCGAACCCCCACTTCACCTCCCTTCCTCACCTGCAATCGCCGAGCTAGATCCTAACCTACTCGCCGAGCTCGAGCCCCGTGCACCCTCACGCCGACGAGCTCCCGCGCCGCCGGCTACATCATTGACGCCTCTGCACCCTCCGCATCACCATCACCTCCAACCCGAGCCCCCACTGCTCTCTCTCTCTCTCTCTCTCTCTCTCCCTCTCTCTAAAACCACCAAACTCTAAGCACACTGCCTCACCCCCCTGCTGCCCATCGCCGGAGAGACACCGCCGACCATCGCCGACCCCAGCATGCCCCAGGAGATCCACAGCATCTCCCTCCGCTTCAAGCGATCGCGAGACATCCCCGGGCAACACCGACAACGAGCTCGAACTCGAACCGAGGCCGCGAATCCAAACCGTGCCGTTCATCACGCGTTCGTGCCGCTGCCGCTGCCGTGCATCGCCAAAGCATCTCCAGGCAAGTTACATACTTGCTTCATGCTATTTGTTTTACTAAAACTTGTAATACTGTTAAATTCCACCTTAACACTTAGTGCGACTTAAAATGGTGTATGTGTTCGACGTAGAATCTGAACGAAAACCTTCCATTAAACTGACAGAAATTGATCGTATAATCTGGCCCATGTGATAATGAACATTGTGTAGAAATTTTACAGAAAAATATGATTGTTACTGGCTTAAACGATCACCCCCAATTACACCCGTAAAAACTAAGAATTTCCCGCACCTGAAACTTGTTAAAACCATAATTAATTCTGTACACATTGAAATGATGCATTCGAGGGCTCAAATCGAAGCCGACTCGACAACCTAGAACTATATATAAGTTGTTAATTGTTTCCGTACTGAAAATCTGGCGAGAACTGGTTTGGAGAGCGGCTCTGGACTGCAGTCCAGAGCAGCTCTGGTTGTTATTTTCTGTCTCGTAATGGTTACCCCTTCGCTGCCTGAACTTGTATGTTGCGGAACCCTGTACTTTAGTAAAGATAAAACTATTATCTAAATAACTCAAGTGATTTCACCCCTTTATATCGTCATTTACTATTTAAACTGCAATTTAAAAGAACAGGACGTCTAGCAGTCCCAAACAGAAACAGAACTGATACCCTAGTGTTGAACAGTGCTAAACTTCTGACGTAGAGATGCGATTGAGAATCCTTCTATTGAGTTGGAAACCTTATTGAAAAACCTATATTTCATTCAACTGTAGCGTCGCTAAATTCTGATCCCAACTGGGTGAAAATCGTGTCGCAAAACGAACGTTCAGTTCAGAAACTGAATTTCCTGCAGCGAAACACTTAAATTGAAATGGCTGTAACTTGAATACCAGAAATCCGATTGTACTGAAACAAATTTTTCTGAACTTCCGACAGAGTGTACTTGTTACCGTATTTGTATCGTTTCACTAAATTCTGAGCATATGAATTACTGCAATTTTTGTAAGCTTATGACGTGCATAATAGTTCATATTACACATGACTTGTTAACTGCATAATGTACATAACTTACCCAACTGTCATAGACCTAGTGATAGTGTGCGTTATTATTCAGTGGACATTGCATTATCGTGCGTGAATGATATTGGTTTAGGAGTGTCAAGTACGCCAATGGAAAAGTGAATGATTCGTGACAGTGTATAATACAGTGAACAGTGATAAAACCGTGTTATTGGCGCATACTTGTACACGACTAAATCATAATCATCAATAGTGAAAACCTGGGGAAAAGGGGAAATCGAAGTGGAAAGAGCATCGTATTTAGCGGGGACCGTGATTTAGAGGATGATCATTCGAACAGCGACTCTTATATATATTAGGTAGGATCTAGCGATCCAGCTGACAGGGTTATGTCCCGGGTGTGTGGGCCGTTGTCTCGGGTATGTACGAGACCCTCGTTAAACATGATCCTCCTTTCCACAACTCGATTTCAAACATGACTTAGAGACTGATAGGGACACAGATCATACTTGCATCATTTAGTGACATAGTGATCATCTGCATTTTACTCCCACTGTTATTACCTTATTTGCCTGTTTCATGTCATTATTACTATATTGCTATTACGTCGCTCTGACGACCTGAGTATGAATGCTCAGTGATAGAGGTGGATTCGCCTGACCTCGAGGAGACCGTGAAGATCCAGACTAGTGAACCAGTTACATTTCTACATTGATATTCCTGGTTAGTTGCCTTTTTGCTTACTTCCATTGAGCTCGGATCCCTTTATACTTGATAGTTTCAGTGACTACATTCTCTTTACCCGTATTGCATTTTACTGATTACCATATAATGCTAGAAGCCGAAGTGTGACTACGGCGGGATTATTCCTTGACCGTAGGAGCATGGCTGGCCTAGTCATCCCTCGTTTTCCGTATTTTGGGAAGCAGGGCGTGACATGGTTTTGTTGGTATCAGAGCGCCGGGTTTAGAATAAAATTGCAGTTCAATTTAAGGATCCCTTAAATCATACTTGGTTTCCTTACTTTCACTTCCATATACCACCTGTGCATCACCACTCAAGCTCATGTCTTGAATCATATCTACCTTATCTTTTCCTCGTGTCCGCATCAATAATCGTTATTTTCCTTCGTGTTCTACTATTTGATCATGACCCTTACTTTTCTGGCCATGGCCAACCATGGGGCAGCACCGCTTCTTGAGGAGGACACTCGGTCCTGCGTTTCTTTCGACTGTATATTAGCGAGTTCAGATGGCGAGGGAATCGATGTCGTAACTCCAGAGATCAATATGATTAATGACTCTATCGATGAAGAGGACCCAATAGGAGAGGATCCACATGGAAATGCGGTAGAGGAGGAACCCGATGAGGATCCTGAAGAGGAAGACCCTGAGGAAGACCCTCTGGAAGAGGATCCAGAAGAGGACTCGGAGCAGGCAGGTATGACGCAATTTTCGGGATGGATTGGATGAGTACCTTCCATGCAGTTATTGATTGCCGAGCAAGGAATGTGACCCTCCGCATTCCCAATCACCCGGAGTTTATTTTCGAAGGCGGGAGCGAATCTTTGAAGCCAGCCAAGTATAGAGCCAAGCCAAAGGAGCTGACAGCTATGGAGATTGATCAGAGCCCAGCCCTAGAGATTGTTCGGGACTTTCTGGACGTGTTTCCTGAAGATTTACCAGGTCTACCATCTCCACGCGTCTTGGAATTCTCGATCGATTTGACTCCAGGTACAGCATCAGTTTCCAAGGCCCCGTACAGAATGGCACCGGTTGAGTTGGCAGAATTGAAGAAGCAAATTGAAGAACTCTTGGAGAAGGGATTTATCCGGCCGAGCGTTTCACCGTGGGGTGCACCAGTTCTGTTAGTGAAGAAGAAGGATGGATCGCTGCGGATATGTATAGATTATCGGGAGCTGAACAAAGTCACAATAAAGAACAAGTACCCACTTTCGCGCATCGACGATTTATTCGATCAGCTAAGTGGGGCCAGGGTATTTTCGAAGTTGGATCTCCGTTCTGGATATCATCAAATCAGAGTAGCAGCCGAGGATATATGCAAGACGACTTTCAGGACCCGATACGGATATTATGAGTTCCTTGTGATGCCGTTCGGTGTTACCAATGCTCCAGCAATATTCATGGACTTGATGAACAGGGTGTTTGCAAAGTACTTGGACAAGTTTGTCGTTGTATTTATCGACGACATACTTGTCTACTCGAAGACCCGGGAGGAGCATGTCGAGCATTTGCGCACGGTTTTACAAATTCTTCGGGAAGAGAAGCTGTATGCGAAATTGAGCAAGTGTGAGTTCTGGCTCGACAAGGTTCAATTCTTGGGACACATTGTTTCGGGCGAAGGCATCTCAGTGGACCCGGCAAAGATAGAATCTGTCAGAGATTGGCCGACGCCGAAGTCAGTGGCCGAGATCAGAAGCTTTCTGGGACTAGCAGGATATTATCGGCGGTTCGTCCAAGACTTTTCAAGAATCGCTGAACTGTTAACGAGGCTGACACGGAAGGATGTACCATTTGCGCAGACAGAGGAGTGTACTCAAGCATTTGACACATTGAAGCAGAAATTAACTACGGTGCCCATTCTTACAGTACCAGTTGATTCCGGTGGTTTAGTGATACATAGTGATGCTTCAAGGAAGGGATTAGGCTGTGTTCTGATGCAGCACGGTCGAGTGGTTGCTTACGCCTCTCGACAGCTGAGAAATCACGAGAGGAACTACCCTACGCATGACTTGGAGTTAGCTGCAGTGGTTTTTGCGTTGAAGATTTGGAGGCACTATCTATTGGGCGAGAAGGTGGAGGTGTACACGGATCATAAAAGTCTGAAGTACGTCTTCACTCAGAAGGAGTTAAACATGAGGCAGCACCGATGGCTTGAACTGATGGCAGATTATGACTTGGACCTTCAGTATCACCCGGGAAAAGTAAATGTTGTACCAGATGCTCTCAGTCGCAAGCTAGCGGTCATGATGTTGACCAATCAGAGGAGCATTATTGAGGACTTTCAGAGACTCGAGCTTGAAGTCGTCACACCGAGCGCACTCAGTCAATTTTGGCAACTTTAGGTGCAGTCTTCCCTTGTGGATCACATCAAGGCTGCACAAGCAGATGATCCTCGATTGCAAAAGTTCAGAGCGCAAGTAGAAGCCGGGCTGAGAACGGACTTAATCATACATGAAGACGGTTCTCTGAGATTCGGTAGCAAACTCTGCGTACCCAAGGGAGATGTTCGAGAAGAGTTACTGGCTGAGGCGCATAGTTCAGCTTACTCTGTGCATCCGGGAGGTACACAGATGCATCGAGATCTAAAGCAGCGTTTTTGGTGGAACGGGATGAAGCGAGAAATTGCGCGGTTCGTATCCAGATGCTTGGTATGCCAGCAGGTGAAGGAGGAACATCAGAGGACATCAGGACTGTTACAACCGCTTCCGATACCAGAATGAAAGTAGGAGCACATTACTATGGATTTCGTGACGGCCTTACCACGGAGCCCTAAGGGCAATAACGCCATTTGGGTTATCGTCGACCGCCTCACGAAAGCTGCACACTTCTTACCATTCCGAATGGGGCAGTCGACAGAGTCACTGGCAGAGAGATACATGCAAGAGATAGTGCGACTTCATGGTGTTCCGGTCAGCATTGTGTCAGATCGATACACCATATTTGTTTCGCACTTTTGGAGGAGCTTACAGGAGAGTTTGGGTACCCGCCTCAAGTTCAGCACAGCTTATCACCCGCAGACGGACGGACAATCCAAGCATACGATTCAGACGCTCGAGGATATGTTGAGAGCCTGCATGTTGGATTTTCAGGGTTCCTGGGAAGATCATCTACATCTAGTCGAGTTTTCTTATAACAACAGTTATCAGGCTAGCATCCAGATGGCTCCTTTCGAAGCACTTTACGGGCGGAAGTGTCGACCCCCAATTTGTTGGGATGATGTGGGAGAACAAATATTACTGGGTCCCGAGCTTATTGTTCAGACAGTCGACAAGGTCCAAATGATCAGGCAGCGCATTAAGACGGCTCAGGATCGACAGAAGAGTTGGGCGGATACTAACAGGAGAGCACTAGAGTTTGAAGTCAGAGATCACGTATTCCTGAAGATTTCCCCTACCCGTGGAGTTATCAGGTTTGGAGGTCGGGGAAAACTCAGTCCCCGCTTCATCGGACCTTTTGAGGTGCTAGAGCGAGTAGGAGAGGTAGCCTATCGACTTGCCTTGCCTCCATCGCTAGCTGGTGTGCACAATACCTTCCACGTGTCTCAGTTGCGGCGTTATGTTCGAGATGAGAGCCATGTTTTGGACTATTCGGAGTTAGCTTTGGGTACCGACCTATCTTACGAGGAACAACCCACCACCATCCTCGACCGCAGAGAGAAAGTGCTGAAGAACAAGGTCATTCCGTTAGTCCGAGTGTCTTGTGGCGGTCGTTCCCCAGGAGAATCTACCTGGGAGCGGGAGGAAGATATCCGTGCACGCTTTCCATATCTCTTTGTTTAGTACTTTTGTTTCATTGTATCCTTGTTAAATTTCGATGACGAAATTTTTGTAAGGGGGTATGATGTAAATCCCCGTTCCCATCTACAAATTTTTTTCTATTTTTCCTGGTTCCCCGATGTTTTCCTTTTCCTCGTAATTTTGTGTAAATTGGTTGCCTAAGTTTTGGTACTTAATTTTCCTAAACCTTGACAAATAAAATTATGCCCAAACCAAAATATTTAATTAAACACAAAACCTCAGCCCAAGTTCCCTAATTCCTCAGCCCAAGCTCTTTTCTCCCCGGCCCACTTCCTTCTCTTCAGTTAATAAATGAATTATTTTTCCCTTGTCGGCCCAGCCAAGTGCTTCCCAGCCCATGCCAATCCCTCACGCGCCCGCTAACCCGACCCGACCCGCTCTCTTCCTTCTTCCCCACGAGAAAAATTTCCCGCTCGTTTTTTTCTCCTTCACTCCCACGTCGCGCGCCCACGCCCGCATCGTCGCCCACGTTCCCCCGCTCGTTTCCCACGACCGCGCGCCCCGAGCTCCTCAACCCCTCGTCCCCCCTCTCTCCTCTCTCCCTCCTCACTCTCGATCTCCAACTCACTCCTCTCCTCTCTCCAAAACTCCAAGTTTCGAGCCCTCACCGACGACGAAGACGACTGCAACCACCTCATCCTTACTCCCTCACATCTCTCTTCTCTTCACCTCAGAACTCGAACCTCCACTTCACCTCCCCACCTCACCTGCAACCGCCGAGCCAGAACCCAACCTACCACCGAGCTCGAGCCCCCTGCACCCTCACGCCGACGAGCTCCCATCGCGCCGCCGGCCACATCGTCGACGCCTCTGCACCCTCCGCATCACCATCACCTCCAACCCGAGCCCCCACTGCTCTCTCTCTCTCTCTCTAAAACCACCAAACTCCAAGCACACTGCCTCATCCCCCTGCTGTCCATCGCCGGAGCGACACCGCCGACCATCGCCGATCCCAGCACGCCCTAGGAGATCCACAACATCTCCCTCCGTTTCCAGCGATCGCGAGATATCCCCGGGCAACACCGACGACGAGCCCGAACTCGAGCCGAGGCCGCGAATCTAAACCGTGTCGTTCGTCGTGCGTTCGTGCCGTTGCCGCTACCGTGGATCGCCAAAGCATCTCCAGGCAAGTTACATACTTGCTTCATGCTATTTAATTTACTAAAACTTGTAATACTGTTAAATTCCACCTAAACACTTAGTGCGACTTAAAATGGTGTATGTGTTCGACGTAGAATCTGAATGAAAACCTTTCATTAAACTGAAGGAAATTGATCGTATAATCTGGCCCATGTGATAATGAACATTGTGTAGAAATTTTACTGAAAAATATGATTGTTACTGGCTTAAACGATCACCCCCAATTACACCCGTAAAAACTGAGAATTTCCCGCACCTGAAACTTGTTAAAATCATAATTAATTGTGTACACATTGAAATGATGCGTTCGAGGGCTCAAATCGAACCCGGCTCGACGACCTGGAACCATATATAAGTTTTTAATTGTTTCCGCATTGAAAATCTGGCAAGAACTGGTTTGGAGAGCGGCTCTGGACTGCAGTCCAGAGCAGCTCTGGTTGTTGTTTTCTGTCTCGTAATACTTACCCCTTCGCTGCCTGAACTTGTATGTTGCGGAACCCTGTACTGTAGTAAATATAAAACTGTTAGCTAAATAACGCAAGTGATTTCACCCCTGTATATCGTCATTTACTATTTAAACTGCAATTTAAAAGAACAGGACGTCTAGCAGTCCCAAACAGAAACAGAACTGATACCCTAGTGTTGAACAGTGCATAACTTCTGACGTAGAGATGCGAATGAGAATCCGTCTGTTGCGTTCGAAATCCTATTGAAAAACCTATATTTAATTCAACTGTAGAGTTGCTAAATTCTGATTTCAACTGGGTGAAAATCGTGTCGCGAAACGGACGTTCAGTTCAGAAACTGAATTTCCTGCAGCGAACACTTAAATTGAAATGGCTGTAACTTGAATACCAGAAACCCGACTGTACTGAAATAAATTTTTCTGAACTTCCGACAGAGTGTACTTGTTACCGTACTTGTATCATTTCACTAAATTCTGAGCATATGAATTACTGCAATTTTTGTAAGCTTATGACGTGCATAATAGTTCATATTACACATGACTTGTTAACTGCATAAATGTACATAACTTACCCAACTGTCATAGACCTAGTGATAGTGCACGTTATTATTTAGTGGACATTGCATTATCGTGCGTGAATGATATTGGTTTAGGAGTGTCAAGTACGCCAATGGAAAAGTGAATGATTCGTGACAGTGAATAATACAGTGAACAGTGATAAAACCGTGTTATTGGCGCATACTTGTACACGACTAAATCATAATCATCAATAGTGAAAACCTGGGGAAAAGGGGAAATCGAAGTGGAAAGAGCATCGTATTTAGCGGGGACCGTGATTTAGAGGATGATCATTCGAACTGCGACTCTTATATATATTAGGTAGGATCTAACGATCCGGCTGACAGGGTTATGTCCCGGACGTGTGGGCCGTTGTCTCGGGTATGTATGAGACCCTCGTTAAACATGATCCTCCTTTCCACAACTCGATTTCAAACATGACTTAGAGACTGATAGGGACACAGATCATACTTGCATAATTTAGTGACATAGTGATCATCTGCATTTTACTCCCACTGTTATTACCTTATTTGCCTGTTTCATGTCATTATTACTATATTGCTATTACGTCGCTCTGACGACCTGAGTATGCATGCTCAGTGATAGAGGTGGATTCGCCTGACCTCGAGGAGACCGTGAAGATCCAGACTAGTGAACCAGTTACATTTCTACATTGATATTCCTGGTTAGTTGCCTTTTTGCTTACTTCCATTGAGCTCAGATTCCTTTATACTTGATAGTTTTAGTGACTGCATTCTCTTTACCCGTATTGCATTTTACTGATTACCATATAATGCTAGAAGCCGAAGTGTTACTACGGTGGGATTATTGCTTGACCGTAGGAGCATGGCTGGCCTAGTCATCCCTCGTTTTCCGTATTTTGGGAAGCGGGGTGTGACAGTACAGGAGCGCTGAAGCTCGTTGTGGGAGCATGGTCCCGAAGAACAATCCAGTGGTGGCCTGAGTCACCTGTTCACCGGCATAGCGAAGATGGAGGCCGCTTGGGGCCCGTAAGTCACTCCTCCGGACAGGACGGAGCGAGAGTTGCAGTTAGTGCAGTTTGAAGCCATTGATCTTCTGTTTTCTGCACGGAGCAAGACACTAAATCTTAGTACCTCGAATCCAGGGGTAACCATAGCAAACCGCGATTCGTTCGCGAACACGACACACGAAGTGTGGAGTGAAAAGAGGAAAAGGTCCTACCGGGCGTGCCAGAATCTGTTCCCCACCGAAAACAGAGACACGACCGTGTAGGTCCGTCTTTCCTGAATTTCAAGGGCAGATGCTATTTGGCGCTATTTTTCCACCTCTCCGAAGATGCCAAGTTGATTTATGACACCATGTATCGAAGGTTTAAACGGATGCGGCCGATGTAGCAGACTTCGTCAGATTCCCCCTCCTTTGAGGGGTTTTTTTGATTGTGGGGACGCTCTTCCCTGCAGGCGCAAGCCCCTGCAGTTGATTACGCTACCGCATCGCTGTAACCACTTTCTCCTTCTCCAGATGGTCACTTCATGTCGTGGGTGTTTGTTTTGTTTTTGGTTGCCCGTGGATTGTATACGGAGACTAATTTATGTTGTCGCCCATAGGTCGTGGATTAGTCCAAATCCGTATCTTCTTAGATTAGGGTTTGGGGTTGGGTTTAAGGATACGTTAATCTCATTTGAGACTAAGATCAACTAAAACGTTTGTTAAGGATACGTTAGTTTAATTTTAGACTAAGATCAACTTAACGGGATCGTTTAGATCCAACAAAAGAGCATTTGGGCTCTATTGTTTAGTTTAGGGACTTTGCGGTCCGTTGTTAGTTTAAGGACGTTACGGTCCAAGGTTAAGGACATCATAGTCCATGGGCTTAAGGATCCCACAGTTCAAGGTTAAGGACATCATAGTCTATGGGTTTAAGGATCCCACAGTCCAAGGTTAGGGACATCATAGTCCATGGGTTTAAGGACCCCACAGTCTAAGGTTAAGGACATCATAGTCTATGGAATGTATGGTCGTCGGGACCCGTCACTACTCTGAAGAAGTTGAAGGATTACAACGACAAATATCAGAGGAGTGAAGAGATGTAACCTTGAACCAATTTTGGTTAGGAGATCTGTAGTCCAATTGGGACTAAAATCTGAGATTTATGGGCATATGGGCTCAGTTAATCTGAATGAGGGATTAATGGCCAACTTGGGCTCGGCCCACTCAGTTAAATGTTAAACATTTAACAATGCTGAGCATTGATTTTAAGTTCTGACAATGTTTTTGTCTTTTATTGAATGCTGAGCATTCATCATAGCTCTAGGCTTTACTTATAGAACAATTTATGTTCTTTCAGCTCACACGTGAGGAGCATGTGGCGCGCTTGGCGCTGAGCGCCAGGCTATGAGCGCAAAGCGCTAGTTTATGAGCGCAAAGCGCTATTTGTTCAATGGCACACACGTGAGGAGCACGTGGTGCGCTCAGCGCTGAGCGCAAAGCGCTATTTTATGAGCGCAAAGCGCTATCTGTTCAGTGGCGCACACGTGAGGAGCACGTAGTGCGCTTGGCGCTTTGCCCCAGTCAAAGAGCGCAGAAGCGCATCTGATTAATTTTATGATCTGAGAAATAAATTTTCGTTTAGAAGAGACTTTGTCTTAAGATTCTAAGAACAAAGTTCTTATTTTGTATGAGATATTTCAATCTCTTATTTTGGGTGAAAGGCTTTGCCTTTATGAATCTGTGATTCTAAGAGAATTGAATTATTCTCCCCCCTCTTATAATGAGATACTATGATCTCTTTGTGAAAGACCTTAGCCTTATAGATCTATGATCTGTGAGAAGAATTATGTTCTTCTTCTTATTTTATTATGGGATCTTTTGATCTCTTTGTGAAAGACCTTGGTCTTGTAGATCTACGATCTTAAAGAAAGAAGTGAATTCTTCTTTTGATATGAAACAATTTCGTCTTTTTGTTCTTTTTACCTTGAAGAAAAGTTCTTCTTCTACCGAGAGCTTGGCTCTTCTTTCTGAGATCTCTCAAAGTTTGGGGGGGAGGGGTTCCTCTCTATGTTTTTCTATTTATAAGACTTGAAGTCTTGGGGCCTTTATATAGGGCGAGCTGATTTGTTCAATCGGTTAAGGAGATCTTTTCTCCAATTGATTTGGGGATTTTTCCATCGTTGGATCTTTGATCCAAGGGCTTCTGATTTACAGAAGGCAATCTTCTTATTTTTAACAAGATTAGGAAATATTTCCCCATATAGAATTTATTCTGTATTTTAGTGATTTTTAATCATCATTGGATCATTGATCCGACGGTGCTCTGATTTACAGAGCACAATCTTTTTGTTTGGAAAGATTTTGAGGAATCTTTCCTTAATAGAATTTTATTCTGATCAATTGATGATTTTTAATCATATTGGTTGGATCTTTGATCCAACGGTTGGGAATGTTTAGTTCCAGCGTTAGCGCTCCCGTGCTTTGCATGTGGTGCGCTGCTTAGAGTGCGGCGCACTTAGCGCTAGCGCTTACGTACTTTGCACGTAGTGCGCTGCTTAGAATGAAGCGCACTTAGCGATAGCGCTTACGTGCTTTGCACGTAGTGCGCTGCTTAGAGCGCTACCTCAGAGTCTTTGACTCTCTCAGCGCTGGCGCTGCTATGAAGCGCTACTTCATTTCAAAATTTGAATTTTTGAACAGAGCTTTGCTCTGATTGGGGGAAACGAGGACCTCACAGTCCATGGCAGTTTAGAGACATCATAGTCTGTCAAGTTTAAGGACATCATAGTCCATGAGTTTAAGGACCCCACAGTCCGTAAAGTTTAAGGACATCATAGTCCATGAGTTTAAGGACCCTACAGTCCTTGGAATGTCTGGTTGTCGGGACCCGTCACCTCTTTGAAGACGTTGAAGGATTACAACGACAAATATCAGAGGAGTGAATAGATGTACCCTTGAACCAATATTGGTTAGGGGATCTGTAGTTGGATTGATTTAAGGATCGTTAATCTCGTTTGAGATTAAGATCAACTTAAATATTTTAAGGATACGTTAGTCTAATTTTTAGACTAAGATCTACTTAACAGGATCATTTGGATCCAACAAAAGAGCATTTGGGCTCTATTGTTTAGTTTAGGGACATTGCGGTCCATAGTTTAAAGACATCATAGTCTGTCAAGTTTAAGGACATCATAGTCCATGAGTTTAAGGACATCACAGTCCATGGTAGTTTAGAGACATCATAGTCTGTCAAGTTTAAGGACCTCATGGTCCATGAGTTTAAGGACCTCATAGTCCAGTTTAAAGACATCATATTCTAGTTTAAAGAATTCATAGTCTGTAAAGTTTAAGGACATCATAGTCCATGAGTTTAAGGACCTCATAGTCCATAAAGTTTAAGGACATCATAGTCCGTGAGTTTAAGGACTTCATAGTCCGTGTGATTTCGGTTCCACCGTTTGAGGATGCACTAAAAGTTATTGGTTATTGGGACCCTCCATCTCTCTGAAGACGTTGAAGGATTACAACGACATGTATGAGAGGTATGAAGAGATGTACCCTTGAATCAATATCCCGATTTGGGAAATGGGATGAACATCAGTTTAGATATCATCTGTTACGAGAACATTAGTCATTTTTGAGACTAGGATTAGTTTGGGGAGACCTGAACATGGAGGCTCGGTTGATTGGTGACAAAAAGGGTCTTGGCTTGGGAAGACTTGGCTAATTTGAGCTAAGGTTGATTTCCCTTAGTCATCCCATAGTGCTAAGCACTGAATCAGTGTTAAACATTGGACTTTGGAGGAGCTCACGTGTGAACACGTGAGGGGCCCCAAAGTGGGCATTGTTCCTTGAGTTTATTCCCTCATATATATATAAAAGTGCTGAGCACTTGGCTTACGTGTGAGCACGTGAGACGCTCGAGGTGAGAACTGTTCTCTGGATTTTATTCATCTTTCATTTATAAGTGCTAAGCACTTGGTTCATCAAACGGTCACGTGCAGACACGTGAGGTGCCTTCAAAATGCGAGCGTAGTCTTTGGAATTTTCTCCCTCTTTTATACACTATTGTTTTGGGGTCACGTGGGAACACATGAGGTGCCCCCAAAATGGGAGGTATCTTGTGTTTATTCCCTTTTTCCTTTTCTGAGTGCTAAGCACTATGGGGTCACGTGAGATCACGTGAGGCACTCTGATGAATGAAAATTGCCTTTGTTTTATTCTCCTTTTCTTTTTCTGAGTGCTAAGCACTATCAAGGGATCACGTGAGGTCATGTGAGGCGCCCCCAAATTGAGATGTGTTTTAGATTTACTCCCCTTTTTGAAAAGCTTGTTTGGTGGTGCGCCAAGAGTTATTGGTTATTGAGACCCTCCACCTCTCTGAAGACGTTGAAGAGTTACAACTACATGTATCAGAGGTGTGGAGAGATGTACCCTTGAACCAAATGCCAGATTGAGAAGGAATGGGATGAACATTACTTTAAATACCATCTGAGATCAATTTTGAAAGACTTGGGTATAATTGGAGCTCGGGTGTTGACTTTGGAAGACTTGGCTGATTTGGGCTAAGGTTAGCTTCTCGTAGTGTTAAACACTAGTGTATGCTCAGCGCTCACGTGCTCCCATATGAGGCGCTTGATGAAGTGTTAAACACTGAGAATTGAGGCACTCACGTGGGGTCACGTAAGGTGCTTGAAATAGTGTTAAACACTGAATATTTGAAACGCTCACGTGGGGTCACGTGAGGCGCTCGAAGTAGTGTTAAACACTGAAGATATGAAGCGCTTACGTGGGGTCACGTGAGGCGCATGAAGTAGTGTTAAACACTAAAGATATGAAGCGCTCACGTGGGGTCACGTGAGGTGTTTGAAGAAGTGTTAAACACTGAAGATATGAAGCGCTCACGTGGGGTCACGTAAGGTGTTTGAAGCAGTATTAAACACTGAAGATATGAAGCGCTCACGTGGGGTCACATGAGGTGTTTGAAACAGTGTTAAACACTGAAGATATGAAACGCTCACATGGGGTCACGTGAGGCGCTTGAAGTAGTATTAAACACTGAAAGTTTGAGGCGCTCACGTGAGGCGCCTGAGATTTGGCACAGCTTCTTTGAATTTTTTTCCTTTTTCTTTTCTAAGTGCTGAGCACTATTGGGTCATGCGGGATCACGTGAGGCCTCCCCAAAGACTGAAAGCTGCCTCTGTTTTATTCTCTTTTGAAAAGTGCTAAGCACTATTAAGGGGTCACGTGATGTCACGTGAGGCGTCCCAAAAATAGTGTTTATTCCCTTTTCTCTTTTATAAGCGCTGAGCATTTCTCAGGGGTCACGTGAGACGCTCCAAAAATAGGGTTTATTCCCTTTTCTCTTTTATAAGTGCTGAGCACTTCTCAGAGGTTACGTGGGGTCATGTGACTAGATCTCAATCTTTCCCTTTTTTTGTTTCTCAAAGGTATTCACGTGGGGACAGGTGAGCTTTTATTATGTAACATTGAACACTAATATGCATCACCAGGTTGTTCTTCTGTGGTTCTGAGGAATCAAGTTCTCCTTTGTTCTTTGCAGGGATTAATTTCTTTTTAAAGGGTTAAGCCCTAGTTTTAGAGGAATTAAATTCCTATATGTTTTGTAAGAGCTAAACTCTTTTGGACTCAGTTCTTTCCCTTCGGCTTTGAATCTGCATGACAGAATCTCCCCGATGAGAATTAAATTCTCAACATGTGGGGAGATCTGCTTCTGCAGTTCTTAACCAGAGGAAGAACTTAGTTTTTTTGAAAAGAGTTAAACTCTTGGTTTGAGAATTAAATTCTCTTTTTTGTGAGAGCTTTTTGGAGGGGTTCCTCTTCTTTAGAGAATTAAATTCTCTCTTTATTTTTCTTCCCCCTCCCTCTTTTTCCTGTCCCTTTGCACTTATTTATAGAAGAAAGAAAAGAATCAATTTGTTTAGAAAATCTCTCATTGAGAGATGTTGATTGATTTTAAAATCAACCAAAATGATCTTTTAGATCAATCGGTGAATTTTATTCACCGTTGGATTTTTAATCCAAAGGCTCTCTGTTTAACAGAGAAGGTTTCTTGTTTGTTTAGTAAGATTATGAATATCTTGTTAGTTTTAACAAGATTAGAATTTTATTCTATTAAATCTTTTTAGTATAACAAGATTTAAAAATATATTTTCTTAATATGGATATCTTGTTAACATAGAATTTTATTCTTATTATAAGATTAGGGAAATATTTTCCTATGATAGATTTTTATTCTATCAAATGATCACCGCTGGATCTTTGATCCAAGGGTCCTCTATTTAACAGAGAAGATCTTTCTAGTTTAAGGAAGATCAAGAAAATATTTCCCAATTAGAATTTAATTCTAGAATTTGATAGGAACATTTTAAATTAGGGTGCTCACATGCTTTGTACGTGATTGGCAAAAGCACTCATGTGTTTAACACGTGACCCCTATTATGGGTTTTAGCCTGTTTATGTTCAAAGCGCTTACGTGCTTAACACGTGAGGCATGTTTGGCCTTTGGTGATTTATGTTCAGCGCTTATATGCTTTGCATATGAGCGCTCACGTGTTTTACATGTGAGGCCTGTTTGGCCTTTTAACTTTATTTTATTCAGCGCTCATACGCTTTGCATATGAGCGCTCACGTGTTTTACACGTGAGGCCTGTTTTTTTGATGATTCTCCCATTTTTTGTAAAGGAACAAGTAGCTTTTGGCCGAAAATTTTAGCGGGAACAGCTTCTATATCAGCGACCCAAAGCAAGTGGAACCCCCTTTCCTTGCTATATCATGCTACTATAATTTACAAGTTAATATTAGATAAATAGAGGTATTTGTGCATATATGTGCATGCGTGTATGTAGCGTTAGGTTATAATTGAATACTGATATATTGAATTATCGTGTTGATTGTGTTGAATCGAACCCCGCTCGGGTCTATTAATCGTATGGATCTCATTTTAGAATTTATATGAATATATGGTGGTCGACCGATACACGTATACACATACTAAGTGTTCGATACGGAACCCTAAGCGAAAACCCTGTTTAAATTGCTCATATCTTGTGATCAATAGTTTCAATTCCTTATTAACTAATATCTTGTATAATTTTAGACCTAAAAGATTGACGTTTATATCATGAAATGGTACCCCAATAGGCGTCGTTAAATCTGGAAATTTCTGTGCTCGTCGCTTTATTAAATTCATTGTAAATTAAATACAAATAAAAGCGTGATATTATATGACTCATATCGAAGCCAACTCGATAGCCTTTAACCCTCTTTAAATAGTTATTTAATACGACTAGGTTATAATATGGGAAACGCGAGAGAAATACGGTTTTGGACTGCAGTCCAGAGCAGTATTTTATTTTAATGCATGTTTTGAAACACTTATTCATCCTTGTATAAATCTGAAAATCTGTGAAGGCCTATATCTCATGGTGTCTATCGGGTCGGGCCGGGCCGGGCGGTCTTCAGGCCGGGCTTGGCCCGGGTTAACCGGGCTTCAGGCCGGGCCTAACCCGAACCCAGCTGGGCCCGTAGCTCGGCTTGGGCCGGGTCGACCAAAACGTGCTGGCCCGTTTAAAAATTTTGAATCATTTAAAAAAAAATTAAAGTAAATTTTTATTTTTAAGAAATAAAATAGAATTTTTTTTAACCCGAACTTCGTGTAAGTCTCAGAGCAGACCTAGATATTTTATTAATTAAAAAATATTTTGAGGGGGGCATAAGTTGGCAAACCTTACCCCTCATACAATTGCCAAAAAAAAAAAAAAATACAATTCAATAAAAAAAACTAACTGGTTAGTTTTTATCTGTCTTTACTCTTCGTCCGTGTCGGAGTCATCAATGCTCTTAACGTGTTGTTGTCTAGCTTCTGCATCGAACCAATCTTTTTCGCACACTGCGATCTCCAATGCGTCATCCGACAGCCTCGCTCTCTTGTTGCTCAGAGCCCTGTCACCTTCACTAAAAGCAGACTCCGAAGCTACTGTAGACACCGGAGTTGTTAGTAAATCATGAGCCATGGCAGAAAGCACAGGATACATGTGTCTATGTGTTTTCTACCAATCCAAAATATCAAGATTATCTATTTGATCCACAGTAAGAAAATTACTGAAATCAGTTTGCAAATACATTGTAAGCTCATTATAAGTAAAAGAAGTAGAAACGGTTGTTCTTTGTTTTTTCTGCTGTAAAAACTGAAATATTCCTTTTTTAGAAGTTTGCTGTGAAGAGGAAGATAAAGAAGAAGTTCTGTTTTAACCGTACTATGTATCATATATGGTATACAATTCATGCAAATAAGAATCTAAAACATTTTTATAATCTCCTATATCAGTACCTAAGTTTTCATAGTATCCATCTAATAAAAATAAATAAATTATCTTTTTAAGTTTAGGATCAAAAACAGATGCTAAACAAAACAATACAGGAACTTTTCGCCAATATTTATTCAATTTTGTAATAATGCTATGTAACATTCCAGCAAATGCACTTTCAGGGTCAATTACTTGCTCATTAATAATCTTACTAACATAAAATAACCGTTCTACTGCTAAACATGTAGTAGGATAATAAACACCAGATAAACATTTAGTTGCATCGTAAAATATTTCTAAAAATTTTAAAATATATTCACAAACAAACCAATCATAATCCTCTAAATTATTATTGGGCATTTGTTCCTCATAAAATAAAGTAATGGGCTCCCAATATTTTAAAACACATTTCAACATTTCATAAGTAGAATTCTACCTAGTTGGAATGTTGAATTTGAAAGACCTAAATTTTAAATTTAACTGGGTAAAAATTTGCTTAAAAATCTGTTTTCAGGGTCCAGAGGTTTCAATAAATATCATTGCATTTTTAAGTTTCGCTAAATGAGAATCAATTATAGTAAGACCATCATCACAATTAAATTTAAAATATGGCATGGACATCTTTGATGAAATAATTCTCCATTCAAAATAGGATTTAAATTATTTTTTAAAATTGCTATAGCAGAATTATTATTAGTAGCATTATCAAAACTAACAGAAAATATTTTATTTTGAATATTATATTCACATACAGTAGTCAAAATACAATTACTTATATTATTTCCACTATGTAGATGCTCCATTTTTGAAAAACCAATAATTCTTTTATGTAAAAACCAATCATTATCAATGAAATGTGCAATAACACAAATATAACTCATACCCGTTTTATAGCCCAAAGATCAGAAGTTAATGCAATTTTACTCTTAAGATTTGCAAAAATATCAATCAAATTGGCTTTACCATCATGAATTTTTTTTAAAACATCACTTCTAAGTGTTGTTCTGGGTACTCTTTGAAATGCTGGATTATATGTAATTTTTATCAATCTATCAAATTTTTCATTTTCGGCAAAACCAAATGGTTTTTCAACATATATGACATATCTTGCAAGTTCTCTTCTATTAGTATCTTGCGAATAAAAAAACTAGTTAAAGAGTTAGACGACATACTTAGAGTCGTCTGCCGAGAATCAGTTTTTTCGTGTTTGATTAAATGTCTTTTTAGTTGGGTAGTTCCACCTGAAGAGTCATAAGTAAAATCTTCTTGATAACGGGTGCAAACTGCCCGCTCGTCTTTACCTGCAACTGTTTATACTACAAAATGTTTCCAAACATCAGAAATTTTAGCTTTTTTAATGTTAGGGGCAGAAGCTCTTGTTTCAAGAACGGTAGGAGCAGAAACTTCTTCAGGGACATTTGTCACGCCCCGCTTCCCAAAGTGCGCAAACTACGGCACGTGACAAAACCAACTATGCTACATGTGGTTAGGAAATATCCCTCCACAGTCACATTACAGCTGTCTATAGGATATCAAGAATAGTAAAATATAAAAACTAGCTAGTATGTATCCATTTGCCACAGTAAATAGAGTTAAGAAAATGCATAAGCGGAAACGAATTAAATCCAATAAATAACATTTGAAACTTATCCCAATATGGGCTCACATCAAGGAAATAAAACCGCGGAAACAAATAACTAAATTAAACATCTCTAAATACACGATCAGCTCTTCATCGCTCGGCCTGATGGTTAAAGTACTCATGTTCAGCCTGCGATAAAGATGGAGGAACCGAGCTATGCAAAACTCAGACGTCAGTGCGTTATAATACCAAAGAAACAGTGATAATCAGGATGTAACGATATAAGTAAGCATGAATGTAAATAAATAACATAGATATAAATAGTGAGGTATGTGTATGTATGTGATGTGTGACGTGTGATGTGTAGCCTAAAATTATACTTCTATGTTATTTATTCTAAAAGTCTTCGAAATCAATTAATATAATTCTCATCGTAACCCAACAGTCTATATCCCGTTCATTCCCCACGGAACCACGGTAACATGATTTATTCCGTAACACCCCGAAAAATGGCAAACATGTAATTATTCCGTAACGCTCGGAAAAATGGCAAACAAGTAATTATTTCGTAACGCCCGGAAAAATGGCAAACAAGTAATTATTCCGTAATGCCCGGAAAAAATGGCAAATATGTAATAATAGCCTTTTGAGTTACGTTTCTGTTACATTCTTGATTTCCCCTTTACCCCCAGGTTTGTGTTCAAGTCAGGTATTGCCAATATAAATATAATAACAATACAAGATCAAGTATGTACAGTTCTCGTTTATGCAGACAACAAGTTACGTCCGTCAGGACAACACGTCAATATCGTTGGCATTAGTAATAAGGTCCATGAAACAAGTCAAGTAGTGTGTCGTGGACATGTCATATGATGTATATGTATCAAATAGATATCCAAAGTGAAACTGTAACGAATATCATAACACGGTTAATGCACGAATACACATGTATCTATCAGTAATAACCTTTTATACATCCATGACTACGTATGGTGCACACTAGATAACACGTTGTACCAATGTAATAGTATAATGATATCATGACGTTCCAGCATGCAATTAGATATGCGATTATCAGTACAGATACGAACGGATATCGTAAAACTGTAAATCAATAACATTTGTTGTATAATGAAACACATGTTTTATTTTTATTCATATGGATATAGATATATTAATATAGCATGTTACAAGATAAATTTGCCTGATCGAATCTCACGTCGGGGTACGTATGTCACGTTCGACATTGGATAAACGTCGCGATGCAAACTCGCGCGCGCAGGATTGGACCTGGTTGATCAAAGACGTGACTACGCTGGACGACGACGATGGCTGGGTCGTCCGGATCGTCGGCGACGCACGCGACTCCGGCAAGACGGCCGGAAAACCAAGAAATCAAAAAAAGAGAAAAGAAAGAAAGAAGAAGAGGAATGGGTTGTGGTATTGGCTCTAGGGCAGAGGACAGAGGACATGAGGCGACGGCGACGATGGGCAGCCGTCGACGGCGAAGTCTAATGGCGATGGGCTGAGGAATTCTTGGGTTCTGTCAGGGTTCTACGGAAGTCGGGTTGATGGTGGTGGGAGGGTGTGGTGCTGGTTATCGGAGAGGGAGGTGAAGAGGTGACGGTGGTGACGGCGGCGAGGTGAGGGTGACGGCGACGGTGAGGTTTCTGGGGTTCGGTTGCAGGGCTCTTGGGTGCAGGGATGCGATTGCAGGGGTCATGGTCGAGGTTGCGAGGTTTCTCGGGGATGAAGAGAGGGAAATGAGGTGAAGGCTGGGGTTAGGGTGATGAGGTGATCGGTGACGAGGTCGGCGGCGATGACGGGTCGGGGTTTCTTAGGTTGCAGGTGGTTCGTGGGTTATGGGTTCTCGGGGAAAGGAGGGGAGGTGGTGAAAGTGGAAGTGGTTGTGACGAAGAGGGTGAGGTGATGAGGTCGTAGTGGCAGCGGGGTAGTGGCTAGGGTTAGGGCTCGAGCTCTGGGTTTCCTCGTCGTGGGAATAAAAGAAAGGTAGAAAAGAGAGAAAGAGGAGTGAGTCTGAGAGGTTAATATATTAAGTTTAAAATATATATAATACATATTTAGAGAGAGAGAAAAACAGTGCGCGATGAGAGAGAGGGACATATATATATATAGATAGATAGAGAGAGAGAGAGAGAGAATAGGATTTAGATTATTAGTTAAAATATTTATTATATATTCCTATATATATAAACGGTTGGCATAGTTTTAGGTTTAGAAAATATTATAATATATATTCTGGGTTTATACAGCTAATATCAAAAATACTCCGAAAAATACCCGGGTCTCTTCTAAAACTCTAGTTTAAAAATATGGATAATATACATATCAGCCAAAACTATAATATGATGTCTGGTTAAATAAAATTTATACCCCCAAGAACGGACACACGTAAATACACATAGCGATCCAAACGAGTCTGTTTTATCAGTCTGGACATGAACATGATGTATGGATGCGACCATAGGGTATGTGGTATGATAACATGTCATGCTCGATATTAAAAATATTATCTGGTTATAATTTGCATTATTAAAAGATATGCAGATACCAAATATATCATACATGTATATAGAACCTAGATGTGCACGGATCCTCTGTACTAGTAAAATATGACGTAATCTAGAACCATGATGGGTTTCAGGCATGCGGGTCGGGTCGGAAACTAATCACATATACCAATGCACTATCCACACCCAAAAACGATAATAACAAGAAGTTGTCGCAAATTTGAAAAATACCCAAATAAATATCGTATAAATGCACTAGGTTGTACAACATTACTTTGTGAAGAAGCAGAGATCTTATAATTAGAAGATTCATAGTTAGGACAATAAGAATCAAAATTAGTTTGCAGTATATTGGTTAATCTCTGTCTCTCTTGTGAATCCATATCGATTTGAAATGAACGTCTCCGTAAAGATGAAGCGCCTCTGTTACCTTGTGAAAATAAACCTGACATTCTTAATTAAAAATATTAGTAACAGAGAAAGAGAGATGATAAAAAATATACGAGAAAAATATATAAACAATAAAAAAAACCTGATTCCAAATAGCAGAATCAAATTAGTGAAACTGAAGTGAAGATTGAGACTGCAGAAATGAAGATTGCGTGATTCCAATTTTAACAGTAAATTTCTTGGAAATTAAAGAGAGTAATTGGAAGATTGAAAATTTTGTTATTGTGGATTATGAAAAGAATGAGAAGTGTAGATAGGTATTTATAGAGTTTTAGATTAGGGGTATAGAAATGTATAATTTTAAGTGATGGAGTTTTAGATAATTTTACAAACCCTATTTTAATTCAAATTTCCCCCCTTTATTAAAAACCCCACCTCCATTAAAAAAAACCCTTCCCAAGAATTTGACCGGCCCCCACCCTAAACCTCCCAAGTCCAAATTCAAATTGAATTTGGTCGAGCCTTGGCCCTGGCCGGGCCAGGCCTTGGCCCTGGCAGGGCTGGCCCGAGCCCGCTACGTGGCGCTCGGGCCGGGCCGGCCTGCGGGCGGGCCAGCCTGTTTTGACCTATATCATCGCGTAGATAATTAAGTGAGCTAACTTATGGTTCTGGTCTCATTCAATTTTACTATCGTTTGATATTTTAATTATATTTTAGTTTGACGACGTGTCCTGTAGTTTTCTGCGGTGAAAATTTATATACCTTGACACTAAAATGAACATATCTCCTAGTACACAGAGGCTATTACCGATCCTCTTGATGTGCTAGAAATCTATAAGATAGATCTAGGTTTTGCTCAACTGGAGGAACACTTGAATCTAAACATAATCTGTAGTAAATGGCGCGCGAAGTTGGACTTCCAGTTCTGAAACTGGAATTCCAGCAACTAATCGCTAATTTAAAATGATGATAAATCCTTAACCTGAATGCTTATTGATATAAAACTAATTTTACGGGCTTGGTTAATCAAATATACTTCATATTCCTTTTATATTGTTTTGCTAAATTCTACACGTGTAATTTATAGTCAATTTTGCAAGTTATATAACACTGGTTGTCCATATTTTATTAGTATCGTATTTGATTGCATTCTTATCATATCATGTAACTGTTATACCCTCATTGAATGGTGACCATAAACATTGATAATCTAGTGACTGTTTTACATTACCGAGTGATAAGTGTTAGTGATTGTATTGTGGCAAGTACGTTAGTGTAATAGCGTGATTGAATAGTGGAAGTGACACGTACTTGTACACAATCAGCAGAACCATTTAGTTATTGCATTGTCGACATCTATGAGACATATATAAGTGTAACTATAATTGGTATGGGACGGGTATGGAAGCACTTATATTAGCGTCATAGGTAAAATATCGAGGACTTTCCACTTATCATGGATACCGGTCGAGACATTTTTTATGGAGACCATGTCTCCAATTCTCCCGTAGACTTGTCATGGAGCGACTAGTATTTAGATTCATAGTCGGTGCTTGATGTAGACCACGGGGTGTGGGGTAGTTTGAGTGTGAGTTCGATCAACGGAATCTCAAGAGTCCCATTGCCGACATATTTCATGATTTCGTGATATTGTTACTGATCGTGTTACTGATTTTTACTAATCATGATTCGGGCCCGTGTTTCCTTGCCTTTGGGGCTTACCTTTGGGTTGGGAATACTCCTGTGGTGGTTGACGCTCATGCTCGGACTGACGATAAGTTTAATGACTTGAACCTTGAGACTTAGTGATTGATAGGATATTGCATTGATTATTGATCTGATACACCTGTTTTACTGTTGTATGTACCGGTTACTTCATGCTTATGTCATTACTTTATGCTTACTGCTTCATGTTTATCATCATTGCACATATTATATATATATTGCTATTGTGTCGCTCTGACGACCTGAGTATGCATGCTCAGAGTGAGAAGTGGACTTAGTTCGGATCAAGACCTACCTTACTTAGAGGACATTGTGGACATCTAGATCAGCGACGTTAGCGCTATCTTTTTCCTTAACTCTACCTGATTAGTTATTTCCTTTGAAATTATAGCCTTGTATCCATTTTGCACTCTAATTCCTTTACATGTGATAGGTGTAGTGACTGTATTTTGTCTTTATTGGTGTTATGATTACTGCTTACCATGTACTGATAGAAGTCGAAGTGTGATTACGGTAGGATATTTCCTTGACCGTAGGAGTATGGCTGGCTTAGTCACCCCTCGTATTCCATATCTTGGGAAGCGCGGCGTTATATGGGTTGCACTCAAAACCAAACGGAAGGAGATGCCTCTGTTGGTAGAACTGAGACCAAAGATGCACGGAAGAAAGTTTGATCGGGCGGGCTTCGACTTCGGGAGCTTAGCACTTTACTTGAGCAAATTCTTCAAGAGTTTTGAGAATGGTTTCTGAATATATTCAGAGGGGAGGAGCATGGGGATAGGCTAGGTTATTTATAGGAGAAATATGATTAATATGGTGTAAAGATTGTGTTAAATGGGGCATTGAAATTGAATTTTAGTGGAAAAAGAAATGGGGATGTTCTCTGAATTATTTCAGGGATTTTAAAGTATTAAAAAAGGTAGAGGGGCTGAAAGGATACATGCAAAGAATGGAGGCATTTAGGGCTACTGGAGTCGCCGGTAGCAGCTTTTCGGCAGCCATAAGGTGGGCTCGGGTCTCGGGGTTCGTGCCAGGGGTTCATTTGTGAATAAATATATCATTTATATAATTTGTTTTTGTTGTAATGTTTGGTATCTCCGTTTAATGCCCGTGCAAACTTTTGGATTTTCAAAACGTTAAAAGAAAATTATTAAAAATAATCAAGGCTGATAGGATTCGAACACATGAGCTAAAAAACAACAGTGAAAAGTATTAATCAGTGAGCTATAAAGAGTTTCTTATTTTAATTTAAGCAGAATATCTTATAACTCATAGGCAGAATAGAAATACACTTTTATATTAATATTGGATTAACAAAAGTGTACCGGGATTTTAGGTTGTTACAGACGGCGATCGTTAGCGGCGGCGGCGAGATGGCTACGGCGGGCGGTCGGCAACGGTGACGGGGACGGTCGACCGATGGCGGTCGATATTCGGTTAATGGTGGCGGTAGCCGGTGGTGACGATGCCGAGTGGGACGGTTTATTAAAATTTTGATCTATTATGTACAATATGTCATTTTAGAAAATATAGGTGTACATGGTGATTTGAAGGTTGATTGGTTTTCTCATTTTTGTACTATAAGTTGAATGATGAATTCTAAAATCCAAATTCTCGCATTCTAAAATACTAGTTTTGACTAATACTATTAAACAAATTCAAATTTTAATTAATTTGGAACTAACATGAATTTTCAAATTCCGGAATTGTATTTTCAAATGATTTGGAACTAACACCCCCAACAATATTTTCTTTTTCCATTTGGATTTCAAAATATCTTAATTAATAAGTCGGTATTCATCACATATTTGGACTAATAAGAAACATATAATGTTTAATGTTTAACTATATGTCCACATGCATTCCACATTGAAATTAAGTATCATAATAAAAATTAGGACAATTTTTTAACAAGTCTCGTTTAAACAAATAATAATCAAAAGAGACATCATTGGAATTTATTTATCGAACTACACCTTTTTTGCAACATTAGCTTATAGAATAAAATATTTGTCTATGTGGCTGTACTTATGCAGCAATAATGAGGTTCATTTATCTAATTAAATTTTCAAAGAGTCCTATTCCTGTAACTAGTTTGTAAAAATAGATTTTCATAAAAAAAGACGTTAATTTTTTTGTCAATTCTTCTTTATTATTTATTTCTCATCAAACAATCTTTCGTCATCCATATAAATTTTTACTTCATCAATTATTAAGAAAAAAAAGTATATATACAAGAGCATGGTACTTTCATTGGGAAAGCAATTACGGAATAGCACAAATGTAATTTTTATATAACATTAATAGTTAAAAGTATAATATAATTTATTATTTATTTTTTCAATTTTCAACAAGTATTTTTAATATATTTCTTCCAACACCAGATTTTACAGCCATAATTAAATTCCTTCGAGCATCATAGAAAAATTTGGTTAATCAAATCTCGGCTATTATTTTTACTATTACTTGCGTTTTTGGCACTTGTGTTGCACATAATTGTAGAATTTTTACGAAAAATATCTTTGTTCATTTAACTACGTGTATTGCACTAGTAAAATAAAATGACGTGGCAATCTAGTTGTGTGCATTGCACGTGAAACAACGATATTTTTTTGTTTGATTTCTTTGAAAAAATAGAAAGCCATATCAACAATTAATTTCAAAATCAAATGACCCCTTTTCTTTTTGCCCTATAATCTACTAATGTTTTCGGCACGTGTGTTGTACGTAATTACAGTAATTTTGATGATAAATTCCTTTATCTTTACTATATTAGTGTTGAAGAAGGGATGTACGGAGCATGTGCAAAATAAACCCTTCTAATTTTCTACATAGTATGAGAATTTTTGGGTTTACGCAATACATTTCTTAATAAACTCTTCACAATCAAAACAAACTTGTAACTTCTCATATCCTCATAACTACTACATATATCTTCTCACGTGACCATGTTCCACTTATCACCAGCATCCTCATACTTAAAAAAAATAAGAAAGATGAAAAAAAGAAAAAAAAAATAAGAAAGATGAAAAAAAGAAAGAAATACCGCATGCATCTTTCAAAATATTGTTAATGAAGGAAATACAAAACTAACTACTAGGAAATCAATTGTCATTTGAAGAAATATGCGATAAGAAGGATGTCAATATGCTCCCCATAAAGGAAAAATATATTAGTTTGAAGTTATCAATATATAGATGTTTTTTTTTTCCATAGGTTGGATCAATTGAAAGAAGAAGGAAGAAGAAAAAGGTTGGTGATTTTTCTCTCACTTTCTCAACTCATTGCTTTTAATTTTTAATATGCAATGGTTTTATCTAAGGGTGGCGGTACTTTTTCATAGATATTTGTTGATACAAGTGACATTTGCCACAAATGATGGAAGAAGAAGAAGAAAAGAAAGAAATATAGAAGAAGGAAAATAACATGAGTATTCATATCTTCTACAAATTATTTAATAATTAGTGTATTGCACGTGCGATGCATATATGCCTATAATTTTTATTAAGATTATATACTAAAAAAATTGAGAAGAAAATTAAAGAGAACATACCTCAATCAATATAGATTTAAATCAATCTTTAAGAATAGAGATCATCGTCTTTATATCATCCTGATTTCTCAAACAAAGTACTCTGAAAATAAAGAAGTAAATTAGAATTGAAATCAAATTTATCATCTAAACAGAAAATCTTGAAAAATATAAATTAGAAAAAATAACTCGTTGCCTGTAATAAGAAGTATATGGAAAAAAGAAAAAAAGAAGCATTTATTTGGCTCCATCGCCTACCGTTCTTCCTTTCTTCCTTTCTTCTTTTTTACTGTAAAAAATAACGTTAGTTTAGCGATGAGTGAATATTGTTTTAACCCATGATCTAAAGTTAGTTTTAATTCATGAACTAAAAGCTAATTTTTATTAGTGTTGGCGCGAGATCGGCTACCGCCCAACAAGCGTGTTCCAATATTAATTATTATTATTTAATTTATAAATTGGTACGAATATGATTGACCCATTACTCAATATAGGGAACCATAAAATAATGTTCTCTTGTTAGCAATGACTTAAACAACTCATGACCGTGATGCTAAATAATTTTAGAAAATATACATGGTATGAATATAATCGAAACATTAATTGAAATTGAGAAAATCATAGAGATGATTCTTTTATTTAGCAATGATTCGAACAAGTCATAACCATATTTTCATTAAAATATTTATTAGAAATTTATTGGATCCACATTTCCGGATAGTAGAACGTCAATCTCTCGAGAAGATGATCCAATGATCATTAATCAAAGAGTAGGGCTCTCTAAATTATCTGTTAATTACATCTATAATAGATAACCCTCGATTAAGAGAAAGGCTTTATAAGTCGATTTTCATACAACAGTTCTTCATTGATAAAAAGAATGTATATAATATTTTACATAGTTTATATGATTTTGAGAAAGAAAGAAAAAAGATAACAAATAAAAATAAAACAAGGATAATGAGAGTCTTGGTTTTCTAGGTATGATGCCTAGAGCCCTTACCTTATCTTGACAATCTTCTTTGCACGGTTTTCTCTTCTCTTCAATTTTTTTAGCGTTCTGTTGTCTCTCTTGAAGAGAGAGTGATGGATTTTTTTTTATAAGCGGAGAGGAGCAGTTGTTGTGGACAGATGTCATTTATGCGGTGATTGGAAAGGAAGTTATCATGATAAGTTATCGAGTCTTCTTATCATACCTTCCTTCTTATATATTCAATTATCATAGTTTGAAACGTACATATCATCTCTCTGGTCATATGTATATAAGTTGATATGTCATGATATACGATCCATGACATAAAGAAACAAAATATTAGTCATGGCATATGAGCCATGATATGAACAAGTTGATATGTCGTGATATATGAACCATGTCATGCACAACTAAGATATTGGTCATGGCATATGAGCTATGGCATGAGCAAGTTGATAAGGCATGACACATGAGCCATGATATGAACAACCAAAATATTAGTCATGGTATATGAGCCATGACATGAACAAGTTGGTAAGCCATGACACATGTGCAATAACATGAACGGTCAAAATATTAGTCATGGTATATAAGCCATAATATGAACAACCAAAACATTAGTTATGCTATATGAGTCATGACATGAACAAGTTGATATGCCATGACACATAGGCCATGGCATGAACAACAAAAATATTGGCATATAAACTTGTTCATGTCATGGTATATGAGCCATGACATGAACAAGTTTATATGCCATGACATATGAGCCATGACATGAACAACCAAAATATTAATCATGACATATGAACCATGACATAAATAAGCTGATATGTCGTGATATATGAACCATGATATGAATAACAAAAATATTGTTATACTCATATATGTATGATGGGCTTTATATGTTAGATATGTCCAGATAAGATTGGATAGCGCAGGACAATATATATAAAGGGTTGAAGGTATCTCAACCTTATATTGATATATGATAGTTTTCTTAAATTTATGCATATGTCATGCACATATAATATTAATAGTTATTTTATCGCATATGATGTACATATAATGTGGGTGTACACGTGGTGCACGTATATGTATCTTCCCAATTTAGTATATTAAGCATGCATGATGCACGTATATATGGAAATATTGCATAAATTAGTAAAATATAAACTGTGTTAAAATAGCTTAGTTTCGACTAATTTGACGTGTTTAGATTAAGATTCGGTCTTTGACTTGAACTGTAAAGTTATTCTTCATTGAATCTTGAATCCAATGAATCCAAGATTATTAAATTTGGATTCCGTTTGCAATTATTTCAGCTTAAAATAAGTTTATCGCGGATATAATTTGGATGCAGTCCGAATTTATATGAGTAGACAATTTTGGTGTCTACAATTAGATAAGTAGTTATTATTATCAAATCATTTTATATCTTTTTGTGTGATTTTGGTTTATATTTTTTTCTTTTTTTGCCGTGTTGATTTATATTTTCGATTTTTTTTCTATAAGAATGACACGTGGTATTCAACGAAGTCCAAATCAAAATTTAAATTGGGGACCCCAAAATATTGTGGTTATAATATTAGAGATTTTGATAATAAGGGCTTCTCATAGTGTAACATTTTCAAAAATATAAAATATTAATTTTGGGAATTTTTATAATTTAATATTATTTTATTGATTATTTTAATATTAAATATATAATTAAATGCAAATAATTAGGAAAAATGTTAGAAAAATTATGGAAAATTCTAAAATAGGGTAAATTAGAGAATTATGACATTTTAAAGTTTTTGTGATTAGTTTGACACTAATTTAGTGCTAATCGCGATTAAAAATCGCTAATCGGACTTTTTGGCAATTTTGTGCAAAACTTGCACATATCACTTTTTCTCACACTTGTGCATTTTCTTTCATGATATTTGGGTTTACTATTCTTGTGAGAAGGATTAGGGTTAAAAAGAAAAGGAAAATAAAAGAAAAAGAATAAAGAATGGGGTTGGTGAGAGAGGGGTATGGGTTGCATTTGACCATTAACCCTTAGCCATTTTCCCCTCATTTCCCTCCCTCTTCTCTCTTCTTCTGCTGCTGCTCCTGCACCTCCTTCCCTCCCCTCTTCAAAGCCCAAAAACACCTCTAAAACTACACCAAAATCCAATGTCCATTTCATTAAAAATGTGCACGAGCCCGAGACCTTCAAGATGGATCAAGAAAGCGTGGATTTTGACCACTAGGGGCAACTCAAGAAAATTCTTGAGTTGCCAAGTGAGGTAAATTCTGGACCTTTAGCTTAATTCTTGCATTTCCTATAACCCCATGTTAAGATTTAACCGATATTGTGTGATATTATGGACTTGGTGATAACCTAGTTAGGGTTTGAGGGAATTGGTGTTGTATTATGAAATTGAGGTCAGTAGAGGTTATACCATCACCCTAGTGTATGAATTGGAACCCAAAACCTGAAGCTAGAACCAGAATACGGATTTTAGAAACCAATATCGGGGAAATTGTGTAATCTGTGAAGGTTAACTTGAATCTGCTATCATACGGGACACCTGAAAATAATATTGAGTGGACAGTGACATGTGCAGGCACCATTGAACCAACACCCCAAACCCTAGCCCCCAACTCATCCGTACGGCCGCCGAAATCCCCTTTCTGGCCGCAATTTGCGGCCAGACCAGTGAGGAATTTCCTCGTTTTCTGTGCACAGCCCCAGTTCCTCTAGTGTTGACCCAGGGTACTTCTAGTTTTGACAGATTCTCTATAGGGTGAAATCTGGGACATATATCCTAAGTTGCCATTTTGGATTCGTGTTTCCGTATTCCGTATTTTTGATTCTGAAATGGTGGAATGTGTTTTGCCTCGACTATTTGTCGTTTATACGACGATATAGAGGATTTATTGATGGTTTTGAAGGCGTGCCATAGGTTCTCACCTATAGGCCCCCTTATCGTATCGTTTTGAATTTCATGCGCCGTTTTAGATTGGATGTGATTTTAATGCGCAAATACGATATTTTGATGTGTAGGTACCCATGAAGATCTCGAGACGACAAGCAAATACGTGGTGACGTCCGCAATTGATGATGCAAGGTGAGTAGATTATATCTACAGGGGGAAGTCGGGTGGATGGCGTATAGCACCCCCGCAGTCCGTAGATAGATTATTATGTAGTTTATATTGATAGTTAGGTGTATTATGGATAGTGTAGGGTTAGAAGTGACTAGTGTAGTTCATAGTCGCGAACCCTAGGATAGAATTACACCTACACACACACCCTTACATATTACTTATACCTGCACTGTGCTTGATGATATGGGATGACTTTGGAGATGAGTCGATGATGTGGCCTTGTGCCGCAAGATCGGTGATTTGATAGGATTCATATGTGGGATATGACTTGTGATTTCTTGCGGGCTTGGGATATGTGTTTACCCCCGCATGCATACTTCATTGATGGTATCGATTTGTACTAGACATAGAGTAGTACCCCAGATTATATGATCTGATGATAGTGATACCTGTTATGTGACGAGATTGTGAGATGTTGGCCCCTACCCAGCTATTGGGATGCCGTACGATGATTTACCGTACGAGCCAATATTGATGATAGATCCGCGCTCATGACTTGAGGATGTCATATGATATACTATATCGTACGCGATACTATTGAGGCGGGATCACCGACTATTATATCTATATATATATCGACTCAGATTTAGGTGGTTTCCATACCCCTCCTGATTTACTTGATACTTAGATCTGTAGTTTGCATAGTAGATGTTAGACTAGACCGAGGCATACCTATTTCAAAAACTAGGAATCAGGGGTATCTTAAAAGACAAACAAAGGGATTCTGCGAATACTTAAAGGCGTATCCTTTCTTAAAAACTTCGCATCCCTTATTTTACTAAAACCCTGATTCGTCTTATTTCAAAAGGCATCACTGCAAGACTTATAAATATTGATGTAATTTATTCACTGTAGTGTTGATTATTTGACTTCCACATATTCATGCTATTTATATTGCCTGCATATGTTATTGCTATGCTGATATCATGCTGTTAGGACACCCGCACCATTATCGATGATGCGTATGTTCCACGTACACTATTTGCCGGCTCACACACTTCATCATCGATAATTGCCATGCCACTACATTGTAGTACCGCCGCATTCATGATAGGATTTCCGCATGGCATATTGTACACATATATCTGTACACAAACATATATGATCTTGACATGCTACTCATACTTGATGCTTATATCACATCGGATCATCATATTGTAGCTCATCTATATGTGACTTGACATGCTACTCATACTTGATGCTTATATCACATCGGATCATCATATTGTAGCTCATCTATATGTGACTTGACATGCTACTCATACTTGATGCTTATATCACATCTGATCATCATATTATAGCTCATCTATATGTGACTTGACATGCTATTTATATTTGACGCACATATCATATCGGATCATTGACTTGCATTCTGGTTTAGATTACATGTGATTTCTGGATTTGGGAACCGTGGCTATTGCAAATATGTAATCATTTAAAAACCCGGTTCCCTTGATATGATATTTCGGTGCGTCCACCATGTGTTTTCTCGGTGCTAGAGTGATATATGAAAACCCGAATCGAGGAGGCGGTTGAGGCCGATTACGGGTACATGGTGGACCCGGTATGGTACCCCGGGGCGAGAACGGTTTCGCTGTGTAGTAGACGGTGAGCCCGGCGGAGGGACTACTACCTACCGGTGATTGTATTTGAGCTCGGCGGATATCTAGAGGATACCGACCGGAGTTGAGAGATGGATTGGGCTGACCCGTACTGCCGGGGCCGAGGGCCGATACCGCAGACGGAGCCCAGAGATGGACATGGGCTGACCCGTACTGCCGGGGCCGAGGGCCGATACCGCAGACGGAACCCCATATCGTGGATGAGGATTTGCGTGTCGATGCTTGGCACGGGTTTTCATGATGTTTTTCCATGATTTTGTTTATATCCCCATATTGCATACATGATGCTTATTTGTCATTGGGTGACGGGTGGACGGGTTCCACGTTTATTGTCATTGGGTGACGGGTGGACGGGTTCCACGTATATACAGATATAGATCATATACAGACATGGATCATATACAGACTGGATTTACACTGATCATACTTCATTTGTATATATAACAGGGTATGAGGGCGCTGTTGTTGGGGTAAAAATTTACACCCCGGTTGACCAAGTCAAAATCAAAGTCAACCCCAAGCCAAGTGGGCCCAAGCCCAGATCCAGTAGGCCCATGCCCGGGTCGAGCCCGAACATGAAGCGGCCGGCCTCCCCCCATGCCAAGATAAAAATTTTGTAATAAATAATTTTGTTGTATTTCTTTTATTTTATTTTATGGATAAATGTAAGAAAAATAGGCATAAAGCCAAATGTTTGTAAAGCCCATGGCTTATGTGCAAAAAGAAATGGCACATGAGCCATGGGATAGGCAAAATGCCATTTTGTGAAGCCCAAGGGGCTATGTGTAAAGTGTATAGCCTATAAAGGAAAAGATAATGAAATATCTCAACAATTTTTTTTCTCTCTCCAAAAAAAATTAGAGCTGAGCTCTTTCTTCCTTCTTCAAGGTTCCAAAACCTTCTTCTTTCTCTTGAATTAAATCAAGAGTTTTACTCTTCCTTTTTCAAAACTAAATAGTTTTCCACCACAAAACCCACAAAGGGGAACTTGGATCTGCCATCAGATCTTAAAAAGGAGAGATTTTGAGATTTTACATCTCTTGATCTTCAAGATCCAGCAAGCAACAGGAGGAAGAAGAAGAACCCTTCCATTAACCCAACAAAAAAAAAAACAACACTCAGGAGTCTAACTCCTCTTTGATTTCTCTTCAGAGAAATCTTTTTAGGCTAAAAGCCCGTTGTGTGCGCAAGTCGCCCGCGTGCCGACACGTGGCGCGCGCGCTTGCGCAACTGCGCAAGTCGCCCGCGTGCCGACACGTGGCGCGCGCGCTTGCGCAACTGTGCAAGTGCGCAAGTCGCCCGCGTGCCGACACGTGGCGCGCGCGCTTGCGCAACTGCGCAAGTCGCCCGCGTGCCGACACGTGGCGCGCGCGCTTGCGCAACTGCGCAAGTGCACAAGTCGCCCGCGTGCCGACACGTGGCGCGCGCGCTTGCGCACCTGCGCATCCCTTGGATGTCTTTTCCCCCTCTTTTGTGTACATATATACACATATACATATGTATACAAATTTATACATACACGTACTCCACGACACTGTCCCTGTTAGAAAAAAATTTCTAACGGGGCGCTGCCCCGCACCCCGCAAGGGGGCTGCTAGCCCCCTTGACCCCCAGCCCGCTATCCGGGTAGCGGGACCCCCGTAAAAAACTCTGCGTGGCTCCCGATGTATCCATACCCCCCTTTCAGAATTGAACACACGTATACTGCACATTGAGTTCGCATGACCAGTTTAACCCGTTAATCGGAGGTTCCCTCGCCCCAAAGGCTATGGGTAATTAACGGCAGCTTAGTCCGCGGCTGCCGGAGATTCGGATCCCCACCATCATTAAACCCCGGCCTACCCTAGGCCGGGGGAATCTGTAGTACGCCTGACAAGCGCGCGCGTATTCCCATCTCAATGGGGTGACGAAAAACACCCTACAGCTGTTATATATACCCTTACACCAATATTAGTGGTATGGGACGCTAATATATGTGTATTGATATCATTGATACTTCATCATATTTACTTCATGCAGACATACCTTATACTGATGACATGTTATTACCTGAGTACTTGGCACCACATACCTGTTTAGATGTTGATTTGCCACCTTATCATGTTTCAGGCTTATTCCTTGAGGTTTATTACTGATCGTTGACTTAGGTTTATGTCTTGCATTCGGTTTCTGCTTGTAGATGTTTCTATTCACGAGTTGGCAACTCACCCCCGTTGTGCCACAGTTCTTGCAGGTTCTGCCGTACAGGTTTCATTGCGGCATTTCTGGCACACTACTTTCTTGCGGGTGATTTGCTTTTGGTAGGTGGATTCTTTCGCATCAAGAACCACCATTGTATTTATTTATTTCATTGTATCTAGAATTTCCATCAACCAAAACTTGTATATTGTTTCAGACCTAGACTAGTGATGTATTATTCGATCTTAGAGTCGCGCTTAGTTGTATTGCGGTTTTTCTTATTGCTTTTAAGCTTCTTTTGGATTTGATCCTCGCCACTTGGCGTTGTATATCATATCATTGTTGCATGTGTGGTTGTGACCGTCAATTGACGAAGAGCTAGCTCCCGCTTGGGGATGCCTTTATCATTGCATATATATATTGTTATCTTTGTTGTACCCCATTCGGGGCCAGTTTTACAAAAGAAACTCTGCCGAAATTTTTAGAAAAGACTGTACTGTTTTTAAAATACATATTCGGCTTAGTTATTTAAAAACCTTGATTTCAACCATGTTTTCTTCACTTCTTTAAACCAGTTCTTTACTTATTCTTAAAAATGGTTTTAGATTTCTGGGCTTTTGGCTTACTTGGATCAGATGGAGTCCTATAGACTTCATATGGTTCAAGGGCCAGTCACGTGCTCTTTCGGGTCGTGACACATAGATATATGTCCCATGTTTTTTTCTTTATATAAGTGTTCAATATTAATATTATATTTTTGTATAAAATGGAGCTTATGAAATGTTTAATATATTCTATTATGTATAGAACATGCATCATACGTGCATACTACTAGTTAATTTTACTACCTGCATCGGGCTTATAAAATAATAATGATATAACAATTTAATTACGTGCATCACACGTGTAAAATAATAATGACATGGCATTTAATTTCGTACATTGCACATAAATAATGGTGTTTTTTTTATTTCTATGAAATAATAAAAACCACATTATTAATCAATTTCAAAATCAAATGTACCCCTTCCTTTTGTCCTATAATAGTGCATATTGAGAGATAATAATTTATACGTGCGATGCATGTATATATTAAATATCAACAACTTTATTTTTTTCATAAAAACTGAAATAATATAGTCCAGGTAGTTATTACGTGATGGGTTTAGCTTTTTCTATAATAAGTGGTGGGGTTAATTGCAGTTATAAATCTTGGTTGGATTTTTTATGGGTTTTTTTTTATTGATTTCTTTTGAAGAATGGGAATGCCAAACTAGCAATCAATTTCAAAATTAGAGAACACCTTCTATTAGCACTATAATAGTAGAGATATCTATCTACCATTTCTACTATTATAACCAAAAAAATTGAGGGTCCCAAAATTGATTTCAATTCGATGGTCTAACATAGCCTCAAATCGTACATCAGCAGTAAAAAAATTAAATGTAGAATTTTCTTTAACAAATACTAGTTTTTTGCACGAGCTACACACGAGGAATTATGTTATCTATATATCTATATAAAAATGGGTTTATAAAAAAATATGTAAATTCCATGTACCTTAACTTTTATTCAAGTTTTATTCAACATCTTCATGTAAAAAGATTAGGTAAACAGGTTTAAAAAATTGTTAGTTATTGTTCGCAATTTAATTCTTATTGATAATAACATTCTTGTTTTTGTTATATAAATCTTTAATTAGTTTAATTAAGAATTTAAAGATTCGACAATATCTAATTAGTAACTAAAAAAATTAATAACTAAAAAAATATTTTCCGCAATGATGATATTTTCTTACCGCATGTTATGCCAATAATTAGGATTTCACTTTGAAGACCCCTGTTTATTTAGCATTAACAACAGAGATGTGACGGCTAGAAATAAAATTTTAAAAAACTATGAGTTTAATTTACCTGTTAAAAGGAAAATATATCTAAGATGGATGATTTTTATGATTCATAATTTCGAATGATCACCTTAATCAATTTCATTCCAACGAATTACAATACTGAATAGTATATATTATTTTTTTGCACGCGGTAGACACATGCCATATAGTAATTTCATTTAAACTGGATAACTAAAAAAGAATTTTTCTTTGAGAATATAAGAAAATAAGTACAATAACAATGTAAATTATAAAATATCCTAACAAATACAATGATTTGATTTTCTTCTTAAAAAGTTATTTTTGCATTAAAAAATGTCATGATTAAAGGTTTGTGAGGATTATTGTTATGAAACATTAGTTTACGACAAAATTTGAGTTGGATTTTATTTAAAAATTGATTTGATTTATATCATCTGATTTCCATAAAATTTAAATAGTATATGCATGATTTATTTATTACTAAAAGATTTTCTTTCATTACAATTTTTTTTTGAGTAAAACGAAAGCTCGAGAGCCCCGCGTTTCATTAATGAAATTTTAACGAAACTACAGACAACAGAGAGAAACCAAAATACAGACCAGAGAACAATCCCCATTCAAGTAGAGACCAAAATTACGGAACAAACCCCGTACAATAAAAAAAGTCAAACAAAAGATAGGTAAGGTGGCAGAGGCAGGGCCTGCATGCTCAAGAAGCTGAGATAAACGCCAACCCCCTGTCCCAGCCAATCAACAGCGATCGTCTATGTCTCAGAAAACTGTATTTTCCCATCCTCCCCATGCTCCAATTCCTCCATCTGTGTGGAATGCCCCCAAGACAGTACCTCCATCCTGCATCTCGCCCCGTCCCAATAACAATCTGGCTCTCTTATGGCTTCGACCTGTCGCAACCCCTGTCCATTATAATATGATTATATCAGTGCTATCTATCATACTAGCCAGTGATTTGAATTTTGCATTGAATATCCTATTATTAGGTTACGTCCACACTATCCAACATATATTGCTAACTATAATGTCCCAGGCCGGAAGATCCTCTCTTCCGAAGTTCTTATCCTCCAAGACCTTCATAAATCCAAAATGGACGAAGGCATGACATCTTCTTTTGACCGGGCTATATATTTGGCCCAAGTAGTGAGGTAACCTCACATCTGAGTAGCAGGTGGTCGACCGTTTCGACCTGCTGACCACAGAGTCCACATTTCATTACAAAAGTATTGATATAACAAGATTTGACTTTTAATCACAAATTTGATTTTCATAAAATTTAAATCATGCATGCATGATTTGTTTATCAATAAAAAAATTTGTTATAAAAATAATTGATAAAAACGATTTTAAAAAGTTCATTCCATAGGAAAAGAAAAAACATAATCTTGAATATTATATACTATTTTTTGCACATGCTATACGACATGTCACATATCAATCTTATTGAAATTAAATAATTTTTAAAAAAAAAATAATCCAGCAAACCATGGCATAATCTTTTCATTTGATGTATTTTCGGTGTCGATTCACACTAAAGATAATCAAAATATATAGTAATTTATTAAACTTAATCTACACAAACCCATAAAAATATATATATACTATTTTTTCGCATGTGTTATGAACAAGGCATATACTAATAAGCCTCTAGAATATATATTTTGTTTCTTTTTTTTTTTATTTATTTCTAAACGCATATCTCTCTATTGTTAATGCTAAATGAAGATGGATCTTCAAATTGGAATCCTAATTTAATTATCAGAATAACATACGGTACAAAAAAATTTCATCATCGTGGAAAATATTTTTCTTAGCTTTTTAGCGCATATATATATGCGTGTGTGTTATATTTATTAACTTTTTTTTTATAAAATACAGATATAGAATAAAATCATTTTCATATACTATAGAAAAGTCTATATATATCAGATTTGATCTTCATAGAACTTAAATTAGCAAATTATGATAAAAACTTAAAAAATGATATGAAAAGATTTTTTTAAAATAAAAGATACTAAATATATATATATATTTAAATATGATACCGAATTTGAATATGCCGGTGGATTAGGATTTGGTGGTGTATATATATATATATATATATATATATATATATATATATATTAATTATTTTAATTTGCTTTTAGGTCATGTATTTTTTTTTAAAAGTTTTTATCATAATTTGCTTATTTAAGTTTTAAGGAAATCAAATTTTTTAAATATCTTTAAAAAAAATATATTTAGCATCTTTAATTTTAAAAAAATTATATTTTAAAAAAGTTTTTATCATAATTCTCTCTCTATATATTAACTAATTTTTTAAAATTGCTTTTAGAATGGTTATAAAAATTTGATCAAATCAATCTTTTTATAAAATCTAAACATTACATATACTATAGAGAGAGTCTATATATATCAAATTTGATTTTCATAAAACTTAAATTAACAAGTTGGAATAAAAACTTAAAAAAGATATAAAAAGATTATTTTAAATAAAATTTGCTAAATATAATTTTTAAAAAGATATGATACTGGATTTGAATATCTTGGGGGACCAGGACTTGGTGGTATGAATAGTCTGTTAGTATGAATAATTAGTTGGTATGAAAAGTCCGCGAAAAATCTCTTCAATATGTAAAATTTGCTAAATATATATAATAAAAAAAGATATAATACTGGATTTTAATATCCTGGGAGACCAGAACTTGGTGGTATAACTAATTATGCATAATTAGTTGGTATAAAAAAACCATGAAAAACCTTTCCAATTTGCTTTTAGGAGTATATATACTATAGATTTAATAAATATAATTATCAAATGAATCTTAAATAACTACTAGAATCATTGTGAAAACATAGGTACAAAAAAGTTTCATCATTGTGGGAAATATTTTTCTTAACTTTTTAGCGCATATATATATGCGTGTGTGTTATATTTATTAACTTTTTTTTTATAAAATACAAATATAATTTAGGAATAAAATCATTTTCATATACTATAGAAAAGTCTATATATATCAGATTTGATTTCCGTAGAACTTAAATTAGAAAATTATGATAAAAACTTAAAAAAAGATATGAAAAGATTTTTTAAAAATAAAAGATGCTAAATATATATATATATATATTTTTAAATATGATACCGGATTTGAATATGCCGGTGGATCAGGATTTGGTGGTGTATATATATATTAATTTTTTTAATTTGCTTTTAGGTCATGTATTTTTTTAAGTTTTTATCATAATTTGCTAATTTAAGTTTTATGGAAATCAAATTTTTTAAATCTTTTTAAAAAAATATATTTAGCATATTTAATTTTAAAAAAATTATATTTTAAAAAAGTTTTTATCATAATTCTCTCTGTATATATTAACTAATTTTTTAAAATTGCTTTTAGAATGGTTATAAAAATTTGATCAAATCAATCTTTTTATAAAATCCAAATATAACATATACTATAGAGAGAGTCTATATATATCAAATTTGATTTTCATAAAACTTAAATTAACAAGTTGGAATAAAAACTTAAAAAAGATATAAAAAGATTATTTTAAATAAAATTTGCTAAATATTACTTTTAAAAAGATATGATACTGGATTTGAATATCTTGGGGGACCAGGACTTGGTGGTATGAATAGTCTGTTAGTATGAATAATTAGTTGGTATGAAAAGTCCGCGAAAAAACTCTTCAATTTGTAAAATTTGCTAAATACATATAATAAAAAAATATGATACTGGATTTGAATATCCTGGGGGACCAAAACTTGGTGGTATGAATAATCTGTTAGTATGCATAATTAGTTGGTATGAAAAGACCATGAAAAACCTCTCCAATTTGCTTTTAGGAGTTTATATACTATAGATTTAATAAATACAATTATCAAATGAATCTTAAATAACTACTAGAATCATTGTGAAAAAAAATTAACGACTCCCATCCTGGATCTTAAATAAATACCAGAATCATTTTGAAAACAAAATAACCACTTGTAAGTTTTAATCTTCTTTGATTTTTTTTGAATTTCAAATTAAAATATTAAACATAATTTATATTTGAATATGTGCATCACACGTGTAAGATACTAGTAATAGCGATAACTGCAATTCTTAGGATAGTTGCAATTAGAATTTCAAATTGCACTAACATGCAACATATGGATGTCATGTGGAATTTTAATAAAATTTGAAAACAAAAAAAGTACTGAGAAAAATACAAGCAAAAAATAAAAATAGAATCTGGAACTATCTAGATTAGGCAAAATAGGATTAAAACAAAAAATGGAAAAAAAAGTTGTAAAGATTAATAAAGATTTTTAAAGACATTTAGTTAAGTTAATAAATTACTTATATTTTTTTTCTTTTTCGAAATGAGGATATCAAGAAAATGTAGAGATACTATTTTGAAAAATTGTTCGATGAGAGATTTACTAAGAATTTGGATGAACTTGCCATTCAATCTCAAGATATAAACCGTGATTTCATGCGTAAAATAAAAGTACCTGAGATTAAAGAGGCATTTAAGAGAATGAAATAAAGAAAAGCGGTTGGTCCAGACGGGATTCCTATCGAAATTTGAAGATGCTTAGGAGAGATAGGCGTTAAATGGCTGACAGATCTGTTTAATAAGATTTGGCAGACCAAAAAATGCCAAATGAGTGGAGAAAAAGTATCCTTGTATTTATCTACAAGAACAAGGGTGACATTCAAAGTTGCTCAAACTACCTTGGAATAAAACTTATGTGTTATACCATGAAGTTTTGTGAGAGAGTGATTGGTCACAGGTTAAAAAAGGATGTTAAGATAATAGAGAACCAGTTTGGGTTCATGCCTGGACGATCGACGACAGAGGCTATTCATTTGCTTCGTCAACTTATCAAGCGTTTTCGAAAGAGGAAAAGAGATTTGCATATGATATTTATTGATTTAGAGAAAGCATACGATAAGCTACCTAGAGAAACATTATGGGGGACAATGATGAAGAAAGGGGTCCCAGTCAAGTACATTGACATAATCAAGAACATGTACGATGAAGTAGTGACAAATGTCAGAACTTACGGCTGCCTAACGAGTGATTTTCTAATTACAATTGGCTTATATCAAGGATTTGGATTAAGTTCATTCCTGTTTACCATCGTGGTGAATGAGCTTAGTAGAACTATCCAAGATGAGATTCCTTGGTGTATGCTATTCGTCGATGATATTTTTCTAGTAAATGAGTCGAAAGCAGGGGTTAATGCCAAATTGGAGTTATGGAGGCAAACGTTGGAATCTTGGGGGTTCAAATTGAGCAGGTCCAAGACAACATATATGCATTGCAAATTTAGCAAATAGAGAAGTCGAGATCACAGTGGTATAATACTGGATCGGCAAGAGATATTACCGAGCGATCAGTTTAGATATCTAGGTTCTATAATCCAAAAGGATAGGGAGATCGATATCGATATCAATCAAAGAATCCAAGCTGGTTGGTTGAAATGGAGGAGTACAATAGGGATTTTATGCGATCGTAGCTTTCCGTTAAGGTTGAAAGGGAAGTTTTATCGGAGCACTATTCGTCCTGTCTTATTATATGGTACAGAATGCCAAGCTCTTAAGAAACATCATATACAGAAGATGCACGTACCAGAGATGCGCATGCTTCGTTGGAGGTGTGGTAACACTAGAAAAGATAAGGTGCGAAATGAGGATTTTCATGCAAAAGTTGATGTAACACAGGTGGAGGAGAAGATGCGGGAAAACCGGCTTAGATGGTTTGGTTATATGCGACACAGACATATGGAAGCACCGGTTCGACGAATAGATACTCTCGATATAGGCAATGTCAAAATGGCAAAAGAGAGACCGAAGAAAACATGGATGAAGGTGATACGAAAAGATATGGTTGCTAAAGGCCTCAATGAAAATATATTATTCGATAGGAGTGAGTGGAGGCGGAGGATTCATGTGCTGGACCCGGCATGATTCTCATGTTGGTTCATGTAGCCTATCCCATATTGTAACAACTCCAATTTCAATATACAGAAATTTTTTTAAAAGTTAATGTACAATTGGGGTATTTGCAATCCTGTGTATGCTATAAGAATTTAATTTGATTTTGAACAGCAAGAAAACACATGTAGCACATTGGTAAAGCCTTGCAATGCTGTGACGTAGCCCCTGTGATCGAATCCCCCCAGCCACATTATCTTTTTATTAAATTTTCTTTTAATCTTTTAGAAGCCCAAGGGTTTGCACGTGCACTACACGTAATATGATAAGTTACAGAGTAATCAAACACATGCACGGGGGAAAACCAAGCGACACCAACACGTGGCGATGATCCGAGCACCCCTCACCGGTATTGGACCGGCGAGATGGTCTCCAAGACGGGCACCGCCGGGCCCCCCGTAGGGGATGCTCCCTATCTTTTCACCCGAGCACCCCTTGGCCTACCCCACTTCTCTCATATTGTTTATTTTCTCTGCACATTTTCCAGAGAACTTAAATCACCTTTAATCCAATTTTTAATGCAAATTTTAATGCATTCTTTAACCCTCTAAACCCTAATCCTACCCTATAAATACAACCCTATCCTTTGGTACTCCTCATTCTAAAATCAAGTGCCAAAACTCTAAAAAATTCTCAAGTCCTTATAGTGTGCAAGTGGAGTTAGAAAATGGTGAAGTTCCAGCGAAGTTCCGAGGAGTTTCCGGCGACGAAACGACGCCCCGACGCTTCCCTAGTTTTCCCCTACCTCTCTTCTTTCTCGATAGCCAGTAAGTCCCTTCTTCCCTGTTTACCGCCGAAAACAGAGACGAAACCGCGTAGGTCATCTTGCCTGAATTTGGGGGCAGATGCTATTTGGGTTTATCCGTCCACCTCTCCGAAAACGCCAAGTTGATTTATGGCACCGTGTATCGGAGGTCTAGACGGATGCGGCCGTTGTAGTAGACTTCGTCAGAACCCCCCTCGTTTGCGAGGGTTTTTTGATTGTGGGGACGCTCTTCCCTGCAGGCGCAAGCCCCTGCAGTTAATTATATTACCGCATCGCGGTAACTACTTTCTCCTGCTCCAGAATTTCACTTCGTGTCGTGTGTGTTTGTTTTATTTTTGGTTGCCCGTGGATTGTATACGGAGACTAATTTATGTTGTCGCCCGTAGGACGTGGATTAGTCCAAATCCGTATATTCTTAGATTTGGGTTTGGGTTGATTGAAGGATCGCTAATCTCATTTGAGATTAAAATCAACTTTAATGTTTGTTGAGGATACGTTAGTTCAATTTGAGACTAAGATCTACTCAACAGGATTTTAGGATCATTCAGACCCAACAAAAGAGCAATTGTGCTCTATTGCTTTAGTTTAAGGACGCCACGGTCCGTAGCTAGTTTAAGAACGTTTTGGTCCATAGATCACCATTTGGCGGTGTGGTTTGGTTTAAGGTGTGCCCGTCAGTTTGGGAAGTGCACCGAAGAGCAGTTGGTTGTCGGGACCCGCCACCTCTCTGAAGACGTTGACAAATTACAACGACATGTATCAGAGGTGTGGAGATATGTACCCTTGAACCAATTTACCTATCCGAGGGAAAAGGAATCGATGGTCAAGCCCAGAAATCATTAGTCATGTTTTGAGACATCATCAATTGATGAGTCATCAGTCGAGTTTGAGACTGGGATTAGTTTGGGAAGTCATGAGTTTAGAGGCTCGGTCTATTTGGAGATCGAAGGTGTTTTGATCTCAAGAAGACTTATCCAACTTGAGGCTGGGGTCGAGCACTCACGTGTTTCCACGTGAGGTTCTAAAGCAGTGTTAAACATTGGATTTTGGGGGTGCTCACGTGTAGCACGTGAGGCTCCTCAAAGCTGGCTCTCTGTGTTTCTCCTGCCCTCTTTGCTCCTATTTATATGAGAAGAAAAAGAATCAATTTGTTAAGAAAATCCCTCATTGAGAGACCATGATTGATTCCATGATCTTTTAGATCAATCGGTGAATTTTATTCACCGTTGGATTTTTAATCCAAAGTCTCTCTGTGTAACAGAGAAGATTTCTTATTTGTTTAACAAGATTATGAATATCTTGTTAGTTTTAACAAGATTAGAATTTTATTCTACATATCTTTTTAGTTTAACAAGATCAGAAATATATTTTCTTAATATAGAATTTAATTCTATCTCGTTAGTTTAACATAGAATTTTATTCTTATTATATGAATATCTTGTTAGTTTAACAAGATTAGGAAAATATTTTCTTATAATAGAATTTTATTCTACCAGATGATCACCGTTGGATTTTAGATCCAACGGTGACTTGTTGAGTAGAATTTAATTCTACGTAGGGAAGTGCCCTCACGTATTTAACACGTGGGGCTATTTTAGCCTGGCAATTGTGTTATTGTTGTGCCTATACGCGTTGCATATAGGCACTCACGTGTTAAACACGTGGGGCTGTTTTAGCCTAGCAATTGTTTCAATTAATGTGCCTATATGCGTTGCATATAGGCACTCACGTGTTAAACACGTGGGGCTGTTTTAGCCTAGCAATTGTTTTAATTGCTGTGCCTATATGCGTTGCATATAGGAACTCACGCGTTAAATACGTGGGGCTGTTTTAGCCTAGCAATTGTTTTAATTGATGTGCCTATATGCGTTGCATATAGGAACTCACATGTTAAACACGTGGGGGCTATTTTAGCTTAGTAATTGTGTTAATTGCTGTGCCTATATGCGTTGCATATAGGCACTCACGTGTTAAACACGTGGGGCTGTTTTAGCCTAGCAATTGTGTTAATTACTGTGCCTATATGCGTTGCATATAGACACTCACGTGTTAAACACGTGGGGGTTCTTTTAGTGGGGAACTTTCCCTCCTCCTTTTTTATAAGGGAACATTCCCCTCTCTTGTTCTATTCTAAAAACTTTTATTTTTAAAACCCGATGGAAACAGAGTTAATCCGACTTCCGATTCGGTTTTTTCTTTAGAAAGGCTATTTTTTCTTAAACAATAAATACCATACTCTCATATAATGTTTAACAAATATTAACAAACACATTAAAACAAGTTTCATCTCAAAAGAATCTTTTATGCAACTTTTATCGTATTTTTACGGTAAAATACCATATACTTTACATTTCACCATAACTCACATATTTCGTTGTATTATCTTTAGAAAACTCAAGAGGTAATGACATACCTCATCAAAACACACATATTGGACATAGCATGATTTACTTTTGGGCAATGTTTTTGGGAATATCACGAATTACAATAAAATACCCTAAACTATTATAAAACCGTTTTCTTTAAGAAAAGTATTATCTAATTCCTTACAATTAAGCCTCTACAACCTATTTTGGGGAACCCCGATCGGGATGGTGTGGGTTATCGCACGTCCTCGGGCCTAATAGAGCGAGATACAGTCCTCCGCAAGGAGCATTCGATCTCGATGGAATTTTTAATGGTATTTTTAAGAAAATGAGATTTCTAGAAAATAAATAAAATTTATTTTTATTAAATATATATATGAATATTATTAAAAGATATATTTTAAACATATTATACAAATATTCTATATTTTCTAAATCAAAGGAATCACAATTACATGAAAGTACCATTTCAATACAAAACAATTCCAATATTTCAATAAAATACCATATACAATGAAAACTAGGTTCTACTCACTAGAAATTTCACTTTTATAAAATATACATCAATGAAAACCATAAAAACGATAATTAAATACTTTAGGTGTATTTTGAAAATATCTCAAAACTATTTTTACATAAAACCCCCTCAAGTTATACTAATTTACAATAAGGACCCTAGTAAATATAGATTTAAGCGGGACCGGTTCTCTTGAGCCTCAGGGAGCCGGAGAATGTGGGTGCTTGCCTATCTAAGGCAGATAATCTACAAACGGTGTTATTAATACGGTAATTGTCTTGGAAAAAGACACAAATCCTGCCGTCCATGTGCAGCAGTTACCGATAATATCATAACTAATTCAGGACTTCAATTTCTTTTCAAAGTGTCTGACTCAGACCGAGTCTCAACCTAATCAATCTGACTTGAATATGATTCAAGTATAAACTATAAATTCAATATGAATCCATGAATCCATCTATTCAATCTATATCAATCTATATTGACCGAACCGAACCATGGATATACTTCGTCTACATGACTCTCCATTTATATCCATTCTATTTACTGATATCATGGTTTCGAAAAGTCATCCATATATATAACAAAATAATGCAATCAATACAAAAGACATTGCGGGTTTTTTAAAGGGGTAGATTGATATGTAAGGTGTTAGAAGTGGCACGAGACTGTAACCATAATACACCTAACCTAAATATCCATTGCCGTTGTATCGTGGCTGAACAGTTCCTTGTACTCTGTATACCTTAGTCTCCGGAATAGTGGGACTCTTCTCGTATACACTGGTATTTTCTGTACCAAGCTACAAACAACTACGTTAATATTATAATCAAACAATACTAATTATATTTTCTTTTTGTCTATTCTATCTCTACTCACCTGTGGGACATACCGAGCGATTGTTCGCCGAGGATATTTCTTTTCTTCTTTCTTTGGAATGTTGTCAGGTGGATCAGACTCACTGGAGGTCGAGCCTAGCACTGAAGATTTGGAGCAGTTAGCCTTTGACCCAGAGCTGTAGGCACTTGTACATATTTTCATTTCAGTTATGCCATTGTTTAGGCATTGCTTTCTATTCATGTATTTACATTTCCAGTTGTACTTGTAAAGAATTGTTAATAAATAAAAGTTGTTGTTCAATACATCTATTGTCACTTTTCTTGTGTATATTTACTTTATATTGTTTAGATACGCTTAGCGTGTTTACTTCAGAGTAAATACGTCGCGTGATTCGTCACGTCTCCTTACCGTACACCGGGAAGCGGAGCGTGACAAGTTTTGTTGGCGGCCCATGCAGGTCAGTGCTGCATGGAACCCTACCATGCAGGTCCGCTCTGTATGGAAATGCAAGTCAGTTTTGCATGTACATGCAGGTCAATTCTGCATGAAATCCTAAGCAACATAACACAAGAATTAGCAACTAAAACATTCTTTACATACCATTTCATATATTTTGAATCTATCCTAACCCAAATTTTTCTTTCAAGGTTATGGATTCTCCAAACAACACTAGCACCAACTTCAACAACACACCACCACCTCTACTGCTTACGCCTACCGTTGCTGCTCCAATAAATGAGCAGAAGGTACTACATGAGGCAATCCGTAGCCTCCTGGAAGGACAGCAGCAGTAGACTGCTATCTTGATGAACCGTCCAGAAGCGGAAGCGCCTGGGGTAAAGCAATTCTGGGCTTTGCACCCCAAGCAGTTTTCGGGAAAAGAGAGCCCTTTAGAAGCTGAGGAGTGGGCTCAAAGTATTGAGGATGATCTGGCAGCGGCACAAGTTCCAGAGATCGCTTGGATTCGAGTTGCGAAGCTGCAACTTACCGACAATGCACGAGTCTGGTGGAAGGCGGAAGAAAGCCGTCTTGACTAACCGATTGAATGGAGGACTTTTCGCGACATGTTCGACGCGAAGTACGTCCCTGAGACTGCCCGAATTGACATGGAGCGGAAGTTCATTCACCTACAACAGGGTTCTATGTGGACCAAATTCGTGGATGAATACGACGCTGAGTTTACCATGCTTAGTAGGTAAGATATGTCTCATTGTTCGATTTCCAAATATCACATATTACACAGCTAACACAAGACCTTAACAGGTTCGCGGCACATTTGATACCAACTGCTGAGATCATATCTAGACGGTTTCAGCAAGGGTTAGATTCGGAAATCCAAGCTGCTTTAGCCACAAGGGGATTTCCCAACCCACGATTTGGCCCTGAAATCTGCCTGCCGATATGAGACAGTGATGAAGATGAAGAGCAGACCTCAATCTGCCAGGATGAAGCGCTCTGCCACTCAGATGGCAGGAGGAGCCTCTTCAAGGCCACAATTTGTGCCCAGGAGACCGGGAGTACCGAACAACCAGCCCAACCCAGTCTTTTGTACTTACTGCAAGAGAGATGGACATTTGGTGAAAGACTGTCGGCGTGCAAATCGCCTTTGCTTAGTGTGCGGCTCAGCTACTCATAACATTGGGTCTTGTCCTCGTAGACATAACCCAAATGCTGCACCCAGACCAGCAATTACTTATCAGCAGCGACCAGCCATCCAGGCACCTGCTCCGAGACTAGCTCTCCCCGCTCCACCTCCTCGTGGATCGACTGCACCTCTTCCTCATCAGTTCCATCAAGCTCAAAGGAACATACCTCAAGTACAAATGAACGGGCAGAGGAATGCTCCTCCAGCAAGGAGGAATGTGCCGAGCCGACAGGCTTTCACAATGACTGTGGAAGAAGCTGAAGCCACCGGCCAAGTCATCACTGGTAACATTTTCCTTTCAAAACTTCCTTTCGGCCTGTATACATAACCATATATCTTTTCCTTATACCTAAAACCTATTCCACATAACTTAGGTACAATCTTAGTAGCCTCACTTCCTGCACTAGCACTCTTCGACACTGGAGCATCTCATTGCTTTATGTCGCAACGGTTCGTCCGAACTCATGCAATTCCAGTCAAACCTCTCGTATCCAGCTGGAATGTCAGTTCAGGGAACGGCGTTCTAAAGGCAATAATGGGATACGACCTGTGTCCAGTGGTCGTCTGCAGCAGAGAATTCTATGCGTACTTCAAGGTGCTGGACATACTGAATTTCGATGTCGTCTTGGGTATAGATTGGCTCGGAACTTTTATGCTACCATCGACTGTCGTCAAAGGAGGGTAGTGTTCGAGATTCCAGAACATCCGGTCTTTTATTTCAAAAGTGGAGACCGTACCCTGGAGCCAAGCACATACAAGGCAAAACCGAAGAAGGCAGTGATTGCAGCATTTCAAGCGGAGGATGGATCAAAGACAGAAATAGTTCGAGAGTTCGACGATGTGTTTCCTGAAGACATATCAGATTTGCCTCCCGATCGAGCTCTTGAATTCAGCATTGATTTAGTACCTGGAGCACAACCGGTAATCAAAGCACCATATCGGTTAAGCCCTGAAGGTTTGAAGGAGGTTCGTACCCAGTTGGACGAATTATTGACGAAAGGATGGATTCGTCCTAGCACATTAAGTTGGGGATCACCAGTTCTACTTGTGAAGAAGAAGGAAGGTTCATACAGAATGTGCATTGATTATAGAGCTCTGAACGAAGTAATTATAAAGAACAAGTATCCACTCCTGCGCATCGACGATCTGTTCGATCAGCTAAGTGGGTCTTGCGTTTTCTCCAAGTTAGATCTTTGTTCGGGTTATCATCAGGTGAAGGTCAAAGAATATGATATCCATAAAACGACATTCAGAACTTGCTATGGACATAACGAATTTCTTGTGATGCCATTTGGAGTGACCAACGCACCGGCTATATTCATGAACCTGATGAATCAAGTTTTCCGAGAGTACCTAGACAGTTTTGTTGTCATCTTCATCGACGACATCTTGGTGTATTTTAAGAGTCGGAAAGAACATGTCGAACACCTACGAATTGTCCTGAAAACTCTAAGACAGCATCAACTCTATGCCAAGTACAGCAAGTGCGAGTTTTGGCTAGATCAAGTCGGTTTTCTCAGAAATATTGTATCAGGCAATGGAATCTCTGTAGATCCAGCTAAAGTATCAGCAGTAAGCGAATGGCCGATACCGAAATTAGTGAAGGACATTCGAAGTTTCTTGGGTCTAGCTGGATATTACAGAAGGTTCATTGAAGGATTTTCGAAGATTGCAACACCCCTGACCAAGCTCATACGTAATGATGAAGAATTCGTGTGGTCAGAAGCATGTGAACAAGGTTTCATAGAACTCAAGTCAAGATTGACATCAGCGCTTATTCTCATTATACCGGACCAATCTGGAGGTTTTGTAGTGCATTGCGATACATCCGGTAAGGTATTATGATGTGTTCTACATCAGCACGATAAAGTTGTAGCTTATGCTTCAAGACAGCTGAAGATTCATGAGCGCAATTATCCGACGCATGATTTGTAGTTGGCATCCATTATCTTTGCTATTAAGATTTGGCGCCATTATCTTCTTAGTGAACGAGTGGATATATACACGGACCACAAAAGTCTAAAATATATGTTTACTTAGAAAGAGTTGAATATGCGGTAGAGAAGATGGTTAGAACTCATGGAGGACTTCGACATCAATCTACAATATCATCCAGGGAAGGTGAATGTAGTACCTGATGCGCTTAGTCGCCAACCATTAGCATTTAATCTCACCGCAGAGTGGAAGCTTCAACAAGATTTGCATCTAATGAAGATTAAAGTGGTCATGCCAGGTAACGCTTTAAATTTGATGAACTTACAAGTTCAATCTACCATTGTCAATCAGATCAAAACAACTCAATCAAGTGATGCTAAGTTGCAAAATATCAGAGAACAAGTAGAAAGTGGACTTCGAACAGACTTTATCATCCATGAAGACGGATATTTGAGATACGGCAGTAAGTTGTGTGTACCAAAAGGTTCTGTGCGAGAAGAGTTGATGAAAGAAGCTCACAGCTCTCCTTATTCAGTACACCCTGGAGGTACAAAGATGTACAAAGATCTGCGTCAAAATTAATGGTGGCATGGAATGAAGCGTGAAGTAGCCAGAAGCGTCTATAAATGCCTGGTGTGTCAGCAAGTAAAGGCTGAGCATCATAGGACTGCTGGTTTACTTCAACCTTATCTATCCCAGAATGGAAATGGCAACACATCATAATGGATTTCGTGACTGCTCTTCCTCGCATCACGAAAGGTAACGATGCGGTATGGGTTATTGTGGATCGACTCACAAAGTCGGCTCACTTCATCCCATTTCGAGTTGGCCAATCTATTGAGACACTGGCAAAGAAGTACATGGCGGTAAGAATCTAAGCAAGATTTAAGATCTTCACATATGTACTATCTCTGATACCCATGAACTCATGAAGGAAATCGTGAGATTACATGGAGTACCAATTTGCATTGTCTCCGATCGCAATTTTGGCAAAGTCTGCAAGCTAGCTTGGGAACAAGTCTGAACTTCAGCACAGCTTATCATCCACAAACAGATGGTCAGTCTAAGCGAACTATTCAGATCTTGGAAGATATGCTAAGAGTGTGTATGGTAGACTTCGGAGGATCGTGGGAAGATCACCTACATCTTGTGGAGTTTTCATACAACAACAACTATTAAGCAAGTATCGGAATTGCACCATTTGCAGCTTTATATAGAAGGAAGTGTCGATCGTCATTAAGTTGGGACTGTTCCATCATGGAAACTAAATAAAAAAATATATAAAAGCAACGGGAAAAGTCCCTAAACGGAGCATCACGTGCCCACACGTGATAGGCACTGCGCTGGATAAAGCAAGGCTGAAATTGAGGCTAAAACTGAGCATCACGTGCAGACACGTGACCTTCTATATACAAAGTATATAGGCGCCTTCTTAAAACAAACAATTGGCCAGGAAAAAGTCACGTGATAGCACGTGACGCTCTTTGATGTGCTTAACTTTGAGGGGTCACGTGCTACACGTGATGGGCTCCTATGCTTTCTGAACTAATAGAATTAAATTCTAAAAAGGGATCAAAAGCCCTATTTGGAAAATACTTCCTTAGATCTTTCTAAACAAGAAAGATTGCGCTCGGTAAAGCAGAACGCCGTTGAATTAAAAATCCAATGGTGATAAAAAATCACCAATTTACAGAAGAAGATTCTGTATAGGGAAATATTTTCCTAATCTTGTGAGAAATATCTTCTGTAAAACAGAAGTCCTTGGATTAAAAATCCAACGGTGAATAAAATTCACCGAGTGATCTAAAAGATCATGTAGGTTGATTAGAAAATCAATCAAAATCTCTCAATGAGAGATTTTCTAAACAAATTGATTCCCTTCTTTCTCCTATAAATAAGAGCAAAGAAACACATAGAAAAAGGGAGGAGAAATAGAGCAGAAAGAAAGAGAGAAAAAGAAACTCTAGGTAAGAAAAGGAACAAAATACAGAGAGAATATCTCATCCCCTTTTCACCTCCATAAGAGTTTAACTCTTCTAAAAAGAACTTAGTTCTTTCTCTGGTTGAGATCTGCAGAAGCAGATCTCCTTACAAGTTGAGAATTTAATTCTCATCGGGGAGATTCTGCCATGCAGATCAAAAACCTTGGGGAAGATCTGAGTTCAGAGAATTTAATTCTCTCAAAAAGTAAATAGGAATTTAATTCCTCTGATAAAATAAAGGTTTAACCCTTCATATAAGAACTCAGTTCTTCCTTATGGTGAAAGATCTACAGAAGCAAATCTCCTCACAAGTTGAGAACTTAATTCTCATCGAGGAGATTCTGTCATACAGATCCCAAACCTAAGAGAAAAACCAAGTCCTAAGAATTTAATTCTTACAAAACAATGGGCTTGAAAGTCTCGAAACTCAGGATCTCCATGCACGTAAAAGGATTGGCACCTAACATGATAACAGCCGATCACGTGCTCCCACGTGAGCACCTTTGATAAACAAAAGAGGATACCGAGATTGGCTCACGTGATCACCCGTGACCCCAAAGTAGCGCTTAGCACTCACAAAGCAAAAAGGGAATAAATCAAAAGCAGTTTCCATTTTTGGGGCGCCTCACGTGATCCCACGTGACCCAATAGTGTTTAGCACTCAGAAAAGAATAAGGGAATAAACCCAAAGAAACAGTGCCAACTTTCAAGCGCCTCACGTGACCCCACGTGAGCGCCTCAAATTTCTTAGTGTTTAACACTATGTTAAGCGCCTCACATGACCCCACGTGAGCACCTCAAATTTTTAGTGTTTAACACTATTTCAAGCACCTCACGTGAGAGCACGTGAGCACTTAACATATACTAGTATTGAACACTATGAAAGGCCAATATTGACCAAACTCAGACCAAATTTCCCGAGGACCATCAATTGAGCTCCTCATACTCAAGGTCTCCAAAATCGATCTCAGTTCCAAAGACAGCTAATGGGCTCCCAACTGATGGCATCTAAACTGATGTTCATCCCATTTCCCCCAGTCGGGACATTGGTTCGAGGGTACATCACTCCACACCTTTGATACATGTCGTTGTAATTCCTCAACGTCTTCAGAGAGATGGAGGGTCCCAATAACCAATAACTTTTGGCGCATCCCCAAACTGTCAAACTAAAACCCTAAAAACCGTAACGTCTTTAAACTAACTATGGACCGCAACGTCCTTAAACTAAACTCTCACCTCAAAAATGGTGATTTGTAGACCGCAATGTCCCTAAACTAAACTCTATAGACTATGATGTCCTTAAACTTACACGGAGTATGATGTCCTTAAACCCAATGGACCGCAACGTCCCTAAACTAAGACGATAGAGCTCAAATACTCTTTCGTTGGATCTAAATGATCCCAAAACCCTGTTGAGTAGATCTTAGTTTAAAATTAGACTAACGTATCCTCAACAAATATTTAAGTAGATCTTAATCTCAAACAAGATTAACGATCCTTAAATCAACCAAACCCAAATCTAAGAAAATACGGATTTGGCTAATCCACGCCCTACGGGAGACAACATAAATTAGTCTCCGTATACAATTCACGGGCAACCAAAAATAAAACAAACACACACGACACGAAGTGACCTTCTGGAGCAGGAGAAAGTGGTTATCGCTACGCGGTAACGTAATTAACTGCAGGGGCTTGCGCCTGCAGGGAAGAGGGTCCCCACAATAAAAAAAACCCTCACAATGAGGGCGAATCTGACGAAGTCTGCTACAACGACCGCATCTGTCTAAACCTTCGATACATGGTGCCATAAATCAACTTGGCATCTTCGGAGAGGTAGACAGATAAAACCCAAATAGCATCTTCCCCCCAAATTCACGCAAGACGACCTACGCAGTTTGTCTTCCCGGTTTTCGGCGGTAAACCGATTCTGGCACGCCCGGTGGGACCTTTTCCTCTTTCCACTCCACACTTCGTGTATTGTGTTCGCGAACGAATCGCAGTTTAATGTGGTTGCCTCTAGATTCAAGATACTAAGATTTGGTGTCTTGCTCCCGTGCAGAGAAAATAGCTTCCAACTGCACCAGCTGCAACAACAACTCCCACTTCGTCCTCGCCGGAGGAGTGACCTATGGGCCCCAAGCAGCCTCCATCTTCGCCATGCCAGTAGAACAGGTGACTCAGGCCACCACTGTACTGTTCTTTGGGACCATGATCCTACCGGCATGCTTCAGCGTCCCAATGCCGTCACAGGAAACTCCGAAGAAGTCGGTCTTTGATCGGCTCACCACTACCACGTCCCCTCTCAACGGGTCATCCAATTCCAAGTCTACTGCATCAGTCTTCGACAGGCTGAGCCTGAGCTTAAGTGGGCCCATGAAGAAGCCTGCAATACCTGAATGTGTCATCCCGAAGCGGATAGCCATTCCACCTCCGATGGACGAAGTCGTCAAAGGGGCTTCTCCTACTAAGGGATCAGTCTTCACAAGACTGTCCGTTCCAACTCCCACTTCAGGCAAAGTCACCAAAGCTGCTTCCCCTGCCTAAGAGTCAGTCTTCGACAGGTTGGACGTTTCTTCTCGGCGGACATCAGTTTTCAATAGGCTGGCACCAACGGCAGCCCTTCACCAGAACATGGGGCATGATGAAGCCACCCCCTTAACTAAGCCAATACCATCTTCAAGACATGCTCGACGTCACCACTGGCGCCGAGTGAGGAAAACTAGGGGCAACTCTCCCTCTGGACTGACTCCACCAGCTCCGATGGTGCAAATTGACGCTGCTGTTCCAACTGGGAATAGCTTTGAACCACTCAAGAGGGTGCGCAAGAACTCTCCAACCGCAGTGCTAAAGATCTCATCCACCCGTGGAGAACGTTACAAATGCAAAGCTGGAGTAGCCCCCTCAGCGGCTGTCCTCCAAAATCCATAGGGTCTGGCGAAGGGTCCAAGACTCTATGATTAACTAAGACTACCCCCGCCGATCGAAGAAAATGAAGGTTCGACACGAGAAGGACCACCCCACCGTACCACAGAAGGTATCGTCTATATGGGTGCCTGCTGCAACGGCCCCCTCAAATTCAACCGCTCATGAAAGGAGAAGGCCGGAGAAGATCCCTACGTCTGCGACGAATCGCAAGGGCACTGAATCCATACGCCCTAAGTCTGGGGGCATTGTAGTGCACATCATCTACATGGCTTCCGGGAAAGAGGATAGCCGTATCTCCACGGGTCATCGACCACTTACACGGTCTGTGACAAAGGCTCAGGAGCAACAACAATAAAAGCTCCAGGAGATGCTAATGAAGATGGCCACGCTCACTGGATAGAAAGAAAGCCCGGAGATGTCATCAGAACAGCGCCAGGAACAGGAAACCGACGCCAAGTTCCTCCGAAGAATGCTCGAGAAGAAAGACAAAGAGGCCACGGAACAAGCGGCCAACATAAAACAAATGGTACTATTGTTCCAAGATATGGTGGGCATGATGATCCAGCCGGACCCTCCAGCCGAAGATCCTCCAGTAATAATTGAATACGATAGAGGGGAGACATCAAACCCTCTTCCGGCCTTTTCAGCTGCAAAGGTGGAAACAATCTCAAAAGCTGCGCTCAATGATTATATAGCTCAACAGATACGAGCTCATCAAGCGAACGAAGCCGCTGGCCAAGTCGTCAGAACTGAGCGACCATATCCAAGCTGGTATGATCAGATTAAGTACCCGCCAGGATACACGATTCCTAAGTTCCAAGTATACAAGGGGACAGGCAATCCCCATCAACATGTCGCTCAGTTCAGGGCTCTGTGCGGCAACACTGGAGGTGACGATAAGCTACTGCTTCGCCAATTCGTCGGCAGCTTGGCAGAGACGGCGTTCGAATAGTATTCAGAGCTTCCCAACGACTCCGTCAAAACTTTTACGGAGATGGAATTGCTATTCACCCAGCGTTTCGTAAGCGCTAGCGAACGCACCCCAATCACAGCATTGATCAATGCCAGGGTGAAGCCGGGAGAAACATGGGTTCAGTATGCAATCTGGTGGCGGAACCTATGGTTGAAATGTGAACAACGCATCGAAGAAGCTCCTTTAGTAGGCATGTTCGTGGGTACCCTCGATCCACAGACGACCATATCCCAGTTCATGATGTTTTTCAAGCCGACTACCTTCCAGGCCTTGATTGACAAGCTGGCCCAAATGGATCAGATGGGCCATAGACCGTCTTTCTCGAAAATGGAGCTTCGAAATGAAAAGGGGAAAGGGAAAGCGACCTTCGTCACCAATGCTCAGCAGGAGCCCAGTGGTCCAAAACCAGCTGATCGCCAAAACGATAAACAACGATTCTTCAACGAGAAGCTAAAACGCCCTTATTCGTTTCCCCGGGATAAAATGAAGAGACTGTTCGAGCTGGCGGTGCACAACAGGCTCATCAATCTGCTAGATCCAAGACGTCCACTGCAGCCGGGCGACGCCAACAATCCTAATTACTGCCCCTACAGTAGGCCATCCAATCGAAGGTTGCTTCGTCTTCAAAGGCTGGATTGAGGACCAATACCAACAGAGTAAATTCGCGTTGTTCGAGAATTGGAAGGTAAGCCCGCCCCAGCCACACGCTCCTAAAAAGATAGACACGCTAGGGGCATCGTGCTCTTTTATAGAAGAAGCTCCATGGGAGGTCGCTCTTTCAGCCAAAACAAAACGAATGTTGAAGGATCTCTAAACATACCCGACGATTAGGTGGAGAAGCCCGCTGGAACCTGAGATCATTGAGAGAATACTGAAACCGTGCCCGACGCCAAGAATTAGAAGCTATAGTCAAAACGCTCAGGCCCAGTCGTCAAAGTCTTCGAAGAAGAAGAAGAAGACCAAAAAGCCCGTGAAGCCTGATGACAAGCGCACGGACCTGCAAAAACATATTGACATGCTGGAGGAATATAACCAAAAGGCGCGAACTCTGGTCACACTCCAAGAATTTCTCAACAATATCCTTGAAAGAGGAAATAATGACAATGACGACGGAGATGACTCGTCAGAAGAATCTGAGGACGATGTGGCAAGTTGCCACATGATCTCTCATTCGTCGCTAACTAACGAAGAAGCTCACTCGGCATTAGAAGACAACATAGAGGAGCTGGGGGCAGGATCGGAGCCAAACCCTTTAGAACCGTCTGATGAAATGATCGACATGCTGCTAAACGAAGCCCGTCAAAAGAGCAAGGATTGATCAAGAATGCGAAATGGCCATATTCGAAAGGGCCAGGAATCGGCGTTAATTTGAAGTAGTCGCGGTAGGTACGGGTCACAAAATACTCCCATCAAATCAAAGCACATTCGCCGCAGACAAAAGCAAACTTAAAACGAGGAAATAGTTTGCCAAAGCCTCGTCCATGGGAATGAAGCTGCCACCTTTCAAAGGGAATACTCCCGGCAGTATGTACCCTGACGAAGCGGATGTACATCCCACCTATTGCTTATACCATCAGAGGATTGCACATCCTACCGTAGAATGCATGGCCTTTAAGAAATGGTGGCAAGGGTATGTCGCTCACAGGAAACACTGTAAGAGGATGAAGCGTGAAGCTCGTCGACAGTGAAAAAGTGTGACAGACGAACGTGGAAGAACTACCGGCAACTCTCATATGGTTGAATCCGGGGGATCACAAGTTCTCACCTTCGGAAGCGACTCTGACGAAGAAATAGCCCTCGGCCCTCTCTTCAAGGAATCCACCTCTGAGACAGAAGAAATGAAGACCTGCAAGAATATTCAGCTGTGCAGCCGTACGTTGCTTGAAAAGAATCACGGACCCACAAACAAAGGGACGAACAAAAAAGATAAAGGGAAGGAAAAAGTCCCTGAGGACATCGCCCTCGATGATCGAGTCGTCGAAGAGCTTGCAGCCAAGGACCCGCTTAAGAAAAATAAGGTGGATTACAATGTCCTAGCGCATTTGAGAAAGATACCCTCATAATTGAGTATCTTGGATGCCCTCCTCCTATCCAAAGAGGCGCGAGATTCCCTGATCAAGGCGTTACAAGAGCCCGACCAGTTTCAAGCCTTCCTTGCCAAAGAAAAGATGAAGGACGAGCTGGAAGAAGTGCACACAGCTGACATCACTTTCGGCGACGAAGATCTCCTCCTCGGAACGTGCGAGCACAACCGTCCTCTATATGTCACCGGGTACAGCCATGACATTAAGATAGGAAAAATCTTAGTTGACAATGGATGCTCTGTCAATCTCCTAAATGTGAGGGTGCTGAAAGAAATCTGCATGAGCGTTCAACACCTCGTCCGGGATAAAATCACCATCTCCGGGTTCGACTCCCAGTCATCACGGACGCTTGGGTCTGTGATATTGATGTTACGCTTTGGGCTGCTCGTCACTGACATCAAATTTCATGTCATTGACGCCAAGACTTGCTACAACGCTTTCCTCGGCAGGCCTTGGTTACACTGTTCCCCTCCGAAAGACGCGGCGGAGACGCGATAGACGTCTTGCCTGAGATTCGGGGCAGATACTATTTGGTGCTATCCGTCCATCTCTCCGAAGATGCCAAGTTGATTTATGGCACCGTGTATCGAAGGTTTAGACAGATGCGGCCGATGTTGCAGACTTCGTCAGATTCCCTCTCGTTCGAGGGGTTTTTGATTGTGGGGACGCTCTTCCCTGCAGGCGTAAGCCCCTGCAGTTAATTACGCTACCACATCGCGGTAACAACTTTCTCCTTCTCCAGATGTTCATTTCGTGTCGTGGGTGTTTGTTTTGTTTGTGGTTGCCCGTGGATTGTATACGGAGACTAATTTATGTCGTCCCCCGTGGGACGTGGATTAGTCCAAATCCGTATTTTCTTAGATTTAGGTTTGGGGTTTTGGTTTAAGGATACGTTAGCCATATTTGAGGCTAAGATCAACTTAAACGTTTGTTAAGGATACGTTGGTCCAATTTGAGACTAAGATCAACTTAACGGGATCGTTTAGATCCGACAAAAGAGCATTTGGACTCTATTGTTCCAGTTTAGGGACATAGTAGTCCAACATTCCCATTTTGGGGACGGATGTTGGATTAAAGACGCATAAGTCCATGAGTTTAAGGACCCCACAGTCTGTATTGCCAGTTTAGGGACATGGTGGTCCAACATTTCCATTTTGGGGATGAATGTTGGTTTAAGGACGCATAAGTCCATGAGTTTAAGGACCCCACAGTCCGTATTACCAGTTTAGGGACATGATGGTCCATCGTTCCCATTTTAGGGACGAATGTTGGTTTAAGGACGCATAAGTCCATGAGTTTAAGGACCCCAACAGTCCGTATTACCAGTTTAGGGACATGGTGGTCCAACATTCCCATTTTGGGGACGAATGTTGGTTTAAGGATGCATAAATCCATGAGTTTAAGGACCCCACAGTCCGTATTACCAGTTTAGGGACATGGTGGTCTAACATTCCCATTTTGGGGACGAATGTTGGTTTAAGGACGCATAAGTCCATGAGTTTAAGGACCTCACAGTCCGTATCACCAGTTTAGGGACATGGTGGTCCAACATTCCCATTTTGGGGACGAATGTTGGTTTAAGGACGCATAAGTCCATGAGTTTAAGGACCCCACAGTCCGTATTATGTGTGGTTGTCGGGACCTGTCACCTCTCTGACGACGTTGAAGCATTACAACGACAAATATCAGAGGAGTTCAGAGATGTACCCTTGAACCGGATGTAAATTGATTTGAGAGAGTGATTGTGCTCAGTCAATTTAATTAGAGGACTTATGGCCAGAATTGGACTAAGTCCAGTTGAGAATAATGTCTAACATTTTGTTTATCTTTGGCCTATTAGGCCTCTGCTTGGGCTCTGCCCTTTTATTAATGCATAGCATTTTTGTCTGGTCTATTAGACCTTCATTTGGGCTCTGCCCCTTTTTGAATAATGCATTGCATTTTTATTAGGCCTGTTAGGCCTTTAACTGGGCTCTTCCTTTAATAATGCACTGCATTAAATGTTCTGACAGTGCCCCCATGTGGCTTGTCAAACGCTTTGCGCCAATTGAGGAGCGCAAGACGCAAATTCATATGGAGGTGACACGTGTCGTGCTCTGGTGAGCGCAAGCGCAGTGCGCTGCGCCAGTGCGCTGCCGACACGTGGCGCGCTCTGGTGACTTGCGCCAAACCAAGAGAGCAGTGCTCTGTTTTTAGAAGAGCAAGGCGCAACTGTTCTGTGATTGACACGTGGCACTCCCTGGTGGTTTGCGCCAATCCAAGGAGCGCAACAGCGCAAATCAAAAGTGCAAGGCACTGTACAGTAGCGCAGAGCGCATCTTGATCTAATTTAGATCGAAGAAAAGAATCTTTTTAGAGGTTCTACCTCAAGATTCAAGAACCGATGGTTCAACAAAAGGCAGCGCCTTTATATAGATCAAAAGATCTAAAGAAGTAAATTACTTATGTTCCATTATATATTTTTTTTATTCAAGATCTTGATTTTGTTCTTAGATCTTTGATCTTTTTAGAAGAACTTCTTTTTTTTTCCAAAGGTTTACCTTTTTCTTTTCGAGTTCTTCTCAAAGTTTTTAGAGGAGTTCTGTATCTCTATCTCTCTGTGTGTCAATGTGTTTTAGACTTGGAGTCTAGGGGCCTTTATATAGTGCCAATTAATTTGTTAAATCAATTAAAGAGATCTTTCTCTGATTGATTTAGGGATGTTTTTCCACCGCTGGATCTTTGATCCTAGGGCTTCTGTTTTACAGAAAATAATCTTCTTATTTTAACAAGATTAGAAAGATATTTCTAGAATTTTAATTCTGTTTTAGTGCTGGCACAGTTGACGCCGCACCTGCGCTTGACACGTGTCGCGCAGCGTAGAGCGCACAACTGCGCTGACAAGTGTCGCGCAGCGCAGAGCGCACCGCATCTGCGCTAGCGCAACTGCGCTGACACGTGTCGCGCAGCGCAGAGCGCAAATCATCTGAAGCATTGCTTCTTCATTTTTATTTTAAATAGAGTCTTGCTCTGATTGGGTGCGTTGTCTTGTGCGCAGCGCTGGCGTGTCAGCTTTTGACACGTGGCGCGCTGCGCGCAGCGTAAGGAATCTGAAGCGTTGCTTCAATTTTTGAATTTTTGAAATTCAAACAGAGCTTTGCTCTGATTGGGGGAAACAAATTCCTCCCCACTGTTGCGCTCACGTGGTGCACACGTGAGTGCAGCGGTGGCAAAATCCTAGCCGTTGGATTAACTCAGGAGTTGAAGGGCGCACAAGCGCCTATAAATAGGACCCTTGGTCCTCAACAGATGATTATCATCTTCAAGATATTTAATTTCAGAACTTCAGTTCCTTGCTCTTTTTTTTTCAAGAACTTCAGAGTTAAAACTCTAGAAAAATCTTAGGTAAAATTTAACTTAATTTAAATTAAATTAATTTTAATTAACAGAGCCTTGCTCTCACAGATCTTTGATCTAAAGAAAAACCCGTTGGGGTTTCACCAACAGAGCCTTGCTCTCAAGAATCCATAGATCAAAAGAGATCTTGTTTCAGGGTTTTTAACCCATGAACAGAGCTCTGCTCATGGACAAAACATAGATCTTTTTGATCTAAAAATGAAGAACTCTTAAGAGTTTTCATGGATCTTTTAAGATTCCAAATTTTTAATTTTTAGGAGTTCATTTTTTTCTTTTGATGGATTTTTCCATCTTTATTACAGAGTTAGGCTCTTTAAGGAATTTTATTCCCTTGAGACCAAAGTTTGACAAGTGTCACTCTGTGACAGAGCTTTGCTCTAAAAGGGGAGATTTTCTCCTTGTCTCTAGGGATTTCTTATTTAATGAGAGTATTCTTTTGGGGATCTCCTCATTAATTGACAGTCTCATCCAATGATGGGGCTGTCTTATTAACTGATGCATTGTCATCTAGATTTTGTGGGTCCCCTTTGGTCCCCTCTACACTGCATTGCAGTGTAGTACAAATTTTAAAGAATCAAGTGTCAGAAATTAAAAATTATAATACTGACAGTTGATCTTCGTCCCTCTTCTTTTGCAGGCAACATGTCTTTCGATACCTCGTTCCCATTCGTTCGCTCGGAGGGAGGATTCCCCGGAGCACCCGTAGACCGAGTGGTTCTAGTTTTGATTAGAGACCATGATCTGGAACATAAGAATCTTCACCTTTGGGGGTCGTGGTACAATCAAATTATCAGGGGTCGACAGAGCTTTTCATGCGCAGTACCATCAGAGCCCATCATGGTGATCCATTATGCCGACCCACCCCCGGTGAAGTATGCCGTGGAAATGGTTGATTGGATTTCAGATGGCCTTCTTCATCTCGCTATAGCTGCAATTCCCGTTCAGCCTCCTATGGTTTTGGATATCTTGGGACGCCGTATTTGTCAAGGCGAGGCGCGACCTTGGGGGAAACCATATAATATAGGTCTGATCCCCCGTCATCCGATCGGTTATCTACCGTGGGCTCGCTACATCTTGTCAGCGAAGAAGTCGCAATTGATGAGGCTTGGGTTGTACGCCGCTGTTTATGCTTCTCTCTTCCAATATCCCACGCTTCCCACCTGGTAGGTTAAGGCTTTTTTGGAGCAGTGGAATATCCCTACTCACACTTTCCTCGCACTGGACCGGGAAGTGTTGATTTCTTTAGAGGAGTTCACAGAAGTTTCTGGCTTACCGGTCATAGGGGAGCATTATGAGGAGCTGCTTCCCACGGACGAATATGTCTTCGGTGATAAGCCAGTGATAATGGGCCTTACCCCGGAGAACGCTGTTCAACATCAGTTTCCGAGTTTGATCAAAGTGTTGAATATCTACGAGGGCCTTTCTATCGAATCTAGGAGCCGCGTGGTCAGTTTAAAGGATTTCATCGCTCGCTTCCTTCACCCAAACGTCCTATCGGCGGAAGCTGCTAAGTTTTCCACGCTTGATGACCCTATCGGTTTGGGTTTGGACAACCTGCCAGCGACGGAGGTAGATCAAAAGTGTTTCTTCCTTCCTAACTCCCCGGTTGTCCCTTTTGCAGAGGCTGCAGTCCCCAGGATGGATGAGGAAGCATTCTTCTTAGGATTTCTTGGGCTATGGCTGAGCTGGTTTGCGCTCCCGATGCATCTTCTCCGTATGAGGCCATCTGTCTTTTACCCAGCTCACCGGATGACCATTGGGGTAAAAGTGGCCGTCGGGATCGCCGGCTTAGCATACCTGTATCACCGCTTTAGTCAAGCGGCGGATGCTAATGAACCTGGAATACCGCACGTGATCTTCTCGATGCATTACTTCATGTCATGGCTTGAGCTACATGCACTTGGCGTTTTTGGTATGCACAAAAGGCCTTCGTTCTATGACAGGTGCAGCCTCCCTCGGATCATGCGATTGGTCGGCGCCTCAATTGTCAATCCGTCGCCGCGGCACGCCAGAGGTTTGCTCCTTCGACCCCGCACAGTTGGAGACGGGATGACCTTCACCGACAAAGTGTTAACCATCGGAAAGGCGTCTACTACCACAGTGCGGTCATTGCAAGATATCTTCAAAGACAGGGCCTCAGTTCTGACAGCCCGGGAGACCCTCCATTTGTATTCGATCAGACCGGGTTTCCTGGTGTTTAGGCAAAACGATACGACGCTTTTCATGAGATACAACCCACATCGTTTTGCCCAGCAACTGAGCTATAATCAAGGAGTGCCATTGTAGGCTTTCTTGCTGGAACCTGCTGCCACTGAAGAAGGGATGCGGAGCGCACTGCATCACTTCATGCGTCTGAATACGGGCTCTCATTTTTTCATCAGTGAGCCGAATTGCGCCCCACAGATCCTTAATACATATACGGCGTGGTACCAGCATTCGACGGGCGCCGTTATTAAGGAAGAAATGAGATTGTTGGTTGACCGCAAGGGTGTGCCTCCTGGCAGCGACCGCAAAGCTCCCCTGAGGCCAAGGACCCCTGTCGTTCCTCCGCTGAGAGATGCTGGAGCTGAACCACCGCGCATGCTGAGCCCTCCGCACGGATTGCCGCCTCGTGATACCGTGGAAGCGCCCCCAGCGCCCCGTGCTCCAGTAGAGACGGTGAATATAGTTTCACCTGAGTCTGGCGTGGGCTCGGACATCGGAACCCGCCGTCCTAAGGTGCCTGTGAAGCGTAAGATGATTTTGGCGGCGACCGGGATCCGCGCGCAGAAGAGGAAGAAGAAGTCCGTTCTTTCTCTTGACGCCAACTTCAGCTTAGAGCCTCAGGCCCCTCTCACCGAAGGCCTAAGCGAGTACGGAAGCAACGAGGGTTTCTTCGTGGATCCAGCAGACACCGATATGGTGGCCGCCATCACGGCTTCTGAGCGATCGGTAAGGCTCGAAGCGTGGTTGGCCAAACTCGCGCAATCGGGTAATGACTAGTTGTATTTTTCCGTCATTGCATCGTACTTTTATCATTGTGTTTAACTAATGCTTTCCCCCCCGTTTTTAAAACAGGCATTACCACCGAAGAAGCTATCGCTGCTTCCCTCAAAACTTTCCAGGAGGAGGAAAGGAAACGCGCTCTGTCGGGCGTTGGTATGTCTCGGCTCACTGAGTCTTTATTCTCATTTTTTTTATAGCCAATCTAATCTTTTCTTTGTCTCTTTGCAGGGGCCGCGCAAGCCGATGCGGGGACTCTCCCCGGGCCAGCTACCGATGTTCTGGTCTCTTCGGAATTGCCGTAAGAGACCCGACTCAAAAAGACGATGATGGATGCCTTGAAAGCTCTGGAGGCAACTTTGAATGCGGATGACGACGCGTTGATGAAGGAAGCTTCGAAGAGGTCCGTCGTGACGGCCCGGGAGGAGAGGAAGCGCTTGAGGCACGAGGCGAAGGAGCGCAACGCTGCTTTGGCCGTGGGAGCGGGCCCAAGTGCTGTTACTCCCGCAGCTACTCCTCTAGAAGAGTCCCCGGTCGCCTTGTCTATAGCTTATAGATGGGCGATGCGTGCAGTTCGGGAGACCAATGATCGATCTACCTCAGGTAATGTGTCTTTCGAGACTTTGTTGCAACAGTTGTAAAACTATCGGTTCTTACACATCTTGTCCTGCAGGGCCAAGTCCAACTGAAGGAGCGGCGGAAACCGTCGAGCCTGAATGGACGGTGGAGAAGGTGGTAGCTGATCCCGAGGCGACGGTAGGTGGTGCAACCCTAGTCGCCGGGCCTGAGCTAGTAGCTGATGAGACAGTCCCGCCTACTATGCTTGAGACGGCTACCACTGCCGAGCGTGAGGTAGCGGCAAATGAGATGGCTGATATAGCTGGGTCTGGGGCAGCAGCGGATGGAGCACCTGAGACTGACGACCCCATGGCAACGATGGACGAAACGGCTGCGTCCGCTGAGCCCGAAGGAGTAGCGGGTGAGACGGGCATGATTCCCGAGGACAAGCCAGCCGCTCTTTCTCAAGAGTCTGGCAATGCTGCAATCATTGCTCTCCCCGTCTACGGTCCTCCGCCGTCTCCTGGCCTCGCGAGCACGACGACGGCTCCAGTAGAGTCTGGCGATGAGGCGTCGGGAGGTGGTCTCATGTCAATGGAGGGAGACGCCGCCGTTTCGGCCGGATCATCATCAGGTAAATTTCGGGTTACCGTCCTTCTTTTATTCTGCAACCTTTCCTGACTGGGCTTATCTTGTTTCTAACGCAGGTGCGGCCAGTGTTGATGCCCCTTTGCTCGAGAGAGCGCCGTCAGTCACTGCCTTGACGGTGGCTACCTCTCTACCTTCTTTCGCGCCATCGCAAATATTGGAAGGTATGGATTTATAACCCACTAGTTTTATCTTTCGGCTGCATAATTTATGTACTAATGTCGTACTATTGCGTCTTTGCAGGAGTGCATTTTGATCACCTCTACCAGGTGCTGCACCCACACTTCTCCTTCCCGCCGGAGCTCGCTTCCTCCAGTGGCACTGGTTATAGTTTTCAATTAATACTCTTTCTTTTTTCAATAATGGAATTATTTCTGATTCTTCCTCGCCCTGATTGCAGTGCTACAAATCGAAGGAGGAGATGTAAGATCGGTCGCGCCACCGGCCCTCCTGGCTTTGCCGCCTGCTGCAGCTGGTATAGTAAACTCTCCCATTGATGACTTTATTATATTTCTTGAACCGTCATCTGATTATGTTTTATTTTTCAGCTGTCGTTTCGATTCTGGCCCCCTTCGAGTCTCGTATCATAATGCCGGCAGGCCCCTTCCTGAGACGTCCATCTTTAAAGGGTGATGAGTTTGGGCATGCTGAGCGGATACGTCGAAGGGCTTGACGCAGACGCTCCCCCATCTGCTGCAGATTTCTCTGCGGAGGTTAATCCGATGCTGGCGACGCTTGTAAATTTTTATAATGAAGGCGTCGTCGAGTCCTGGGTTAATCACTGCAGGGAGATCGAGGCCCGCCTGTATCAACTGGAGTCTATGCGTCCTACCCCCGAGATCTTAGCCGCGAGCACTCAACGGGCGGCATGGATCGAGCAGAGCGCTCCTTACTTCCGCCATCTCGAACAAGAAGTTGCTTTAAGGCGTAAGGAGCGCGGCGAGACTTCGAGCAAATCTGCCCAACTGCATGCTTAGGTGGATGCAAACGCTGCACAGCTGAAGGTTATCTTTGAAGGCCTTCTGCAATGCATCTTTGAAGGGTTAACACTAAGGCGGCAGCTTGACGTCGTCGAGCGGGATGCACCAAATCAGGAGGCAGCCCAGCAGGCAGTTGAGGAGCAACTTTCATCCTACCTGCAGCAGCGGGCCTAGGTGGAAGCAGAAGTGGCCGCGGCAGCCGCTCAGGAGGAGGCGTTAAAGGAAATGCGAGAGCAGTTGATGGGGCTATTTAAGACGCTTCCTTCTCAGTAGCTTTGTATCAATTATACACTTTTAATCATTGAATAATATGTACACATTCTTTATTCTTTTATAAAATTCGCCTTGTACTTAATTGTATTCATGAATAAAGATATACACATTTCCTTTTGCAATGTCTTGTGTCATCTCTGTGCTTTCTCCCTTCTTTTATTATCAGTATGTTGCCTTAGTAAACATGGTTGACAGATGATAGAGCGAGTATTCTGTCTTGGCTTCTTCAAGAGGTAATGATAGCTTAGGAGGCAGGTTCAGATCTGCTGCATAAGACTTTTCAACTTTATGAGCCGTGAGGGTCTCACAAAGACTTTTCTCCCTACGGATCGAGAGGATCTCGTAGGTGTATTTTCTCCTTAGGAATTGTGAGGATTCCTAAGTGCGTTTTCTCTTATAAGTCGTAAGGATCTTATAAGAGAATTTTCCCTCTTACGAGTCGAGAGGACCTGTAAGCGGTTGTTTCCCTCCTTGTCGAGATTCGACTTTGGAGAGTGTGACCCGTGGATCGTATGCAAGAGTCTATTTTGGACCGACTTGCAGGGTCCCAGTGCTTAGGAAACAAGTTTTTTAATCCCCGCTGCCTAAGGCTTTTCCTCACGAGTCGAGACGAATCGAGCATTTCTCGCAAGAATATCCTAACGTCACAGTTAACCTCTGCTCTTTACGACAGAGGTCCGTTAGGGTTCGTGGTACTTAGGGTTTTGTCCGTCGTACCGTCGCGTTGGCTGATGTATTCCTCGATAGGCAATCTTGCTGTTCGAGTAGCCTTGCGATTGTCGTGTCTCTGATCCCTTCGGGGACTGGACAAGACGTCTTCAAGTAATCTTCCAAGTAATATTACCGTCGAAAGAGCAAGCGTAGGGATATTCCATGTCACTTTTTACTTGAGGTTAGGCTCATTTTGGCGAGCCCCGATGAGTCATAACCACTCCGCGCTGGTGTGGGATGATCTTCGATAGTCTTTCAGGCTTTATATGACTTGCCATCAAGACCCTGAAGCTAGGAATTTGGCCTTTGCTTTGTTTGCTGGCATTACGTTCTCTATATCGAGACGAATGTCACGGTTGTCTCTAGGTTGTTGGTGAACCGTCGAGGTTTGGAACTAGGGACTTTGCCGTGGCTCCGCTGTTTGATTGTCGCGTCTGAATCCTGTTGGAGGAAGAACGCTGGGGTGACATCTCGTCTGCTGTATCGAGACGAACGTCGAGGTGGTGACCACTCCGTACTGGTGTAAGATGATCTCCGATTGTCTTTCAGGCTTTATATGACTTGCCGTTAAGACCCTGAAACTAGGAATTTGGCCTTCGCTTCGTTTGCTGGCATTACGTCCTCTATATTGAGACGAATGTCGCGGTTGTCTCTACGTTGTTGGTGAACCATTGAGGTTTGGAACTAGGGACTTTGTCGTGGCTCCGCTGTTTGATTGTCGCGTCTGAATCCTGTTGGAGGAAGAACGCTGGGGTGACATCTCATCTGCTGTATCGAGACGAACGTTGATGTGGTTCCTAGGTTGCCTGTGAACCGTTAGGACCTGGAACTAGGGACTTTGCTGTGGCTTCGCTTTACTGATCATGGGGTCTTTTGTTGACGTTGCATTTACATCCTGCTGGACTGCGAAGGAATGCCATTTTTGACATCTCGTCTGCTGTATCGAGACGAATGTTGAGGTGAAGCTGGGATTTTGCCGTCGCTTTGCCTTGTTTTGACTGTGAGGTCTTTCGTTGACGTTGCATCTGCATCCTGCCGGAGTGAGGAGAAACGCCGTTGATGATCTCTAAGTTGTCTGTGAACCGTCGAGATTTGGAACTAGAGACTTTGCCATGGTTCCGTTGTTTTGACCCTGGGGTCGTTTGTTGACGTCGCATCTGCATCCTGCTGGAGTAAGGAGAAACGCCGTTGATGATCTCTAGGCTGTCTGTGAACCGTCGAGATTTGGAACTAGGGGAATTCCTTCACTTTCTGGTGGAGCCTGTTGGGAAGGTATGGTCCCCTATTTGTTTGTGCCCCTGGATTGTATACAGGGATCGATGTTATCTCACCTGCAGGGCGTAAATTTCATTATATATATTTTTTATTTCTTTCCGGGATGCTCTATCATTTCATCTTTTTATATCGCAAAGGTCGCGATTGCCCAATCATTTCGGCTCTTTATTTTATTTTTACTCGCTGCTTTTTATTACGAGTTGCCCAATCATTTTGGCTATTTATTTTATTTTTACTCGCTGCTTTTTATTGCGAGTTACCCAATCATTTCGGCTGTTTCTGTATGCATACATTTTTACTTGCTGATTTCGTTGCAAGTTGCCCCATCATTTCGGCTATTTCATATGCATTTTTGGCTCGTTGATTTTTTTATCGCGAGTGTGGAACATGGAATCTGATGCCAACCTCAGCATCATCATTGCTACAACTGGAATATTGCCAGGAGCGAATCATCATTTGCCATGAAAGGACTTGGAATTTGATACTGATTTAAGCATCAGCATCGCTACAACTGGGATATTTCCAGGAAAGAATCATCATTTGCCTTTGTCGATGTCGAACAAAGGTGGCTTAGCGAACAGGGTTAAGATCCTGTCGACTAAGGCTTTTGACTTCATGAGCCGTAAGGGTCTCATAAAGGTATTTCTCCCTATAAGTCGTGAGGATCTCGTAGGTGAGTTTTCTCCTTAGGAATCGTGGGGATTCCTAAGTGCATGTTCCTCTGTAAGTCGTAAGGATCTTACAAAAGGATTTTCTCCTTATAAGTCGAGAGGACTTACAAGTGTTGTTTGCTGTACGAGCATATCCCTAGTCACGGATGGGACTTTGTTAGGGAAATGTTTATTCGCGCCCGTGGGTTCTATACAAGGGTCAGTATGAGTCACTTGTAGGACAATATCGAAGGTTGTGGGGGTTGCTTAAGAACAGGTTCAGGTCTCTGTAACTCAAGACTTTCAAATCTTATGAGCCGTGAGGGTCCCATAAAAGAGTTCTCGTTACGAGTCGTGAGGATCTCGCAAGTGTAATTTCTCTTTAGGAATCGTGAGGATCCCTAAGTGTGTTGCTCCCTTGTGAGTCGTAAGGATCTCACGCGGGTGGTTTCTCCTTACAAGGTCGAGAGGACCCTGTAAGTGTCTTTTAACGAGGTTGCGCCCTTTCGGGTTTTCACAAACACTCGCCGGTAGCCCTGCTGTTTTTACTCACGGAGCCCTTTCGGGTTTTCATCCGTGCCCATTTTGCTTATGGACATACCATTTTTTTTCTCTCTTTTTCTTATTCTTTTTTTATATATAACAAGGTTGCGCCCTTTCGGGTTTTCACAAACACTCGCCGGTAGCCCTGCTGTTTTTACTCACGGAGCCCTTTCGGGTTTTCATCTGCACCCTTTTTGCTTATGGGCATACCGTTTTTTATTTATTATTTTTTTATTCTTTTTTTATCGGCTTTGGTATATTGTAATCCACCGTAGTTTATCGACATTTCGGTCAACAGCTAGTTTTAGGACGTAGTGGTCCGCCATTAGTTTAAGGACGTTTCGGTCATCAGCCAGTTTTAGGACATAGTGGTCCATCGTTAGTTTAACGACGTTTCGGTCTTTCGCCAGTTTTAGGATATATTGGTCCAATGTCGCCGTATTTGAGGCGAATCTCTAGTTTACTGACTTTTCGGTCGATGGGGTTTTCCTTATGAATGAGCATGATGCCCCCGGCATGTCCATCTTTTTCGAAGAATGTGGTTGTGGAGGGCTCACCTTCCAGTTTTCGGACAACGCGAACTTGCCTTGTTGGTATTGGTCTTCAACCCAGTTTTTGAAGACGTAGCAGTTTTCGATCGGATGGCCCAATACTTGGTGGTAAGGGCAGTAATTAGGATTGTTGACATCATTCAGCTGTAGCTGGCGTTTCGGCTCCGGTAGAGTGATAAGCCTGTTGCGCACTGCTAGTTCGAACAGCCTCCTTGTTTCATCCCGGGAAAATGAGTAAGGACGTTTCAACTTCTCATAAAGGGGTTGCTGCTTGTTGCTTTGGCGAACAACCGGTCTAGGGCCACTCAATTGTTGTTGAGCGTTGGCGACGAAGGCCGTTCTTCCCTTCCCTTTATCCTTTCTGTTCGATCCCTTGTTTGCGAGTCCGAGATTCTTTCCGGGTAGCGTGCGATTGCACGGCTGAATGTTCTCGCAACTCCTTAATTCTTTCGTTTCAGAGATGGATTACTTGAAGAGAGGACCATGGGCTACTTTTTCGTCGGAGTCGCTCCCGAAGGTGAGAACTCGCGATCCCCCGGGATCAACCCTATGACAATTGCCGGCAATTCTTTTATGCTCATCTGTCGCATTTTTCCGTCGTCTACGAGCTTCATGCTTTGTCTTCAGTAGGATGTGCGATCTTCTGATGATATAAGCAGAAGTTAGGATGTACGTCCGCTTCATCAAGATGTATACCGCCAGGAGAATTTTCTCTGAAAGAGGGCAGCTTCATCCCCATCGATATGGCTTTAGCGAATCGTTTCCTTGTCTTAATCCTGCTTTCATTTGCGTCGGATGTACTTTGATCCGGTGGGAGTGTTTCGACCCTTTCATCTAGTCGCTGGCGTTTGGCTTTCTCGAATATGGCCATCTCGCGCTCTCGATCAGCTTTGCTTTTAAGACGGGCTTTGTTCAGGAATGCATCAATCATTTCGTCTGATGGTCCTAGAAGTTCTGGCTCAGAATCTTCCCCCAGCTTCTCTGTGTAAGGAGCTTCTTCGTCATTTATTGACAAGTGAGAGATTACATGGCAGCTTGCCACATAATCTTCAGATTCTTCCGACGAGTCTCCTCCATTGCCATCATCTCCGTCCTTAAGGACGTGGCTGAGAAATTCTTGGAGTGTGACTGGGGTCCGCGTCTTCTGATTATATTCTTCCAACACGTCGATCTGTTTTTGCAGGCTCGTGCGCTTGTCACCAGGCTTCACGGGCTTTTGGGTCTTCACTTTCTTCTTCGAAGATTTTGATGGCTGGGTGCGAGCGCTTTGACTATCACTAATCTTTGGAGTTGGGCACGGCTTCAGCATCCCCTATATGATCTCAGGTTCCAACGGGTTCTTCCATCTGATCGCCGGGCATGTCTGGAGATCATTCAGCATCTTTTTGGTTTTGGCGGAAAGCATGACCTCCCATGGAGCTTCTTCAACAAAAGAACAAGTTGCCCCTGGCGTGCCCGTCTTCTTTGGAGTGTGCGGCTGTGGTGGGTTTACTTTCCACTTTTCAGACAGCGCAAACTTGCCTTGTAGGTACTGATTCTCGATCGATCCCTTAAAGACGAAGCAATCCTCGATCGGGTGACTTACCGTTTGGTGATAAGGGAAATAATTGGGATTATTCATCTCGCTGGGTTGCGGTGGTCTCCTTGGATTCGGGAGATTGATAAGCCTATTGCGCATCGCCAGCTCGAACAGCCTCTTCGTTTTATCCCGCGGGAATGAGTAAGGGCGCTTCATTTTCTCATTATAATACCGCCGTCTCTCTTCCAGTTGATCCGCTAGCTTTGGGGCACTGGGCTACTGTTGGGTGTTCGCAACGAAGGCCGCCTTCCCTTTACCCTTGTCGTTTCGGGGTTCCGGCTTCGGAGGAGGCGGTCTGTGACCCATTTGACCCATCTGGGCTAGCTTATCAATCAGGGCCTGGAACGTGGTTGGTTTAAAGAACATCATGAACTGCGAAATAGTTGCATGAGGATCTAGAGTGCCCACGAACATACCTACCGCAGGTGCTTCTTCGATGCGCTGCTCACACTTCGACCATAGATTCCGCCATCGGATTACGTACTGAACCCATGTCTCGCCCGGCTTCACCCTGGCATTAATCAGTGCCGTTATCAGAGTGCGTTCACTAGCACTCGCGAATATTTGTGTGAATAGCAACTCCATTTCTGTAAACGTTTTGACGGAGTCGTCGGGAAGCTCCGAGTACCATTCAAAAGCTGTGTCTGCTAAACTACTGGCGAAGTAGAAGTTTATCATCACCTCCAGTATTGCCGCAAAGAGCCTTGAACTGAGCAACATGTTGATGGGGATTGCCTGTCCCCTTGTACACATGGAATTTAGGGATCGTATATCCCGGCGGGTAAGTTATTTGGTCATACCAGCCCGGATATGGTCGCCCAGTTTTAACAACTTGGGCGGCCTTTTCGTTCGCTCGGTGAGCTCGTATTTGCTGAGCAATATAATCATCAAGCGTGGCTTTTAAGATGGTTTCCTCCTTGGCTGCTGAAAGAGTCGGAGGTGGATTTGATGTTTCTGCTCTGTCGTTTTCGAGGATAATCGGAGGATCTTCAGCTAGAGGATCCGGCTGTAACATCATTCCTACCATGTCTCGGAAGAGAAGCGCCATTTATTTTATGTTGGCAGCTTGTTCTGCTGCTTCTCTGTCCTTCTTTTCGAGAACTCTGCGTAGGAAGTCAGCGTCGGTTTCTTGTTCGTGACGCTGTTCTGATGATACCTCCGAGCTTTCTTTTGGCCCGGTAAGTGCGCCCATTGCAGGCATCATTTCCTGAAGCTTCTGTTATAGCTCCTGGGCTTTGGTCATGGATCGAGTGAGCGGTCGGTGACCCGTCGAAGCATGGCTTTCCTCCTTTCCGGAAGCCATATAAACAGTATGGACCGTTATGCCCCAAGACTTGGGGTGTTTGGTCTCGGCGTCTTTACGCTCTGCCGTATCCATAAGGGCTCTCTCTGGCCTCCTTCTTTTATGAGCGGTCGAAGTTGAGGGGGCCACTGTTCCCCTCCGAAAGACGGTGCGACTGACGTCTTGCCTGAGATTCGGGGCAGATGCTAATTGGTGCTATCCGTCTACCTCTCCAAATATGCCAAGTTGATTTATGACACCATGCATTGAAGGTTTAAACGGATGCGTCCGATGTAGCAGACTTCGTCAGATTCCCGCTCGCTTGAGGGGTTTTTGATTGTGGGGACGCTCTTCCCTGCAGGCGCAAGCCCCTGCAGTTAATTACGCTACCGCATGGCGGTAACAACTTTCTCCTTCTCCAGATGGTCGCTTCGTGTCGTGGGTGTTTGATTTATGTTTGGTTGCCCGTAGATTGTATACGGAGATCGAGTTATGTCGTCGCCCGTAGGGCGTGGACTAGTCCAAATCCGTATTATCTTAGATTTGGGTTTGGGGGTTTGGGTTTAAGGATACGTTAGCCTCGTTTGAGACTAAGATCGACTTAAACGTTTGTTAAGGATACGATAGTCTAGTTTTAGACTAAGATCAACTTAACGGGATCGTTTAGATCCGACAAGAGAGCGATTATGGGAGCCCTGTTGTTTAGTTTAGTGACGTTGCGGTCAATAGGTAGTTTAAGGACATTGCGGTCCAGTGTTAGTTTTAAGACGTTGCGGTCAAGGTTAAGGACGTCGTAGTCCGTGGATTTAAGGACTCCACCGTCCGATGTTAGTTTTAAGACATCACGGTCAAGGTTAAGGACGTCATAGTCCGTTGTTAGTTTTAAGACATTCCGGTCAAGGTTAAGGACGCCGTAGTCCATGGATTTAAGGACTCCACAGTCCGATGTTAGTTTTAAGACGTTACGGTCAAGGTTAAGGACCTCATAGTCTATGGATTTAAGGGCTACACAGTCCGATGTTAGTTTTAAGACATTACGGTCAAGGTTAAGGACCTCATAGTCCATGAGTTTAAGGACCCCACAGTCCGTATCAATGTATGTGGTTATCGGGACCCGTTACCTCTTCGAAGACGTTGAGGAATTACAACGACAAGTATCAAAGGAGTGAAGAGATGTACCCTTACACCAAGGTAGATTAAGTGATCTGTAGCCCAATTTGGAAACTAAGATCAATTATTATATTATGAGCCCATTGGCCCAGTTGAATTTGAATTGAGGACTTATGGCCATCTTGGGCTAAGTCCAATTATGTTTGGGATATTGGCTCTTTGTTGATTCATTGAAGGAGAGGCTTTGCCTCTGGAAACTTAGCCAATTGGGCTACGGCTAGTGTTAAACACTAGCGACCAACAGTGTTGAACACTGGGAAAAGATTGACAAGTTAGTGTTAAACACTAAAAGATAATCAGTGTTAAACACTGGGAACAGAGTTTTTCAAATTAGTGTTAAACACTAAGCAAATCAGTGTTAAACACTGGCAATAAAGTTTTCCAAATTAGTGTTTAACACTAAGGCAAATCAGTGTTAAACACCGGATACAAAAGTTTCAATTTAGTGTTGAACATTGAGGCAAGAGGGGTCACGTGGTCACACGTGAGAGCGCCCTGCTTCCCTTTATTTTGTTCTACAGATAAGTGTATAACACTTTTAGTTCTGAAAGCCATCACGTGTGGGCATGTGATGGGGGCCCATGCTCTGGTTTATTAGAATACCCATTAGGGGTCACGTGGTGACACGTGAGGGCGCCCCAGAGTCTCTGTTTTATTTTGCTTTTTCTTTATGTGCTTCAAGGGTCACGTGGAGCACGTGGGGCATTGCCTTCAAGCTCTCTTTTATAGATCTTCGCAGGAGTCACGTGGTAACACGTGAGGCATTTACTTCAGAGTTCTTTTCTGCGGGTCTTTGCAAGGGTCACGTGGTAGCACGTGACTCTGCATGTTTTAAAGATCTGTTCATAGGGTTAAACCCTAAACTTTAGAGGAATTAAATTCCGGTTTTCTTCTGAAGAATTATATTCTTAATAAGGTTAAACCCTAATTTCTTTTCTTAAGGGAATTAAATTCCTGTGAGTTTGAGAGAATTATATTCTTAATTAGGGTTAAACCCTAGTTCTGTTCATTTTGAAGGAATTAAATTTCTATAGCATATGGTTAAACCCTAACTTTATCTCAAAGGAATTGAATTCCTATCATTTTGTGAGAATTAAATTCTCTGAACTCAGTTCCTCCTCTGTGTTTTAGATCTGCATGGAAGGATCTCAACCCAATGAGAATTAAATTCTCAATTCATGGGGAGATGTGCACTTTGCAGATCCTCAACCAGAGAAAGAACTAAATTCTTTTCTTTACATAAGAGTTATACTCTTTTGAGAATTAAATTCTCTTTTTAAGCTTTCCTTTTCTTTTCTTACCTAAGGTTTTCCTTTTGCAGAGAATCAAAGGCTCTATCTCTCTCTATATATATATACACCAAAAGAAAAAGATCCAAAGGCCTCAAGGTTTCAGAAAAAGGTTTTTGAAAAAAGCCATTCTCTTCTTTTCTTGGTTCCTATTTATAGGAGAAGGAAAAGAATCAATATGCTTAGTAAATCTCTCATTGAGAGATTTAATTTGTATGTTGAGAGATTTGATTTATATTTATCATTAATCTGGGCCATTAGATTGTTAAGTGAATTTTATTCACCATTGGATTTTAAATCCAAAGATATCCCTTTGTTATCTCGGTTAGATTTATAGGGGGCGGGGGAAACCTTTCCAAGTTCAAGATTTTTCCATAAATTGGTGATATTTAATCACCTTTAGATTTTTAATCCAATGGTTCCAAATAATCCTTCTCTATTTTAGAAAGGTTTGAATGATCTCTTCTCAGAATTTAATTCTGTTAAAGAATAAGGCTTTTAAAGCCGGTCACGTGTGGCCACGTGACCCCTGGTCACGTGTAGGCACGAGACCCCTGGAATGGGCTTCTCTTCTTCTGCGCTCTGTTCTCTGGCCGCTGTTCAGCCGTCACGTGCCAACACGTGGCCACTGGTCACGTGTGAGCACGTGACCTTTTCTGGAGCTTTTTCTTGAATGAGTTTTGTGCCGCTGCTTTAAACGTCACGTGCCAACACGTGACCACTGGTCACGTGTGAGCACGTGATGCCTCTTCTGAGTCCTTTCCTGATTTTTAATCAGGGAACAAATGCCCCCACAGCGTTGTTCTCACACGTGTCTGCACGTGAGTGCAACGCTGTCCCTTTTGTGACCGTTGGATCCATTTAGGGAATCGGGGAGATGAAGCGTCTCCATCACATCCTATAAATATAGGGGTCACTTCAGAAGCGCCTCCACTTTTGCTTATCTTCTTCCTTGCGACTTTTCACTTTGAGAATTTAATTCTCGTTTCCAGAGCTTAGTTCTCTGCCTCAAACTTTTTCCAGAGTTTAACTCTGTTCCAAGAAGACCCTTTCTTCAGGTAAAGATCTTTGAACGATCGGAGAACTTTCCCAGCACCCCCACGGGATTTTAAATTCGGATCAAGGGTTTTTCCCATTAACAAGAACACACATTTCTTTTTGTTTTAAGTTCTTCCACAAGAACAGGAACCCTTCTAATTTTCAGACTGTAGATCTCTTAGGGTCTCTTTAACCTTTAGGGAGATGATGGTGTCGGTTGTTTTCCATGGAATTTAATTCCATCCCCGAGGAGCTTCGGCTCTGGAACAGAACTTTTATGGGAATTTAATTCCTTTTTTCAAAAAGGAATTTAATTCCTACGAAGAACTAAGTTCTTCCTATAGAACTTTATGGGCTTTACTGCCCTGAGTCATCTTCTTCGCAACTCAGAAAAAAAGGTTTGTAATAGATTCTCATGATCTTTATTTCAGGTATGTACGATCTTGACGAAATCATTTCTTACGAGAATATTCGTGCACTGGGTCGTAGTTAGAACCAGGAGTTCACCAACGCTCAATGTGCTGAGATCATGAGCCGCTTCGACGAGTACAATGGTCGGCTACTCCCTCGCCGCTTTTCTCTTCTGAGACTCATCGTGCTAGCGATCTGGGAGGCGCTCCCTCTCTTTTGCACCGGCGTGCCGCTCAGGGCATTGGACGCCGCCGAGGATAAGGTACATTCGGTGTACCCGATGAGCCTAATTTCGAAGAGGAGGCGAGACAACCTCATTGATCTCTTGCACCAGGCTTTTCAACAGTCAGCCATACTTGCTGACTATCGGAGGGTAAAAGATATTCGTGAGGACCCCGACGCTTGTGACCGCGAGAGAAAATATACTTGGATGGTTCGAAATGCTTGGAGGATCTTGGACAAAGCCAAGCTTGAGTTTCTTAATCCGTGCCCCACGTCTGAGGTCTTACCGTTGTAAACGTGTTCTTTTCATTTTGTATGAACTTCTTAAAGCATGAATGATAAGTTTTATCGTGCCTTTCCATGTTTGCATGCCTTTCTATGGGATTTTATCATCATTTTTTCTTTATTGTTGCTGCTGATGTGTTTAGTGTGTAGGGCATTATTTCACTTTCTAGTACACACCAAGCATGGTGCTCATGTGCTCCACACGTGAGGGGCCTTTTATGGGGCTATTCAATTTTTCATGTCATATTTCTGTGCATGGCATTAGATGCAGAGAAGGCGCCTTGGAAATCGCTCATTTTCCTGATTTCTAATGTCTTCCCTTTTTTGGGCCTTGGAATGGGTTCCATCATGCAATTTTTTCTGCGCGCGGCATTTAATGCTCCCCTTTATAGTCTTGAGGCCATATCCTATTTCCTATTCACAGAGAAATTTATTCCCATTTCGATGTGATTTAATTTGAGAAACAACTGAGTGCCATGGCCTGCAACCGTCCACACGCTCGTCGACAGCCATGGGAAGTGCCTATCGAGGAGATGATTCCTCGCTTTGCTGCACGATTGGTGGACTCTCTCCTTACCGTCGACGAATGCGAATCAGCGACATATGAGCTCTCGATCCGTAGGGGGTCCCCCTCCCAATGGGCTCCCTCTGGCTCCGGATGATTCTTGCTGCCGTGCTTACCGACATCCCTCCTCACCCGGCGGAGATGACCCTGGCGATGCTTGACGCGGCTGAAGAAAAGCTCGAGGGCTTTCACGAAGCGTGCCTAATTACTCAGGCTTTGAAAGATCGCTCGGTTCACCTTTTGAGCGAAATAAGAGCCCGTCGGGATGTTATGTCTGCTTTTGCGGACGAACATGGCGCCAATCGATAGGGAGTGACTCCTCGCGAGAACCGTCACATTGACGTGTTGGAGAGAGCGGAGAGAGAGATGGAGAATTTTGTCCTTTGTTTTGTCAACCCCTACGCTACCGATTCTTTGTTCGGCGACCTTTTCCCGCTAGTGTAGTATATTCAAATTAGTTTTCGCATACTTTATGTTGAACTTTCATGTGTGCTGGGTATCCGTATGTATGTTTTTGCTTGCATAAATGAACTTTGTGTTCTTCCCATGAGAACTTTCTTTAATTGCGAACACTATCACTATGTTGCATGCACATCAGAGTTTCGGGTATTATTTCTTTTCGGATATTCATATAGTTGCGAATGCATGCTTGATAGGATGTACATCGAGAACTTTTTGTTGCTTCCCATACCAGGTGATGTGAGCGCGTTTTAGATCGACTATTGCTATCGACTGGAGGCCTGTTTATACGGTCTTGAGCGTATATGTCCTGTTTCCAAGACTGCGGTCGCGAAAGCGAGCTTACGTGGTCTGATAGAGCGACACGTGGCGAACATTTTGTTGTGCGAGAAAAGGCTCGGTCATAAGTTCTTGGAGAGGGAGTTGGCTTCTAAGACGCTGAGCGAGCTTCAAACCAATCTTACCGCCAAGGCCAACAAAGCGTATGAACTCTGGCGAGTGCTTTAAGAGGCCATCAAAGAGGTGGTGTGTAACACCCGAGCTCAATGCTACTAATTTCAGTTACTGTTTGAGCGTAATGTGGTACTCTTTTCACCTATCTTGCTTGATTGTTATTTACTATAAATTTTACCCGGCAAATTCATTTCTGTATATAACAATTTATGGCATCTAAAATAAAATTAAAAATATTCATCTTGGCCTGCTTGACACCCCTAACCCTGTTGTAGCGTCAGTGTATCGTGTCCTCGTCCCGTTCAGTGAAACGGGCGAGTTTGGACGGCTACGCACACGAACGTGTGTCCATTTTGGGGGTATGCTTTTTAATCATAAAACACTTCATTTTAAATTTTGGATCCCGCTAAAAATTCTATTATTTCAATTTCGAATTTTTGGACCCGACCCGGGCACGATTTGGAAATGTTTTATTTTGCGCCAAAATCCCAAATTTTAATATTTTTATAACCATCGAATATATTCGTTTAAACATATAAAATTTTACTGTTAATAAATCTTTTCTTAACCTCCTACAGTCTCCCTCACCCAATCACATTTCTTTTATGGCCTGGGCCCCACCTCACGTCTCTCTCTCTCTTTCTTTATCTCTATCTCTCTCTCTCCCTCTCTCTCTCTCCCCGATATCTCTCCCTCTCTCTCCTCTATATTTTAAATAGCTTCCCCCTCCTTTTCTTTTCCCCTTCAGCAACGTAACCCAAAACCCTACGAACCCTAGTCGCCGTGCTCCTCGCCGCCGCAGCCCAACGCCGACGACGCCGTCACCAACACCCTCGCCTTCTCATCCTCACCTCACCAAGCCCCCTCTTCCTCCTTTCCCCACGTTTCCGTACTCCCTGCACCAGCACCGCGGCCGCCTGCAGCCCCCTGCACGCATCTGCGTCGCCAGAGTCGCCGCCGATGACCTCATTCCCGTAGCCCCGACCCTCGCGCACACTCCTTGGTGAGTTTCACCTCTCCTCCTCTCTTCCTTTCTTCTTTCTTTCTCTCCTAATATGGTTCTTGATCGGCAGACCTCTTCCGCCGTCGTCGTAGGCCACCGCCGGAGCTCCGTCTACCTTATCGTCATCCTCACATCTCCCTTCTAGATAAACCACAAGAGCAGAACCTTTGTAAGCCTTCTCTCCTTCCTTGTTTCTTTTCTTTTCTTGATTGCAATTCTTGACCGTCGCTGTTTTGCATCTTGCCAGAATCCGGCCGTGCCGACGACGTGACCCGACGTTCCAGCGAGGTACCCCGACCCATGTGGTTCCATTGTTCGTCGTTTGGGTTCATTCCGTGAACCGTGCGCCCGTCGCGAGTTTTCCCCGCAGACATTCTACGTTCCGTTTTCCCGGTTCGCGACCCATCGAGGCAAGTACTCCTTGCTACATGCTAAACAATTTTTACTTATAATTAATGACACCCTAAACCTATAAATTTAACTTTGGTACGATCATTTCCATTTTTCGTGTTCAGTATTGTTATATAACATTTTATCTTTCAAACTTGGAATTTAGATATACATCATTGCATCTATGAAGTCTTAAACTTGTTAACACGATTAAATGGCTATAATTGTCTTACTGCATTCTTATATTGTTGAAATCATCTCTGTGACACAATTGATAACTGTATTGCTAATTGAATGAACCTGCCTATTGTTTAATTCATTGCTTATATCATGTGTAGATACCCATGCTTGATTATATAACTCATTGTGAGTGCACCTAAGATATCGCTTGCTTCTGGGCCTGTTTGGCTACCTACATATTGATTATCCCGACATGGTACCGTATACTGCTAGACTTGGCATGATGTACCATGACCTGATCCGTTACCTGATCTTGTGTCTAATGCCAACAAACCTGACATGTAGTCCTCATGGACCGTTCCTGTTGTCTATCCAGACAAACCTGTTTATCTGATCCTGTGTTGGCATTAGTTTCTTGATTTCGGGATACCTGACTTGACTTGCACATATAACTTGGGGGTATGGGGAAATCAAAGGTGAAACCTGACTTGTAACTCGACAGTTCACTACCTGTCCTGAGTGTGCACATTCCTGTTTTGTGCCTAGCGGCATGTCTCGGTTTAGCCGAGAATATTGTGGCCGTGGTCCCGGGTATGTACGGGATACTATCGAGTGTACACATTCCTGTTTTGTGCCTAGCGGCATGTCTCGGCTGCAGCCAAGAATATTGTGGCCGTGGTCCCGGGTATGTACAGGATACTATTGAGTTACATCGATGATTCATCAATTGGTTTCAAAGACTTTAGAACGGAGAACCTGATAGCACAGTTTAGTTTACCCACTGCACACTACCCTGCACTGCTCTGATTCATATTATTGTTACCCTTGCTTTATTCATGTTTATATTCGCATTGCCTATTTATTATGTTATTACTTGATAACTTGACGCGCTGACGTCTGGGTTTTGCATGGCCCAGATTCTGTACCGCTGTCGCAGCCCGAGCAGGAGTACTTCAGCCGACAGGCTGAACTGTGAGTGTTAGCAGTAGTTAGCTTTTCCTTCCTGCATTTTATTCCTGATGTGAGCCCGCATTATGGGACATACATTCCAGTTATTTTGTATTGGATCTTTCGCTTCCGCATTTATTTATTATTGACTCATGTTATCTTGGATTATGGACATGTTTTAGATAGTTTTATTTTGTTCTTGATATCTCTACAGCCGTAATGTGACTGTGGATGGATACTTCCTACCCACAGGTAGCATGGTTGGCTATGTCACGTGCCCCTTTCAGCGTACTCTGGGAAGCGGGGCGTGACATGGTTCTTTTGGTATCAGAGCCATAGGTTAGTCGGGTTGATTCTTTTGTAGTTGGGTATTGTACCCAATACACGAATTAGAATGCCCGTATTTAGGAAACATGTCCTGCCACCTTGCCGTTTACCATTCTTGAATCACATTCTTCCTAATTATATCTTTTACGATATGCAAACTTCCTTTGCATATCGACTCGAAAACCTGATTCCTTGTTATCTCTAGGACTTAGGCGACTTGGGTGGAGTTATGTAATTGTGGCTATGATACCTCGGCATAGTTACAATGCGGCACTCTATTTAAGTATCTTGGAGTTCTAGTCTTGATCTATATTTTGAATCTATCATCATGCTAATGTTGGGTGTTTTGATTTCAGGAATATGGCCGGTAATAATTTGAAGATGTACCAGAGGCGTGTGGACGAAGCCACCATGCTTGGAGTGATAAAGGGAATGCTGGAGAATCAAAAGAAACAGACCGAGCTGATCCAGCAGCAAGCGGAATCATTTCAGGAAGGTTTGCAGATCGTTCAGCAGTCTGTGAACAATGCTGGAGCTAAACCAGTTGACCGAGTAGGGACCGTAGCAGATTTCAGGCGTTTGGGTCCGTCTACATTTACTGGTTTGGAGGAGCCGTTGCCAGCAGAGCAGTGGCTAGTTGACACAGAAAACTTGCTTATTGCGGCACAGATTCCAGATGAGAAGAGAGTTGATGTGGTACGCATTCAGTTAGTGGACTACGCCCGAGAATGGTGGCTTGTGGAGGAGAACTGTTTGCCCAAGCCGATCAAGTGGGCGGATTTTTCAAAGAGTTTTCTGGAGAAGTTCTTCCCGCGGACTGCACGGGAGGAAATGGAAGAGAAATTCATCGGATTAAAGCAGAATGGATCACCAGTGGATGTGCATGCTGCAGAATGGACAAGACTAAGTAGATTCGCTGGACCTTTAGTTGCCAACGAGGCAAACAGGGCACGAAGGTTCATGCGCAGCTTGGACGTGGACATCCAGCGGAAGATTGTCTCCCTGGGTTTGACCACTTTCTCACAAGTACTTGCGGCAGCCCGAGAGCAGCAGAGTTTATCTGAGATGAAGGGGAGTTTGCAGCAGACAGCAGTTGCGGTAAGGAAGCCAGCATTTGTACCTAACCGAGCTCATGGTCCCAGAGGTATTCTAGTGGACCGTCGAGGTGTAGCACCCATGAAGAAGCTAGTGATCGTTGATCGAAGAAAGAGCATGACCTGTAACTATTGCAATTTACCTGGCCACATGCAAAAGGATTGTCGAAGGAGGCTGGGACTTTGTTTGGTTTGTGGAGTGGCTGATCACGCCGTTGGTGCTTGTCTGTCGAAGCTTCGTACGAGAGATGATTTTCAGAAGCCTCCGCAGAGACCGTTCCAGGGGCAGAAACAGCTGACTCGAGGACCTAATCAGGCTCGAGCTTTTACATTGACAGCAGAAGAAGCTAAGGCATCAGGAGAAGTTGTTTCAGGTACTTTACTCATTCATGGTTTTCCCGCATAGGCGTTATTTTATTCTGGTGCATCCCATTGTTTTATGTCATCTAAGTTTATAACTACACACTCGATTGACTACACGACCCTGTCTAGTTTCTGGGACATACACACTGAGAATGGGAAAATCATAGCTAGTAGGGAATGCAAAGATTGTACAGTGGTTGTGTGCGGACGGGAGCTTTTTGCAGATTTCTTGGTGATTGATACGGGCAGCTACGAAGTCGTCTTGGGAATGGATTTTCTTGGCACTTTCCACGCTTACATTGATTGTAGGGCAAAGAAAGTAATTTTCCAGATTTCTGGACATCCCGAGTTTAGCTTCACTGGAGGAAGCAGTTCTGTCGGGCCAGTCGAGTTTAGGGCTAGGCCGACCAATGATATTCTTGAAGCAATGGAAGTTGATAAAAGTGAAGAGCCAGCTGTTGTTCGTGATTTTATGGACGTATTTGAAGATATATCGGGTTTACCGCCGAAGCGAGACGCGGAGTTCGCAATTGATCTTATTCCTGGTGCAACGCCAGTATCCAAAGCGTATTATCCAATGGCACCAATAGAGTTGGAAGAAGTCAAGAAACAGGTTGCTGAATTGCTTGAGAAAGGTTGGATTCGAAGCAGTAACTCGCCTTGGGGAGCTCCAGTTCTTCTAGTAAAGAAGAAGGATGGCACAAGAAGGATGTGCATCGACTATCAAGAATTAAACCGGGTGACTATTAAGAACAAGTACCCGATCCCTCGCATTGGCGAACTTTTCAAGCAGCTTAGTGGCGCGAGGGTATTCTCGAAGCTGGATTTGCGATCCGGATATCATCAGGTCCGAGTGAAAGCAGAAGATATTTGCAAGACGGCGTTCCGAACTCGGTATGGACATTACGAATACTTAGTGATGCCCTTCGGAGTAACGAATGCGCCGGCAGTATTCATGGACTTGATGAACCGAATCTTTTCACCGTTCTTGGACCAGTTTATTGTGGTATTCATTGACGATATTCTGGTTTACTCGAAGAGTTTTGAAGAGCATATCGAGCATTTGAAGATCGCACTGCAAACGTTGAGACAGGAGAAGTTATATGCGAAGATGAGTAAGTGCGAGTTTTGGCTGGAGGAAGTAAAGTTTTTGGAGTATGTTGTGTCTGGCGATAGAATTGCCGTCGATCCAGAAAAGATTGCAGCAGTTCGAGATTGGCCGATTCCAAAGAATGTTGCGGACATAAGAAGTTTTCTTGGACTCGCTGGATATTACAGGAGGTTTGTGGAGAACTTTGCTCGTCTGGCGGAGCCGTTGACCAAGCTTACACGCAAGAAGGTACCGTTTGTATGGACGGACAATTGTGCGTTAGCCTTTGAGACGTTGAAGTAGAACTTGATAACCGCCCCTATTCTGACCGTGCCAGACAATTCCGGAGGATTGGTGATTCACAGCGACGCATCTGGGAAAGGATTGGGATGTGTTTTGATGCAGCATGGGAAGGTTGTAGCGTACGCATCGAAATAATTGAAGATCCATGAGAAGAATTACCCAACTCATGACTTGGAGCTTGCGGCAGTGATTTTCACTTTGAAGATTTGGAGACACTACCTTTTGGGCGAAAGGGTCAAAGTTTTTACTGATCATAAGAGCTTGAAGTACGTGTTCACACAGAAAGAGCTTAATATGAGGCAGCGTAGATGGTTAGAGCTGATGGCTGACTGCGATCTTGATCTTAAGTACCATCCGGGGAAGGTTAACGTCATGCCGGATGCGCTTAGTCGGTTACCAGCAATTCAGGTGTTAACTACGCAGAAGGAGATCGTTGCAGATTTTCGAAGGTTTGACTTGGAGGTTGTGCTACCGCATTCTACGGGGCAGTTGATGAAGCTGCAAGTACATTCATCGTTGATCGAGAATATTAAAGCAGCACAATCGCAGGATCCTAGACTGCAAAAGTTTCGAGGACAGATTGAAGCCGGACTACGAACAGATTTATTGATCCATGAAGATGGTTCGTTGAGGTATGGTAGCCGTTTGTGTGTGCCAAAGGGAGACATTCGCGAAGAGCTTATGAAGGAGGCACACAGTTCAGCTTATTCTGTACATCCAGGAGGCACAAAGATGTACCGAGATATTCGACAGCATTTCTGGTGGGAAGGCATGAAACGGGAGATTGCTCGCTTTGTGGCTAAGTGCTTGGTGTGTTAGCAAGTTAAGGCTGAACACCAAAGGGTTGCTGGTTTATTGCAACCACTTCCGATTCCTTAATGGAAGCGGGAACATATAACCATGGATTTCGTGACGGCTTTACCGCGGAGTCCAAAAGGCAACAATGCAGTATGGGTGATTGTTGATCGATTGACCAAGGCAGCTCACTTTATTCCTTTCCGGGTCGGTCAATCAACAGAGACTTTGGCTGAGCGGTACATGCAAGAGATTGTAAGATTGCATGGAGTACCGGTGAGCATCGTGTCCGATCGTGACACTCGGTTCTTATCACACTTCTGGAGGAGTTTATAGGAAAGTTTGCGGACTCGATTGAAGTTTAGCACAGCTTATCATCCTCAAACTGATGGTCAGTCGGAGAGAACAATCCAAACTCTTGAGGATATGTTGAGAGCATGCATGTTGGATTTCAAGGGTTCTTGGGAGGATCATCTGCATTTGGTGGAGTTTTCTTACAACAACAGTTTTCAAGAAACTATCCAGATGGCTCCATTTGAAGCTTTGTATGGTCGTAAATGCCGTCCACCTGTTTGTAGGGATGATATCGGTGAACGAAGATTGTTGGGACCATATTTGGTTGTGCAGACAGTTGAGAAGGTTAACACTATCAGAAATCATGTGAAGGCAGCACAAGACCGACAGAAGAGTTGGGCAGACACGTCAAGAAGACCTCTAGAGTTCGCCGTGGGTGATTTGGTATTCTTGAAGATATCACCGACTAGAGGGGTGATTCATTTTGGAAGTCGAGGAAATCTTAGTCCTCGATTCGTTGGTCTCTTTAAGATCTTGGAACGTGTTGGTGAGGTAGCGTATCGTTTGGCGTTACCGCAGTTCTTGGCAAATATGCATGATGTGTTTCACGTATCTCAACTTGACTTTTGAGGAGCGACCGGTTGAAATCCTGGATCGAAGAGAAAAGGTTCTTAAGAACAATGTGATCCTTCTTGTGCTTGTTTCTTGGGGTAATCACTCGCATGGAGAGTCCACTTGGGAACGAGAATATGAAATCCGGCAGAAGTTTCGTCATCTTTTCTTATAGTTGTTTGTCTATCTTTGTATTCTTGGAATTTCGAGGACGAAATTCTTTTTGTAGTTAGGTATAATGTAACACCCGAGCCCAATGCTACTAATTTCAGTTACTGTTTGAGCGTAATGTGGTACTCTTTTCACCTATCTTGCTTGATTGTTATTTACTGGAAATTTTACCCGGCAAATTCATTTCTGCATATAACAATTTATGGCATCTAAAATAAAATTAAAAATATTCATCTTGGCCTGCTTGACACCCATAACCCTGTTGTAGCGTCCGTGCATCGTGTCCTCGTCCCGTTCAGTGAAACGGGCGAGTTTGGACGGTTACGAGCACGTACGTGTGTCCGTTTTGGGGGTATGCTTTTTAATCATAAAACACTTCATTTTAGATTTTGGATCCCGCTTAAAATTCTATTATTTCAATTTCGAAATTTTGGACCCGATCCGGGCGCGATTTGGAAATGTTTTATTTTGCGCCAAAATCCCAAATTTTAATATTTTTATAACCATCGAATATATTCGTTTAAACATATAAAATTTTACTGTTAATAAATCTTTTCTTAACCTCCTACAGTCTCCCTCACCCAATCACATTTCTTTTATGGCCTGGGCCCCACCTCACGTCTCTCTCTCTTTCTCTCTCTTTCTTTATCTCTCTCTCTCCCCCCAATATCTCTCCCTCTCTCTCCTCTATATTTTAAATCGCTTCCCCCACCTTTTCTTTTCCCCTTCAGCAACGTAACCCAAAACCCCACGAACCCTAGTCGTCGTGCTCCTCGCCGCCGCCGCCCAACGTCGACGACGCCGTCACCAACACCCTCGCCTCCTCATCCTCATCTCACCAAGCCCCCTCTTCCTCTTTTCCCCACGTTTTCATACTCCCTGCACCAGCACCGCGGCCGTCTGCAACCCCCTGCATGCATCTGCGTCGCCGGAGTCGCCGCCGGTGACCTCATTCCCGTAGCCCCGACCCTCGCGCACACTCCTCGGTGAGTTTCACCTCCCCTCTTCTCTTCCTTTCTTCTTTCTTTCTCTCCTAATATGGTTCTTGATCGGCAGACCTCTTCCGCCGTCGTCGTAGGCCACCGCCGGAGCTCCATCTACCTCGTTGTCATCCTCACATCTCCCCTCTAGATAAACCACAAGAGCAGAACCTTTGTAAGCCTTCTCTCCTTCCTTGTTTCTTTTCTTTTCTTGATTGCAATTCTTGACCGTCGCTGTTTTGCATCTCGCCGGAATCCAGCCGTGCCGACGACGTGAGCCAACGTTCCAGCGAGGTACCCCGACCCGTGTGGTTCCATTGTTCGTCGTTTAGGTTCATTCCGTGAACCGTGCGCCCGTCGCGAGTTTTCCCCGCCGATATTCTACGTTCCGTTTTCCCGGTTCGCGACCCATCGAGGCAAGTACTCCTTGCTACATGCTTAACAATATTTACTTATAATTAATGACACCCTAAACCTATAAATTTAACTTTGGTATGATCATTTCCATTTTTCGTGTTCAGTATTGTTATATAAAATTTTATCTTTCAAACTTGGAATTTAGATATACATCATTGCATCTATGAAGTCTTAAACTTGTTAACACGATTAAATGGCAATAATTGTCTTACTGCATTCTTATATTATTGAAATCATCTCTGTGACACAATTGATAACTGTAATGCTAATTGACTGAACCTGCCTATTGTTTAATGCATTGCTTATATCATGTGTTGATACCCATGCTTGATTATATAACTCATTGTGAGTGCACCTAAGATATCGCTTGCTTCTGGGCCTGTTTGGCTACCTACATATTGATTATCCCGACATGGTACCGTATACTGCTAGACTTGGCATGATGTACCATGACCTGATCCGTTACCTGATCTTGTGTCTAATGCCAACAAACCTGACATGTAGTCCTCATGGACCGTTCCTGTTGTCTATCCAGACAAACCTGTTTATCTGATCCTGTGTTGGCGTTAGTTTCTTGATTTCGGGATACCTGACTTGACTTGCACATATAACTTGGGGGTATGGGGAAATCAAAGGTGAAACCTGACTTGTAACTCGACAGTTCACTACCTGTCCTGAGTGTACACATTCCTGTTTTGTGCCTAGCGGCATGTCTCGGTTTAGCCGAGAATATTGTGGCCGTGGTCCCGGGTATGTACGGGATACTATCGAGTGTACACATTCCTGTTTTGTGCCTAGCGGCATGTCTCGGCTGCAGCCGAGAATATTATGGCCGTGGTCCCGGGTATGTATAGGATACTATTGAGTTACATCGATAATTCATCAATTGGTTTCAACGACTTTAGAACAGAGAACCTGATAGCACAGTTTAGTTTACCCACTGCACACTACCCTGCACTGCTCTGATTCATATTATTGTTACCCTTGCTTTATTCATGTTTATATTCGCATTGCCTGTTTATTATGTTATTACTTGATGACTTGACGCGCTGACGTCTGGGTTTTGCATGGCCCAGATTCTGTACCGCTGTCGCAGCCCGAGCAGGAGTACTTCAGCTGACAGGCTGAGCTGTGAGTGTTAGCAGTAGTTAGCTTTTCCTTCCTGCATTTTATTCCTGATGTGAGCCCGCATTATGGGACATACATTCCAGTTATTTTGTATTGGATCTTTCGCTTCCGCATTTATTCATTATTGACTCATGTTATCTTGGATTATGGACATATTTTAGATAGTTTTATTTTGTTCTTGATATCTCTACAGCCAAAATGTGACTGTGGATGGATACTTCCTACCCACAGGTAGCATGGTTGGCTATGTCACGTGCCCATTTTAGCGTACTCTGGGAAGAGGGGCGTGACATGGTGGCTCTTGATAAAGCTGCCACGTTCACTCGCAAAAGGGTCGAGGCTCACAAGGCCACCGAGAAAGAGCTTGAAGGCCGGCTTGCTTCGTATCTGGCCCAGCAGGCTCAGGCGGTGGCCCGTCTTCTGGCTATCCTGAATAATAAAGTCGTGACCCAGCATAAGCAGGATGAGCTAGAGAAATTACTAAATCGCCCGCCGGCTTGAAAACTTGTATTTTTTCCTTTCTTTTTGTGCATACTCCTGAATGAGAGTATTTTTTATTCTTTCATGAATTATACCTTGTATCCATTTTGGTTCATGAATAAAGACATATTTTTCTTCTCAAGGGTGTGTCCCCTTTCTATTGAATGTGTTCTGTGGACAATTTATCTTGATCTCTTTGCAGGGCAGCGATGGCTTAGGATTCAGGGTTAAGATCTTCCTCCTAAGACTTCTGAGCCTTATGAGCCGTGAGGGTCTCATAAAGAGTTTTTCTCCCTACAGGTCGAGAGGATCTCGTAGGCGTAAGTTCTTCTTAAGAATCGTGAGGATTCTTAAGCGGGTTTTCCCTTGGGAGTCGTAAGGATCTCACAAGAGAGTTTTCTTCCTTACGGGTCGTGAGGACCCGCAAGTGCTGGGTGCGGTCGCCCTTATCCGTATTTCACGTGGTCAGGGGTTGCTTTGAGATGTTTTCCAGGGTACCGTAGTTTAAAGACATCGCGGTCAAGTTTAAGGACCTCATAGTCCGTGGGTATAAAGACTCCACAGTCCAATGTTAGTTTTAAGACATCACGGTCAAGGTTAAGGACCTCATAGTCCGTGGATTTAAAGACTCCACAGTCCAATGTTAGTTTTAAGACATCACGGTCAAGGTTAAGGACCTTATAGTCCGAGGATTTAAGGACTCTACAGTCCGGCGTTAGTTTTAAGACATCCCGGTCAAGGTTAAGGACCTCATAGTCCCTGGATTTAAAGACTCCACAATCCACGAAATATGTGGTTACTGGGACCCGTCACCTCTTTGAAGACGTTGAGGAATTACAACGCCAAATATCAAAGGAGTGAAGAGATGTATCCTTTAACCAAGGTAAAATCAGTCGAGAATCATCGTGGTTGATCGTTAGTTTTAAGACATTACGGTCGAGGTTAAGGACATCATAGTCCGTGGATTTTAAGGACTCTACAGTCTGGTGTTTGCTCTGGATGCTTCACACGGGTTCACGGCCGTGCTTGGCGAGGACCAGGCTTCGCTCTGGGCGTTTTCTGCGGGGTCAAAGAGTGACGTTATCCGCGTTCCACGTAACCAGGAATTTTGCACTAGATGCTTCACACGGGTTCACTGCCGTGTTCGGCGAGGACTAGGTTCCGCTCTGGATGCTTCACACGGGTTCACTGCCGTACTCTGCGAGGACCAGGATCCGCTCTGGACGTTTTCCACGGGATCAAAGAGTGACGTTATTCGCGTTCCACGTAACCAGGGATTTTGCACTAGATGCTTCACACGGGTTCACTGCCGTGCTCGGCGAGGACTAGGATCCGCTCTGGATTCTTCACACGGGTTCACTGCCGTGCTCTGCGAGGACCAGGATCCGCTATGGACGTTTTCCACGGGGTCAAAGAGTGACGCTATCCGCGTTCCATGTAACCAGGAATTTTGCTCTGGATGCTTCCCACGGGTTCACTGTCGTGTTCTGCGAGGACCAGGCTCCGCTCTGGGCATTTTCCGCGGGGTCAAAGAGTGACGTTATCCGCGTTCCACGTGACCAGGAATTTTGCACTAGATGCTTCACACGGGTTCACTGCCGTGCTCGGCGAGGACTAGGCTCCGCTCTGGATGCTTCACACGGGTTCACTGCCGTGTTCTGCGAGGACCAGGATCCGCTCTGGACGTTTTCCGCGGGGTCAAAGAGTGACGTTATCCGCGTTCCACGTGACCAGGAATTTTGCTCTGGATGCTTCCCACGGGTTCACTGCCGTGTTCTGTGAGGACCAGGCTCCGCTCTGGGCGTTTTCCGCGGGGTCAAAGAGTGACGTTATCCGCGTTCCACGTAACCAGGAATTTTGCTCTGGATGCTTCCCACGGTTCACTGCCGTGTTCTGCGAGGACCAGGCTCCGCTCTGGGCGTTTTCCACGGGGTCAAAGAGTGACGTTATCCGCGTTCCACGTGACTAGGAATTTTGCACTAGATGCTTCACACGGGTTCACTGCCGTGTTATGCGAGGACCAGGCTCCGCTCTGGGCGTTTTCCGCCGGGTCAAAGAGTGACGTTATCCGCGTTTCACGTGACCAAGAATTTTGCACTAGATGCTTCACACGGGTTCACTGCCGTGTTCGGCGAGGACTAGGCTCCGCTCTGAATGCTTCACACGGGTTCACTGCCGTGCTCTGCGAGGACCAGGATCCGCTCTGGACGTTTTCCATGGGGTCAAAGAGTGACGTTATCCGCGTTCCACGTGACCAGGAATTTTGCTCTGGATGCTTCCCACGGGTTCACTGTCGTGTTCTGCGAGGACCAGGCTCCGCTCTGAGTGTTTTCCGCGGGGTCAAAGAGTGACGTTATCCGCGTTCCACGTAACCAGGAATTTTTCTTTGGATGCTTCCCACGGGTTCACTGCCGTGTTCTGCGAGGGCCAGGCTTCGCTCTGGGCGTTTTCCGCGGGGTCAAAGAGTGACGTTATCCGCGTTCCACGTGACCAGGAATTTTGCACTAGATGCTTCACACGGGTTCACTGCCGTACTCGGCGAGGACTAGGCTCCGCTCTGGATGCTTCACACGGGTTCACTGCCGTGCTCTGCGAGGACCAGGATCCTCTCTGGACGTTTTCATGGGGTCAAAGAGTGACGTTATCCATGTTTATTGCTCTGGATGCTTCCCACGGGTCCACTTCCGTGTTCTGCGAGGACCAGGCTCCGCTCTGGGCGTTTTCCGCGGGGTCAAAGAGTGACGTTATCCGCGTTCCACGTAACCAGGAATTTTTCTCTGGATGCTTCCCACGGGTTCACCGCCGTGTTCTGCGAGGACCAAGCTCCGCTCTGGGCGTTTTCCGCAGGGTCAAAGAGTGACGTTATCCGCGTTCCACGTGACCAGGAATTTTGCACTAGATACTTCACACGGGTTCACTGCCGTGCTCGGCGAGAACTAGGCTTCGCTCTGGATGCTTCACACGGGTTCACTGTCGTGCTCTGTGAGGACTAGGATCCGCTCTGGACGTTTTCCACGGGGTCAAAGAGTGACGTTATCCGCGTTCGACGTAACCAGGAATTTTGCACTAGATGCTTCACACGGGTTCACTGCCATGCTCGGCGAGGACTAGGCTCCGCTCTGGACGTTTTCCACGGGGTCAAAGAGTGACGTTATCCGCGTTCCGAGTGACCATGAATTTTGCTGATTATATCCGTATTTCACGGAGTTGGGAATTGACTCTCGGTGGTCTGTACACCGCCGAGTCGTGGAACTGGGAGTGGCCGCTGTTCCGCTTTGCTCGAGGTTGAATTTGCCGCAATGAGATGAATGTTGAGAAGATCTCTAGGTTATTTGTGGCCCGTCGAGATTTGGCTTCTTCCTCTGATGAAACCTGGAGGGAGGAGTATGATCCCTTCTTTATTTGCGCCCCTGGATTGTATACAGGGATTGATGTAATATCACATGTAGGGCATATATTTCATTTTTTTTGTTTTATTTCTTTTTCTGCGATGCTCTATCATTTCAGCTTTTACATCGCGAAGGTCGCGATTGCTTCATCATTTCGGCTATTTTTCGCGGTGCCCAATCATTTCGGCTATTTATTTTATTTTTACTCGCTGCTTTTTATTGCGAGTTGCCCAATCATTTCGGCTATTTTTCATGCATACATTTTTACTTGCTTCTTTTTATTGCAAGTTGCCCCATCATTTCGGCTATCTCATATGCACTTTTAGCTCGCTGATTTTTATCGCGAGTGTAGAACTTGGACTCTGGTGCCAATCTCAGCATCAGCATCGCTACAATGGAATATTGTCAGGAGCGAATCATCATTTGCCATGAAAGGACTTGGAATTTGATACTATTTCAGGCATCAGCATCGCTACAACCGGGATATTACCAAGAGCGAATCATCATTTGCCTCTGTCGATATTGGACAAAGGTGGCTTAGTAAACAGGGTTAGGGTCCTGTCGACCAAGGCTTTTGACTTCATGAGCCGTAAGGGTCTCACAAAGGTATTTCTCCCTACATGTCGTGAGGGTCTTGTAAGTGTGTTTTCTCTTTGGGAATCGTGAGGATTCCTAAGTGCATGTCCTCTTGCAAGTCGTAAGGATCTTACGAAAAGGTTTTCTCCTTATAAGTCGAGAGTACTCACAAGGGTTGTTTGCCATATGAACATATCCCTAGTCACGGATGAGACTTGGTTAGGGAAATGTTTATTCACGTCCGTGGATTGTATACAAGGGTCAGTATGAGCCGCTTGTAGGGCATAAATTGAAGGTTGTGGGGGTTGCTTAAGCACAGGTTTAGGTCTCTGTGACTTAAGACTTTCAAATCTTATGAGTCGTGAGGGTCCCATAAGAGAGTTCTCCTTACGAGTCGTGAGGATCTCGCAAGTGTAATTTCTCCCTAGGAATCGTGAGGACTCCTAAGTGTGTTGCTCCCTTATGAGTCGTAAGGATCTCACGCGGGTGGTTTCTCCTTACAAGGTCATGAGGACCCTGCAAGTGTCCTTTAACGAGGTTGCGCCCTTTCGGGTTTTCACAAACACTCGCCGGTAGCCCTGCTGTTTTTACTCACGGAGCCCTTTCGGGTTTTCATCCGTGCCCATTTTGCTTATGGACATACCATTTTTATTTTTTATTATTTTTTTTATATCGGCTTTGAGATATTGCAATCTATCGTAGTTTATTGACATCCCGGTCAACAGTCAGTTTTAGGACACAGTGGTCCATTGTTAGTTTAAGGACGTTTCGGTCCATTGTTAGTTTAAGAACGTTTCGGTCCGCCGTTAGTTTAAGGACGTTTCGGTCCGATAAGCCGGCTACTACTTATAGAGTTTGGACTTAGGAGGATAGAGAGCGGTCATAGTCGTCGTCATCTATCATTGACCTAGGCCGCGACTCGTCAGGCGTAGTATTTCTTCAGGAAGCGACCGTTTATTGGCTTGAAAGGTCTTTCACCGTGCATATCCATAAGTAGGTACGCTCCACCCTGGTAGACCTTGTCTATAATGTACGGGCCTTCATAGTTCGGCTCGAATTTTCCCCGCTTGGCGCGATTGGGGATCATAGGTCTTTTGACCACTAGCACGAGTTCTCCTTGGCGGAATGTCCTCGGCCTGGTCAATCTTTCGTACGAGCGCATCATCTTTCCTTTGTAAGCCTCCAGATTTTGTTGCGCTATGAGCCGGGTCTCATCAAGGGCATCAAGCTCCTCAAGCCGAAGGTGAGCATTTTCACCGTCCGTCAGCTCGTAGTGGACCGCCACTCATAGAGAGGGTAATTTTATCTCGAGGGGGAGTACTGCTTCTGTACCGAATACCAACGCGTATGGCGTTGTGTTCGTGGCCGTTTTGAACGTAGTTCGATATGCCCAAAGAGCTTCTTGCAGTCTCTCGTGCCAGTCCTTTTTGTTTCGGTACACCGTCTTCTTCACGATTTTTGTCAAGGTTTTGTTGAAAGCCTCAGCTAGACCGTTAGCTCGCGGATTATAAACTGAGGAGTATCTCCAATCTATGTTGTGTTGTTGCGTGAAGCGGCTAATCTTGTGGCTTCTGTAGGCTGGCCCGTTATCGGAAATGATCCGTCGCGGAGTTCCAAACCGATAAATGACGTGTGTCTTGAAGAAATGGAGAATATTCTCCGTCTTTACCTCCCTCATCGGTATTGCTTCTGCCCATTTGGAGAAGTAATCAATTGTCGCCAGGATGAAACGATGTCCCCTGGATGATGCTGGTTCGATGGGGCCGATTACGTCGGTCCCCCACATTTCGAACGGTCAACTAGCCACCGTTGGATGTAGTGGATTTGGGTGCTGGTAGATAAAGTCCCTATGGATTTGGCACGAGTGGCATTGTTTCGCATACTCGAGGTAGTCCTGGATCATCGTTGGCCAATAATAGCCCATCCGTTTAATCTTCAACTTCATCTTCGGGCCGGCTTGGTGAGAACCGCAGAGTCCGTCGTGAACTTCCTGAACGACTTTTTTCACTTCGTCAGGTCCCAGGAATCTCAACCACAGAGAGTCAAATGACCTCTTGTACAGAGTATTATTGACGAAAGCGAAGGACAGAGCTCGTTTCATGAGCTGATGTCTTGAGGACGCATCTTCAGGAGTTCGACGGGATTTGAAGTAGTCTATGAAGACTTCTCTCCAATCTTCAACCGTTTCTTGGTCTTTTATTTGCATGGTCGTCTGCTCGGTCGCTTCCTTTTCCTCGGATGATTCCGGAGATATTTCTGCCAGAGCAAGAACCCGACGGCTTTGTACCACGATTCTTACGTCATCGAGGTTCTCGTCCTAATGCATCCGCTTTGCTATTTTCGGCACGCGGTATGCTCTCCAAGGTGTAGGAGGGGATTTGAGTCAGCAGTCGCTGTACTCTTTCGCCGTACTTTACCAGTTCTGGCTTACATGTCTGGTAGTCGCCGTTTACTTGACTAACGACCAGTTGGGAATCTCCGTATATGAGGAGGTTTTCAATTCCCATGTCAATGGCGATCTCGAGGCCTGCTATCAAAGCTTCGTATTCGGCCTCATTGTTCGTCCTCAGCTCTGTTAGGGAAAAAGTGAAGCGCATTATCTCTCTTTGTGGAGTTACAAAGATAAGGCCTACCCCCGATTTGATTATGGGCGTATTGTGCTTACGCTTCTTCATGGAAGATGCTCTATCGAAATAAAGTTCCCATGGGGTATCAACGCCGTCGATCGCATCAAACGCATGTTCATCTGGCAGTTCGCAATTCAAAGAGGAATCGGCCGATATTGGATGTTCAGCAAGGAAGTCGGCGATGGCCTGGCCTTTCACCGCCTTAAGAGGCTGATAAGTTATCGAAAACTCCATTAAGAGCAGGGCCCATTTAGCGAGTCTCCCTGTCAATATGGACTTCGACATTAAATATTTAAGGGGGTCCACCTTCGAAATGAGACAGACTTCATGTGCCAACGCATAGTGCCTGAGCTTTGTTATCGCAAAGATCAATGCCAGGCAGTGCTTTTCGATGGAGGAGTAATTGTTTTCTGCCCCCAGCAGAACTCGGCTCAGATAGTAGAGCGCTCTCTCCTTCCCTTGGTCGTTCTCCTGTGCCCACAATGCGCCTAAGGAGCCTTCAAGGGCGGTTGTATAAAGAATGAGGGGCTTTCCCTTGACTGGGGCAGCCAGCACTGGCGGGTTCTGCAGGTATTGCTTGATCTCGCCTAGCTCGCTTTGGCATTTTTGGTCCCAGACGAACGGGGTTCCCATCTTCATCAGGTGACTGTAAGGGCGGCACTTTCCTGAAAGATTGGCTATAAATCGCCGGATATACGCGAGCTTACCTTGGAGAGACCGCAATTGTTTGAGAGTCCTTGGCGGTGGCATTTCCATGATCGCTTTGATCTTCGACGGATCTATCTCAATGCCTCGGTGGCGGACAATGAATCCTAGAAACTTGCCTGAGGACACCCCGAACGCGCATTTGAGGGAGTTCATCTTCAAGTTGTATTGCCGAAGGCGTTGAAATACAGTCTTCAGGTGCTCTAAATGCTCCTCGTACGATTTGCTTTTCACCACGAGGTCGTCGATATAGCATTCGACGATTTCATGTATAAGGTCATCGAAGATCTTCGTCATGGCCCTTTGATAGGTGGCACCGGCGTTCTTTAGACCGAAGGGCATCACCTTTTAGCAGAATATTCCCAGAGGGGTCCAGAAAGCGGTGTGCTTCTGGTCTTTGGGACGCATCTTTATTTGATTATACCCTGATGAGCCGTCCATGAAGGAGAAAACCTCGTGAGTGGACGTTTTGTTTATCATCAGTTCGGTGACTGGCACTGGGAAATCGTCTTTCGGGAAAGCTTTATTGAGATCCTGGAAATCCACGCATATGCGCACCGTCCCATTTTTCTTCATCACCGGGACGATGTTGGCGATCCATTCAGGATATTGAACTTCTTGGATAAACCCAGAGTCGGTCAGCTTCTTGACTTCGGCGTTGATGCTCATCTCAAGCTCGAGCCGCATTCTTCTCGGCGCCTGTTTGACTGGCTTGACGTCCGGGGATATTGCCAGTTTATGCACAGCAATTTCTGGATCTAGTCCTGGCATTTCAGAATAGTTCCATGCGAAACAATCTCTATGCTGCATAAGCACATCTTTTAACGTAGCCACCCTTTCTTCAGATAGCAGCTCGCTGACGAATGTCGGTCGTGGGTCGTTCGCCGTCCCCAACTCAATCTTCATGAGGTTATCTGCAGTAGTATGTATGCCATCTTCCAGCTCTTTCGGCGCCGGTGGAAATTCTGAGATTACCTCGTCATCGCTGTTTTCGAAGCACCAGGGAAAGTCATCCATATTCTCGGGCTCTTCTTTTGATACCGTTATCATGCGACAGGTACGGGCTCGCTTCCAAGACCGATGTGGACCTGGTTCTGCTCTTGTGGCTTTGGGTTCGTGCTTTTGTGGCGGCGATACCCTCCAGCTGTCGGATAGAGCAAATCTGCCTTGCTGGTATTGGTCTACGACCCAGTTCTTAAAGATGAAGCAGTCTTCGATAGGGTGTCCTATGGCTCGGTGATAAGAGCAATAGCTCGGATGAGAGACCTCATTAGCTTGCTCGGGGTGTTTAGACTCCGGAAGTGTAATCATTCGGTGTTTTAAAGCGAGGTCAAGTATCTTCCGTGTTTTATTCTGAGGAAAAGAGTATGCCTGACTCATTTTTTTTATGAGGGACAAATCCGGACCGCGCAATACCCGATCACATGACTCTTTGATCCTGCGTTGTCGTTGTCGACCTCTTTTTCTGCTTTTTGACTTCTACCTCTGCGTCGGGCCTTTTGCACAGCATGTTGACAAGGAGGAGTATTTTTGTCTTCTGCAGCCTGTTGAAGAAGACATTGCGTCCTGGCTCTCTCGTAGATGGCCATCTCGCGATTATGGTTATCTCGGGCTTTTTGACCCGCTTTTCTGATAAGCTTGTCCATGCGTTCCTCAAACGACGGACTCGGCACTTCGATCGCGGGATCCAGTTCCGATGAGGGGTTGGCATTTCCTAACATGGCATCCTCTTCTTCATCAAAGTTATATATGGCGTAGCTACCGTATACCCGTTCTCGTTTCCAGGCTTTCATGTATCCAAGCCCAAGCATTTCCATTCTCCCATTAGGCAATTTGCGCTGAGTCCCAGGGACATCCCAAATCCTGCTATAGAATCGAGCTCGGCGAGTAGTCTGTTTTAAGGGTACCCCTTGGCGCTTCAATAGCCTTTTCAATCCGTTTGTGTAATATCTGGGCAAACGGATGGGTTGAAGCTTGTCAAGTGTAGAATCCGCGCCATGCCAGATCTCTTTCTCCACTCTAGTTTCCGAGGATCGATAGAATAGGATCGCCTTTTCACTTTTTCGCTTGGGAGGGACGTAAAACGTCTGCAGGTCTTGCACGCTGTGAGCTTCAAGTGTGTCGAGATCTTTATAGTGCTCCCGCGGAATCATGGTAATTTGCAAACTCCGATTATTGCCAGGGAATTCTTGTATTGGCGGCCGACTGGAGAACACAACATTAACCTCATCTTCCGAGTCACTTCCGAAGATCAATATGGGGGCGGGCGGCCCCGGGTCGTTGCGTCGAGACGGCCCAGAGTAAACTATCTCTTCTTCTTCTTCGGTATCACTCCCGAAAACCGGGATGGTGGTAGCGGTTTTGTTCTCCGGTTTGTGACACCTCTCTATGTCCTCGAAATCTGGCAAAAAGTACTTTGCATCTTCGTATTTGCGGACTTCGTTCACGGAGAATAGGTTTAGCTCACCTGTTACGGTATACTCGAGACCATCCTTGAAATACTTCATACACTGATGTTGCGTAGAAGGGATGATGTTGTACTCGTGTAACCAAGGTCGGCCGAGCAGAGCATTGTAACATGTCTTGGCATCTATGACGTGAAACTTAATGTCCGTGACGAGTAGCCCAAAGCGTAGCGTCAATATCACAGACCCAAGAGTTCTCGATGATTGGGAGTCGAACCCGGAGATGGTGATCTTGTCCCTAGCAAGGTGCTAGACGCTCATGCAAATTTCCTTTAACACCCGCACGTTGAGGAGATTAACGGAAGACCCATTGTCAACCAAGATTTTGCCTATCTTTATATCGTGGCAATATCCAGAGACGTATAGGGGACGGTTGTGGTCGCACGTCCCAAGGAGCAGGTCTTCGTCACCGAAAGTGATATCGGCCGTGTGCACTTCTTCCAGTTCATCCTCCATCCTTTGTTCGGCGAGGAAGGCTTGAAATTGTTCGGGCTCTTGTAGCGCCTTGATTAATTAATCTCTCGCTTCTTTTGACAACAGGAGGGCGTCGAGAATGCTGAGCTGTGAGGGTAGCTTCCTCAGGTGCGCTAGGATGTTGTAGTCCACACTACTCTTCTTAGGCGGGTCTTTGGCAGTCAGCTCTTTCATAACTTGGTCATCTAAGGCGATATCCTCAGAGACTTTTTCCTTTCCCTTATCTTTTCTAGTTGCGGGTCCGAGATTCTTTTCCGGAAGCGTGCGATTGCGTAGCTGAATGTTTTCGCAGGGCTTTGATTCTTCCTCTCTTCCCGAGGTGGACTCTTTAAAGAGGAGGCTAAGTGCCATTTCCTCGTCAGAATCGCTCCCAAAGGTGAGAACCTGTGATCCTCCGGCGTTGACCGTGCGACAATTACCAAAAATTCTTTTGTGTCCTTCGGTCGTACTTCTCTGCTCCTGACGAGTTTTGCGTTTCATTCGCTTAAAATGTTGCCGATGAGCAACATATCCCTGCCACCATGTCTTAAAAGCGTCGCACTCCTCAGTGGGGTGTGAAATCTTCCGATCATATGAGCAGTAATTAGAGTGCCTCTCCGCCTCATTGCGCGTGTTTTCCTCCGAGGGTGGTAGCTTCATTCCCATTGACATGGCTTTGGCAAACCTTTTCCTCGTCTTGAATATGTTTTTATCTGCGTCGGGCGTCTTTCGATCTGGTGGGAGCGCTTCGACTCTTTCGTTTAGTCGCCTGCGTTTGGCTCCTTCTGATGCGGCCATCTCACGCTCCTGGTCGGCTTTACTTTTCAAACGAATTTCGTATAGAAAGACGTCGATCATTTCGTATGTCGGCCACACAAGCTTTAGTTCAGGCTCTGCCCCCAGTTTCTTAGTGCCAGGAGTTTTTTCATCGTCCGTAAACGAGTGGGAGATCACATTACAACTTGCCACGTATCCCTCGGATTCATCCGACGAACTCTCCCCCTCATCTTCCTCTTGGAAGACGTGGTTGAGAAACTCTTGGAGTGTGATGAGAGTCCGTGCCTTCTGATTGTATTCTTCCAGCGCGTCAATTTATTTCTGCAAGTCCGTACGCTCGTTGCCAGGCTTCACGGGCTCTTTAGATTTCTTCTTCTTTTTCTTTGAAGATTTTGACGGCTGGTTGTGAGTGCTTGGGCCATCTCCACTGATCTTCGGAGTTGGGCGCGGCTTCAGCATCCCTTCAATGATCTGGGGTTCCAGCGGGTTCTTCCACCTGACTGCCGGGCATGTTTCAAGATCGTTCAGCATCCTCTTGTTTTTTGCTGAAAGCACGATTTCCCATGGATCTTCTTCAATGAAAGAACAAGTTGCCCCCAGTGTGTCCATCTTCTTAGCAGTATGAGGTTGTGGTGGGTTCACTTTCCACTTTTCGGACAGCGCAAACTTGCCCTGTAGGTATTGATCTTTAATCCATCCTTTGAAGACGAAGCAATCCTCAATCGGATGGCTTACCGTTTGATGGTAAGGGCAGTAGTTGGGGTTATTCACCTCACTGGGTTGCGGCGGTCGCCTTGGGTTTGGCAAGTTGATAAGCCTGTTGCGTATTGCCAGCTCAAATAGCCTCTTCGTCTTATCCCGTGGGAATGAGTAGGGGCGCTTCATTTTCTCATTGTAATACCGCCGTCTTTCTTCCAGTTGATCCGCCAGCTTTGGGACACTGGGTTGCTGCTGAGCGTTCACAACGAAGGTTGCTTTCCCTTTACCCTTGTCATTCCGAGGTTCTGGCTTCGGGGGAGACAGTCTGTGTCCCATCTGGTCCATCTGGGCTAACTTGTCGATCAAAGCCTGGAACGTAGTGGGCTTAAAAAACATCATGAACTGTGAGATAGTTGCATGAGGATCTAGGGTACCCACGAACATGCCTACCGCGGGCACTTCCTCGATGTGTTGTTCGCATTTCGACCACAAGTTTCGCCAGCATGTAGTGTACTGGACCCACGTCTCTCCCGGTTTCACCCTGGCATTAATCAATGCCATTATCGGAGTACGTTCGCTGGCACTTGCGAAACGTTGGGTAAACAGCAGCTCCATCTCCGCAAATGTTTTAATAGAGTCGTTTGGGAGCTCAGAGTACCACTCGAAAGCCGTTTCTGACAAGCTACCGACGAACTGGCGAAGCAAGAGCTTAACGTCGCCGCCGGTGTTGCCGCAAAGCGCCCTGAACAGGGCCACATGTTGATGGGGATTGCCTGTCCCTTTATAGACATGGAATTTCGGTATTGTGTAGCCCGGCGGGTACTTGATCTGGTCATACCAGCTCGGATATGGTCGCCTTGTCCTGAAAACTTGACCGGCTGCCTCAGTTGCTTGGTGAACCCGTATCTGTTGAGCTATATATTCGTCTAAGTCAGCTTTGGAGATTGTTTCCTCCTTGGCTGTCGACAGAGCGGGTGGAGGATTTGACGTTTCTCCCCTGTCGTCTTCAAGAACAATTGGAGGATCTTCAGTAGGAGGCTCTTGTTGGATCATCATACCCACCATGTCCTGGAACAGAAGGGCCATTCGTTGTATATTGGCTGCTTGTTCAGCAGCCTCTTTATCCTTCTTCTCCAATATCCTATGAAGGAACTCAGCGTCAGTTTCTTGCTCCTGGCGTTGATCAGATGACGCTTCGGGGCTTTCTTTCGGCCCAGTGAGTGCGGCCATCGCGGTCATCATTTCTTGGAGCTTCTGCTGTTGCTCCTGAGCTTTGGTCACTGACCGTGTAAGCGGTCTATGACCCGTGGATACACGGCTGTCCTCTTTTCCAAGCGCCATGTATACTGTATGCACCATCATGCCCCCAGACATAGAGCGTTTAGGCTTACTGTCTTTGACCTTTGCTGCAGGATTGGGGCCTTTCTCCGGCCTTCTTCTCTTTTGAGTAGTCAACGTGGAGGGAGCCGTTGCAGCGGGCACCCAAGCGGTTGTCGTCCTTTGTTGTTTGACAAGACGGTCCTCTTCCCGCTGAACTTTCACATTTTTTTGTCGGCGGGGATAATCTTGATCAATTACCGAGTCTTGGACTTGACGTCAGACCTTGTAGATTTTGGAGGACAGCCGTTGAGGAGGCTGTTCCGGCTTCGCTTCTGTAACCTCCTCCGCAGGTGGAGGGGATCTTTTGAGAACCGCAGTCGGCGAATTTCTGCGTACCCTGTTCAGCGGCTCGAAGCTGTTCCCGGTTGTAACAGCGGCCTCAATTTCCACCGTTGGAGCTGGTGGAGTTAGTCCGGAGGGGGAGTTGCCCCCAGTCTTCCTTATCCGGCGCCAGTGGCGACGTCGGGCATGACGGGTTGTTGGGATTGATTCAGCGACGGCTACGTCTTGCCCCCTGTTCTGGGGAAGGGCTGCTGGCGGTGTCAGCCTCTTAAAGACTGACGTTCGTTGAAAAGCTGCAGTTTTCTGAGCGGGAGCGGGAACAGAGGTAGTCAGTCTCGCGAAGACCGACCCTCTGGGAGGAGAAGCCGCCTTGACGACTTCAGGAGCAGCTGTCTTCTTTGGGATGGCCTTCTCAGGTATCACGGGTTTTTTGGCGGGCCCCTTGGAGTTCAGGCTTAGTCTAGTGAAGAACGAGGAGTTGGACGACCCGCTGAGAGGGGCTGTGGGAGTAGCAAGTCGATCAAAGACCGACTTCTTTGACGCTTCCGGTACGGGCATTGGGATGTTAATGTTCACAGGCGGGAGCATGGTCCCGAAGAAAAGACCGGTGGTAGCTTGAGTCACTTGCTCCACAGGCATAGTGAATAGGGAAGTAGCCTGCGGTCCATATGCTACACCTCTAGGTGAGGCGGAGCGTCGGTTGTCTTTGCAGTTGGAGCAGTTCGAGCAGTTGCTAGCCATCGATCCTTTTGCTTTAGGCAGCAAACGAAACACCAAGTCTTAGTACTTCGAAACCCAAGGGCAACCATTAGAAAACCGCGATTGGTTCACGAATCACGACACACGAAGTGTGGAGTGGAAAGAGGAAAAGGTCCCACCGGGCATGCCAGAATTTTCCCTCTGAAAGACGGCGCGACTGACGTCTTGCCTGAGATTCGGGGCAGATGCTAATTGGTGCTATCCGTCTACCTCTCCGAAGATGCCAAGTTGATTTATGACACCATGCATCGAAGGTTTAAACGGATGCGTCTGATGTAGCAGACTTCGTCAGATTCTCACTCGCTTGAGGGGTTTTTGATTGTGGGGACGCTCTTCTCTACAGGCGCAAGCCCCTGCGGTTAATTACGCTACCGCATGGCGGTAACAACTTTCTCCTTCTCCGGATAGTCACTTCGTGTCGTGGGTGTTTGATTTGTGTTTGGTTGCCCGTGGATTGTATACGGAGACCGAGTTATGTCGTCGCCCGTAGGGCGTGGACTAGTCCAAATCCGTATTATCTTAGATTTGGGTTTGGGGGTTTGGGTTTAAGGATACGTTAGCCTCGTTTGAGACTAAGATCGACAGAAACGTTTGTTAAGGATACGTTAGTCTAGTTTTAGACTAAGATAAACTTAACGGGATCGTTTAGATCCGACAAGAGAGCGATTATGGGAGCCATATTGTTTAGTTTAGTGACGTTGCGGTCAATAGGTAGTTTAAGGACATTGCGGTCCAGTGTTAGTTTTAAGACGTTGCGGTCAAAGTTAAGGATGTCGTAGTCCGTGGATTTAAGGACTCCACCGTCCGATGTAAGTTTTAAGACATCACATTCAAGGTTAAGGACGTCATAGTCCGTTGTTAGTTTTAAGACATTCCGGTCAAGGTTAAGGACGTCGTAGTCCGTGGATTTAAAGACTCCACTGTCCGATGTTAGTTTTAAGACATTACGGTCAAGGTTAAGGACCTCATAGTCCATGGATTTAAGGACTACACAGTCCGATGTTAGTTTTAAGACATTACGGTCAAGGTTAAGGACCTCATAGTCCATGAGTTTAAGGACCCCACAGTCCGTATCAATGTATGTGGTTATCGGGACCCGTCACCTCTTTGAAGACGTTGAGAAATTACAACGACAAGTATCAAAGGAGTGAAGAGATGTACCCTTACACCAAGGTAGATTAAGTGATCTGTAGCACAATTTGGAAACTAAGATCAATTATTATATTATGAGCCCATTGGCCCAGTTGAATTTGAATTGAGGACTTATGGCCATCTTGGGCTAAGTCCAATTATGTTTGGGATATTGGCCCTCTGTTGATTCATTGACGGAGAGGCTTTGCCTCTGGAAACTTAGCTAATTAGGCTACGGCTAGTGTTAAACACTAGCGACCAACAGTGTTGAACACTGGGAAAAAATTGACAAGTTAGTGTTAAACACTAAAAGATAATCAGTGTTAAACACTGGGAACAGAGTTTTTCAAATTAGTGTTAAACACTAAGCAAATCAGTGTTAAACAATGGAAATAAAGTTTTCCAAATTAGTGTTTAACACTAAGGCAAATCAGTGTTAAACACTGGATACAGAAGTTTCAATTTAGTGTTGAACATTAAGGCAAGAGGGGTCACGTGGTCACACGTGAGAGCGCCCTGCTTCCCTTTATTTTGTTCTACAGATAATTGTTTAACACTTTTAGTTCTGAAAGCCATCACGTGTGGGCACGTGATGGGGGCCCATGCTCTGGTTTATTAGAATACCCATTAGGGGTCACGTGGTGACATGTGAGGGCGCCCCAGAGTCTCTGTTTTATTTTGCTTTTTCTTTATGTGCTTCAAGGGTCACGTGGAGCACGTGGGGCATTGCCTCCAAGCTCTCTTTTATAGATCTTCGCAGGAGTCACGTGGTAACACGTGAAGCGTTTACTTCAGAGTTCTTTTCTGCGGGTCTTTGCAAGGGTCACGTGGTAGCACGTGACTCTGCATGTTTTAAAGATCTGTTCATAGGGTTAAACCCTAAACTTTAGAGGAATTAAATTCCGGTTTTCTTCTGAAGAATTATATTCTTAATAGGGTTAAACCCTAATTTCTTTTCTTAAGGGAATTAAATTCCTGTGAGTTTGAGAGAATTATATTCTCAATTAGGGTTAAACCCTAGTTCTGTTCATTTTGAAGGAATTAAATTCCTATAGCATAGGGTTAAACCCTAACTTTATCTCAAAGGAATTGAATTCCTATCATTTTGTGAGAATTAAATTCTCTAAACTCAGTTCCTCCTCTGTGTTTTAGATCTGCGTAGCAGGATTTCAACCCAATGAGAATTAAATTCTCAATTCATGGGGAGATATGCACTTTGCAAATCCTCAACCAGAGAAAGAACTAAATTCTTTTCTTTACATAAGAGTTAAACTCTTTTGAGAATTAAATTCTCTTTTTAAGCTTCACTTTTCTTTTCTTACCTAAGGTTTTCCTTTTGCAGAGAATCAAAGGCTCTCTCTCTCTCTATATATATATATATATACCAAAAGAAAAAGATCCAAAGGCCTTAAGGTTTCAGAAAATGGTTTTTGAAAAAGGTCATTCTCTTCTTTTCTTGGTTCCTATTTATAGGAGATGGAAAAGAATCAATCTGCTTAGTAAATCTCTCATTGAGAGATTTAATTTGTATGTTGAGGGATTTGATTTATATTTATCATTAATCTGGGCCTTTAAATTGTTAAGTGAATTTTATTCACCATTGGATTTTAAATCCAAAGATATCCCTTTGTTATCTCGGTTAGATTTAGGGGGGGAAATCTTTCCAGGTTCAAGATTTTTCCATAAATTAGTGATATTTAATCACCTTTAGATTTTTAATCCAACGGTTCCAAATAATCCTTCTCTATTTTGGAAAGATTTGAATGATCTCTTCTCAGAATTTAATTCTGTTAAAGAATAAGGCTTTTAAAGCCGGTCACGTGCCTACACATGACTCCTGGTCACGTGTAGGCACGTGACCCCTGGTCACGTGTAGGCACGTGACCCCTGGTCACGTGTAGGAACGTGACCCCTGGAATGGGCTTCTTTTCTTCTGCGCTCTGTTCTCTGGCCGCTGTTCAGCAGTCACGTGCCAACACGTGACCACTGGTCACGTGTGAGCACGTGACCTTTTCTGGAGCTTTTTCTTGAATGAGCTCTGTGCCGCTGCTTTAAACGTCACGTGCCAACACGTGATCACTGGTCACGTGTGAGCACGTGATGCCTCTTCTGAGTCCTTTCCTGATTTTTAATCAGGGAACAGCCGCCGCAGTAGGCACCCAAGTGGTTGTCGTCCGTTGTGTTTTGACAGGACGGTGCTCTTCCTTTTGAGCCTTCAGCTTCTTCTGTCGGCGGAGATAGTCCTGATCCACCACTGACTCTCGGACCCGTCGCCAGACTTTGTAAACTTTGGAGGACAGCCGCTGAGGGGGCTGTTCCAGTTTTGCTTCTGTAATATTCTCCACTGGTGGAGGAGATCTTTTCAATATGGCGGTAGGAGAGTTCCTGCGCACCTTGTTCAGCAATTCGAAGCTGTTCCCGGTTGGAACAGCAGTATCGATCTCCGCCGTTGGAGCCGGTGGAGTAAATCCAGAGGGAAAGCTGCCCCCAGCCTTTCGTACTCGGCGCCAGTGATGACGGCGAGAATGTCGCGTGGATGGTGTTGGTTCAGCCGCAGTGGTGACCTTCTCATGCCCCCTGTGTTGGTCAGAATTTGCTGGTATGAGCCTTTTAAAGACCGACGTCCGTTGAATGGGGACGGTCAACCTATCAAAAGCAGACTTCCGAGTAGGGGAAGCAACCTTGGTGATTTCGCCTGGAACGGGAGTAGGGTTGGTTATCCGCTTCGGGACAACGCCTTCTGGTATTGCAGGCTTCTTCATGGGCCCGTTGGAGCTCTGGCCTAGTCTGTTAAAAACCGAGGCAGTGGAGTTGGGCGACCCGTTGAGAGGGGCCGCGATAGTTGTAAGCCGATCAAAGACCAACTTCTTTAGAGCTTCTTGCGACGTCATTGGGGTATTGAAGCTCATCGTTGGGAGAATGGTCCCGAAGAATAGTCCAGTGGTGGCTTAAGTTACCTGCTCCACTGGCATCTTGAAAAGAGAGGCTGCTTGGGGCCCATAAGTCACTCTTCCAGCAAGGACGGAGCGAGAGTTGCAGTTGCAAGTAGTGCAGTTTGAAGCCATTAATCTTCTGTTTTCTGCATGGAGCAAGACACCAAATCTAAGTACCTTGAATCCACAGGCAACCACAGTAAACCGCGATTCGTTCGCGAACACGACACACGAAGTGTGGAGTGGAAAGAGGAAGAGGTCCCACCGGGCGTGCCGGAATCTGTTCCCCTCCGAAAGATGCGGCGGAGACGCGATAGACGTCTTGCCTGAGATTCGGGGCAGATGCTATTTGGTGCTATCCGTCCACCTCTCCGAAGATGCCAAGTTGATTTATGGCACCGTGTATCGAAGGTGTAGACGGATGTGGCCGATGTAGCATACTTCGTCAGATTCCCCCTCGTTCGAGGGGTTTTTGATTGTGGGGATGCTCTTCCCTGCAGGCGCAAGCCCCTGCAGTTAATTACACTACCGCATCGCGGTAACAACTTTCTCCTTCTCCAGATGTTCACTTCGTGTCGTGGGTGTTTGTTTTGTTTGTGGTTGCCCGTGGATTGTAAACGGAGACTAATTTATGTCGTCGCCCGTAGGACGTGGATTAGTCCAAATCCGTATTTTCTTAGATTTGGGTTTGGGGTTTTGGTTTAAGGATACGTTAGCCATATTTGAGGCTAAGATCAATTTAAACGTTTGTTAAGAATACGTTAGTCCAATTTGAGACTAAGAACAACTTAACGGGATCGTTTAGATCCGACAAAAGAGCATTTGGACTCTTTTGTTCCAGTTTAGGGACATAGTGGTCCAACATTCCCATTTTGGAGACGGATGTTGGTTTAAGGACGCATAAGTCCATGAGTTTAATGACCCCACAGTCCGTATTGCCAGTTTAGGGACATGGTGGTCCAACATTCCCATTTTGGGGACGAATGTTGGTTTAAGGACGCATAAGTCCATGAGTTTAAGGACCCCACAGTCCGTATTACCAGTTTAGGGACATGGTGGTCCATCGTTCCCATTTTGGGGACGAATGTTGGTTTAAGGACGCATAAGTCCATGAGTTTAAGGACCCCACAGTCCGTATTACCAGTTTAGGGACATGGTGGTCTAACATTCCCATTTTGGGGACGAATGTTGGTTTAAGGACGCATAAATCCATGAGTTTAAGGACCCCACAGTCCGTATTACCAGTTTAGGGACATGGTGGTCCATGTTTACCCCAATCAGAGCAAAACTCTGTTCAAATTCCAAGGCGGGAGATGAAGCAACACTTCATCTTCCCCCAATCAGAGCAAAGCTCTACTTTGAAAATTTAAACTTTAGTAAATAAAGCGACGCTTCAGATTCTTTACGCTGTGCGCAACGCGCCACGTGTCAGGCACAGATATATCAGCGCAGCGCCCAAAGCAGTGCGTCCAATCAGAGCAAGGCTCTTTAAAAATAAAATTAAAGGAAGCAACGCTTCAGTTGCGCAAGCGCTGCGCTGTACGACACGTGTCTGCGCGGTTGCGCAGGCACAGCTGCGCAAGCGCTGCGCTGCGCGACACGTGTCTGTGCGGTTGCGCAGGCACAGCTGTGCAAGCGCTGCGCTGCGCGACACGTGTCAAGCGCTGGGGCGTTTACGCCAAACAGAATTAAAATTTTAATAAGATCTTTCTGTTCTTGTTAAAACAAGAAGATTTTCTTCTATAAAACAGAAACCCTTGGATCAAAGATCCAACGGTGGGGAAAATTCCCTAAATCACTCAGAGAAAGATCTCTTTAACTGATTTGTGAGCACTATAAAAAGGACCCTAGACCTCAATTCAAATCATCAACATTTTTGAGAAATCAAGGGCTTCAAACAGAGAGAACTCTGAAAAAGTTTCAAGAAAAAGGTAAAAAACCTTTATAAAATAGAAGAAATTTCTTCTAATAGATTATTGATCTAAGAACAAGATCAATGATCTTCACATAATAAACAGTGCTTTGCACTTCTCATGAACCACTGGTTCTTTAAAACAAGAAAAACAAGAAATACTTGTTTTCTTTGATTCTCATTAGATCGAAAAAAATAAACAGTGCTTTGCACTTTGTCATGAACCATTGGTTCAAAAACATTCTCAAATCATAGTGCCTTGCACTTGCAAACTGCGTTGTTGCGCTCCTGGATTGGCGCAAGCCCCAGAGCGCGCCACGTGTCAGTAGCGCAGGCGCAGCGCATTAGCGCAGCGCACTGCGCTTGCATGACACGTGTCAACACCACAAGCGCTTACGCTCTCTGATTGGTGCAAAGCGCCTGATAAATGCAAGACATTTCCTAAAGGGCCAGGCCCAAATCAAAAAGACCAAGCAGGACTAATTAAATTGATGCCCTGCATTATTTATAAATGGGCAGAACCCAAACGAAATAATAAAAAATGCTATGCATTTTAAAAAGGGCAGAGCCCAAACAAAAAGCATCATTTATAAATGGGCAGAGCCCAGAACAAATTGATGCTCTGCATCCTTTATGGGTAGAGCCCAAATAAAAATAAAAATAAATTCAATGCAAAAGCAAATAAAATGTTGAACATTTTCAACTGGACTTATTCCAATTTTGGCCGTAAGTCCTCAAATTAAATTGACTGAGCAAGATTGCTCTCTTAAATTAATTTATATCCGGTTCGAGGGTACATCTCCGAACTCCTCTGATACATGTCGTTGTAATCATTCAACGTCGTCAGAGAGGTGACGGGTCCTGATGACCACACACATCAATATGGACTGCGGGGTCCTTAAACTCGTGGACCGAAACGTCCTTAAACTAATATTGAACCGAAACGTCCTTAAACTAATGTTGGACCGAAACGTCCTTAAACTAATATTGGACCGAAACGTCCTTAAACTAATGTTGGACCGAAACGTCCTTAAACTAATGATGGACCACCACATCCCTAAACTGGCGATGGACCACCGCGTCCCTAAACTGGAACATAGACCACCGCGTCCCTAAACTGGCGATGGACCACCACGTCCCTAAACTGGAATATGGACCACTATGTCCCTAAACTGGAACAATAAAGCCCCCAAATGCTCTTTTGTCGGATCCAAACGATCCCGTTAACTCGATCTTAGTCTCAAATAAGACTAGCGTATCCTTAACAACCGTTTAAGTCGATCTTAGCCTAAATATGGCTGACGTATCCTTAAACCAAAACACCAAACCCAAATCTAAGTAAATACGGATTTGGACTAATCCACGTCCTGCGGGCGATGATATCGCTTAGTCTCCGTATACAATCCACGGGCAACCACAAACAAAACAAACACACACGACACGAAGTGAAATTCTGGAGAAGGAGAAAGTTGCTACCGCGATGCGGTAGCGTAATTAACCGCAGGGGCTTGTGCCTGCAGGGAAGAGCGTCCCCATAATCAAAAATCCCTCAAGCGAGGGGGAATCTGACGAAGTCTGCTACATCGGCCGCATCCGTCTAAACCTCCGATACACGGTGCCATAAATCAACTTGGTATCTTCGAAGAGGTGGACGGATAAAACCAAATAGCATCTGCCCCGAATCTCAGGCAAGACGTCCTGATGCGTCGGCCGCCATTCGGAGGGGAACAGATTCTGGCACGCCCGGTGGGACCTTTTTCTCTTTCCACTCCACACTTCGTGTGTCATCTTCGCGAACCAATCGCGGTTTGTTAAATGGTTGCCTTTGGATTTTAAGTTACTAAGTTTTGGTCTTTTGCCTGGCGCAGAACTCAAGCATCAATGGCCTCTAACTGCACCAACTGCTCGAAGTGCCACTGCAATGGACGCTCCACCTCACCTGAAGGTGTAGCATATGGGCCCCAAGCGGCCTCCTTCCTCGCTCTGCCGGTAGAACAGGTGACCCAGGCCACCACCGGCCTGTTTTTCGGGACCATGATCCCACCTACAAGCTTCTCTATGCCAATACCTGTACCGGAAGTGAACAAGAAGTCGGTCTTCGACCGGCTCACTGCTACGACGACCCCTGTCAACGGGTCGCCCACTACCAAACCAACAGTCTCTGTTTTCGTCAGGATGGATCAGAACTCTAAATTGGCTGTCCCAAGGAAGGCAATAACTGCTGCTCCAGAAGTCGTCAAGGCGGCTTCCCCTGTCAAAGAATCAGTCTTTTCAAGACTGACGATTCCTACTCCTGCCCCTGCTCGAGGATCCGTCTTCGACAGGTTGAATATCATCCCTCAAAAGACAACTTCAGTATTTAAGAGGTTAACACCAGCGACGCCTCATTCAGACAGGAGGCAAAAAGAAGCTGTCTCAATCTTCGATCCAGTCCCAACGGCTCGTTATGCTCGACGTCGCCATTGGCGACGAGTAAGGAAGGCAGGGGGCAACTCCCCCTCAGGGCTAACTCCACCGGCTCCAGTGGTGGAAGTCAACGCTGCTGTTCCAACTGGGAACAGCTTTGAACTGTTGAGGAGAGTACGTAAGAATTCTCCAATCGCTACATTGAAAAGATCTCCTCCGCCCGCGAAGAGAGTTCTGGAAACAAAGCAAGAACAGCCTCCTCAACGGCTGTCCTCAAAAATATACAAGGTTTGGCGAAGGGTTCAAGACTCCGTGATCGACCCAGATCACTCTCTTCAATAAAAGAAGATGAAGGTGCAAAAAGAAAAAGTCCGTCCTATTGAACAGCAGAGGACAACAATCGCTAGGGTGCCCACTGCAACGGCCCCTTCGACTTCAACGGCCCACAAAAGAAGAAGGCCGGAGAAAACCCCTACGCCAACGATGAATATCAGAGGTGGTGAACCCAAACGCCCTAAGTCGGGGGGCATTGTAGTTCATACCGTCTACGTGGCGTCTGGTAAAGAGGGCAGTCGCATATCTAGGGGTCATCGACCGCTTACGCGATCAGTGACCAAAGCCCAGGAGCAGCAGCAGAAGCTCCAAGAGATGATGAACGCTATGGCCGCACTTACTGGGCCAAAAGAAAACCCTGAAACGTCCTCAGATGAACGCCAAGAAGAAGAAACCGACGCCGAATTCCTTCGTCGAATATTGGAGAAGAAGGACAAAGAGGCTGCTGAACAAGCAGCCAGCATACAGCGTATAGGCCTCCTGTTCCAAGACATGGTAGGGATGATGATACAACAAGAGCCTCTGGCCGAAGATCCCCCGACCGTTCTTGGAGACGATAGGGGAGAGACATCAAATCCTCCGCTAGCTCTGTCGACGGCTAAGGAGGATACAATCTCCAAAGCTGATTTGGACGAGTACATAGCCGAACAAATACGGGTTCATCATGCGACCGAAGCAGCCGGCCAGGTCGTAAAAATAGGGCGGCCATATCCAAGTTGGTATGATCAAATCAAGTACCCGCCAGGTTACACAATCCTCACCAGCATGTTGCCCAGTTCAGGGCACTCTGCGGCAACACCGGCGGCGATGACAAGCTTTTGCTTCGCCAGTTTGTTGGAAGTTTATCAAATACGACGTTCGAGTGGTACTCTGAGCTCCCGAACGACTCTATCAAAACCTTTGCGGAGAAGGAGCTGTTGTTTACTCAGCGTTTTGCAAGCGCCGGTGAACGCACCCCGATGACGGCACTGATTAACGCCAGGGTAAAACCAGGAGAGACATGGGTTCAATATGCTATACGGTGGCGAAACTTATGGTCGAAGTGCGAGCAGCGCATTAAAGAAGCTCCCGCAGTGGGTATGTTTGTGGGAACCCTTGATCCGCAAGCAACCATCTCGCAATTTATGATGTTTTTCAAGCCGAGTACCTTCCAAGCCTTGATTGACAAGCTAGCGCAAATGGATCAGATGGGTCATAAACCCCCTCTTCCAAAGCCGGACTCCCGAAATGACAAAGGAAAGGGAAAGGCGATCGTCGTCGCTAATGCTCAACAACAACCGAGCGACTCGAAGCCGGTTGTTCGTCAAAATAATATGCGTCCGTACGTAGTCCTTGAGGAGAGGCTAGGACGTTCTTACTCTTTTCCCCGCAATAAAACGAGAAGGTTATTCGAGCTGGCGTTGCGCAACCGACTCATAAATCTGCCGGATCCAAAACGTCCGTTGCAACCAAGTGATGTCAATGAGCCCAACTACTGTCCTTATCATCGAGTACTGGGCCATCCGATCGAAGATTGCTACGTTTTCAAAAATTGGCTTGAAAACCAGTACCGACAGGGCAAATTCGCGTTATCTGACAAATGGAAGGTGAATCCCCCGCAGCCCCACACCTCTAAGGGGACGAATACGCCGGGGGCAACATGCTCCGTCGTTGAAGAAGCTCCTTGGGAGGTTGTATTATCAGCCAAGACAAAAGGGATGCTAAACGATCTTCAGACATGTCCAGCGATTAGGTGGAAGAACCCGTTGGAACCGCAGGTCATTGAAGAGATGCTGAAGCCACGTCCAACTCCAAAGACCGATGGTGGTGGCTCAAGCACTCGCAACCAGCCGTCAAAATCTTCAAAGAAGAAGAAGAAGAAAAAGAAATCAAAGAAGCCCGTGAAGCCTGGCGACAAGCGCACGGACTTGCAAAAATAAATTGACGCGCTGGAGGAATACAACCAGAAGGCACGGACTCCCATTACATTCCAAGAGTTCCTCAATCACGTCTTTCAAGAGGAAGATGAGGGAGAAAGCTCATCTGATGAATCTGAAGAATGCGTGGCGAGCTGTCATGTGATTTCCCATTCGTTCATGAACGATGAGGAGACTTCTTGTAATGAAACGCTGTAGGCAGATGTTCAGTTGATAAAACTGCACATTTAATATGACATTTTTCCTACTATTATTATATAATAAAAGGTGTTTATTATAATATATGATACATATGAGGGTTTATTTGTAAAAATACTATTTTCATGTGTTTATATATTATAAATAACATTTTGTAGGAAAAAGTAAGCATATAATATCCATGTAACATTTGGCCCATTTAAATATGCTTACCTTATTAAATACCTTTGACCAATTCTTAATGGTTAATTTAATATCTCAATATAACAAACTCTACTAAATACTATTTGTTGAGATATTGTGCAGAATTTGCAGGGCTAAAATCAAGAAAATCAAAGTTGGCAAATCAAATCTACCAAAGATATTCAAGAAACTAATTCTGGTAGAAATGTAGAAAAGATTTTCAAAGTTTAGATACTCAAAAGATTACCAAGTGTTACAGATATGAAGCTACAAAAATTAGAGGCCATGATCTCACCAAAAGGGGGTGGATCCGCGGCCAAACCTATCCAATGGCCGCGGATCCGCCGCAAGTCTAGGGAGTTAGAGTGCAATATTTTTTGGGGTGAATCAAATCAATATTTTACCAAGTTTTCAACAATAAGATTCTGGTTTTGCACTATAAAAGGGCACCAAGAGCCTCTTGGAAAAGTCATCAAGCCGAAGAGATCACGAAGTCCAAGACGACTCACGCATCCAGGCTGATCATCAACGGTTCATCTACCTCCTTAGAAGAGATCGAGAAGCAAACTAGGTTTTTGTAATCATTTTCTAAGGAATCAAAGTGTACTTGATATTGTTGATTAATAAAGGTATCTTTTTTCTTCTTATTCTATTTCTTCGTAGTTTAATGATGCAATTTCTTTCCATCTCTTTTTCTCCCAACATGCGCGAGTAATTCTCCGCTTGTTAGGGTTCGTAGGATTAGGGTAGGCTAATGGATGATGAACATCTCTAAACCTTTTTTAAGTCCTATAAAGTTTATGAACTTTATCAAAAGAATTATTAACATCTTAATCGGGCGCGCTAACAATTTTTTGCTAGTTCCGACCGCGATTAGAGATTAGATTAATGATTGTTTTGGTAAAGGCTAGATATGAACGGAGTTCCGTGTCGAGATAAGGGTTAAGTGGGATTCCTTTTCCCTCCAGAAACCCTAATCTACACGCATCACCGTCGTTCTAGTTTTAAATCTATTAATGGATAAAAATGGTAACTTTTAATTAATCATCCATGACTACTAAATCCTAACGAACCCTACAAGCCCTCTTATTATATTAATTACATCTTTAAAATAATCTAGATCTATATTTTACATTCTTGTTTAACGTAGATCTAGAAACCATTCTATAAAATTCTTTATTCCTCCTCTCTTTCTCAACACATCTAAAGTAAAAGTAAAAGGTTCCACGTTTCCCAGAGGACGACCCGTACTCATCTCGGTCTAGCTACGTGCGACACCGTTATTGATTGCGGTTAACTACAAAACACAAACTTTCGAACCAATCAGCAGATACCGAATCAAAAATTCTGGGGCCATCGGATGAAGTAATTGACGCATTCCTCAATGAAGCTCGGTTGAAAAGTAAAGCTGATCGAGAACGCGAGGCGGCCATATTTGAAAGGGCCAAGCGCCAGCGACTCGATGAAAGAGCTGAGATGATCCCGCTGGAGCAAAATGCCTCCACTGTCGACAAAAGCCAATTCAAGATGAGGAAAAGGTTTGCTAAGGCCATATCAATGGGCATGAAGCTACCATCCTTCGAAGGAAAAATTACTGGTGAAATAGAAATGCACCCCTCCTATTGCTTATATCATCAGAAGGTTTCGCACCCCACTCAAGAGTGCAAAGCTTTCGATAGATGGTGGCAAGGATACGTTGCTCATCGACAACGCTTTAAGCGGGAAAAGCGCAAAACTCGTCGGGAGCGAAGAGATATAACCGAAGGGTTTAACAGTGCTACCGGCGATTGTCGCATGGTTAACGCCGAGGGATCACAAGTGCCTACATTCGGGAGCGATTCTGATGAGGAGTTGAAACTTGCCCCTCTCTTTAAAGAGTCCACTTCGGGAAAAGAAGAAGAGCCAAAGGTCTGCGAAAATATCCGGCTACGTAATCGGACTCTTCCTGAAAAGAATCTCGGACCTTCAAATAAAAAAGATAAAGGGAAAGAAAAGGTCTCTGAAGATATCGTTTTAGATGACCAAGTTGTGGAGGAGCTAAGTGCCAAAGACCCGCCGAAGAGAAATAAGGTGGATTACAACGTCTTAGCGCATCTGAGGAAACTACCCTCGCAGCTCAGCATTCTTGACGCCCTTTTGCTATCAAAGGAGGCGAGAGATTCGTTAATCAAGGCGCTACAGGATCCGGAGCAATTTCAAGCTTTCCTGGCCGAGGAAAAGATGAAGGATGAATTGGAGGAAGTGCACACGGCCGATGTCGCTTTTGGTGATGAAGACCTTCTCCTTGGGACGTGCGAACACAATCGCCCCCTTTATGTCTCAGGATACTGTCACGATATAAAAATAGGCAAAATCCTGATCGACAATGGATCCTCCGTTAATCTCCTCAATGTGTGGGTGTTAAAAGAAATCTACATGAGTGTCCAGCACCTTGCTCGATACAAGATCACCATCTCCGGGTTTGACTCCCAGTCATCAAGAACTCTTGGGTCTGTGATACTGACGCTACGCTTTGGGCTACTCGTCACGGATATTAAGTTCCACGTCATAGACGCCAAGACATGCTACAACGCTTTGCTCGGCCGACCATGGTTACACGAGTACAACGTCATCCCTTCTACACAACATTAGTGTATGAAATATGCTAAGGATGGTCTCGAGTATACCGTGGCGGGAGAACTGAATCCGTTTTCCGTGAACGAAGTCCGCAAATATGAAGATGCCAAGTACTTCTTACCGGATTTCGAAGACACGGAAAGGTGTCACAAGCCGGAGAACAAAGCTAACGCCACCATCCCTGTTTTCGGGAGTGATACCGAGGAGGAAGAGGAGATAGTGTATTCGGGTCCGCCCCAACACAACAAGCCAGGGCCGTCCGCTCCTACATTGATTTTTGGTAGCGACTCGGAAGATCAGATCCATGCTGTATTCTCTGCTCGACCTTCAATACGAACGTTCACTGATGAAGAACAAAGTCTACAAGTCGCCATGGTGTCGCTTAAACACCGTAAAGAACTGGATGCACTTGATATTTACAATGTAGAAGAGCTACAAACGTTCTATATCCCTCCCAGGCGGGAAAGCGAAAAAGCAATTCTATTCTACCGCTCTGAAGAAAACAAAGTGGAGAAAGAAATATGGCATGGTGCGGATCCTACGCTTGACAGGCTTCAGCCTATCCGTCTTCCCAGATATTATACGGAAGGTTTGAAAAAGCTGCTGAAACGCCAGGGGATATCCTTTAAGCAGACCGTTCGAAAAGCCAAGTTCTATGACAAAGTCTGTAACGTTCCCGGGACTCAACGCAAACTGCCTAATGGAAGAATGGAGACAAAAGGACTTGGATACATCCGGTCAAAGAAACGAGAGCTACTAAACAGCTGCTATGTCATGTATGATTTCGATGAAGAAGCGGACGCTCAATGGGAGGACGCTAATCCTGAGCCAGTGAAAGTTCCTGATGCAAAAGAGCCCAGTCCGTCGTTCGAAGAACAAATGGACAAGCTTATAAGGGAAGCAGGTCAAAAAGTCCAGGACGATCATAACCGCGAAATGGTCATCTACGAGAAAGCCAAAACGCAACGCCTTCTCCAACAGGCCGTGAAAGATGAAAATGCCGCTCCTTGTCAACCTGTTATAAAGAAGGCTCGACGCAGAGGCAGAAACAAGTTGAAATATGAAAAAGGCGCTCAAAAACAACAAAGCGGGGCTAAGAGGCCACGCGAGCGAAAATCGAGCGGTTCCGATCTATCCCTCATAAGAAAAATGGGTCGGGCGTACTCTTTTCCTCGGGACAAGACGAAGAAAATACTTGACCTCGCTTTAAAATATCAGATGCTTACACTGCCGGAGTCTAAACAGCCCGAACAAGCAGGCAAAGTCTCTCACCCAGACTATTGCTTTTATCACCAAGTGGTAGGGCATCCTCTCGAAGACTGCTTCACCGTCAAGAATTGAGTTGAAGATCGGTATCAGCTTGGCAAGTTCGCTCTGTCTGACAAGTGGAGGGTAGCGCCGCCACAGAAGCACGAACCCAAGGCCACGAAAGAAAAACCAGTTCCACATTGGGATTGGAAGCGAATTCGTACTTGTCACATGATAACAATGTCAAAAGAAGAGCCCGAGAACATGGATGACCTTCCCTGGTGCTTCGAAAACAGCAACGATGAGGTGATCTCAGAGTTCCCGCATGCGCCAAAAGAGCTGGAAGATGGAATCCATACCACTGCAGATAACCTCAAGAAAATTGAGTTGGGGACGGCGAATGACCCGCGACCGACATTCATTAGTGAGCTGCTATCTGAAGAGAGGGTGGCTGCGTTAAAGGACGTGCTTCTACAGCATAGAGATTGCTTCGCGTGGAACTATTCCGAAATGCCGGGACTAGATCCAGAAATTGCTGTGCACGGATTGGCGATATCTCCGGACGTCAAACCAGTCAAACAGGCGTCGAGAAGAATGCAGCTCGAACTTGAGATGAGTATCAACGCCGAGGTCAAGAAGTTGATCGACTCTGGCATCATCCAGGAAGTTCAATACCCTGAATGGATCACCAACATCGTCCCGGTGATGAAGAAAAATGGGACAGTGCGCATATGCGTAGACTTCCGGGATCTTAATAAAGCTTCCCCGAAGGACGATTTCCCAGTGCCAGTCACCGAACTGATGATAGACAATACGTCCACTCACGAGGTTTTCTCCTTCATGGACGGCTCGTCAGGATATAATCAGATAAAAATGCATCCCGAAGACCAGAAGCACACCGCCTTCAGGACTCCTTTGGGTATATTCTGCTACAAGGTGATGCCCTTCGGTTTAAAGAACGCCGGTGCCACCTACCAAAGGGCCATGACGAAGATCTTCGATGACCTTATACACGAAGTCGTCGAATGCTATATCGACGATCTCGTGGTTAAAAGCAAATCATACGAGGAACATCTCGAGCATCTGAAGACCGTATTTCAACATCTTCGACAATACAACTTGAAGATGAACCCTCTCAAGTGTGCATTCGGAGTTTCTTCGGGAAAATTCCTGGGATTCATCGTCCGACACCGGGGTATCGAAATAGATCCGTCAAAGATCAAGGCGATCATGGAAATGCCTCCACCAAGGACCCTCAAACAGTTGCGATCTCTCCAAGGGAAGCTCGCATACATACGGCGATTTATAGCCAATCTTTCAGGCAAGTGCCGTCCCTACAGCCACCTGATGAAGAAGGGAACCCCGTTCGTCTGGGATCAAAAATGCCAAAGCGCACTAGACGAGATCAAGCAATACCTGCAGAACCCGCCGGTGTTGGCTGCTCCGGTCAAGGGAAAGCCCCTCATTCTTTATACAACCGCTCTTGAAGGCTCCTTAGGCGCATTATGGGCACAAGAGAACGATCAAGGGAAGGAAAGAGCACTCTACTACTTAAGTCGAGTTCTGCTGGGGGCAGAAAGCAACTACTCTCCCATTGAAAAACACTGCCTGGCGTTGATCTTCGCAATAACAAAGCTCAGACACTATGCGTTGGCACATGAAGTCCGTCTCATTTCGAAGGTGGACCCTCTTAAATATTTAATGTCGAAAGCCATATTGACGGGACGACTCGCTAAATGGGCCCTGCTCTTGATGGAGTTCTCGATAACATATCAACCTCTCAAGGCAGTGAAAGGCCAGGCCATCGTCGACTTCCTTGCTGAGCACCCGATACCTGCCGATTCTCCACTGAATTGTGATTTGCCAGACGAACATGCATTTGACACTATCGATGGGAACGATACCCGATGGGAACTCTACTTTGATGGAGCGTCTTCCGTGAAGAAGCGCAAACAAAGTACCCCTATAATCAAATCAGGGGTAGGACTCATCTTTGTAACTCCACAAGGAGGGATAATGCATTTTGCTTTCTCCCTAACGGAGCCAAGGACAAACAATGAAGCCGAATACGGGGCTTTGATAGCAGGCTTCGAGATCGCCATTGACATGGGAATTGAAAACCTCCTCGTATATGGAGATTCCCAACTGGTCGTTAGTCAAGTAAACGGCGACTACCAAACGTGCAAGCCAGAATTGGTGAAGCACGGCGAAAAAGTGCAATAATTGTTGACCCAAATTCCTTCCTATACTTTGGAAAGCATACCGCGTGCGGAAAATAGCAAAGCAGATGCGTTGGCCAAGCTCGCTAAAGAACTGGCTGACGAGAACCTCGATGACGTAAGAATCGTGGTACAAAGCCGTCGGGTGCTTGCCCCAGCAGAAATATCTCCGGAATCATCCGAAGAAAAAGGAGCGAGTGTGCAGACGGCCCTGCAAGTAAAAGATTCGGAAAATACCGAGGATTGGAAAGAAGTCTTCATAGACTAGTTTAAGTCCCACCGAATGCCTGAAGAAGCGTCCACAAGACATCAGCTCATGAAACGAGCTCTGTCTTTCGCCTTCGTCAACGATACTCTGTACAAGAGGTCATTTGATTCTCTGTGGCGGAGATGTCTTGGACCTGACAAAGCGCAAAGAGTCATTCAGGAAGTTCATGACGGACTCTGTGGTTCTCATCAAGCGGGCCCGAAGATGAAGTTGAAGATCAAACGGATGGGATACTACTGGTCCACGATGATTCAGGATTGCCTCGAATATGCGAAGCAATGCCACTCATGCCAGATCCATGGGGACTTCATCCACCAGCATCCAAATCCACTACATCCAACGGTGGCTAGCTGGCCGTTCGAAATGTGGAGAACTGACATAGTCGGCCCCATCGAACCAGCATCGTCTAGAGAACATCGTTTCATCCTGGCGACGACTGACTACTTCTCCAAATGGGCAGAAGCAGTACCGTTAAGAGAAGTGAAGACTGAGAATATCCTCCATTTCTTTAAGACACACGTCCTATATCGGTTTGGAACTCCGTGCCGGATCATCTCCGATAACGGGCCAGCTTACAGAAGCCACAAGATCAGTTGCTTCGCGCAACAGCCCAATATAAACTGGAGATATTCCTCGGTTTATAATCCGCGAGCTAATGGTCTAGCTGAGGCCTTCAACAAGACCTTAACAAAGATCATGAAGAAAACGGTGTCCCGAAATAAGAAGGACTGGCATGAGAGGTTGCAAGAGGCTCTTTGGGCATATCGAACTACGTTCAAGACGGCCACGAACGCAACGCCATATGCGTTGGTATTTGGGACGGAAGCAGTACTCCCCCTCGAGATAGAGTTACCCTCTCTACGAGTGGCAGTCCACTACGAGCTGACGGACGAAGAAAATGCTCACCTTCGGCTTGAGGAGCTTGACGCCCTTGATGAAACCAGGCTCATAGCGCAACAAAATCTGGAAGCTTATAAAGTAAAGATGACGCGCTCATATGAAAGATTGACCCGGCCAAGGACATTCCGCCAAGGCGAACTGGTGCTAGTGGTCAAAAGGCCTATGATCCCCAATCGCGCCAAGCGGGGAAAATTCGAGCCAAACTATGAAGGCCCGTACATCATAGATAAAGTTTACCAGGGATGGGCCTATCTACTCATGGACATGCACGGTGAAAGGCCTTTCAGGCCAATAAACGGTCGCTTCCTAAAGAAATACTACGCTTAATGAGCCACAGCCTGGGTCAGTAATAGATGACGACGACTATGTCCGCTCGCTATCTTCCTCGGCTCAAGCTTTATAAGCAATAGTCAACTTTCTCAACGCCGGACCGAAAAGTCCTTAAACTAATAGCGGACCGAAACGTCCTTAAACTAATACCGCAGCATCTGTAAGCTGACGAGATATAAAAAAAAGAGGAAAAATATAAATAAATAAAAACGGTATGTCCATAAGCAAAAAAGGGCACGGATGAAAACCCGAAAGGGCTCCGTGAGTAAAAACAGTAGGGCTACCGGCGAGTGTTCGTGAAAACCCGAAAGGGCGTGACCTCGTAAAAAAAAGGGGGAAAGAAGAAGAAAATAAAAAGAATTAAAAAAACGGTATGTCCATAAGCAAAATGGGCACGGATGAAAACCCGAAAGGGCTCCGTGAGTAAAAACAGCAGGACTACTGGCGAGTGTTTGTGAAAACCCGAAAGGGCGCAACCTCGTTAAAAGACACTTATAGGGTCCTCGCGACCTTGTAAGGAGAAACCACCCGCGTTGTTGGGGTAAAAAATTACACCCCGGTTGACCGAGTCAAAGTCAAGGTCAAACCCCAAGCTAGGTGGGCCCAAGCCCAGGTCAAGCGGGCCTATGCCCAAGTCGAGCCCGCGGCCAGCCTCTCTCATGCCAACAACAAAATCATGTCATAAATAATTTTTATGTAATTTTTTATGCATGAATGTAAACAAAATGGGCATAAAGCCAAATTCTTGTAAGCCCATGGCTTATGTGCAAAAAGAAATGGCACATGAGCCATGGGATGGGCAAAACGCCATTTTGCAAAGCCCAAGGGGCTATATGTAAATATGTAAGCCTATAAAAGGCAACATGATGATGAATAAAAAGATACTTTTTCATTCCCTAAAAAAACCTAGGGTTCTTTATGCCTCCTGCTCCTTCTCCATAGTTCTAAACCTTCTCATTTATTTTGAATTCAAGAGTTTTACTCTTTCTTTTCCAAAACTAAGTAGTTTTCCACCACAAAACCCACAAAGGGGAACTCAGATCTCCCATCAGATCTCAAAAAGGAGTGATTTTTAAAATCTCCTACTTCTTGATCTTCAAGATCCGGCCAAACAACAGGAGGAAGAAGAAGAACCCCCTTCATCAGCTTCAAAACATCATAGGAGTTTAACTCCATACATACATATATAATAAATATTTCCTTTTTGAAGCACAGCTTCTGTTTCTTAGGCTAAAAGCCTCCTTTTCTCGCCGGCGCTCAAGCGCAGAGCGCTCGCGTGCCGACACGAGACGCGCAAGCGCTCGAGCGCAAGTCGCCCCAGTGCCGACACGTGGCGCGCTTGCGCTCAAGCGCAAGCGCTCGAGCGTAAGTCTCCCTATGCCGACACGTGGTGCGCTTGCGCTCAAGCGCAAGCGCTCGAGCGCAAGTCGCCCCCGTGCCGACACGTGGCACTCTAGCGCCTGAGCGCACAATACCTAGGCGCACAGCGCCACGCATCCTTTGGATGCCTTTTCTCCCTCTTTCTTTTATATATATATATATATATATATATATATATATATATATATATACATACATATATACACATATGTATACATATTTACACACACACATACTCCACGACACTGTCCCTGTTAGAAAAAAAAATTCTAACGGGGCGCTGCCCCGCACCCCGCAAGGGGGCTGCTAGCGGGACCCCGTAAAAACTCTGCGTGGCTCCCGATATATGTAAACCCCCCTTTAAAAACACAACACGCGTACACTGCACATTGAGTTCGCATGACCAGTTTAACCCGTTAATCGGAGGTTCCCTCGCCCCAAAGGCGAGGGGTAATTAACGGCAGCTTAGTCCGCGGCTGCCGGAGATTCGGATCCCCACAATCAATAAACCCCGGCCTACCCTATGCAGGGGGAATCTGTAGTACGCCTGACAAGCGCGCGCGTATTCCCATCTCAATGGGGTGACGAAAAACACCCTACACGCGTGAGATCCTTACGACTCACAAGGGAGCAACACACTTAGGGATCCCCACGATTCCTAAGGAGAAAATACACTTGCGAGATCCTCACGACTCGTAAGGAGAACTCTCTTATGGGACCCTCACGGCTCATAAGAGTCGAAAGTCTTAAGTTACAGAGGCCTAAACCTGTGCTTAAGCTGTTGCGCCACGGCAGCGCCCCGGCCGTCTTACTCGAGGCCAAAATGCGGAATCAAAATTTTTTCCTTACTCGGAAACCGGCGCTACCGCGGACAAAGAAAACCCGGATCGTAAACCATTAACCTAATGCTAGCTAACTAGAGAGGGGGTGAGAAGTATACCGAGTGATCCGAGTCCTCCGGTCTTCTCGTCATCGTCCCGATCTCCCGCGGAAAGTGTTGCCTCCACATCGTCGCCTCCTCACCGGAAAGGGCACCACATCGCCTTCTTCTTTTACGGGCTCCCGCCTCAATACCGAGGCAACTCGCGCATGAAGCCGGCAACTCGACATGCTCAAGATGTGCTGTAGAATGTGTAGTAGATTGTCTCACTTGGGTTTGTTGCCATTTGTGGATGATGGAGGAAATGAGATTAGAAAAATGGTGCTTGCATTTTTCTAGCATGAATGAATTCAAGAAATGAAACTCAAGCTCTCTTCTTCTTCTTCTTCTCTCTTTCTTTTTCCTCTCTTGAAAAAAAACTTATCATCTAGTAAGCATAAGAATGGTGGAGGTAGAGAAGAAAAGAATATCAAAACCATCACCTTAGAAGGAAGGTGAGTGTAGGAAAAGGTGGAGGGTAACCACAAGCAAAACATAATCATCATCAAACTTACATCAACCTCAAATCCAATCTTTTCACAATAAATCATGAAAAGATGATAGAAAAGAATGGAATAAAAAAGATGCTATCATAATTAATCATTATGCAAAGAAGTCCTCCACAAAGTGTTATTTGCAAAACTGCAAATAACCCCCTCCATCAGAAAAGTCCGGCCGGGAAAGAACAAAGGAAAACCGGCCGGAACGGAATGCAAACTGGCAACTCCAGAAAACTGGTCCCGTAATAAATTACAGGAAAACCCCAATACTGTGCATACACACCCGCATCTGTATTCCGTCCGGATACAAATGCAATGAGACAAAATCTACACTGTACTAGACTAGGACCGGCTTAAGCCAAAGCCGGCTAGTAAAATCCGTTCGATCCTGATCCGTGCAATACCGCACGTATCTGATCGAACCCTGCCATATAACTATACGGCTACTAGTACAAAACTGTCCGATCCTGATCCGTGCAATACCGCACGTATCTGATCGGACCCTGCCATATCTCCATACGGCCTCTACAGCGTTTCGCCCGAAAGCTTGAGTAACTGTAAGTGTGGTGGACTCTGAAGACTCGTCAATACTATGGCTGTGGATTTAACCACTAGCACGTCAGAGGTATCAGCCAATACGTGACGGGCCACCAGCTATTGACTAAAAGGGACGTCGATGAGCGAACTCATCCTGACACCCTACTGAGCCTGTCAGTGACAATATCCGTACAGTCCGGTCCGTTCGTCTATGAGTATCGCATGGCGGGCCTAGGGGGTTGGTAAAAGTCAGACCCCCAAAAGCGGTACAAGTCGTGTCGGAGTGTAGCCCAGAACGCCCTGAGATACTACTGGAATACCTACCAGTAAATCTCCTGCCTCGGCCGAGGGCTTTGCGTAACGGCTCTCCTAGACACAGCGCGACCTCACCCCCAATACCGGGAGAGACGAACCCCTGAAGATCCGCTCACTGCCTCCATGTGGCTCGGGACTGTACCCAACTAAAACCTGTTTGCACGACTCCTTTGAGCCGTGGTAGGGTAGTAATCAAAGCACAGTGGGAACTCACACGAGACAAATGACGATCCTCAGGTCGATGAACTAACCTGTACACATGTCACCTGGGAACTGCTATCTGACGTCTGGTATAAGACCAACTAGCAGGTTCCCGGCGAGTCCTGTCCGGTGTACTCATAACCCAATGAGCACCTGTATACATCTTAGGTGAACCAACTGACACCAGTGGCTTGTGAGACCGGCCACCGCCCCTCGTCGGGGTCTCGACTGTATACACTAGTCTACTAATGGAGTATCGATGCCCAGTCTCGAAACTCCCACGACTAGGGACCTTTTAAGGATGTGCTTATAGACCCCAGCTCCCACGTATATGATCGCCATCATACTGCTGGTCGTCAAGCAAGAATCCTAAGGGCTCTATCAACGTGTAATAGCGACATGTCAGGTCACCTAAAGCAGTACACGATGATAAAGATAAACCAGATAGCATACTATCATCTCGAGTAAGACTGTCCCACCGGGATAGGTCCTCCCTCAATCATTGCAATCACGTGCCTGTGATCCAATAATTGACTCTGAGGGCACTATCTCCAACAATCTCCCACTTGCACTCAAGGCTAATTATTGCAATGTCGCATACTCACAGCCCGTGTGATACCGAACACCCAACTCCTCTACTAGTCAGTCTCACAAAGCTCGTTTGCGAAACTATTGCGTTCGAGGAATAGCCTCAGTGAGTGGATCCGCAGTGATGTTTCTTTCTATGTCTCTCTATATCTCAAGTTCGCGGAGAAAGCCATCTCCCGAAATGAGCAATACCTGTCTTAGAATGTCTGGATGTCTGATGGGACCTAGCTCATAAATGAACTCCAAATTCAAACTTCTTAGACTGTATCAACAACTGAACTTAATCAGTATCCTGCGCCATGCCTCCCTCAGTATTGCCTTGGACCACCTGTCCAAAATACTGCCCCTCGTCAGAAGGAAAATCTATAACTCTGACAACCTGCTTGTCGTCCATGTCACCTTGGAAGCTCGGAGTGATAACCGTCTCCTAAAGGAGGCAGCCGTTATCATATCCCTAGAACATTCACTTATGTTCTAAAACTGCTTCCGACTGTTTTTCCAGGATTGGATTAATATCAACTTATTGCACCTACTGCAAGAACAACATCTGGTGTGGTACTTGACATCTCATGATTGACTCAATTGCCTAAGCAAGTGATCTGTCAATCATGCGTATCCCTCTCCCCTTTAGTCTGTAAGACACCTTTAGAGAGGGTGACTCCATTACCTGCAGGTACACTACCATGCCAGGAGTCGTCCATTCTAAATACTCATAGAATGCTGTCAAGGTACCCTGATTGGGAAACCACACAAATCTAGATCTAAAACCATAGGTCTAGTAACCAGTATGTCTGATATAATATCCAACTCCCATGTGGAGAAAACACTGTGTGACGACCAAAGTATAACCGATCGTAGTATAGGAATATCACTTCCTACTACCTTCTCAACAGATCCACCCCCTATTCTGATGACGTCAAACCTATGACTGTCACATCAGAAATAGATGATCTATCTCCGCTACATCTGCTTTAGTCTATAAATAGACATAAGCCTGATGTCCACCAATGCTTCCGCTGCTCCCACTGACTACGACAACCCTCTGGCAGAGTCATATAGACGTGCACTTCTAAAGCTAGTTTAGAACGACACTATACTCATCCTCCCACCGGGTCTCGCAGCCTGGAACAACAACAATGGCAAGTGTGGGTAAACAAGAACTTCCCTGTCACCGTCCTTGAGGCCACCGGAGTACCTCTCGGGTGCCTGAAGTTACCCACCGTATCTGCGGAGTGGCCAATGGAATGTCAAATCAGATTGAATCTTTAGGTTCCTTATTAAATCTTCAGTAATCGTTTGCGGTTCTGGAATTACTTCCAGTTCTACCATACTCCCACTAATGTTTTCTGAAAAAATCCATTTTTATTAAAACTGTGGCGAGTCTAGAACAATATTGCTATTGTTCATCCAGATGGTAGAAAATCAACCCTCGTCATAGCCTGGGTCAACCCACAAACAGCCATTACAGAAACGTGCCTTGAGTTATCTGGAGTCTGGTTTTAGGCATAAGCCGGACAACTCCCCGTATCTTAACAACGTTAAGATATGAACTGTTCTATATCCAATATAGAAACAGAGGCACTGATTCAATTGAACCAGATTCAAATCATGCAGCTATCTCCAGTGCATGTAAACTAAATGGAAGGAGGCCGATCAGCGTTACTCAACTTAGGAATGCTTCCAATTATGAGTAACCTGAAAGAGAAGTAAGTTCTCTTTATCATCACTATCAACTGAATACCATACATAAGTATCTACATCTTCGATCACTTTGAAGAATCCCGATACTTGCTACACCTGGTTCTCTACTCTATTCAAATACCTATAACTCCTCAAGACTTAGACCCTGTGTTTCCACGAAGCACATGTCTAAGAACTAGAGAAGTTAAAAGTAAACAGAATATAGTATGAGGACCAACCCCTCTGTCCTAATGGACACTGGACAACATACAATACTCTGTATAAGTCCGCTGAGTCTAACAACTCTTTCACTGTGTGTCGTAGGTTGAAAACTGTACTTATGGTTAAGAAGAATTACACCGCTGTTTAATGCTCCTTACCTAACCATCCACTGATATAGGTAAATGTCATCGACATAATATCAAAAGGTATATCTCACTCTATGAAAATAGACGTACAGATATATCAATTTGAAATTGGTGCATAACAGCGGATATTCAAAACCAAATATTTGCCGACCGGCAAACAGCCCAGGTGATCTCCTCAAATATCACCGATTACAACGAATCCCGATATAATGAGGATGATCACCCAATTCCCAATAACTTACTCCCACTCATCATCTGTAAAACCATACAGATGTGAGAATCATACCTGGTAAATACATACCCTGGAGTAAGTGTCTAATCGGGAAATCAGTTTTCTTTTAACATTACACAGTGAAACTGAAACATTGAAATGTTTCGATGGGGTATCCTGGTATTCCTAGTAATGCCTCTTCCATTGTCCAGATTCACAACTGTAACCGTATAATTCTTTGCCACCTCTCCAAATCCCTTTATATGTCTTTAGTCATTACCTTCTGTACACCCCTTTAAGCCAAATGGTTTTCTTCCTTCCCTACCGTTCGGCACCAGCCTATGGTTTGGAAGAAGACTATCCAAAAAGCATAAAGGGTGTACTGTCCTAATCCTAGGAGCACTCGCAACGCGAGAGAAGGTGAAGATAAAAGACACCTGAATGTACTTTATTCCTATTTCTCCTGAACCAGAATCCATCCCCGAACTGGAACAAGTTCCTTTCGAGTTCGTATATAACCATACGATGGATTATCCAATAAAATGGGATCTTCGTAGTGATACGGAGTGTCCTGGAGAAATACAAAGGTGATTTAGGATTGGCGAAGAAATACTTGGTTTGGTCGTGAATATCAGTTGCAATTTACTTTGCCCTCCTACTAATCCCTTACTTTGTCTTAACTTAATACCTTCTGCACACCATCATTATGCTAATTGGTTTTCTTCATTCCCCACCGTTCGGCACCAGCCTAAGGTTTGGAAGAAGACTATCCAATTTGCGTAATAGGCGTACTATCTCCTAAACCAAGGAGTACTCGCAATGAGAGAAGGTGAAAAGAAAAGACAACTGAATAATCCTATCCGTTTTCTCCAGAACCAGAAACCATCCTCGAAGTCCTTCGAGTTCGTATCTAACCATACGATGGTTTTGTCCAATGGAAGTGGACGTTCGCAGTAATACGGGGTGTCCTGGAGAAAAGGGTAAAAATAGGAGTGGCAATGAGGTCTGCAACTCTGACAATCCAAAAGCCAGTGTTAAGAAGGTTCGGTCAACTTGGTCACTGAGTCATAGTCTTAGGGTCGGGTCAATGGTCGCTGCCAGAGAGAGAGAAAAGAAACACTCAGCGTGCACTCTAACCTAGATCAGAATGGTTATCACTTTATCTAATCTGGAAACCTCCCACTGTACCTCAAATTCTCCTCCAAACCTGAAAGAAGAATTAGTCGGGATCACCCGAGGAGTAAACTAACTCATCAGTGGAAATCGGGATCCAACTATCATCGCATGATAACTTGACGGAATCCACTCAAGTCACCACACTCCAGAAGGTATGCGCATGCTTGGCAAGTTTCAGTTCTTTTGAAACTCCCGATGTGATTTTTACCCCTAGGACCCAAGTGACCTTGACACAGTCAACAAATCAAAGAGTCCTAGTCAAGTTCAGCCCGTCATTATCCTGGATTGCATTAAACCCACCCGTACGAGCCCTTGACACAGTCAACAAGGCCGCACGACTGTCCTAACCAATCCCATTAATATGCTGCAAACAAACACTACTTAGCTACCGCACACTACGCCTTGACACAGTCAACAAACGCAGCACGAATACTAAGTAATACTTGTAAGAAATGACGGAGGGCTACGGCTGGTTTTTGGCGAAAACCTTTAACGTAATGAACTTGATATCGTTGAAGGAACTGCATAACTTTTTAGAAAATATAGTGACGAAAACCTTTGCTAAAGAGGTCACTCCCGGTGAAGGGATCTCGGCTCTTTCCCCGTAGAATGAGGTGCAGGATATTCCAACTGAATACCACGATGCAAAGCAAAAGTAATCGGCTATAGTGAAGTTAATGCCCTGACGCAAACTTCTGTCCAAGGGGTCACTCCCGGTGAAGGGATCTCGGCCCTTGCCTCGTCGACTGAGGAGCAGGATATTCCAAATGAATACCACTATGCAAAACAAAAGAGAACGTCCTTGCAATAACAGCTTTTTGAAAAAGTGTTCCAACAACATCAGATTAGGTTTGTTTATCTTGCATTGATCCGAATCAATGCAGTCCCATCAATTGATCACACCATAAAGAACGAAAATATACTGACGTATGTATATGCCATCCGCATTCGCCACTGGGTCCCGTCATCACCCGTTAGGTTAGCTAACTAACGGCAGAGCGGGGACTGGACTAGCGCGGATGTAAAACATATACAACATCTACTAATATATATACCAATATATAGTACTTCGCTCAAGGCGTGAATAAAATGCAACATCACAGAAATGTACAGCATCACAGAACAATACAGATATCTGGAAGCCCCGGGTTTCACAGAGCCGCTGCTGAAACCCGACGTTCCCCTGGTCGTGTGGATAGCCTGTGCAATGAAAACCTAGACCCCTACGGGTGCGGCAAGTCACCCGCCAAAACCAGAAGCGAGGCAGCCCCCTTCAGTACCGTGAATGGACCACCCAGCACTTCACGGAATCCGGTAACTTGGGCACCCCTCCTGGGTCAACCTGTACCCCCTACGAGTGCGGCGAATAGCCCGCCAATCCTGGACTGAAGCCCCGTCCGTCTCAATGCCCTGAGATGCGGGCCCGTTGCCCTCCAGAACCCGGCTATCCGTGCACCCCACCGCGGGGCAACCCTAGTACAGAAAGTAAAATATACATACACCGGGTACATCGACCGCAACCAGGTCGTGCCCCAAAAGAATAATACAAACAGGCAGTGACGGCAGTCCACATGTCGGACGCTCGCCCCGCAATATCAAATGTACATAATACAACAAAACTGCACTAGCATTGCATCCAGGCTATCCCCCACGACCGATCCGCAACATCACAGCATAAACATAGAACATCAACGTGAAAGTCACGTTCGCAAATCCGTCTAACCGGGCTATAGCAGTTAGACCGGATTTACCGATCGAGTGACATTCACGGTCGCAGATATAATGTAAATACTGTGAAATAATGTGTTTAAAATTTTCCGATTGACCAAAAATTAACAAGTGGGCCCCCAATCAAAACTGTAGCAGTCACAGAAAACCTGGGCCCAATTTTAATATTCCAAAACCCCTAATTTTAGCCCATAAGCCCACTGAAAAAATATGGTGAAGTGATCTCCTGTTCCCGCGGCGGAAGCGCGGCAAATGAGGGGTTTACGCCGCCCTTCCGCGGTCGAAAGAAACGATCACTGTATCAAATTTTTGCAGTAGTCTTAGATCTCCCTGAACATAATTCTGAGACCACCTGAAAAATTTTTAGACTCAAAAAAAATTCGACAGAAACTGATGTCAAGGAAAAATACGGTTTTTGGAATTTCGGTCGATCGGAACTGAAAAACACATTAGAACAAGCTAGGTAAGGTTAATGGCGTGGCTCTGATACCATGTTGCGCCACGGCAGCGCCCCGGCCGTCTTACTCGAGGCCAAAATGCGGAATCAAAATTTTTTCCTTACTCGGAAACCGGCGCTACCGCGGACAAAGAAAACCCGGATCGTAAACCATTAACCTAATGCTAGCTAACTAGAGAGGGGGTGAGAAGTATACCGAGTGATCCGAGTCCTCCGGTCTTCTCGTCATCGTCCCAATCTCCCGCGGAAAGTGTTGCCTCCACATCGTCGCCTCCTCACCGGAAAGGGCACCACATCGCCTTCTTCTTTTACGGGCTCCCGCCTCAATACCGAGGCAACTCGCGCATGAAGCCGGCAACTCGACATGCTCAAGATGTGCTGTAGAATGTGTAGTAGATTGTCTCACTTGGGTTTGTTGCCATTTGTGGATGATGGAGGAAATGAGATTAGAAAAATGGTGCTTGCATTTTTCTAGCATGAATGAATTCAAGAAATGAAACTCAAGCTCTCTTCTTCTTCTTCTTCTCTCTTTCTTTTTCCTCTCTTGAAAAAAAACTTATCATCTAGTAAGCATAAGAATGGTGGAGGTAGAGAAGAAAAGAATATCAAAACCATCACCTTAGAAGGAAGGTGAGTGTAGGAAAAGGTGGAGGGTAACCACAAGCAAAACATAATCATCATCAAACTTACATCAACCTCAAATCCAATCTTTTCACAATAAATCATGAAAAGATGATAGAAAAGAATGGAATAAAAAAGATGCTATCATAATTAATCATTATGCAAAGAAGTCCTCCACAAAGTGTTATTTGCAAAACTGCAAATAACCCCCTCCATCAGAAAAGTCCGGCCGGGAAAGAACAAAGGAAAACCGGCCGGAACGGAATGCAAACTGGCAACTCCAGAAAACTGGTCCCGTAATAAATTACAGGAAAACCCCAATACTGTGCATACACACCCGCATCTGTATTCCGTCCGGATACAAATGCAATGAGACAAAATCTACACTGTACTAGACTAGGACCGGCTTAAGCCAAAGCCGGCTAGTAAAATCCGTTCGATCCTGATCCGTGCAATACCGCACGTATCTGATCGAACCCTGCCATATAACTATACGGCCACTAGTACAAAACTGTCCGATCCTGATCCGTGCAATACCGCACGTATCTGATCGGACCCTGCCATATCTCCATACGGCCTCTACAGCGTTTCGCCCGAAAGCTTGAGTAACTGTAAGTGTGGTGGACTCTGAAGACTCGTCAATACTATGGCTGTGGATTTAACCACTAGCACGTCAGAGGTATCAGCCAATACGTGACGGGCCACCAGCTATTGACTAAAAGGGACGTCGATGAGCGAACTCATCCTGACACCCTACTGAGCCTGTCAGTGACAATATCCGTACAGTCCGGTCCGTTCGTCTATGAGTATCGCATGGCGGGCCTAGGGGGTTGGTAAAAGTCAGACCCCCAAAAGCGGTACAAGTCGTGTCGGAGTGTAGCCCAGAACGCCCTGAGATACTACTGGAATACCTACCAGTAAATCTCCTGCCTCGGCCGAGGGCTTTGCGTAACGGCTCTCCTAGACACAGCGCGACCTCACCCCCAATACCGGGAGAGACGAACCCCTGAAGATCCGCTCACTGCCTCCATGTGGCTCGGGACTGTACCCAACTAAAACCTGTTTGCACGACTCCTTTGAGCCGTGGTAGGGTAGTAATCAAAGCACAGTGGGAACTCACACGAGACAAATGACGATCCTCAGGTCGATGAACTAACCTGTACACATGTCACCTGGGAACTGCTATCTGACGTCTGGTATAAGACCAACTAGCAGGTTCCCGGCGAGTCCTGTCCGGTGTACTCATAACCCAATGAGCACCTGTATACATCTTAGGTGAACCAACTGACACCAGTGGCTTGTGAGACCGGCCACCGCCCCTCGTCGGGGTCTCGACTGTATACACTAGTCTACTAATGGAGTATCGATGCCCAGTCTCGAAACTCCCACGACTAGGGACCTTTTAAGGATGTGCTTATAGACCCCAGCTCCCACGTATATGATCGCCATCATACTGCTGGTCGTCAAGCAAGAATCCTAAGGGCTCTATCAACGTGTAATAGCGACATGTCAGGTCACCTAAAGCAGTACACGATGATAAAGATAAACCAGATAGCATACTATCATCTCGAGTAAGACTGTCCCACCGGGATAGGTCCTCCCTCAATCATTGCAATCACGTGCCTGTGATCCAATAATTGACTCTGAGGGCACTATCTCCAACATAAGCAACCCCCACAACTTCCGATATTGCCCTAGAAGTAGCTCAATACTGGCCCTTGTATACAATCCACGGGCGCGAATAAACATTTCCCTAACTAAGTCCCGTCCGTAACTGGGGATAGGTTCGCATAACCCTTATAAGTCCTCTCGACTTACAAGAAGAAAACCCTCCTGTAGGATCCTTACGAATTACAGAGAAACATACACTTAGGAATCCTCATGATTCCTAAGGAGAAAATACACCTACAAGATCCTCACGACTTGTAGGGAGAAATACCTTTGTGAGACCCTTACGGCTCATGAAGTTAAAAGCCTTAGTCGACAGCGCCTTAACCCTGTTCGCTAAGCCACCTTTGTTCGACATCGACGGAGGCAAATGATGATTTTCTCCTGGCAATATCCCAGTTGTAGCGGTGTTGATGCCGAAATCAGTGTCTAATTTCAGATTTACGGCGGAAAGCCAGTAGGCCGCACATGCATACGGAATAGCTGAAATGATAGGGCAACTTGCAATAAAAAGCAGCAAGTAAAAATGTATGCATGCAAAATAGCCGAAATTATTGGCAAACTCGCAATAAAAAGCAGCGAGTGAAAACAAAATAAACAGCCGAAATGATAGGGCAACTCGCAATAAAAAGCAGCAAGTAAAAATGTATGCATACAAAATAGCCGAAATGATTGGGCAACTCGCAATAAAAAGCAGCAAGTGAAAACAAAATAAACAGTCGAAATGATTGGGCACCGCGAAAAATAGCCGAAATGATTGGGCAATCGCGACCTTCGCAATATAAGAGCTGAAATGATAGAGCATCGCGGAAATAAAACAAAAAATGATGATAAAACTTTGGCCCTACAGTTGAGATCACATCGATCCCTGTATACAATCCAAGAGCGCAAACAAAGAGGGAATCATACTTTCCCAACAGGCTCCACCAGAAAACGAAGCCAAATCTCGACGGTTCATCCCAACTCTGAAGAAACCAGTGTCTTCGGCAAATACCTCAACTCAGGGAAACAAATAATCCTTGACGAGAGCCTCCTGATTCGAGTCGACTCGCAGAGCAACCAGTGTCTCCGTGGGAAATTCTCGATTCGTTTCAACACCAGGGAAACAAATAATCCCTGGAAAATACCTCAACTCAGGGAAACAAACAATCCTTGACGAGAGCCTCCTGATTCGCGTCGACTCGCAGAGCAACCAGTGCCTCCGTGGGAAATTCTCGATTCGTTTCAACACCACGGAAACAAATAATCCCTGGCAAATACCTCAACTCAGGGAAACAAACAATCCTTGACGAGAGCCTCCTGATTCGCGTCGACTCGCAGAGCAACCAGTGCCTCCGTGGGAAATTCTCGATTCGTTTCAACACCAGGGAAACAAATAATCCCTGGCAAATACCTCAACTAAGGGAAACAAACAATTCTTGACGAGAGCCTCCAGATTCGCGTCGACTCGCAGCGCAACCAGTGCCTCCGTGGGAAATTATCGATTCGTTTTAACACCCGGGAAACAAATAATCCTTGGTGCTAAGGAAACAAATAATCCCTGGCAAATACCTCAACTCAGGGAAACAAACAATCCTTGACGAGAGCCTCCTGATTCGCGTCAACTCGCAGAGCAACCAGTGCCTCCGTAGGAAATTCTCGATTCGTTTCAACACCAGGGAAACAAATAATCCCTGGTAAATACCTCAACTCAGGGAAACAAACAATCCTTAATGAGAGCCTCCTAATTTGTGTCGACTCGCAGAGCAACCAGTGCCTCCGTGGAAAATTCTCGATTCGTTTCAACACCAGGGAAACAAATAATCCTTGGCGCTAAGGAAACAAATAATCCTTGGCAAATACCTTAACTCAGGGAAACAAACAATCCTTGACGAGAGCCTCCTGATTCGCGTCGACTCGCAGAGCAACCAGTACCTCCGTCGGAAATTCTCGATTCGTTTCAACACCAGGGAAACAAATAATCCTTGGCGCTAGGGAAACAAATAATCCTTGGCGCTAGGGAAGCAAATACCTCAACTCAGAGAAACAAACAATCCTTGATGAGAGCCTCCTGATTCGTGTCGACTCGCAGAGAAACCAGTGTCTCCGTGTGAAATTCTCGATTCGTTTCAACGCTAGGAAAACAAATAATCCTTAGCAAATACCTCAACTCAGGGAAACAAACAATCCTTGACGAGAGCCTCCTGATTCGCATCGGCTCGCAGAGAAACCAGTGTCTCCGCGGGAAAATTCCCGATTCGTCTCAACTTGCAAGATAAAGCCTCAGGTAGCAGGGACTACAAAACTTTCTTCCTGAACACTGGAACCCTGCAAGTCGATCTAAAACGGTCTCTTGAATACTATTCACGGGTCTCACTCTCCGAAGTCGAGTTTCGACAAGGATGGAAACAACCGCTTACGGGTCCTCTCGACGCGTAAGAAGGAAAATTTCTCTTATAGGATCCTTACGACTTACAAGAGAAAACACACTCACGATTCCTAAGGAGAAAACCCACCTACGAGATCTTCTCGATCCGTAGGGAGAAAAGTCTCTATGAGACCCTCACGGCTCATAGAGTTGAAAAGTCTTAGGCAGCAGATCTGAACCTGCGGCCTAAGCCATCGCTATTTCTTGAGGAAGTCAAGATGCTTACTCTATTATCTATCGACCTTGTTTATTAACACAGCATGCTGAGAATAAAAGAAAGAAGAAAGCGACGGAAAGAGCATCCGATTTACATTTGATCAAGCATAGACAAAAGATTCAGAACAAGAAATAAGACAAACTGAAATGAAAATTTTCTTTTCATATCAAGGGATCCTTACAATCACGGAGAAATAGATAATAACATTATTAAAATGTTTACATAGGAATAACCTCGAACCCAGGACATGGATTGAGGAACTCGAAAGTGACCCTATCTATGACTTTCCAAGCCTCGCGGACCATCCTAGTGTGCTTTCTTTCACGAGCACAAGCGTCAGGGTCCCCCTGATGTCTTCCACCCTTCGATAAGCAGGGAGTATGGCAGACTGTTGAAAGACCTCGTGCAAGAGATCGATAAGACTGTCTCGCCGTCTTCTCGAGGTAAAGTTCATCAGGTACACCGAGTGCACCTTATCCTCGGCGGCATCCAACGCCCTAAGCGGCACACCGGACCAGAATAGGGGAAGCGCTTCCCAGATGGCTCCCACGATAAGCTTAAGGAGGGAGGAACGTCGGGGAAGCAGTGGACCGTTGTATGCGTCGAAGCGGCTCATGATTTCAGCACACTCCGTGTTTGTGAACTCTCGATTTTGAGAGCGGCTAAGTCGGCGGATGTCCCCGTAAGAGATGATCTCGTTAAGAGCATACATATGGGCGTTTATTGTTCCTGTGAAAGAAGATCAACAGAATTAGCAGACCGACTGATTAAGCGAATTCTTGTTAAAAAACGAGCACAGAGAGTTAAACTCCTCGAGAGCAATGCTCTACGAATAGGGGTGACGCCTATCAAATTCCATAATAAGGGAAATTTAAAGAAGTCCCCCAAGAACTCTGAGATCATTATTATTAAAAGATGATATAATCCATTAAATACAAAACTCCATTTTTTTTAATTTTCATTATCCATACTCAAACTCTTAAGAGTTCATTTTTTTTTTAGATCAAAGAGATCTATGTTTTGCCAAAGATGCAAGGTTCTGTTCATGGATTGAGAAACCCTGAAACAGATTCCTGAGAGCAAGGCTCTATTTGGTGAAACCCCAAAAGGATTTTCTTTAGATCAAAGATCTATGAGAGCAAAGCTCTATTAATTGAAATTAATTTAATTCAAGGTTAATTTTTACCTAAAAAGTTTCTTTTGAGGAAAATTTAACTCTGAGAGTTCCTAAAGGCAAGAGCAGAGCTCTGGAGTTTTGAAAATAAAAATCTTAAAAATGATAATCATCTACTGAGGACCAAAGGTCCTATTTATAGGTATCAAGTGCCCTTTCAACTTCTAAAAGCTGCCGCAACGGTTGGAATTCTACCACCGTTGCGCTTGCGTTTGGGGCCACGTAAGCGCAACGGTGGGGGGGGCATTTTTTTACCCCAATCAGAGCAAAACTCTGTTCAAATTCCAAGGCGGGAGATGAAGCAAGACTTCATCTTCCCCCAATCAGAGCAAAGCTCTACTTTGAAAATTTAAACTTTAGTAAATGAAGCGACGCTTCAGATTTTTTGCGCTGTGCGCAACGCGCCACGTATCAGGCGCAGATATATCAGCACAGCATCCAAAGTAGTGCGTCCAATCAGAGCAAGGCACTTTAAAAATAAAAGTAAAGGAAACAACGCATCAGTTGCGCAAGCGTTGCGCTACGCGACACGTGTCTGCGCAGTTGCGCAGGCACAGCTGCGCAAGCGCTACGCTGCACGACGCGTGTCTGCACGGTTGCGCAAGCACAGTCGCGCAAGCACAGCTGCGCAAGCATTGCGCTGTGCGACGCGTGTCTGCGCGGTTGCGCAAGCACAACTGCGCAAGCGCTGCGCTGCGCAACACGTGTCAAGCGCTGGGGCGTTTACGCCAAACAGAATTAAAATTCTAATAAGATCTTTCTGTTCTTGTTAAAACAAGAAGATTTTCTTCTGTAAAACAGAAACCTTTGGATCAAAGATCCAACGGTGGGGAAAATTCCCCAAATCACTCAGAGAAAGATCTCTTTAACTGATTTGTGGGCACTATAAAAAGGACCCTAGACCTCAATTCAAATCATCAACATTTTTGACAAATCAAGAGTTTCAAACAGAGAGAACTCTGAAAAAGTTTCAAGAAAACGGTAAAAAACCTTTATAAAATAGAAGAAATTTCTTCTAATAGATTATTGATCTAAGAACAAGATCAATGATCTTCACATAATAAACAGTGCTTTGCACTTCTCATGAACCACTGGTTCTTTAAAACAAGAAAAACAAGAAATACTTGTTTTCTTTGATTCTCATTAGATCGAAGAAAACAAACAGTGCTTTGCACTTTATCATGAACCATTGGTTCTAAAAGATTCTCAAATCATAGTGCCTTGCACTTGCAAACTGCGCTGTTGCGCTCCTGGATTGGCGCAAGCCCCCAGAGCGCGCCACGTGTCAGCAGCGCATTGGCGCAGCGCATTAGCGCAGCGCACTGCGCTTGCGTGACACGTGTCAACACCACAAGCGCTTGCGCTCTCTGATTGGCGCAAAGCACCTGATAAATACAAGACATTTCCTAAAGTGCCAGGCCCAAATCAAAAAGACCAAGCAGGCCTAATTAAATTGATGCTCTGCATCATTTATAAATGGGCAGAGCCCAAACGAAATAAAAAAATGCTATGCATTTTAAAAAGGGCAGAGCCCAAACAAAGTAGATGCTTAGCATCATTTATAAATGGGCAGAGCCCAGAACAAATTGATGCTCTGCATCCTTTATGAGTAGAGCCCAAATAAAAATAAAAAGAAATGCAATGCAAAAGCAAATAAAATGTTGAACATTTTAAACTGGACTTAGCCCAATTTTGGCCGTAAGTCCTCAAATTAAATTGACTGAGCAAGATTTGCTCTCTTAAATTAATTTATATCCGGTTCGAGGGTACATCTCCGAACTCCTCTGATACATGTCGTTGTAATCATTCAACGTCGTCAGAGAGGTGACAGGTCCTGATGACCACACACATCAATATGGACTGCGGGGTCCTTAAACTCGTGGATCGAAACGTCCTTAAACTAATATTGGACCGAAACGTTCTTAAACTAATATTGGACCGAAACGTCCTTAAACTAATGTTGGACCGAAACGTCCTTAAACTAATGATGGACCACCACGTCCCTAAACTGGCGATGGACTACCACGTCCCTAAACTGGAACATAGACCACCGCGTCCCTAAACTGGCAATGGACCACCACGTCCCTAAACTGGAATATGGACCACTATGTCCCTAAACTGGAACAATAGAGCCCCCAAATGCTCTTTTGTCGGATCCAAACGATCCCGTTAAGTCGATCTTAGTCTCAAATCAGACTAACGTATCCTTAACAACCGTTTAAGTCGATCTTAGCCTAAATATGGCTGACGTATCCTTAAACCAAAAAACCAAACCCAAATCTAAGTAAATACGGATTTAGACTAATCCACATCCTACAGGCGACAATATCGCTTAGTCTCCGTATACAATCCACAGGCAACCACAAACAAAACAAACACACATGACACGAAGTGAAATTCTGGAGAAGGAGAAAGTTGTTACCGCGATGCAGTAGCATAATTAACTGCAGGGGCTTGCGCCTGCAGGGAAGAGCGTCCCCACAATCAAAACCCCCTCAAGCGAGGGGGAATCTGACGAAGTCTGCTACATCGGCCGCATCCGTCTAAACCTTCGATACACGGTGTCATAAATCAACTTGGCATCTTCGGAGAGGTGGACGGATAAAACCAAATAGTATCTGCCCCAAATCTCAGGCAAAACGTCCTGATGCGTCGGCCGCCATTCGGAGGGGAACAGTCCAACATTCCCATTTTGGGGACGAATGTTGGTTTAAGGACGCATAAGTCCATGAGTTTAAGGACCTCACAGTCCGTATTACCAGTTTAGGGACATGGTGGTCCAACATTCCTATTTTGGGGACGAATGTTGGTTTAAGGACGCATAAGTCCATGAGTTTAAGGACCCCACAGTCCGTATTATGTGTGGTTGTCGGGACTCGTCACCTCTCTGACGACGTTGAAGGATTACAACGACAAATATCAGAGGAGTTCAGAGATGTACCCTTGAACCGGATGTAAATTGATTTGAGAGAGCGGTTGTGCTCAGTCAATTTAATTTGAGGACTTATTGCCAGAATTGGGCTAAGTCCAGTTGAGAATAATGTCTAACATTTTGTTTATCTTTGGCCTATTAGGCCTTTGCTTGGGCTCTGCCCTTTTATTAATGCATAGCATTTTTGTCTGGTCTATTAGACCATTATTTGGGCTCTGCCCCTTTCTGAATAATGCATTGCATTTTTATTAGGCCTGTTAGGCCTTTAATTGGGCTCTGTCCTTAATAATGCACTGCATTAAATGTTCTGACAGCGCCCCACGTGGCTTGTCAGGCGCTTTGCGCCAATTGAGGAGCGTAAGGCGCAAATTCATATGGAGGTGACACGTGTCGCGCTCTGGTGAGCGTAAGGCGCAAATTCATATGGTGGTGACACGTGTTGCGCTCTGGTGAACGCAAGCGCAGCGCGCCGGTGCGCTGCGCTAGTGCGCTGTCGACACGTGGCGCACTCTGGTGACTTGCGCCAAACCAAGAGAGCAGTGCTCTGTTTTTAGAAGCGCAAGGCGCAACTGTTCTGTGATTGACACGTGGCGCTCCCTGGTGGCTTGCGCCAATCCAAGGAGCGCAACAGCGCAAATCAAAAGTGCAAGGCACTGTACAGGACTCGCCGGGAACTTGCTGGTTGGTATTATACCTAGCGTCAGATAGCAGTTCCCTGGTGACATGTGTACAGGTTAGTTCATCGACCTGAGGTCGTCATTTGTCTCGTGTGAGTTCCCACTGTACTTTGATTTATACCCTACCACGGGTCAAAGGAGTCGTGCAAACAGGTATATTTTGGGTACAGTCCCGAGCCACATGGAAGCAGTGAGCAGATCGTCGGGGATTCGTCTCTCCCGGTATTGGGGGTGAGATCGCGCGGTGTTTAGGAGAGCCATTACACGAAATCCCTGGCCAGGGTAATCGAGATTTACTGGAAGGTATTCCAGTAGTATCTCAGAGTGTTCTGGGCTGCTCTCTGACACGACTTATGCAGCTATTGGGGGTCAGACGTTTACCGGCCCCCTAGGCCCTATATGCGATACTCATAGACGAATGGACCGGACTGTACGGATATTGTCACTGTCAGGCTCAGTAGGGTTTCTAGATGAGTTCGCTCGTCAGCTTTCCTTCCAATCAATACGTAGGCAACCGTTACGTACAGCTTGTACCTCTGACGTGCTAGTGGTTATACCAAGTGCCAGTATATTGATGAGTCATTAGAGTCCCCCACAGACACTTTCCCAAGTTCGGGCGAAACGTTGTAGATGCCGTATGGTATTATGGCAGGGTTCGGAAAATGCACGTGCGTTTTCGCACGTGTCATTTTTTGAGAAGATAATACTGGTAGGCTTTGGTTTAAGCCGGATCCCAGTATTATACTGTGTAGATATAATATCTTTGTCTCAGTTGCATTTATATTCGGTCGTAATACAAATGCGGGTATGTTTATACTGTTACGGGGTTATCCTGAAATTCATTTCAGGATCACTTTTAGAAGTTGCCAGTTTCCAGTTTTCTATCACCCGTATTTAACATTCGGTTAAATACGGATTTATCTTTTCTTCTTTGGGTGAGTCATGGTTCTAGAAGATTCTAGAAATGGTGACTAGGATTAGTGACTCATCATGGCATTAATTATTTGGTGATTAGGTTTTCATGACTCATTCTTGCATTAATTACATTAGTGAGGTGTTTAATTTGAGTCACCATTTCCATTAATGGTTTTTGGTAATGCTTAAGATATTTCTCCTTGATCTTTTGCCTTATGATTACCACCCCTTGCTCCTACATTCACCTCCGCCCTCTCCTTTATATGGCCGGCCCCTCTTGTGGGAATGGTGTTGGTTAATTCCTTTGAAAAGATTATGATAGTTAAGAGTATGGAAATTTGATAGCTCAATTTCCATTTACCCGATTCCAAATGGCAACTTCATTAACCGTTCGTCCATAGCCTTGGACATAACGATACAAAGTGTTCTACTCATTCTCTACATCAATCTTGGTCATCTCTTTTAGCAAACTTGATGATCGAGTTGCCTCGGTTCAGAGGCGGGAGCCCGTTTAAATATCCGTCGACGTGGTGCCACCTGGACGACGAGACTGGAGTTTAAGAAGATCGAAGCCACCGCAACAAAGCGCGGGATGATGGTTGAAGACCAAAGGACTCGGATCGTTCGGTATAACATTTCTACCTACTTTGTAGTTTGTTAGTTTAGCTTTAATGGCAGATCCGGGTTATAGTATACGACAGCGCCAGCTAAAAAGTTTTTGTTCCGCATTTGGCTTCTGTTAGACGGCCGGGGCGCTACCGTAACTTACAGTGGTATCAGAGCCTCGCCATTAAGCTTTACTAACTTGTGCTAACACGTTTAAAATATCGATCGAACGGATTTTTGCAAAACTACAATTTTCTGTTCACAGTTTCTGTCGATTTTTAATCTGGTCTAAAAATTATTTTACATATCACAGAAAACTATGCAGGCAATTCTAAGCAAACTGGTGAAATTTGGTCACGTGATCCCACAGAACGGCCGCGGATCTGCGGCCCAAACCAGGGTTTAGCCGCTGATACGCCGCGCTTTTGTGGGAACAGTGCGCCAAAATTTTCCAGTGAGTTTGCTATGGGAAATTGTGGTTTTTGGTATATGTCTTTTGGGCCCAAATTTTGTTACTGTACAGCAGAAGTTTGTAGGGCCCACTTCGGGAAATTTTGTCGATCGAAATTTTGAACGTGTTAGTTTACAGTACTTACTTTATATCTCTGACCGGGAATGTCATTTGAGCGGTAAATTGCGTCTAATTGCTATAGTCCTTTTAGACGGATTTGCGAACGTGACATTCGCGTTGATGTTCTGTGTTGTGCTGTGATGTTGCGGATATGTCGTGGTGGATAGCAGTGTGCAATGGTAGTGCTGTTTGGATTTATTTGTACATTTGATATTGCGGGGCGAGCGTCCGACTTATGGACTGCCGTCACTGCCAGTTTGTATAATATTCTTTTGGGACACGACCGGGATGAGGTCGATGTACCCGTTGTATATATTTTCATTTCTGTACTAGGTTTATCCCGCGACGGAGTGCACGGATAGCCGGATTCTGGAGGGCAACGGGTCCGTATCTCATGACTTTGAGAGGCAGAGGGGCCTCACTCTAGAGTTGGCTGACTATTCGCCGCACTCGTAGGGGGTACAGGTTGACCCAAGGAGGGGTGCTCAAGTTACCGGATTCCTTGAAGTGCTGGGTGGTCCATTCACTTTGCTGTAGGGGGCTGCCTCGCTTTAGGTTTTGGCGGGTAACTTGCCGCATCCGTAGGGGTCTAGGTTTCATTACATAGGCTATCCACACGACCAGGGGAACGTCGGGTTTCAGTAGCGGCTCTGTGAAACCCGGGGATCCCAGATTATCTGTATTGTTCTGTGATGCTTATTGCTTTTCTGTAATGTTGCATTTATCATACCTGGAGCGATTATTATATATTGGTATATATTCTAATAGATGTTGTATATGTTTTGCACCCGCGCTAGCCATGTCCCCGCTCTGTCGTTAGTTAAGTAACCTAACGAGTGATGACGAGACCCAGTGACGAATGCGGATGGCATATACGTACATTTTATTTTCGTTCTTTTCTGGTGTAATTAATTAGTGGGACTGCATTGATTTTTATCAATGCAAGGATAAAACAAACCTATATTTGATGTTGTTGGAACAAATTTTAAAAGGTGTTATTACAAAGATGTTTCCTTTTGTTTTGTATAGCGGTATTCAGTTAGAATATCCTGCACCTCATTCGACGAGGCAAGGGCCGAGATCCCTTCACCGGGAGTGACCCCTTGGGCAGAAGTTTGCGTCAGGGTAATAACATCAATATAGTCGATTATAAGTTGCTTTGCATCGCGGTATTCAGTTGGAATATCCTGCACCTCATTCCACGAGGAAAGAGCAGAGATCCCTTCACCGGGAGTGACTTCTTTAGCAAAAGGTTTTCGCCGCTATATTTTTATAAAAATGTTATCAGGTTCCTTCAACGAGATCAAGTTCATTACGTTAAAGGATTTTTCGCCAAAAACCAGTCGTAATCCTCCGTCATTTTTTATGGATGGTCAGTAGTATTCAAGCTATGTTTGTTGGCCTACGTCAAGGCATAGTGTTTGGTAGCTGCTGGGTATTCATTTGTTGCATAGATAGATGCATTAGTTTAGGACAGACGTACAGCCTTGTTGGCCTACGTCAAGGGCATGTACGATGACCTAAATTAATCAGGACAACGATGGGTAGAACTTGACATGTGGCTTATGATTTGTTGGCCTACGTCAAGGTCATAAGAGCATGGGATAAAAATTATATCGGGAGTTTCAAACATACAGGAAACTTGCCAGACTTGAGCATACCTTCTGGAGTATGATGACATGAGTGGATTCCTTCACGTTATCATGCGATGAGAGTTGGATCCCGATTCCCACTGATGAGTTAGTTTACTCTTCGGGTGATCCCGACTAATTCTTCTTTCAGGTTTGGAGGAGAATTTGAGATTACAGTGGGAGGTTTCCTAAATAGATAAAGTGATAACCATTCTGATCTAGGTTAGAGTGCATGCAGAGTGTTTCTTTTCCCTCTCTTTGGCAGCGACCTTTGACCGACCCTAGACTTTAACTCAGTGACCAAGTTGACCGAACCTTCTTAATATACTGGCTTTTGGATTGTCTATAGTTGCATAAGTCATTGCCACTCCTTCTTTTACCCTTTGTATTTCTCAGAACAACCCGTATTACTACGGACATCCACTTCCATTGGATAGATCCATCGTATGGTTATATACGAACTCGGAGGGATTTCTTCGAGGATGGATCCAGGTTCAGGAGAAATAGAATTGTTTTATTCAGTTGTCTTCTATTATCACCTTCTCTCAGGTTGCGAGGGCTCCTTGGTTTAGGAGAGTACACCTATTACGCTTATTGGATAGTCATATTCCAAACCATAGGCAGGTGCCGAAAGGTAGAGAATGAAGAAAACCAATTAGCCTAAGTAGGGTGTGCAGAAGGTAATATTATTCTGGTTTTTGGTAGTGACTCTGAAGACGAAGTCAACGCAGTGTTCTCGGTCCATCCATCAATGCAGGCCTTCACTGAAGATGATCAGAGTTTGCAGATCGCTATGGTTCCGTGGTAACACTACAAAGAGCTTGATGCACTTGAGACATATAGCGTGTAAGAGCTACGGACATTCTACGTCCCTCCCAGGTGAAGAGGCGAAAAGGCGATCCTATTCTATCGATCCGCGGAGACTAAAGTCGAAAGAGAAGTCTGGCACGGTGCCGATCCTGCGCTCGACAGACTCCAACCCATTCGTCTGCCCAGATACTACGCAGAGGGATTGAAAAGGTTATTGAGATGCCAAGGCGTACCCTTTAAGCAAACTACGAGACAGGCCCAATTCTACAACAGGATCTCGAACGTCCCTGGAACTCAGCGAAAATTGCCCAACAGAAAAATGGAAACGATCGGGCTTGGATATGTCCAGCCCAAGAAACGGGAGCAGTTCCATGGCTGCCATGTCATAAATGACCTCGATGAAGAAGAGGATACATTTTTAAAAGACGCTGACACTAAACCAGAACGAGATCTTGCCAATAAAATGCCAAGTTCCTCGTTTGAAGAACAGATGGACAAGCTAATAAGGCAAGCGAGTCAAAAGGTTCGGAACAAATACAGCCGCGAAATGGCTATTTACGAGAAGGCCAAGACGCAACGTCTCCTTCGGCAGGCTACGAAATACGACAATGCCCTCGCCGTCAGCCCTCCATGCATTCCCAAGACAAGAAAAAGGCCCGACGCAGAGGTAAAAACAAGTCAAAGAACGGAAAAAACGTTCGATAGAAGCCAAACGGATCCAAAAGGCCAGGATCATGAAAAGGTCAGCCAGAATCCGTCTTTAACTAAAAAGATGGGTCGACCATATTCTTTCCCTCGAGAAAAGACAAGGAAAATCTTCGACCTCGTCATGAAACATCAAATGATGACACTCCTGGAGTCCCGGCATCCCGATCAAGCAAACGAGGTTCATCACCTAGACTACTGCTCCTATCACCGAGCGATAAGACATTCTCTTGAAGACTGCTTCACTTTCTAAGACTGGGTTGAAGACCAGTACAGCAAGACGGGTTCGCTCTATCCGATAATTGGAGGGTAACCCCACCACAAAAACATGAACCAAAAGCGACGTATATAGCGAGAGTAGAACTAGATCAACATCGGTCTTGGAAACGGTCTCGTATCTGCCATGTGATAACGCTGTCATAAGAAGGAGAGCGCGAGAATATGGATGACCTATCCTGGTGCTTCGAAAACGAGGATGAAGAGGAATTGATCTCAGAATTTCCACCGGCGCCAAAAAAGTTGGAGGATGGGATACACACCACTGCAGACAACCTAAGAAAGATCGACTTGGGTACGGCAAACGATCCGCGACCAACGTTCGTCAGTGAGCTGCTATCTAAAGAACAGGTAGCTACGCTAAAAGATGTTCTCATGCAGTATAAAGACTGCTTCGCATGGAACTACTCCGAGATGCCGGGACTAGATCCAGAGATTGTTGTGCATAAATTGGCGATATCTCCGGACGTTAAGCCAGTCAAACAGGCGCCAAGAAGAATACGGTTCGAGCTTGAGATGAGTATCAATGCCGAGGTCAAGAAGCTGATCGACTCCGGCTTCATCCAAGAAGTTCAATACCCAACTGGATTGCCAACATTGTTCCAGTGATGAAGAAAAATGGGACAGTGTGCATCTGCGTAGACTTTCGGGATCTCAACAAAGCTTGTCCGAAGGATGATTTCCCCGTACCAGTTACCGAGCTGATGGTAGACAACACGTCCACTCACGAAGTCTTCTCCTTCATGGACGGATCACCATGGTACAATCAAATAAAAATACATCCCGAAGACCAGAAGCATACCGCTTTCCGGACTCCTCTGGGCATATTCTACAACAAAGTGATGCCTTTCGGTCTGAAGAACGCCGACGCTACCTATCAGAGGGCCATGATGAAGATCTTCGATGACCTCATATATGAAATCGTCGAATGCTATATCGACGACCTCGTGGTGAAAAGTAAAGCGCACGGGGAGCATTGGGAGCATCTGAAGATAGTGTTCCAGCGCCTTCGGAAATACAACCTGAAGATGAACCCTCTCAAATGCGCGTTCGGAGTTTCCTTGGGCAAATTCCTAGGATTTATCGTACGACACCGAAGCATCGAAATAGACCCATCAAAGATCAAGGCGGTCATTGAAATGCCCCCGCCAAGAACTCTCAAGCAACTGCGGTCTCAACAGGGAAAGCTCGCGTATATCCGGCGGTTCATAGCCAATCTCTCCGGCAAATGCCGTCCCTACAGCCATTTAATGAAGAAGGGGACCCCATTCGTCTGGGATTGTAAATGCCAGAGCACACTAGACGAAATCAAGAAATACCTACAGAATCCGCCGGTACTGACCGCTCCAGTCAAAGGAAAGCCCCTTATCATGTACACAACAGCCCTTGAAGGTTCTTTAGGCGCGCTATGGGCACAGGAAAATGATCAAGGGAAAGAAAGAGCCCTATACTATTTGAGTCGAGTTCTCCTGGGGGCAGAAAACAGCTACTCCCCCATTGAAAAACACTGCCTGGGATTAATCTTCGCGATAACGAAGCTCAGACACTATGCGTTGGCGCATGAGGTCCATCTCATATCAAAGGTGGATCCTCTCAAGTATTTGATGTCAAGAGCCATACTAACAGGATGACTCGCTAAATGGGCCCTCCTCTTGATGGAATTATCGATAACATATCGACCTCTCAAGGAGGTGAAAAGCTAGACCATCGCCGACTTCCTTGCTGAACATCCGATACCCGGCGACTCACCTTTAAATTGCGAACTGCCAGACGAGCACGCATTTGACACGATCAATGGGGAAAAAGGAGGGAGTGATACCCGATGGGAACTCTATTTTGACGGGGTATCTTCCATGAAGAAGCGAAAGCACAGCTCCCCGATAATCAAATCTGGGGTAGGCCTTATCTTCGTGACTCCACAAGGAAGGATAATGCACTTTGCATTTTCCTTAACAGAGCCGAAGACAAACAATGAAGCAGAATATGAGGCTTTGATAGCAGGTCTTGAGATCGTTGTCGACATGGGAATCGAAAACCTCTTCATATATGAAGACTCCCAGCTGGTCGTTAGTCAAGTAAACGGCGACTATCAAATGTGCAAACCGGAGTTGGTGAAGTACGGTGAGAGAGTGCAACAATTGCTGACTCAAATCCCTTCCTACACCTTGGAAAGAATACCGCGTACAGAAAATAGCAAGGCGGATGCATTAGCCAAACTCGCTAAAAAACCGGCTGACGAAAACCTCGATGACGTAAGGATCGTTGTGCAAAGCCGTCGGGTCCTGGCACCAGCGAAAATATCTCCGGAGTCGCCTGAAGAAAAGGAAGCGACCCGGGAAATAGCCTTCCAAATAGAAAACCAGGAAAAGGCTAAGGATTGGAAAGAAGTCTTTATAGATTACTTCAAATCCCGTCGAACACCTGAAGATCCATCCTCAAGACATTAGCTCGTGAAACGAGCTCTGTCTTTTGCCTTCGTCAATGATACTCTATATAAGAGATCATTCGACTCTATATGGCTAAGATTCCTGGGACCGAAAGAAGCAAGGAGAGTCATTCAAGAAACTCTCGACGGACTCTGCGGTTCTCATCAAGCTGGGCCAAAGATGAAGCTGAAGATCAAAAGAATGGGCTACTATTGGCCCATGATGATTCAGGACTGTCTCGAATACGCGAAGCAGTTCCACTCGTGCCAAATTCACAGGAATTCATCCACCAGCACCCAAATCCGCTACATCCGACAGTGGCTAGATGGCCGTTCAAAATGTGGGGAACTGACATAATTGGGCCTATCGAACCAGCGTCATCTAAAGGACGTCGGTTTATATTGGCGACAACCGATTACTTCGCCAAGTGGGCAGAAGCAATGCCGCTAAGAGAAGTAAAGACGGAGAATATTCTCCATTTCTTCAAGACACACGTCATCTACCGGTTCGGCACTCCGCGACGGATTATCTCTGATAACGGGCCGGCCTACAGAAGTCATAAGATCAGCCGCTTCGCACAGCAGCATAATATAGACTAGAGATACTCTTCAGTCTATAATCCCCGAGCTAACGGTCTAGCTGAGGCTTTCAACAAGACCTTGACGAAGATCATAAAGAAGACGGTGTCCAAAAATAAAAAGGACTGGCACGAGAGGCTGCATGAAGCTCTCTGAGCATATCAAACCACGTTCAAGACGGCTACGAATACAACACCATATGCATTGGTATTCGGTACAGAAGCGGTACTCCCCTTGGAAATAGAGCTACCGTCTTTACGAGTGGCGGTTCATTACGAGCTAACAGACGAAGAAAATGCTCATCTTCGGCTCGAGGAGCTTGATGCCCTCGATGAAACTCGTCTCATAGCGCAGCAAAACCTGGAAGCTTACAAAGCAAGGATGATGCGCTCGTACAAAAGGTTAACCAGGCCGAGAACATTCCGCCAAGGAGAACTTGTCCTGGTCATAAAAAGACCTATGATCCCCAATCGTGCTAATCGCGGGAAATTCGAGCCAAACTATGAAGGCTCGTACATCATAGACAAAGTCTACCAAGGTGGGGCTTACTTGCTCATGGATATGCATGGCAAAAGACCCTTCCGGCCAATAAACGGTCGATTCCTGAAGAAGTACTACGCCTGACGAGTCACGACTCAGGTCAATGATAGATGACGACGCCTATGTCCGCTCGCTATCTTCTTGAGTCCAGACTCTGAGAGTAGTATCCAGCAAAACCGTTGTCTCTAAAACGGCAACAATAGACCGCAACGTCCTAAAAACTAGCTAAGGACCGTAATGTTCTAAAACTAACGACAGACCGAAACGTCTCTAAAAAACTACAAACCGCAGCATCTTAGAGCTGACAATAAAAAGGGTACGTCCATAATCAAGATGGGCATGGATGAAAACCCAAAAGGGCTCTGTGAGTAAAAACAGCAGAGCTACCGGTGAGTTTGTGAAAACCCGAAAGTGCGCAGACTCGTAAAAAAAAAGGTCATGCACACTTGCAAGGTCCTTTCGACCTTGTAAGGAGAAAATACCTGCGTGAGATCCTTACGACTCACAAAGGAGCAACACACTTAAGGATCCCCACGATTTCTGAGGAAAATTACACTTATGAGATCCTCACGACTCGTAAGGAGAACCCTCTTATGAGACCCTCACGGCTCGTAAGATTCAAAAACCTTAAGCTACAGGGATCTGAACCTGTTCTTAAGCCATCATATCCCCCGACTGCCCTACAGGCGGTCAATATTGACCCTTGTATACAATCCATGGGCACAAATAAACGTCTCCCCTACCAAGTTCCACCAATAGCGTGAAAGTCATCATTTGGTGAACAAACACTTGTAGGTCCTCTCGTTCTCGGGGGGGGAGTCCTCTTACCTATCTCAATAAAGTATATGATTGGTTCGAGGAACGTCTCGAGATTCAAGCGATTGCAGATGATATAACTAGTAAATATGTTCCTCCTCATGTCAACATATTTTATTGTCTAGGGGGGATCACACTTACTTGTTTTTTAGTACAAGTAGCTACGGGTTTTGCTATGACTTTTTACTATCGTCCAACCGTCACGGAGGCTTTTTCCTCTGTTCAATACATAATGACTGAGGCCAACTTTGGTTGGTAAATCCGATCAGTTCATCCATGGTCAGCAAGTATGATGGTTCTAATGATGATTCTGCACGTATTTCGTGTTTATCTTACAGGTGGGTTTAAAAAACCCCGCGAATTAACTTGGGTTACAGGTGTGGTTCTGGCTGTATTGATTGCAAGGAAAAAATGCTCTTATGAGATCCTTACGACTTATAAGAGACCATACACTTAAGAATCCTCACGATTCTTAAGGAGAAAACGCACTTACGATACCCTCACGACTCGTAAGGAGAAACATCTTTATGAGACCCTTACGGCTCATGAAGTCAAAAGCCTTAGTTGACAGGATCTTAACCCTGTTTGCTAATCTATCTTTGTTCGAACCGACAAAGGCAAGTGATGATTCGTTCCTGGCAACGTTCCAGTAGTAGCGATGCCTTAAATCAGTGACAAATTCCAAGTCCACAAATGGCAAAAGATGATTCGCGCCGGGCACCATATTCCGGTACAGCAATGCTGAAGTCAAATCCAAATAATGACCTCCCTGTCGTCAAGCAACGCTTCGACACGGATACATGTCAACCCTTAACCTCCATGTCATCAAGCAATGCTTCGACTCGGATACATGTCAACCCTTGACCTCCCTGTCATCAAGCAATGCTTCGACTCAGAAACATGTCAACTCATGACCTCCCTGTCGTCAAGCAACGCTTCGACTCGGATACATGTCAACCCTTAACCTCTCTGTCATCAAGCAACGCTTCGACTCGGATACATGTCAACCCATGACCTCCCTGTCGTCAAGCAACGCTTTGACTCGGATACATGTCAACCCCTGACCTCCCTGTCGTCAAGCAACGCTTCGACTCAGATACATGTCAAACCCTGACCTTCCTGTCATCAAGCAATGCTTCGACTCGGATACATGTCAAGCCTTGACCTCCCTGTCGTAAAGCAACGCTTCGACTCAGATACATGTCAACCCTTGACCTCCCTGTCGTCAAGCAATGCTTCGACTCGGATACATGTCAACCCCTGACCTCCCTGTCGTCAAGCAACGCGTCGACTCAGATACATGTCAAACCCTGACCTCCCTGTCGTCAAGCAACTCTTCGACTCGGATACATATCAACCCCTGACCTCCCTGTCGTCAAGCAACGCTTCGACTCGGATACATGTCAAACCCTGACCTCCCTATCGTAAAACAACGCTTCGACTCGGATACATGTCAACCCTTGACCTCCCTGTCGTCAAGCAACGCTTCGACTCGGACACATATCAACCCTTGACGTCCCTGTCTTCAAGCAACACTTCGACTCGGATACATGTTAACCCCTGACCTCCCTGTCGTCAAGCAACACTTCGACTCGGATACATGTCAACCCCTGACCTCCCTGTCGTCAAGCAATGCTTCGACTCGGATACATGTCAACCCCTGACCTCCCTGTCGTCAAGCAATGCTTCGACTCAGATACATGTCAACCCATGACCTCCCTGTCGTCAAGCAACGCTTCGAATCGGATACATGTCAACCCTTGACCTCCCTATCATAAAGCAATGCTTCGACTTGGAAACATGTCAACCCTTGACTTCCTTGTCGTAAAGCAACGCTTCGACTCGGATACATGTCAACCCTTGACCTCCATGTCGTCAAGCAATGCTTTGACTCGGATACATGTCAACCCCTGACCTCCCTGTCGTAAAGCAATGCTTCGACTCGGAAACATGTCAACCCCTGACCTCCCTGTCATAAAGCAATGTTTCAACTCGGAAACATGTCAACCCCTGACCTCCCTGTCGTAAAGCAACGCTTCGACTCGGAAACATGTCAACCCCTAACCCCCCGCCGGAGAAATGCTCCGTATCGGAAATACATCAACCCATGATCTCCCTGTCGTAAAGCAATGCTTCGACTAGGAAATAAGTCAACACACGAACCTATCAACCCATAAAAAGAAAGTTCTTTTATGAGATCCTTACGACTCTCACAAGAAAATGCACTTAGAAATCCTCATGACCCCTAAGTAGAAATTGCACCTACGAGATCCTATCGACTCGTAGGGAGAAAAGTCTTTATGGGACCCCCATGGCTCATAAAGTTGAAAAGTCTTAGACGACAGATCTAAGCCTGTTTCCGAAGCCATCACTGCCCTGCAAGAAAACCAAGATAAACTACATATGGACCACATCCACCAGAGCTACATGCAAGCATGAGATGAAAAAAATATGTCTTTTATTCATGAATTCAAAATGAATACAAGATACATATCATAAAAAGAATCAAAATGGATACAAAATATTCTCTCATTCAGAAGTGAATACAAGAAAAGGAGAATATACAAAAGAAATCTTTAAGCCGGCGCACAGTGTAATAAATTCGTCAGTTCATCCTTCTTCCACTGGGCTTCATCTCCAAGTTTTGTTATTGCTACGAGACGGGTCTCCGCCTGAGACTGTTAGGTCTGATATGAGATGAACTGGCTCTCGAGCTCCCTTTCAGTTGCCTTATGAGCTTCAACCATCTCACGGGTAAAGATGACGGCTTTGTCGAGAGCGACCACTTCAGTGATAGCTTCTTGAAGTACTCACCAGATTTCATATGCATGAGTGGTCTTGGTAGTGAGCTGAGCTTGAAGTTCCCCCAAAGCACTCGAGGCCAGTTCCCTCTCCGAGAATTTCCGGTTAAGCCTCTTCTCACATGATTGTAGATTTTCGGCGCACCGTTCAATCAGCCCCCGCAAGCTCGTCTCTGCAGCCATGACCTCTGAGGGAAGGCGTGTGCACTCGAGACCATGTAAGCAAGCCTCCACTCGACGACAAAACGCGACCCAGACATGCACCAATGTTTCATCATGGTAAGTGGAGAGAAAGGGCAGAGAAATGTTGGCTTCGGCAGCAAATTCTTCTGCTGTGATCGAACTACCAGTACGAAGATCTTCGATAAGAGCCGACAAGGAGTGAAGGCTTTGCTTCGCCATCCGTTCAGATGCGCGCTGGGCATAAGGACCTGGTGGCATAATGATGCGAGACTCCAGCGGGGTAAGAGCGGGCAAGGCTGTCAAGATCCATGAACAATCTCTGAGATTTACACCTAAAGAATATATAAAGCAACGTCAAAATCTTACTTAACCACAGTCATGCAAGGAGGATTGGACAGATCCCCAGGCCCGTCGAGGATCTCAACTTTGTCATCAGCTTTCAGAACTGCAGAAGACATATCAACATCGTTATACGAAATAATGATAATACAATGAAGGGGTCAAATAACACAAACATTGCCGAGAAGAGAGGACGATGCTTTGCGGGGATATTGCCTGTGGGGAGGCTATCTCGAGTAGACGCTGAAAGGACTTTCTGGGAGATAAATCCACGATGGACGCCGGCAATCCTCGCAATTCTGAAAAGACAGAAAGAGTCAGACAATAGAGAGATCATTAAAGCAAAATATAGAAGACTACCTTTGATTCTCCTCCCGCTTTGAACTCGAGGGATATCAGCTTGGGCAGCCACCTCCGTGCCCTCAGGCACGTCACCGGGGACGTGTGCTGGCGTAGCAGCTTCCAGTCGCGAAACGACATCTGCCATTTCGGGCTCCAAAGAGGGAACGGTGGCCATAGCGGTGCTTTCTAAAACCTTCGAGGCGCCACCAGAAATATCCATCGGGTCTATGACCAGCAAGGTCGCCTCTGCGGAAAGTATAGACGATGGAGAAGTGGAGGCCATCACCGGGAGCTCCAAGATAGAGCCAACTACTTCGACAATCTCTCCTACACCTTTCGGTGTGTCATCAGAGACATCCATAGGATCTGTGGCCAATAGGGCTACCTCCACTGAAGGAATTGACACCGAAGGGACAGAGGCTATCATCGGTAGCTCCGCAATAGGGATAGCAGCTATAACGATCTCCTCCACACCTACCAGTGTCTCATCGGAGACATTTGTGGAACCCACGGTCGGGGCACGACTTGGGCTCAAATCTTTTGTCATCGCCGAAGTCCCTGCAAAAGTTTTACGAAGATAAGAAGACATAAAAAAGCGATACAAATTACTCGCCAAAGGAAAAATATAGAAAACATGCATACCAAAATTCCAGGGTGCCTCTAGTATGGCTTTTTCAAGCCGTCGTTCCTTCCTCAGGAAATGTGCTCGCCGGGCGTCAAACGTAGACTCATGCCTACCGGTCTTCGCTGCTAACTCATCTTCGGAGGCGGCTGAGATGGGCTGCTTGAGGGATATATCGTCTTTCGGTCGCAGGGGACCTATATGCACCCTCCGCTGTGATGGGGGATCTTCGTTAAAGATAACCGGGGGGTAGGGCTTCTTCGGGATGCGCACACTCTCGGTCTCATCCTGTGAACGCCTTATAGCCTCAGCCAATTGTGCGACTTCCTCGGCAGATGAACCCGAAAAGAGAAGACCATCATCCGGCTCTTGCATGGATATCGGTTCGTCTTGAACAATAGGCTCAGATTCTAGCAAAAGGTCAAGCAGACCGGTGACCGTCTTCTTTCTCCTCTTCGACCCGGAACTAACGCTGGAAGAAGATCGCTTCCTTCCCTTTGGTGCTTTGGTGCGACATTGGCCCACTTCACCTCCACAATCCTCTTTTGGCGACACCACTGCTGATAGCGTCACCATTAATTGCACTGCCGCTGGCGCTTTGGCGGAAGCCTTTGCTTGAGCTCTAGTGCGCATTGGCATCCCCGCAGTGGGAGGAATCGATTCGGTTTCTACGACTTGCGAGATAAGGACCATGCCGCCATCCCTCAAGAGAGGGCGAACGACTGACCGCGGTCTCAACGGAACGCTAGCAGGTTGGGTTGGAGCAGGAGTCTTATACTCGAATAGTACCCGCCTTTCCTCAGCAATAACAGGACCAACCCGGTGGCGATACCAGCCCACAAAGGACCCCACAGACCTTAGGAGGTAGTCAGGTTCTGGGATCATGAACACAGAGCCAGTGTTCAGCCGCATGAAGTGATGAATGATGTCACGAATAACTCCCGGAGATGAGGTAGGCTCAACCAAAAACGCTTCGAAGAGGACGCCCTGATTATAGCCCAATTGCCGAGCGAAGCGGTGCGGATTATACCGCATGAGGAGTGTCGTATCATTCCGGCGGAACACCAAATATCCCGGCCTAATCGAATACAAATGCATGATCTCCATAGGCTTTAAAGATTGTGCTCCCCCTTTCGACAAGTCAAATAGCTGTTGGATGGTCCCCGCCGGGGCAGAAATAACTCGATCAGTAAACACCATCCCACCCTCATTAGCATATGTATTGAGCAGAACGCGAAGGGCCCCTAGCTGAGTCGGATCGAAAGTGGAGGCATCCACCAATCTCACAACTCGCGGGAAGGTGTAGGAGTCATAGAAATTCGGTCGTCGATGTGCTGCGAATGCCCCCAGCACATGCATTTCGATCCAAGATGTGAAGTAATGAAGGGGGGATTCATAACATCTACACCTGGAGTCGAAGTGTTGGCCGCAACACTTAAACCATGATAAAGGTGCGATAGTCCCACAATGCCAACGGCCAACTTTGCCCCTTCAGCTGCATGATGGGCGGGGTAGAAGGTGGAAGCTCTCATGAAGCGTCGGTGGGTTGGTATCGCAAACCAACTGAGCCAGAGGCTAATAAAGTCGACGAAGAAGGTCTCTTCGTCTATGCCGGGGGCCGCAATTGCATCAAAAGGCACGGCCGACGTGGCTGGAATATAAAACTGCGGAAAATCTTCTTCTTTGGCCAGAAGTTTGTCCAAACCAAACCCAAAAGGGTCGTCGATGCTCGCAAACTTTGGGGCCTCCTTGGATAGAGCATCCTCTCGGATAAAGCAGGCAATGAAGCTCTCGAAAGTGACGCCCTGCCTCTCTGACTTCGCAAACAATCTGTCGAAAATACCCAGGGCCTTGATTAGGCTGGGGTACTTATGACGGACGGCAGTTTCGGCCGTCAGGCCGTCAAGTGTAGCTGGCACGGTGGAGAAAATATATTCATCGGGAGGCAGCAACTCCTCGTAATGCTCCCCCTAATGGGAAATCCTGAAATCTCACGGAATTCATCTAATAATATAGACACCTCTCGATCCCCTAGCAGAAAGGTGTTGGTAGGCAGGTTCCATTGGTTTAAGAAGGCTTTGATACACCAGACATGAGGAGCCTGGTAATGGAATAGCGATGCATACACTGCCCGATACAGCCCAACCTTCTGCAATCTTGCGCGGTGGGCAGAAAGAATATAGCGAGCCCAAATAAGATAGCACATTGGGTGCCGGGGAGTAACGCCCACTTTATAGACCTGCCCCCAAGGTCGAGCTTCACCTTGGCAAATCCGACGCCCCAAGATGTCTATAGCCGGCAAGGGCTGGTTGGGTATCTCAAGTGTAGAGGGCTCCAGCCGGCCCGAAGAAGTCCAATTGGTCACCTCTACCACGTAAGCAGTCTGTGGGCGTTCCATCAGCAGTATAGGGCGAAGAGGTTCCGCCGGCTCTTCGCAAATAAAATTTCGGCGCCCCCGGATGATGTGGCCATACCAAGTGCCCCATAAGAGCAGACTTGTCCGGTCTTTATCATGAGCTCTGATCATCGCTATTGCCTCCTCATCCGACGGCGATTGTGGAAAGACGGCATCCGAGCGGGTGTAAGGGAAATAAGGAAGAAAAGCCATTGTTCCTGAAATAAGGAAAAGAAGAAGCATTAGTGAAACCCATGCACATACATACATGCATATATATATATATATATATATATATATATATATATATATATATATAATAACAAAAGGAAACGACAGGATATATGTCTTGCGGGACTACTGCCTACAAAACACATGGACCCCACAAAATCAATATGGCAGCTCACTAATGATGAGACAAGGCAATCATTGTGACAATCAAGAAGATCCTCATTAAACAGACATTGGAATTCAAACAATTCTTGGGAAAACAAAGTTCTGTTAAGTTACCAACAAATTCAAATTTGTGCGAATAAGGGTAAAACCCTATGAAAAGATTTTCAAGAACACCAGGGAATAAAATTCCCAAAGGGTCCTCCTGATCTTTCAGAGCTAAGCTCTTCGTTTTAGAAATTAAATTCCTTTTATATGATGGAATTAAATTCCAGAAACTCACAAAAAAACATATATGAGAAATAAAATCCACTGAATCCTAAAAAAATAAAGGGAATGCCCGAAGTATGGAGGTTTATGGCTCAAAGATCGCATCTTTGGATCCCTAAGCGAATGAGTTTCAGAGGAGAGCAAAGCTCTCATAATGGATTTAAAATCCAGAAATCTTTGTTCAAAAAGAAAAAAAATTCTGATGTGAAAGATCTTTACCTAAAAGGGTTTCTTTTGACAGAGTTTAACTCTGGAATTGCAATGGCAGAGAATTAAGCTCTGAGGAGGAGAATTAAATTCTCAAAGAAAACGAAGAAGGATGAAGATGAAAGAAAAATCGGCTGCCTATGGAACCAAAAGCTTGCATTTATAAGACGTGACAAGGGCGGTTCACCTCCTCGTTCCCCTAGACAATCCAACGGCTATAAAAGTGACAGCGTTACACTTACGTGCAAGCCACGTAAGAACAACGCTGTGGAGGCATTTGTTCCCTCATGGAAACTAAATAAAAATATATATATAAAAGCAACGGAAAAAGTCCCCAAATGGAGCATCACATGCCCATACGTGATAGGCACTATGTTGGATAAAGCAAGGCTGAAATTGAGGCTAAAACTGAGCCTCATGTGTAGACACGTGACCTTCTATATACAAAGTATATAGGCGCCTTCTTAAAACAAACAATTGGCCAGGAAAAAGTCATGTGATAGCACGTGACGCTCTTTGATGTGCTTAACTTTGAGGGGTCACGTGCTACACGTGATGGGCTCCTATGCCTTCTGAACCAATAGAATTAAATTCTAAAAAGGGATCAAAAGCCCTATTTGGAAAATACTTCTTTAGATCTTTCTAAACAAGAAAGATTGCGCTCTGTAAAGCAGAGCGTCGTTGGATTAAAAATCCAATGGTGATAAAAAATCACCAATTTACAGAAGAAGATTTTGTATAGGGAAATATTTTCCTAATCTTGTGAGAAATATCTTCTGTAAAACAGAAGTCCTTGGATTAAAAATCCAACGGTGAATAAAATTCACCGAGTGATCTAAAAGATCATGTTGGTTGATTAGAAAATCAATCAAAATCTCTCAATGAGAGATTTTCTAAACAAATTGATTCCTTTCTTTCTCCTATAAATAAGAGCAAAGAAACACATAGAAAAAGGGAGGAGAAAAAGAGCAGAAAGAAAGAGAGAGAAAGAGAAAAAGAAACTCTAGGTAAGAAAAGAAACAAAATACAGAGAGAATATCTCATCCTCTTTTCACCTCCATAAGAGTTTAACTTTTCTAAAAAGAACTTAGTTCTTCCTCTGGTTGAGATCTGCAGAAGCAGATCTCACCACAAGTTGAGAAGTTAATTCTCATCGGGGAGATTCTGCCATGCAGATCCAAAACCTAGGGGAAGATCTGAGTTCAGAGAATTTAATTCTCTCAAAAAGTCTATAGAAATTTAATTCCTCTGATAAAATAAGGGTTTAATCCTTCATATAAGAACTCAGTTCTTCCTTATGGTGAAAGATCTGCAGAAGCAGATCTCCTTACAAGTTGAGAACTTAATTCTCATCGAGGAGATTCTGCCATACAGATCCCAAACCTAAGAGAAAAGTAAGTCCTAAGAATTTAATTCTTACAAAACAATGGGCTTGAAAGTCTTAAAACTCAGGATCTACATGCACGTAAAAGGATTGGCACCCAATATGATAACAGCCGATCACGTGCTCCCACGTGAGCACTTTTGATAAACAAAAGAGGATAACCAAGATTGGCTCAGGTGATCACCCATGACCCCAAAGTAGCGCTTAGCACTCATAAAGCAAAAATGGAATAAATCAAAGGCGGTTTCCACCTCACGTGACCCCAAGTGAGCGCCTCAAATTTCTTAGTGTTTAACACTTCGTCAAGCGCCTCACATGACCCCACGTGAGCACCTCAAATTTTTAGTGTTTAACACTATTTCAAGCACCTCACGTGGGAGCACGTGAGCACTTAACATATACTAGTGTTGAACACTATGAAAGGCCAATATTGACCAAACTCAAACCAAATTTCCCGAGGACCATCAATTGAGCTTCTCATACTCAGGGTCTCCAAAATCGATCTCAGTTCCAAAGACAGCTAATGAGCTCCCAACTAATGGCATCTAAACTGATGTTCATCCCATTCCTCCCAGTCGGGACATTGGTTCAAGGATACATCTCTCTACACCTCTGATACATGTCGTTGTAATTCCTCAATGTCTTCAGAGAGATGGAGGGTCCCAATAACCAATAACTTTTGGCGCATCCCCAAACTGTCAAACTAAAACCCTACAGACCGTAACGTCTTTAAACTAACTATGGACCGCAACGTCCTTAAACTAAACCCTCACCTAAAAAATGGTGATTTGTGGACCGCAATGTCCCTAAACTAAACTCTATGGACTATGATGTCCTTAAACTCACACGGACTATAATGTCCTTAAACCCAATGGAACGCAACGTCCCTAAACTAAGATGATAGAGCCCAAATACTTTTTCGTTGGATCTAAATGATCCCAAAACCCTGTTGAGTAGATCTTAGTTTAAAATTAAACTAACGTATCCTCAACAAATATTTAAGTAGATCTTAATCTCAAATAAGGTTAATGATCCTTAAATCAACCAAACCCAAATCTATGAAAATACGGTTTTGGACTAATCCACGCCCTACGGGCGAGAACATAAATTAGTCTACATATACAATCCACGGGCAACCAAAAATAAAACAAACACACACGACACGAAGTGACCTTCTGGAGCAGGAGAAAGTAGTTATCGCTACGCGGTAACGTAATTAACTGCAGGGGCTTGCGCCTGCAGGAAAGAGCGTCCCCACAATTAAAAAAACCCTCACAATGAGGGCGAATCTGACGAAGTCTGCTACAACGGCCGCATCTATCTAAACCTTCAATACATGGTGCCATAAATCAACTTAGTATCTTCAGAGAGGTAGACAGATAAAACCCAAATAACATATGCCCCCCAAATTCAGGCAAGACGACCTACGCGGTTTGTCTTTCCGGTTTTCGGCGGTAAACAGGGACGGTATCGAAGATAGAGAACTCCTTGGACCTGAGATGGTAGTAGCAACAGTCGATGTAGTTCGCACTATCAGGGAAAGAATGCACATAGCCCAAGATCGACAGATAGGCTGATGCAAAGCGCCGTCACTTGGAGTTCTAACCGGGAGAACATGTATTTCTGAAGATATCTCCGAACCGTGGAGTGATTCGTTTTGGAAGACGGGGTAAGCTTAGTCCGAGATATATTGGATCGTTCGACATACTCAAACGAGTCGGTGAAATAGTTTATCGCTTGGCACTTCCACCTTCATTGGAAGGAGTGTAATGTGTTCCACATATCCTAACTTAGAAGGTATGTTAGTGACCCCAGCCATATTCTTGATCATTCCGAGCTCACTGTACAGCCAGATTTATCATGTGAGCAACAACCTGTTGAAATTCTGGATAGAAAGGTGAAGTCACTTCGGAACAAGGAAGTCAACTTGGTTCGAGTGATGTGGAGAAAAGATTCACCGGGAGAATCAACATGGGAGCGTGAGGACGACATGCATACAAGATACCCTCATTTATTTGTAAACTAGTCCTTAAAATAAATTGTAAATTTCGAGAAAGAAATTTTTGTAAGGAGGGTAGACTGTAACAACCCCAATTTCAATATACAAAAAATTGTTTAAAAGTTAATGTACAATTGGGTTATTTGCTATCCTGTGTATGCTATAAGAATTTGATTTGATTTTGAACAGCAAGAAAACACTTGTAGCACATTGGTAAAGCCTTACACTGCTGTGACGTAGCCCCTGTGATCGAATCCCCCCAGCCACATTATCTTTTTATTAAATTTTCTTTTAATCTTTTAGAAGCCCAAGGGTTTGCACGTGCACTACACGTAATATGATAAGTTACAGAGTAATCAAACACATGCACTGGGGAAAACCAAGCGACACCAACACGTGGCGATGATCCGAGCACCCCTCACCGGTATTGGACCAACGAGATGGTCTCCAAGACCGGCACCGCCGGGCCCCCCGTAGGGGATGCTCCCCATCTTTTCACCCGAGCACCTCTTGGCCTACCCCACTTTTCTCATAATCTTTATTTTCTCTGCACATTTTCCAAAGAACTTAAATCACCTTTAATCCAATTTTTAATGCAAATTTTAATGCATTATTTAACCCTCTAAACCCTAATCCTACCCTATAAATACAACCCTATCCTTTAGCACCCCTCATTCTTAAATCAAGTGCCAAAACTCTCAAAAATTCTCAAGTCCTTATAGTGTGCAAATGGAGTTAGCAAAGGGTGAAGTTCCGGCGAAGTTCCGAGGAGTTTCCGGAGACGAAACGACGCCCTGACGCTTCCCTAGTCTTCCCCTACCTCTCTTCTTTCTCGATATCCAGTAAGTACCTTCTTCCCCCTCTTATTCTATTCTAAAAACTTTCATTTTTAAAACCCGACGGAAACAGAGTTAATCCGACTTCCGATTCGGTTTTTTCTTTAAAAAGGCTATTTTTTCTTAAACAATAAATACCATACTCTCATATAATGTTTAACAAACATTAACAAACACATTAAAATAAGTTTCATCTCAAAAAAATCTTTTATGCAACTTTATCGTATTTTTACGGTAAAATACCATATACTTTACATTTCGCCATATACTTTACATCTTCAAAAAAATCTTGTAATGATATACCTCATCACAACACACATATTGGACATAGCATGATTTACTTTTGGGCAATGTTTTTGGGAATATCACGAAATACAATAAAATACCCTAAACTATTATAAAACTGTTTTCTTTAAGAAAAGTATTATCTAATTCCTTGCAATTACGCCTCTACAACCCATTTTGGAGAATCCCGATTAGGATGGTGCGGGTTATCGCACGTCCTCGGGCCTAATAGAGCGAGATGCAGTCCTCCGCAAGGAGCATTCGATCTTGATGGAATTTTAATGCTATTTTAAAGAAAATGAGATTTCTAGAAAATAAATAAAATTTATTTTTATTAAATATATATATGAATATTATTAAAAGATCTATTTTAAATATATTATACAAATATTCCATGTTTTCTAAATCAAAGGAATCACAAATACATGAAAGTACCATTTCAATACAAAACAATTCCAATATTTCAATAAAATACCATATACAATGAAAACTAAGTTCTACTCACTAGAAATTTCACTTTTCTAAAATATACATCTATGAAAACTATAAAGACGATAATTAAATACTTGAGGTGTATTTTGAAAATATCTCAAAACTATTTTTACATAAAAACCCTTCAAGTTATACTAATTTACAATAAGGACCCTGGTAAATATAGGTTTAAGCGAGACCAGTTCTCTTGAGCCTCAGGGAGTCGGAGAATGTGGGTGCTTGCCTATCTAAGGTAGACAATCTAACAAACGGTGTTATCAATACGGTAATTGTCTTGGAAAAAGACACAAATCCTACCGTCCATGTGCAGCAGTTACCGATAATATCAAAACTAATTCAGGACTTCAATTTCTTTTCAAAGTGTTTGACTCAGACTGAGTCTCAACCTAATCAATCTGACTTTAATACGATTCAAGTATAAACTACAAATTCAACATGAATCCATGAATCCGTCTATTCAATCTATATCAATCTATATTGACTGAACCGAACCATGGACATACTCCGTCTACACGACTCTCCTTTTATATCCATTTTATTTACTGATATCATGGTTTTGGCAAGTCATATATCTATATAAAAAAACAATGCAATCAATACAAAAGATATCGCGGGGTTTTTAAAGGGGTAGATTGGTACGGAAGGTGTTAGAAGTGGCACGAGACTGTAACCATAATACACCTAACCTGAATATCCATTGCCGTTGTACCATGGCTGAACGGTTCCTTGTGCTCCGTATACCTTAGTCTCCGAAATATTGGGACTCCTCTCGTATACACTGGTATTTTCTGTACCAAGCTACAAACAACTACGTTAACATTATAATCAAACAGTACTAGTCTATTCTATCTCTACTCACCTGTGAGACTTACCAAGCGATTGTTCGCTGAGGACATTTCTTTTCTTCTTTCTTTGGAATGTTGTAAGGTGGATCGGACTCACTGGAGGTCAAACCCAGCACTAAAGATTTGGAGCAGTTAGCCTTTGACTCAAAGCTGTAGGCACTTATACATATTTTCATTTCAGTTATGACATTGTTTAGGCATTGCTTTCTATTCATGTATTTACATTTCCGGTTGTACTTGTAAAGAATTGTTAATAAATAAAAGTTGATGTTCAATACATCTATTGTCACGTTTCTTGTGTATATTTACTTTATATTGCTTAGATTCGCTTAGCGTGTTTACTTCAGAGTAAATACGTCGCGTGACCCGTCGCGTCTCCTTACCGTACACCGGGAAGCGGGGCGCGACACATATGCGTGGGATAAAAGGCTCGGTTATTGTTGTTGTTTTTTGGGAGAGGGGTTGGCCTCTAGGCCCATGAGACTTTCTCGACATATAATTGGTTGAAAATCCTTATTTCCACTGCAAGTGGGGGGTTTCAAATCCAAGACCTCCCACCAACTTAGGAAGTGTCATTACCGTTCGACCAAAGCCTCTTTGGTTAGAGACTTTTAGTTAAGATAATGAGAATATCCATATATAAAACTTTATGTTACCAATGAGCAGTAACTCAGTTGGTACGGGAACTTCCTCTCTTATGGAGAGTGCGGGGTTCGAATCCCAGGAACCCCAAAAGAGAAAGTGGCCACAAATTAACCCTTTCGGGGCAAATTCGTGGTCCCCTGTGTGGGGTGTGTGTGGCGTGCGTGGATGTGTTGTAGGTTAGGGCTTACGAGCCAGGGCCCAAAAAAAACTTTATATTACTATACTCATGCGTTGCACGTGCAACATAATAGTGTATTTGCACGTGGCTAGTGTATTTGAACATGAGTTGGACATGATGGTTAGTGTATTTGCACGTGCATTGCACGTGCAACATAATAGTGTATTTGCGCGTGACTAGTGTGTTTGCACGTGCGAAGTGTGTTTTAAATTTATTTGAAGAGTTATATTGTGAGCAAAAATAAATGTATTAGTAACAAAAATAAAATAGAAGAATAGTTTCTGATGAATTAAATTTAAAAGAGAAATAAATAAATAATTTTGGGTAAAGGTATATGAATCGAAGATGAGAGAGATAGCGGGTATAAACAATCAAATATAACTGTCATAAAGAAACACTTTAATCTATGGTGGCAAAAGAAGAATTAGATTTGGAGAGATACCCAAAATTCCACCGCTCACCACCCTTTGTCTTTTTCTTCCTCAAAGAGTATTTCTTGGACTCATGGAACACATGGAAAATACAGAAATATTATAAAATGGAGGTAAGTGATCCTTACATTCGCTTTCTTCATCACCTCTTTCTCTTCTTCTTATTATTTCAATGTCCATTTTAGTATCCCTTTATTTTTGTGCCAAGTTAGTTAGGGTAATGATGGAGGATATAGAGAAGTGGGTGGTTAAATTTAATGAGGTATTTTGAAATTCAATTTTTATAACGGATAGTTAGTGGGATCCATATTTGGCAAGGCTTTTTCTTTATTTTCAATTTCCACAATAATTTCTCTTTTCCACATGGCATTATAAGAAGCAATGTTAGTTGAATTTTGACATCCAATTCCTTTTTTACCCTTAAGTTTTGTGGTTATAATAGTAGAGAAGTAGAGATGAATTAAAAATATAAGAATCAACTCCAATAATTAAAATTGTTTAAGTAAAAAGACCGTATTTTTTCTTATATATTTAAAATAACTATTAATTATTTATAATAAAAAATCGAGATTGAAATCCAATATTTTTTATTTGTACTTACAAAATTTTAAAACAGTACATAAAATGTCATGATCCAGTCGAAGCCGAATTGAATTTAAATTTCAAATGTTGTTTGCAAAATTATTATTTTTCTAAAAATGCTTCTTAAATAATGATAACTCTTAGGTTTTTGAATTATCAATTTAGGAAACTTGTAACCATGATTCCATCAAACTGGTGCATGTTATGAATTTATTAATGTTGTATCAACTAAAATTCTCTTTGACCAATAAATGCTTATTTCCCCCCTAAAAATAGATGATAAAATAACCGTGAGAAAAGAGGATGGATGACATAAAATTATTTAATGGTAAATATATAAAGATAATATGTTGATTAACATTTATAAGTATTTATAATTATTTTAATAAATAATTATAAATTAAAACTTTTCTTGAAATTTATATATTTAGGAAAATAGACCTTGTTATTGACTCATAAGAAATACCATATAGGTAAGTCTTTTATCCTAATTATATATGTGGCAGAAAGAAGTCTATTTTGATAAATAAAGGGACATTTCTTCAAAACCATCTTGTACTAGCCTTTGTTCCCAAAACCATCATGACATCGATTTTATGCACAGAAACCCCTTGAAGTTTTCTCCATTACACATGACCCCTAACCCTCTGCCATTAATTTCTTTATGAAATGACCAAAAGAGAGATGAAGGGGCATTTTCGGGAGAGAGAAATCAAATTTTAACTGGAGCAAGGTCGGAAGGGGTCGAGTGTAACGGAGATGTTAGTTATGTATATGCCCTAGAGATCATTGTTGTACATATGATGTATATTATAATGGATGCTTGGATATATATATAGAGGACTTTCTTGCTCGTCATGATAGTATGCTATTTGGTTTCACTTTATCTTAACATGTTGACTTGTATTAGTTTACTGTCATGTTCTCACATGTTGATAAAGCCCTTAGATATGTACTCGACTACTGGGACTATTATGAGATCATACTAGTGGGGCCAGTGTAGTCAACGAGTACATCCTATAACTGTTCCTAGTCGAGCGTGTGTGTCGAGACAGGGCATCGATACACCAGAGTAGACTAGCGTATACGCATCTTGACCCATATAATGGGCGATGGATGATCCCATATCCATCGGTGTTTGACATCAAAGATAGTATACGGGTGCTCAGTGGAGACTGGGTACACTGGACGGACTCGCCGAGAACTCCCAGATGGTATTATACCTCATGTCAGATGGCAGTTCTCTGGTGACACTGGTATAGGTTAGTCTGTAGACCCGAGATCGTCATAAAGTCTTGTGTGATTCCCACTTTGCTTTGATTTCCATCATACCACGTCCAAGAGGGCATGCAAAATGGTGGCTTTTGGGTACAATCCCGAATCGCATGGAGTCAATGAGCGATAGGAGGGGTTTCGTCTCTCCCGGTATAGGGAGTTGATGTTGTGCTGTGTTCGATTGGCTATAACTGGAAGTCCCTGGCCAGGGCGGATATTGAGTACTACTGGTAAGTGTTATCAGTAGATTCTCGACTTGTTATGAGCCTCATATCGACACGACTTATCGGTTACTGGGGTCTAACTTATACCACCCCTAGACTAGATATGCAACATATCAGACGAAGAGACCGGACTGTACGGTAGTGTTACTGAATGGATTCACAGGAGAATGTACAGGCTTGCTTGTTGATCTTCTGATCGCTCAATACCTGGATGGCTGTTACGTTTAGTTGACCGCTTGCAGCTTGTGGGTGTTTGATATGATCATCACCTACTGCCGGCGTATTGACGATTCTTTAGAGTCCTACACAGAGGTTTCTTGACTCAGGCAAAACGGAGTAGGAACACATATGTGATATGTGCGGGACCGAGGATAATACGATATGAGATACCGTATTCTATTCTCGCGATATTTGATATCGGCCGGGTATTGTAAGTCCATGCTGCCTCTCTCGGTACTTACGGGCATGCGGAATTTGATGAAAAACAATTTTCTAGAGGCGGCAATATGGACTCAAACCGGATCTTGTTAAACTATCTACCTAACAACCTAACTAGGAGTAATTAACTACTCGGTTAGGGGGTTATACCTTGCTTTCTTGAACTCCTTCGTCTTCTACGCTTGATGGTTGTACGGATCGGCTTCACCCCGTCGTCTCCTTGCGCCGAAGATTGATCCACCCGAAAGCTTCTATCTTTGGCTTCTTCTTCGAACTTTGAAGAAACTAGTTCACTCGGTTTGCTAAACCTTGTGAACTAGAGTGAGTAGAGGAGAGTGTGTTGGGATTTTTCTCTATGGTTCTTGCTTCACAACTCATGAGACAAATGAACTATAGACTAGAGAGAAAAGGAGAGCAAGAGGAAGAGGGTGAGAGCTCAAGCCAAGAGAGAGAATGGAAATGATAGAATGAGCAAGACTTTTCTCTCTTGGCTCTCATAATCCAAAGCCATCATAACCAATAATAGCAATCAAGTATTAGTGATGGTGTAAGCTACAATAGCCATATCACAACGCTGGTAATCAAGCAAAGATCCCAAGGGCTCCACTAATGTGTATAGGTGATATACTAAAATAAACACATATACACATTGAAGTAGAAACAAACCAAGTAGCATACTACTATTTTGAGCAAGATTGTATATACAACTGTGAATATCCCAAGCTTTCATTAAGTAATATACAAACTAGTATGATACAGTAATGGCCTCTAGGGCATATACACTAACAGTCTCCCACTTGCACTAAGGCCATGTACTGGCGTATTGAAGACCTATCATCTCGATTAGCCGCTCGAACTGAGTCTGGGGCAAGGCCTTGGTGAATGGATCTGCAGTGTTATCTTCTGAAGCAACCCTCCGAACCTCGATCTCCTGGCGATCCACGATCTTCCTGATCAGGTGATACCGCCTCAAGATGTGTCTGGATTTCTGATGGGACCTGGGTTCCTTCGCTAAAGCTATAGCCCCGTTGTTGTCGCAATACAGAGGTATTGGATCAACAATGGACGGAACCACTTGAAGTTCTTTCAAGAACTTTCTCATCCAGACGGCTTCTTTTGCGGCATCAGATGCAGCGATGTATTCCGCTTCCATAGTCGAGTCAGCAACGGTTTCCTGTTTGGAACTCTTCCAACACACCGCCCCTCCATTGAGGGTAAAGACAAAACCCGACATGGACTTGGAATCATCCTTGTCATTCTGGAAGCTGGAGTCGGCAAAGGCCTCGATCTGAATGTCTTTTCCGCCATACACCAAGAACGTCTCCTTAGTCCTTCTCAGGTACTTAAGAATGTTCTTTACCGCTATCCAGTGTTTCTCCCCAGGGTTTGACTGATGCCGGCTTACTACACTCAATGCATAAGCTATATCCGGTCTGGTACACAACATCGCATACATTATAGAGCCTACCGCAGAAGCGTAGGGTATAATAAACATGCGATCCCTTTCCAAATCAGTCTTGGAAGACATCTCTTTGGAGAGGGTGATCCCGTGACAAGCCGGTAGATTACCGCGCTTGGAATCTTCCATACTGAATCTTTTCAGTATGGTGTCGATGTATCTGGACTGTGAAAGTCCTAATATCCTCTTGGATCTATCACGATGGATCCGGATCCCCAGGATGTAAGAGGCATCACCCGGGTCTTTCATGGAGAACCTGTGTGACAAGAACCCCTTGACAGATTGTAGCATAGGAATGTCATTTCCTATTAAGAGAATGTCATCCACGTATAAAACGAGGAATACTACAGTTCTCGCTACAAATCTACTATAAATGCATGGTTCATCTGGATTTTTGATAAAGCCAAATTCCTTGACCGTCTCATCAAAACAGATGTTCCAACTCCGCGATGCCTGCTTTAGTCCATAAATGGACTTAAGCAACTTGCACACCTTTCCGCTGCTCCCACTCTGAATGAAACCCTCTGGCTGGTCCATATAGACACGCTCCTCTAAATTTCCATTTAGAAAAGCGGTCTTTACGTCCATCTGCCAAATCTCATAATCGTGGAAGGCAGCAACGGCAAGAAGGATCCGAATGGATTTCAGCATAGCCACTGGAGAAAAGGTTTCGTCATAGTCCAAACCAGGTCTTTGACGAAAACCCTTTGCAACAAGTCTAGCTTTATAGGTCTCAACCTGTCCATCTACACCAATCTTCCTTTTGAAGATCCACTTGCATCCTACGGGGTTTACCCCATCTGGAGCAATGTCCAACGTCCATACTTTGTTGGTGTACATAGACTCCATTTCGGTCCGTATTGCATCCAGCCATTTTACCGAGTCAACGCTCTAAACGGCCTGCTGGAAGCTAGTAGGCTCATCATAATCTATAATGCAATCCTCTCTATCCCCGTCTATGAGAAAACCATAGTATCTCTCGGGTGGATGAGACTGCCTACTACTCCTGTGGAGCGGCGTAGGAATGTCCTGTTCTTTTGAACCCTCTGGTTCTACTAAGCTTTCAGTAATAGCTCGTGGTTCTGGAATTTCTTCCAATTCTACTGCGCTCCCACTTATCTGGTTTTCCAAAAACTCAGTTTCCAAGAAGTAGGCATAACGAGAAACAAAAACCTTTTGTTCCTCTTCGCAGTAGAAGAAATATCCCTTGGAGTTCTTTGGATATCCCACGAACTTGCACTGTACTGAGCGTGGCTCGAGTTTGTTCGCATGCTGCTTTTTGACAAAAGCTGGACATCCCTATGTCTTAATGTGATTAAGATAGGGTCTCTTCCCACATTACATCCCATATGGTGTAGTAGGCACAGTCTTAGTTGGAACTCGGTTCAAAAGGTATGCAGCCGATTCTAGCGCATACCCCCAAAATGATCGCGGTAACTCGGCGTTACTCATCATGGACCGTACCATATCTAATAGGGTTCGGTTCCGTCTCTCCGATACACCGTTATGTTGCGGAGTGTATGGAGGAGTAAGCTGAGAGAGAATTCCGTTCTCTTTTAAATAGTCCAGGAACTCGGCACTCAAGTATTCACCACCTCGATCCGATCTTAGAATCTTGATACTTTTGCCGGTTTGTTTTTCTACTTCATTCTTATATTCCTGGAATTTTCCGAAGGCTTCGGACTTATGTTTCATTAAGAAGACATAACCGTACCTTGAAAAGTTATCCGTAAAAGTAATGAAGTAAGAATAACCGCTTCGCGCATGTGTAGACATTGGACCGCACACGTCGCTGTGTACGAGTCCCAAGAGCTCGCTCGCTCTTACTCCGTGTCCAGTGTACGGAGTCTTTGTCATCTTTCCTTTGAGACAGGATTGACAAGTGGCATACGATTGATATTCGAACGGATCCAAATATCCTTCTGTATGTAACTTAGTCAACCTTCTCTCATTGATGTGACCCAGTCTACAATGCCATAAGAAAGTCTGATTGATTTCTGGAGACTTTCTTTTGTGTGTATTCTGGACATTGAAAATCTATGGTTGGTTTAATACGTATATACCATTGCTCAATGTACCTGACCCAATCAGAACTTGATTAAGGTGAATGTTTATAACATTACTTACAAACGCAAATTCATAACCTTCTTTAGAAACCAAAGATACAGAAATGATATTACAAGTTGCGTTGGGTACAAAAACGCAATTACGCAAAACCAAAACATGTCCATCTGACATTCCCAGGTGATAGTCCCCCACGGCCTTAGCATCCATGCTAGCTCCGTTTACAACTTTGAGGGTCATGTCACCTGCCTTCAAAAACCTACGGTTTCTCAACGCCTGCAAAGAATTATAGATATGAGATCCTGATCCGGTATCCAATACCCAGGAAGTAGAGTTTATTGAAAGACAGTTATCAATAACATACACACCTGAAGCTGAAGCCGCAACCTGCTTCAGATCCTGTGTTCTGGCCTTCCAAGCCCTGCAATCATTCTTCCAGTGTCCCTTCTTATGACAATAGAAGCATTCTTCTTTATCCACAAGCTGCCCCGCTTTCTTTGTTGCTTTTGCTTTGCTTTTCCCTTCGTATCCACTTTACTAACACCGCCCCTTGGTTTGACGGGGGCTTTCTTCTTCTTTCCCTTGGCTTTCGCCTTGGACCTAGAAGAGGAAGATCCTCCTACAAACAAAGTGGATATTTCTCTACCTTTCTGTAGGGTGTCCTCTGCGCTCCTCGGCATGTTGAGGAGTTCTGAAAGTTCAACTTCCTTTTCTTGTAAGTTGAAGTTCAGGATAAACTGGGCGTAAGTGGAAGGAAGGGACTGGAGAATCAAGTCCGTATAGAGCTCATTCTCCAACGTGGTCCCAAGGTCCGCGAGCTCTTCTATGTAGCCAATCATCTTAAGCACGTGTTCCGCTACCGATGATCCGACGGCCAATCTTGCCGAAAATAACTTCTTCGACACCTCGTATCTTGCGATACGAGATTGCTCTCCATACAGTTCTTTTGTATGGAGAAATATGGATTCGAGGTCCATATTCTCGTGCCTCCTCTGATGTTCGTTGTCCATAGAAGCAAGCACGAGGCACTTGGCCTTCACGCAATCAATCTCCCAAGTCTTACGGATTTCCTTATCCGCGACGCTGGAGGTGGGCCCTGAGATAGGGGGAGCTTTGGTGGTAAGAAGATACCCCAGCTTGTCGTAAGTGATTGTCATTTTGACATTCCTGAGCCAATCTTTGTAGTTTGGCCCTGTCAGTATGTTTTTATCTAGAAGTAACTTAAGTCTAGTCATGTCGATTGGTCGCTGCAATTAGGAGAGAGAGAAGAAACACTCAGCATGATGCTCTTGCAAATTTAGAGTGGTTTTTAGTTTGTCTAAACAGGATGGCTCCCACTGTTTCTCGAATCCCTCCTCAACCCAAAAAGGAAGAATTAGTCAGGATCAATCTCACCGTACAATTCTTGCTTAACCGTTCAGCCAGGCTAGTGTCGGTACTTCGAGGGAGGTTTTCCAACGCTTTCGCGAAATTCCTTAATGTAAGAACCTCTTTTCCCTGGGGGCGTAGCCCCGCTAACACCTTTCTAGACACCTACTAGGTTTATAGCATTGATCGTTTAGTGAGAAATTTCCCGAGGAGTAGCATATACTCACAGTAGGATCGGGATCCAAATATCATTGCATGATAAAACTGAAGGAATCCTACCAGAATCATCACACTCCAAATGGTATGCAACTCTAGCAAGTTTCAGTACTTATGAAACTCCCGATGTGGATTTTTTCCCTATGCTCTTATGACCTTGACTTTGGCCAACAAATCATAAGTCACATGTCAAGTTCTACCCGTCGTTCTCCAGGTTAATTTGAATCCACCCGTACCCACCCTTGACTTTGGCCAACAAGGCAGTACGACTGTTCCAAATCAACGCATCTATCTATGCTGCACATGAATACCCAATAGCTACCAATCACTATGCCTTGACTTTGGTCAACAAACATAGCTTGAATACTATTGACCATTCATGTGAAACGACAGAGCGCTACGAATGGTTTTGGCAAAACCGTGAACGTAGTGAACTTGATATAATCGATGGAACGAGATAGCTTTTAAAAGGAGTGGCTCAAGCTCCGCATTTAAAAGTTGGTTTTGAAAAGAACCGAGTGGTTTTTCGAAAGTGTTCCAACGACTTTTACTTGGTTTATTTTCTTGCAATAGTTCTTTTAATGCGTGTTATTCTTGCATTAGTTCTTTTAATGCGTCCCATCATTTAATCCTACCATTGCAGAAAATAACCAAAATATGACGTACGCTTATACCATTCGCATTCGCCACGGGGCCCCGTCATTACCTGTTAGGTTACTTAACTAACGACAGAGCGGGGGCTGGGCTAGCGCGGCTGTAAAACATAAGCAGCGCCTAAATAATATCATATATAGATATATATTGCAATGATAGCCATTTCAAATCACAAATGAATACATTGGATATACTAGGAACCCGCAATTCGTACTAGCCTGTAACGAAAAGCAGATTACACGGTCGCGGTGAATAGCCAATACCCCACCCAAGACCCCTACGGGTGCGGCAAACTACCCACCAAGTACCCGAAGCGAAGCAACCTCCCTCAACTCCGTGAGTAGGCCACTCGGCACTTCGAGATACCCGGTAGTTTGTGCACCCCCTCCATGGGTCTATCCTAGGAGCAAAAACAGTAAAAAGAAATTATACAATGACGGCTACAACCCCGACCCGGTTGCGCGGCCATATAAATAATTATTACATCAATTTACAAATTTACATGAATTGAAAGAAAAGAAAACTCTCGTCTCACAACCCCCGGCTATTCACCCGCGACAATCCAATGAATTCATATACACATACCAATAACATTACAAATCACAGATTTGTATAATCCCTACTAATCGACATATAGCGATTAGCAGACGTTCAATACAAATATCACATCACAGATAAAAACCCGTCAGCTTAAGTCTTTAGAAGTTCGATCAAAAATACGGATTTTTAGGCCCCAAACACAAATTTTCTTTCTGGAAAATCTGGGCTGAAAAGTCATATTCCAAAAATCCCAAAACAACCCCAGAAACACACTGCACAAAATTTGGACCTCGGCCGAGTCAACTCGGCCGCGGAACCGCGGCGGGAGCGTGCTCCCGCCGCGTTTCCGCGGCGCTTTGACCGGTTCATTGGACCAAATTTTGTGGGTGTTTAATAAAAAGCCTGAGCCGATTTTTAAGATGAAATTTATCATTTTTTGAACAGAAAAAAATTTGGCAGAAACTTGACATATCGGGTTCGTTTCGCGACTTTTTCTTTGATCGATCTTCTAGTTACTTTGCTAACATGTTATATAGAGTTTAACTAGGCTCTGATACCACTGTAAGTCCATGCTGCCTCTCCCGGTACTTACGGGCATGCGGAATTTGATGAAAAACAATTTTCTAGAGGCGGCAACATGGACTCAAACCGGATCTTGTTAAACTATCTACCTAACAACCTAACTAGGAGTAATTAACTACTCGGTTAGGGGGTTATACCTTGCTTTCTTGAACTCCTTCGTCTTCTGCACTTGATGGTTGTACGGATCGGCTTCACCCCGTCGTCTCCTTGCGCCGAAGATCGATCCACCCGAAAGCTTCTACCTTTGGCTTCTTCTTCGAACTTTGAAGAAACTAGTTCACTCGGTTTGCTAAACCTTGTGAACTAGAGTGAATAGAGGAGAGTGTGTTGGGATTTTTCTCTATGGTTCTTGCTTCTCAACTCATGAGACAAATGAACCATAGACTAGAGAGAAAAGGAGAGCAAGAGGAAGAGGGTGAGAGCTCAAGCTAAGAGAGAGAATGGAAATGATAGAATGAGCAAGACTTTTCTCTCTTGGCTCTCATAATCCAAAACCATCATAACCAATAATAGCAATCAAGTATTAGTGATGGCTTAAGCTACAATAGCCATATCATTTCATGCACTCATTTTGCACAAGATGAACAAGCAAGCAAAAGTCTTTGCCATGAAATGATAGCTATTGTCATGATGATGGTCAACTAGTCCAACTTAGTCAACCGGTCAACAAAGTCAACAAGTCAACAAAGTCAACCCCTCAACAACCATGTCACTATAATACTTAATTAATATTAATGTTAATCATATATCATATTCTCATTAGGGTTTAGCAAAAAGTCAATAGTCAACAGTCAACAACCCTAATGAGAATCCTCTGCCTCTGTCTCTCTGTCAACTGTGCATACACACCCACATCCGTGTTCCGAGGAACACGAATACATACTAGATAAAACCAATCCCAAAGCGTATACTAGGATCTGGCTTAAACCAAAGCCCGCTAGTGTTAACTGTCCGGACACTAAACGTGCACAAGTGCACGGATGTGACCGAACCCAGTCGTAAAACCATGCGACCTATCGCAAAACAATGCGACCATTACTCTTTTGCCTAAAGGCGAATAGCTTTCTGTGTGGGACTCTAAAGACTCGACACTACGCTGGCAGTGGGTTTAACCACAGACTGCAAGCGGCACTAGCTGTGCGTAACAGTCCCCAGGTAGATACCGATAAGAAGACTGACGAGGTGAAACCCATCTGAACTCCTACTGAGCCTGAATGTGACAGTCTCCGTACAGTCCGGTCTGTTCATCTGATACATCACATGGCGGGCCTAGGAGGGCGGTAAACGTCAGTCCTCTAATAGCGGTACAAGTCGTGCTAAAGTGAAGCCCAAAACACCCTGAGATAACACTGGAAGCCTACCAGTATATCTTGCTTGCCCTGGCCAGGGACTACTCATGTAATGCCTCTCCTAGACACAGCGCGATGTCAACCCCCAATACCGGGAGAGACGAATCCTGTCTAACCGTCACTGCCTCCAAATGCTTCAGGACTGCACCTAACTACTACCTGTTTGCACGACTCCTTTGAGCTGTTGTAGGGTAGTAATCAAAGTACAGTGGGAACACACTCAAGACGAAGTGACAGTGTCAAGTCAGCGGACTAAGCTGTACTCATGTCACCTGGGAACTGATAACTGACGATAGGTATAGTACCAACCAACAGTTCCCGACGAGTCCTGTCCAGTGTACTCGTAACCCAACGAGCACCCGCATACTATCTCCAGTACGACGTACTGATGGCTGTGGGACAGACCATCTCCCACACTGGGATGAGAAGCGCATACGCTAGTCTACTCCGGAGTATCGATGCCCTGTCTCGATAATCCTGCGACTAGGGACCTGCATAAGGATGTGCTTATAGATTACCCAGCCCCTACTAGTGTGACTGCCATCACAACGCTGGTAATCAAGCAAAGATCCTAAGGGCTCCACTAATGTGTATAGGTGATATACTAAAATAAGCACATGTACACATTGAAGTAGAAACAAACCAAGTAGCATACTACTATTTTGAGCAAGATTGTATATACAACTGTGAATATCCCAAGCTTCCATTAAGTAATATACAAACTAGTATGATACAGTAATGGCCTCTAGGGTATATACACTAACAGGTATATGTGATATAGCCGGGTCATCGGATCAAGTGTTGATTCGATGAAATGATACAGTTTATATTAGTCGGTTATTTGAGAAATAGCCGGATTGTCGGATCAAGTGTTGATTCAATAATTTAATGTATATATATATATATGATATATATTACATTACATTATCTAATATTGGCTCGCTTTATTGATTCATTTTCTCACCGGATAATACATTGATATAGATGCGATATATATTAATTGTATTATTTTCTTTTGTTACAAAAATATATTATATATGTGATATATAATATTGTAATAAGTTATGATTACAAATGCAACATGTTTAGTAGAGATTAAACATGGTTAGGGTTTGATTTGGGTTAGCTTATTCATGAAGCTTCTAGAAGCTTTTCTTTTGTTTCTTGCAAGATATTATGTGTTGATATTTTGGAGATATTTTCCTAACCCAACCCACACCCTTTAACCCTAGTTAAATCTCTACAATGGTTAAGTCTTTCTTGACTTAACCATGGTTGCAATTGTAATGATAAGAACAATTCATTATTCATCACAAATGATATTTCTTCTTCTTCTTCTTCCTTGAGCTCTTGAAAAGCTTTCTAGGTTTTTCTTTTGTTATGAATTAGTGTGAGATTAAGAAAATAAAAGAGAGCTAAAATCCTTCTTCATTATCCTCATCTATTCTAGCCACTTCGATTAGGGTGTTCACTTGTCTAATACTTGATTATACAAGTGAGAGCTTGAGTTAAATAAACTTCAAGGTAGATCATCTTTGAAAAGGAAGACTTCAAGCTGGCATGGATCATTCGGGTTGTGGAGCTTCTCTTGAGTCCGGGAGATCATGGATCGCGGCGAAGAGACTACTACTCGGAGTTTACGAAGCGAAGGAGCGGACTACAAAGCTTGTAATCCCTCTCTCTTAGTTGTAAAGATGTTTACTTGCATGTTTAACCCTAATTATCTAGCAAAGATCCTTGCTTTGGGTTGTTCGGCACGTCTAATTTTTAAATCGGGCATGGTTGATACTTTGTAGAATCTTATGACAGTTCTTAGTAACCCTACAGTGGTATCAGAGCCAAGCTAGAGCATTAGGCGACGTGTATACGAAGTTAAAATTCCGATCGAACCCCAAAACGTCGGCTTTGAACCCCTCTCTGGAAATTTTTTAAAAATTTGATTTTTTCCGTATTAAAAATACTCAGAAAATTCAGCAGGCAATTCTAAGGATTACTGTAAAATACGAGCCCCCAACTCCCTAAAGTCGCCGCGGAACCGCGGCAGGAACATGCTTCCCGCGGCGGTTCCACGGCCGTTCTTGGGAGTTAAGGTCTCGTATTTGTAGGGTTAATCCGTAGATATTAGTATATACTTCTGGGAATTATTAATGTTACTCAAGTGTTGAGTGTTCTGGAGATCTTAAATATTCGTTGATTCGATCGGAAAGTTTAATTTCGTTTAGTTTTCCGGATAATTTAGAACGTATTAAAATGTTCGAACGGATATCAATAACTCACTTTTTCCCGACACGAAAAACTTTCAAGTGTTGAATTTTTCTTGAGTTTAAAACTTTCGGAAAAACATGCAAGCATATCTGTAGACCCTCTAGAAGAACGTAACCTTAACTCGATTATGTGACCGTCAAAACTTTCACTGAACCCTAGGGTTTGTGGTAGTTTGGCGTTGCCACATGTGAGGCGTTGATTTGACCCTTCTACGGCTGGTTCATTGGTACCGTGACATGTTCTAGGACTTTTTGAACTCCGCTCAAATGTTGAGCTATTTAGGAAATCTTGGGTATTTGTTTATTCGATTGGAAAGTTTAATATTGTCTATTTATTTAGAATGTGATACAATATGTGGAATTCATATAGTTAGGCATGAAAGGGAACTATGTGATACTTCGGATTTACGATGTCTAAAGAGATTGTGAATTCTAAATGTTGTAGTTTTACACTTTCTTTTCTGTGACCGTAAGCGTAGTATGTGGGGTATCGCCGGCTTCGTTGCTATAAATCAACGACAGTCGGGATACGCATACTTGCTTACGTTGATGATATGAAATATTATGTGTTGCTGTGATATGTTATATTGGATCGTCGTGTTCTGAATAGCCGAGGGTTTTATGTGAGATGAGGGTTTTTATTTTCATTCATGTAAAATTTATTTGTATGTAATATTCTTTTATTGGGGCACTTCCGGGATGAGGTTATTGTCACCATTGTATATTATTTACTTTTCCGCATTAGGTAGACCTGAGGAGGGGAGCACAAGTAACCGGGTTCTGGGGTACAAAGGGAGGCCATCTCGAGGAGTTGAGACCGGGTCTCCTAACCCTAGAATTGACAGTGTTACTTGCCGCTCTCGTAGGGGTCTAGGGATGTGGGTTTGGCTATTCACCGCGACCGTGGAATCCGTGTTTTATACAGGCTCGATGTAAAACACAGACGTCCTAGTATATACAATATTTCTATGTTATCTTCTACTGCTATGTTCTGTGATGAGATCATATTACTGCCTGAGACGAATGCTTATACTATGTGTGTGTGTGTGTGTGTGTGTGTTGATATATAAATATTAATGCTTTCGTTTCTTCTGTGATGCTTAAGAAGCATTAATTGATGGGATTTTATTAATGAGATTAATAAAACAAAAGAAACCTAAAAGATATTGTAGAATCAAAACTTTATAAAAAGGGTAGCTACAATTTTGCTTTGCACAGCAGTATATATGATATACCCTGCACCTTATTCGATGGGGAAAGAGCCGAGATCCCTTTACCGGGAGTGACCTCTTTAGCAGAACTGGCAGATGCTACAAACTCACGGTTTAATTTTTGACAGCTTAAATAGTTCTTGCTTTGCACAGCGGTATATATGATATACCCTGCACCTTATTCGATGGGGAAAGAGCCGAGATCCCTTCACCGGGAGTGACCTCTTTAGCGAAACTAGAAAAGCCTAAAAAAACACTCCTTTTCAAATCACTTGTTTCTACAACGATATCAAGTTCATTACGCAATAGGTTTTCTGAAAAACCTGTCGTAGCCCTCCGTCATTTCAGATAAATCTTGCTTAGTTTTCGTGCTGCGTTTGTTGACCTTGTCAAGGCACAGTGTGTGGTAGCTAATTAAATTTTTATCTGCTAAAACATGAGATGTGATTGGATTAGGGTATTCGTACGGCCTTGTTAACCTTGTCAAGGGTCATGCGGGTGGGTTTAATTCAATCGGGAAATGACGGGTTGAACTTGACTTGCGATTTATGGTTTGTTGACCTTGTCAAGGTCATAGATCGCTAGGGGCAGAATATTATCGGGAATTTCAAGTATTGAAATTTGCAATGAGATTTCATACCTTCTGTGAGATAGATGGATCCTGATACCCACTACGAGTAAGAATTACTCCTGGGAGAATTATACACAGGACAATTAGTCGATCAAGTAGGTGTCTAGAAAGGTGTTAACGGGGTTATGCCTCTGGGAAAACGAGGTTTATTTTAATTAGGTCCGTGCAAAAGCACGGGGAACCTCCCTCAAAGTACCAACACTGATCTGGCTGAAAGATTGACGAAATTGTAGGGTGTAATTAATCCCGGCTAATCTTGCCTTTTAGGGTTTGAAGGAAGATTTGATAAAAACAGTGGGAGACATCCTGATTAGATAAGATAATAAACCAATTTAATCTTGCAAGAGTATACGCTAAAGTGTTTCCTTCTCTCTCTCTCCAGGTAGCGACCATGTCAGGCCTTAATCAAGATAATAATATGGATGTATTGACTGAACCTTCTTATTATACTGAGCAGGGGAACGCTGGTCCCGTTCTTTCTTATAAGTGTTGTAAGACTGAACAGGAAATAGGAAAATATCTGGATTCTCACGCCACCCAAATGAAGAACAAGTATGTTGATGCATCTTCTTCGGGTGTGTTAGTTATTGAGAACTGTTTCTCAGTTCACCCTACGTCCTGGGTATTAGATACCGGATCGGGATCCCACATATGTAAATTGTTACGTGGGCTACGTAAAGGTAGAGAACTTGGAAAGGGTGATCATTCCGTACAAGTAGGGAATGGTGCAAGTATTGCAGCCAAAGCAGTTGGCGAATATCACCTTGTATTACCAAGTAGTAATACATTGATTCTGAATGAGTGCTATTATATACCGAACATGATGTGTAACATTATATCAGTTTCTTTTTTAAGTAAAGAAGGGTATAATTTTGTAATACAGGATAATGTTATGAACATCTTCCTAAATCAAAAGTTGATTGGATCAGGCTCGTTACATAATGACATATTCATTCTCAATCAAAATACAGTCCTTAATATTCAAAACACACACAAGAGGAAAAGTTCAGAAATGAATGAATCCTTGTTGTGGCATTATAGACTTGGTCATATCATTGCGACACGGCTAGCTAAGTTACATAAGGATGGATATTTGAATCCGTTCGAATTATCATCTTATGATACTTGCCATTCATGTCTCAAAGGTAAGATGACCAAAACTCCGTTTAGTGGACACGGAGAAAGAGTTGATGAACTCTTGGGACTGGTACATAGTGATGTATGCGGTCCCATGTCTACACATACCAGGAACGATTCTTCCTACTTTATTACATTTACTGACGATCTCTCTAGATACGGACATGTGTTCCTGATGAAACACAAGTCTGAAACTTTTGAGAAATTCAGAGAATATAAGAACGAAGTAGAGAACCAAACGGGCAAAAGTATTAAGATCCTTCGATCTGATCGAGAAAGAGAATACTTAAGCAATGAGTTCCTAGATTATCTAAAAGAGAATGGGATTCTCTCTCAGCTTACTTCTCCTTATACACCACAGCACAACGGTGTATCTGAACGGAGGAATCGCACCCTATTAGATATGGTACGCTCTATGATGAGCAATGCTGAGTTACCTATTTCCTTCTGGGGTTATGCGCTTGAGACAGCGGCATACCTATTGAATCAAGTTCTGTCTAAATCTGTACCTACCACACCATATGAGATATGAAGTGGGAAGAGACCGTATCTTAAACAAGTTAAGATATGGAGTTGTCCGGCCTATGTCAAAAGGCAAAATCCGGACAAACTCGAAGCACGATCAGTTCTTTGCAAGTTTGTGGGATATCCGAAGAAATCTTATTGATATTTTTTCTACCACAGTAAGGAGCAAAGGGTGTTTGTTGTTCAACATGCCACCTTTTTAGAAAATGAATTTCTTACAAAAGAAATTGGTGGCAAAGAGGTAAAGCTGGAAGAAGTTCCAGCGACATAAACTGCAACTGAAGATTTAGTGGAATCAGAGGATTCAGTAGTTCCCGACGAACCCCAGCCTCTCCGACGATCTAGTAAGGTTTCTCATCCACCTGAGAGATACTACGGTTTTCTCATTGATGGTGGGAGTGAGGATTGCATCATGGAAGATGATGACCCGACTAGTTTCGAGCAGGCCATCACGAGTAATGACTCTGTGAAGTGGCTGGATGCAATGCGATTTGAGATGGAATCCATGTACACCAACAAAGTATGGACTTTGGAAGTTGCTCCTGAAGGGGTAAAACCCATTGGGAGCAAATGGATTTTTAAGAAGAAACTTGGTGTAGATGAAAAAGTTGAGACTTTCAAAACTAGAATTGTTGCAAAGGGTTTTCGTCAACGACCAGGTGTGGATTATGACGAAACCTTTTCTCCAGTGGCTATGCTTAAGTCCATCCGGATCTTACTTGCCATTGCTGCATACCATGACTACGAAATCTGGCAGATGGATATTAAGACCGCCTTTCTAAATGGTGATTTAGAAGAGTGCGTGTACATGACTCAGCCAAAGAGCTACGTAGATAGTGGGAGCAGTGGAAAGGTGTGCAAGCTGCTTAAATCCATTTATGGGTTAAAGCAAGTATCGCGGAGTTGGAACATCTGCTTTGATGTTGTAGTCAAAGAGTTTGACTTCATCAAAAATGTAGATGAACCTTGTATTTACAAGAAGGTTGCATAGAGTAAGGTTGTCTTCCTCGTATTAAGGTTTTCTTCCTCGTATTGTACGTCGATGACATACTCTTGATAGGAAATGATGTTCCTATGCTGCAATCGGTCAAGATCTTCTTGTCATAAAGATTCTCAATGAAAGATCTAGGTGATGTCTCCTGCATACTGGGAATTATGATCTATAGAGATAGATCTAAACGGATACTGGGATTGTCCCAATCCAGGTATATTGACACCATACTAAAGAAGTTTAGTATAGAAGAATCCAAGCATGGGAACCTACCCACGATCTCTGGACTCACTCTCTCCAAAGAGATGTCTCCCAAGACTGATTTGGAGAGAGCTCGCATGCAAGGGATACCCTATGCTTCGGCAGTAGGCTCTATCATGTATGCGATGCTATGTACCAGACCCGATGTAGCATACTCACTAAGTGTAGTGAGTAGGTATCAAGCAGATCCTGGAGAGAGTCACTGGATAGCTATGAAGAACATTCTCAAGTACTTGAGAAGAACTAAGGAGATGTTCTTGGTATATGGTAACGGAGAACTCCAGGTGGAGTCTTTTACCGATTCGAGCTTCCAAAGTGATAAGGACGACTCTAAGTCGCACTCGGGATTTGTCTTTACCCTCAATGGAGGGGCGATGTGTTGGAAGAGTTCCAAATAGGATACCGTTGCAGACTCGACGATGGAGGCTGAATACATCGCTGCCAACGATGCTGCCAAAGAGGCTGTCTGGATAAAGAAGTTCATCACTGAACTTGGTGTGGTTCCGTCCATTGAGCATCCAATACCTTTGTATTGTGATAACAATGGAGCTGTGGCTTTGGCCAAGGAACCCAGGTCCTATCAGAAGTCCAGACATATTCTGAGGCGGTATCACCTGATCAGGGAGATAGTTGATCGCTGGGAGATCGAGGTCAGGAGAGTTGATACGAAAGACAACACTGCAGATCCACTCACGAAGGTCATTCCCCAGACACAGTTTGAGAGACTCTTCGGGATGCTGGGTATGAAATACTACAACAGCTGGCCTTAGTGCAAGTGGGAGATTGTTAGTTGTGTATATGCCCTAGAGGCCATTGTTGTACATATGATGTATATTATAATGGATGCTTGGATATATATAGAGAGAACTTTCTTGCTCGTCATGATAGTATGCTATTTGGTTTCACTTTATATTAACATGTTGACTTGTATTAGTTTATTGTCTTGTTCTCACATGTTGATAAAGCCCTTAGATATGTACTCGACTACTGGGACTATGATGAGATCATACTAGTGGGGCCAGTGTAGTCAACAAGTACATCCTATAACTGTTCCTAGTCGAGGGTGTGTGTCGAGACAGGGCATCGATACACCAGAGTAGACTAACGTATACGCATCTTGACCCATATGATGGGCGATGGATGATCCCATATCCATCGGTGTTTGACATCAAAGATGCTGTACGGGTGGTCAGTGGAGACTGGGTACACTGGACGGACTCGCCGAGAACTCCCAGATGGTATTATACCTTACGTCAGATGGCAGTTCTCTGGTGACACTGGTACAGGTTAGTCTATAGACCCGAGATCGTCATAGAGTCTTGTGTGATTCCCACTGTGCTTTGATTTCCATCATACCACGTCCAAGAGGGTGTGAAAAATGGTGGCTTTTGGGTACAGTCCCAAATCGCATGGAGTCAATAAGCGATAGGAGGGGTTTCGTCTCTCCCGGTATAGGGAGTTGATGTTGTGCTGTGTTCGATTGGCTATAACTGGAAGTCCCTGGCCAGGGTGGATATTGAGTACTACTGGTAAGTGTTATCAGTAGATTCTCGACCTGTTATGAGCCTCATATCGACACGACTTATCGGTTACTGGGGTCTAACGTATACCACCCCTAGACTAGATATGCAACATATCAGACGAAGAGACCGGACTGTACGGTAGTGTTACTGAATGGATTCATAAGAGAATGTACAGGCTTGCTCGTTGATCTTCTAATCGCTCAATACCTGGGTGGCTGGTATGTTTAGCTGACCGCTTGCAGCTTGTGGGTGTTTAATATGATCATCACCTACTGCCGGCGTATTGACGATTCTTTAGAGTCCTACACAAAGGTTTCTTGACTCAGGCAAAACGGAGTAGGAGCACATATGTGATATGTGTGGGACCGAGGATAATACGATATGAGATACCGTATTCTATTCTCACGATATTTGATATCGGCCGGGTATATGTGATATAGCCGGGTCATCGGATCAAGTGTTGATTCGATGAAATGATACAGTTTATATTAGTCGTTTATTTGAGAAATAGCCGGATTGTCGGATCAAGTGTTGATTCGATAATTTAATGTATAAATATATATATATATAATATATATTACATTACATTATCTAATATTGGCTCGCTTTATTGATTCATTTTCTCACCGGATAATACATTGATATATATGCGATATATATTAATTGTATTATTTTCTTTTGTTACAAAAATATATTATATATGTGATATATAATATTGTAACAAGTTATGATTATAAATGCAACATGTTTAGTGGAGATTAAACATGGTTAGGGTTTGATTTGGGTTAGCTTATTCATGAAGCTTCTAGAAGCTTTTCTTTTGTTTCTTGCAAGATATTATTTGTTGATATTTTGGAGATATTTTCCTAATCCAACCCACACCCTTTAATCCTAGTTAAATCTCTACAATGGTTAAGTCTTTCTTGATTTAACCGTGGTTGAAATTGTAATGATAAGAATAATTCATTATTCATCACAAATAATATTTATTTTTCTTCTCTTCCTTGAGCTCTTGAAAAGATTTCTAGGTTTTTCTTTTGTGATGAATTGTGTGAGATTAAGAAAATAAAAGAGAGCTAAAATCCTACTTCATCATCCTCATCTATTCTAGCCACTTAGATTAGGGTGTTCACTTGTCTAATACTTGATTATACAAGTGAGAGCTTGAGTTAAAGAAACTTCAAGATAGATCATCTTTGAAAAGGAAGACTTCAAGCTAGAATGGATCATTCGGGTTGTGGAGCTTCTCTTGAGTCCGGGAGATCATGGATCGCGGCTTAGGGACTACTACTCGGAGCTTACGAAGTGAAGGAGCGGACTAAAAAGGTTGTAATCCCTCTCTCTTAGTTGTAAAGATATTTACTTGCATGTTTAACCCTAATTATCTAGCAAAGATCCTTGCTTTGGGTTGTTCGGCACATCTAATTTTTAAATCGGGCATGGTTGATGCCTTGTAGAACCTTGTGACAGTGCTTAGTAACCCTACAGGAGAAAACTTCAAGGGGTTTATGTGCACAAAATCGACACCATTGTGGTTTTGAGTGTTGTTGCACGGGTTGAATACAATAGCTAAAAAACACAATAAATTGAGTTGAGGTGCGTAATCATTATCTTTAAAGCAGTTTTCACTCCCTACAATGCAACAGGGGTTTGTGCGAATTGCTTTCAGGATACAACAACCCAATCTTGTGTTTCAATCCTCCCCGTTACACCCATAGAGAATTGCTCCGAAAAACTTGATCTTTTTAGTAACAAAAACAAAAAAGAGAAGAGAAGAAAATAATTATTATTGTGTATATGGAACAAAGAAAATAGGTTGGTATAAATAAGAGCTGAAAGTATGCGAATGGAATCCTTTCACCATTTGAATTCAAAATTTAAATCTCATAACTATCTATAACTTCCATAACTACTCTCTCCAACAAAATGGGAAGGAGATTTGCCTCCAACAAAATGAGAGAGAGATTTGAATTCAAATTAGTTTGATCAGGGTCAACCATAAAAAACCAAAATAGAAATTTTAATTTGTTGAAATTACTTATATTATAAAAATAATATAACATTCCCCACTGATTTCAAAAAATTCCAAAAACAAACAAGAGTTGGTACTAAATGTACATACATACCATGAAGATATTTTCTGGACTTGAATCTTCACTTAGTGTATTTACATCAAAGTTCAATCAAGATGTATGGTAACCGAAGTTTTGAACTGAGAACCCGTTTGCGAAAGTACCAGATATAAAACACAAACGTACATTTTAAAGATCAAGTTATTCATAAGTCTGCACTACTATGGACATGTGCATGTCATGCTTTCATGAATGCTTCTGAGAAAACCTTTTAATCTCATAGAAGGCGACCGTACCCCTATATTCATATAGGTAGATAATCTAGTGTGTCGTGTAGTATCACACTTTATGACATCACACATTAAGAATATAACTCATCCTCTTTGTTTTCCTATAAGATCCAAGCATGATCATTTCAGGGATAAATACAAGTTTCCATGCATATTCAATCAATCGTATCATCTACTCTTCCTTTGACCTCACAATACTTGGAGCACAAGTATCGGGTAGGATTTCAATGATAGTTGATCTATTTGTAAGGTTGTAACCTTATCCCCAATGATAATTTATGTATCAAATCTCTTGACAATCCTTTGGTAAAAAGGTCGGCAAGATTCCAATTTGTACGAATATATTTAATCCTAATTATTCCTTCATCATTGAGTAATTGTCGGATATAACCATGTCTTAGACTTAGATGTCTAGATTTTCTATTATGGGCTAGCAATCTAGCAACCTCACTATAACAATTGATGACAATCAGTGGCATAGGCTTAGGCCATAAAGGTATCTCTAAAAAACGATTCCTTAGCCACTCTACTTACCACAATCAACAAGAGTAATAAACTCTGATTCCATTGTGGAATGAATAATAATGGTTTGCTTTTTTGATTTCCAAGAAATCGCAGCACCCCCTACAGTAAAAACCCAACCACTAGTTGATAATGACTCACCCAAAATTAAGTTCCAACCAGTAACACTATATCATTCTAAAACCGTAGGATAACCGATATAATGTAGACCGTAGTCTATAGTTTTCTTCAAATATGCAAATACTCTTGATATTGCTATCCAATGCTCATTACCCAGACAACTAGTATACCGACTAAATCATCCAATAACATATGCTAGATCAAGTCTTGTAGTATGCATAATATACATAAGACTACCAATGACACTAGCATATTTCAATTGAGAAACCGCTCTACCCCTTATTAGATTCTAATTTAATACCAGGATCTAAAGGTGTAGACACAGTTCTTCCACTCAATTCATTGTATTTCTGCAATACATTATTTACATAATGAGATTGTGATAATATCAGAGTATCATCATTTCTGATAATCTTAATTCCTAAGATAATCTCGGCCAACCCTAAATCTTTCATATCAAATTTTGAAGAGAAAATATTTAGTGTCGTTTATAAGATCCATGTCGGAACTGAATATTAGCATGTCATCTACATAGAGACATATAATAACTGCTTTATTATTAATTATTTTGCTATAAATACATTTATCACATTCATTCGGTTTAAATCCATATGAAACAACACTTTCGAATTTATCATGCCACTGTTTTGGGACCTGCTTTAAACCATACAAAGACTTAAGCAGTTTGAAAACTTTATGTTCTTGCCCCATAATGACACAACCCTCCGGTTGTTCCATATAAATTTTCTCTTGTAAATTACAATTTAAAAATATAGTTTTCACATCCATTTGATACACATGCAACTTAAAAATAGAAGCAAGTGAAATTAATAATCTAATAGATGTAATTCTAGCAGCAGGAGCATACGTATCAAAGAAATCAATTCATTACTGTTTATACCCTTTAACAACAAATCTAACTTTATATTTATATATGATTCAATCAGGTTTAAGTTTCCTTTTAAATATCCATTTAACCAATAGGTTTAGCCCCGCTTGGAAGTTCTACTAATTTCCATATTTGATTAATCATTAAAGAATCCAACTCATAATTAATAGCATATTTCCAATATGCAGAATCTTGAGAATGAATAGTATCATTATATGTTAATGGATCACTTTCTACGGAACATGTGAATAGCATTCCGTTTGTCTCTAAATACTTCAATTAAAAATATTTGAAAATCCGGACCATAATTTTTTTCTACCCTTACTCTTTTACTTCTTGGTTCTAATTCCTCATCATTAGAATTTGGATTAATAGTCGATTCGGAATTTGAATTTGAATTAACAAAAGGATCAAGTAAATCAGAATTATTATCATTAATTCTAGGTATTTTATAAAAATGATTTCCAAAAAATTTCGCATCTCGAGATTCAAAAATAACACCATGCAATTCAGTGAGTATCTATATGTTTTGCTAGTCAAAGAATAGCCAATAAAAATGCAATCAATTGCTTTATTACTCAACTTGGGTTGTTTAGGCTCGGAAAGTCTAACGAGAGCACGATATCCCCATACTTTAAAATAACTAAGATTTGGTTTTAAAGTTCATAGGGTGTCACATTCTTTATTCTAAGGAACACTATTAAGTATGTGACATGCAGTAAATAAGGTTTTAACCGACAAATTTGCATACCCGAATTAGAAATCATAGCATTAACCATTTCGATTAATGTTCTATTTTTGTGTTCTGCGATTCCATTTTGTTGAGGTGAATATGGTGCAGTGGTAATATGTACAATACCTATAGATTCATAAAATCGATCTATGTCAACATACTCGCCACCTCTATCGGATTTTAAAGTCTTGATTTTGATGTTAAGTTGATTTTAAACTTCCTCGTTATAAACTTTAAAACTATTTAATGTGTGATCTTTATGACTTAATAAGTAAATATAAGAGTATTTTGAAAAAATATCGATAAAGGTTATAAAATACCTTTTACCACCTCTACTTAAAATTTGATTCAAATCACATAAATCATTATGAATTAATTCTAAAAGTACGGATTTTCGCAAATCAATTTTATGAAAAGCTTTTCTGGTAATTTTAGATTGAACACACATCCTACACTTATCAATATTTTTATTAGCACAAGCAGGAATAAGGCTTAAATTAATCATGTCATTCATGCGACGATAATGTACATATTTTAATCTATCTTGCCATAGAGGAAATGAATCAACAATATAAATAGAACTAGCATATTTATTAATTAAACTCAATTTGAACATCTCATTACATGCATAACCCTTTCCTATAAAAATTCCACTCTTGGTAATTACAATTTGTTCGGAGTCAAATACAACTTTAAAACCATGTTTACTTAGCAAACTTACAGACATTAAATTCTTACGAATTTCTGGAACATACAACACTTCAGTCAATTTCTTTGATTTATCTGAAATGAATTTTAAATTAACCGTTCCAATACTTTTAACTGTTGCAGTCGATTCATTACCCATGACAAGTTGATGGCCATCACTTTCTTCCTTGAAAGTTGCAAACATAGATCTATTATTCGTTACATGCATAGTGGCACCTGAATTAAGATATCAATCTATGTCACTTCCAACCACATTGATTTCAGAAATCATTGTGATGAATTCATCCCTGGCTTCCGATTTCTTCTCTATTTTGAGAAATCAACAATCTTTCCAAAAGTTAGATAATTTTTGAAAAATTGCATGAATATAAAATGTATTAATAAAAACAAAGTTTAGATACTTGTTGCCTGAAAGGTTTATTTATTCCAAATCTATATTTTTGTGCTTTGAGTCAAATGCTTTCCACAAATCCTCTTCATATTTCGGCGCAGTAGGAATCAGAGCAGTGAGTACGTAGTCCGCTTTGATAAGTTTGAGACTCGTCATCTTCATCGTTGATATTTTAGGTGCCATTGATGAACATGAAAAATTGCTTTAAATTGTTGTTGCACGGGTTGAATACAAGGGCTAAATAACACAATAAATTGATTTGAGCCACGCAATCGCTATTTTTAAAGCAATTTTCGCTCCCTGCAATGCAACAGGGCTTTGTGCGAATTGCTTTTACAATACAACAACCCAATCTTGTGTTTTAATCCTCTGCATTGCACTTGCAGAATTGCTCCAAAAAACTTAATCTTTTAAGTACCAAAAACCAAAAAGAGAAGAGAAGAAAATAATTTTTATTGTGTCTATGAAACAAAAAAACACAAGTTGGTATAAATAAAGTTGAAAGGATGCAAATGGAATTTTTTCATCATTTGAATTCAAAATTTAAATCCCCATAACTACTCTCTCCTACAAAATGGGAGGAAGATTTGAATTCAAATGAGTTTGACCACAGTCAGCTATAAAAAACCAAAATAGAAAATTTAATTTATTGAAATTACTTATATTATACAAATAATATGACATTGAGTACAAAGTCTATAGTACGTAGTGGTTTTGGTGAAATTTTCCATAAATAAATTTCAGTTGGGTCCGTTTTCCTAATTTTTTATTAAATCAAGACATTTTTTTTAAATTGTCATAAAAATAATCAAGAAAAAAGTCTCTAGTGCAGAATGAGGGAATTAAGCTTGTGTATAGGATATTTTATCGGGTAAATTGCTTAATAATACCTTAATGTTTCACTATTTTTGCACTTTAAGACCTTACCGTAACGACCACAAAATCTATATACTTTTTTTCTTTTTGTATTTCCTTTCCTTCAATTAAAAAAATTACTTTTCTTTAAACATCCATATGTATATTTTCTTTTCAAAATCTGTACATGATCATTATTTGTATTTTATTGATTGAAACACTGTATTGCCATCCCACTGGTCTCAAATTCAATCCCAGTCTCTGTTAAGAATATTCAACTACTTGTATAAAGTTTTAAAAATATTTTATAATATAATTATTATCTATTATTTTTGAGTATTTTATTTATCTGTTTCATTTCTTTGGCCACATTACTACATACACTGTTTATTGTACATAGTGATATCAGTTTGATATATTATAACCACTTTCTAAGTATTATATTTTATTAAGATTTGCATCTAAAAACCATTGTCAGCGCTAAAAAATAGTTTATTCAGTTACAACTATCAAATCATATCTTACATACATATATATGTTTTTGTTTTTTTGTATATTATTTTTTTACAGTGTTAAGCTTATTTAATTTTGATATGAAAGCTAAACAAATCATAACAATAAATATCATAAATCTTCTTTTCTTTTCACTGCCGTATATTTATTTTCCTAACTAACCCCTCTGCTTCTTCCTTATCATCATATACCCATTCCTTAAAAGATTAAGGTAATGATCGCCAAGAGAAAAGGAAGGGTCGCTAGTTCACCAACGAAAGTCTTGAAATCGAACTTTGAAGCTAACTCTATACGTTTTTTAGCAATTTGATATTGAGATCAAGTTACTATTTGTAAGTTCCCCTTTCCCTCTCCCTCATTTTCTTACTTTTTGAACAATATAAAAAAAAAAAAAACATAGTTTTTATAAAATAAATATGTTATTATTAATAGTGATTTTATGAAATATTTATCGGGCATGAAAATTTGTAAGGGTTGCTTAAATTAACAATAAGGTAATCAATGGTTATCCAAGCGCATAAAATAGGTTGGCACATTGCATGTTGATGGAGGTCTTTTTCAGATCTCCTTCAGATGTTGTCTTCCATCGATCTCCCGGTGGATTCTGGAGGGGATCCTCTATTGTGTGTGGGTCTCAATGGGTTTTGAAGAAGTTTGATGATTGGAGGAGTTGGACGCCAAGTACCTACAAAGAAGTCCCGGGGTGGTTTGACGCCACCGAGGACCCTCCGACGATCAAGTTAGTACTAGATCCGAGCATTGTAATAGCTAAGTGGAATCAAAAATGGCTTACTTGACCCCTCTGTGATGGGAGTTTATATAGTCGTGGAGGCACGCAGCAGCAGGCGCGAGAATCTCGCCGGCAGTTACGCTCCCGACATCACGCCCACATAGAGAGCGGATCGCCCATTAATGGGGATCGTGGGGCGTGGAACGTGGGATGTTGCGGGCGGGGAATCCGCGCATGGCGAGATTCGCGGAGCGGCAGTTATGCCTGTGAGCGGTGGAGCTGGGTGGAGGACCGAGGAAGACGGCTTCGGTCGGGGGGCTCATGGACGAGCGAGAAGGCCGAGGATACTTGGACTTGTGGCAGCTCAAAGTGAGCTGAGGGGCCGAGGAGGCCAATCTGCATGGAACCCCGAGGAGGGCTGGCTTATGCCGGCAGGTCGGATACAGGGGTGGCCTGGTCGGCCTCTGTAGGCCCTTTCTTCTGAGTTCTGGGACGTGCTATCCGCCACGTGTCCTGATATTAGGGGTCCCCAATATCGAGCATCATCACATGTACATGGTGCACAAATTATATTTGGTTTATTAAACATTTCATGTGAGATCATATATTGTGTTACAGTTGATACTAGTGACATTAGTAATTTTATATAACATCATGTTTTTAGATCAGTGATAAGTATCATATAGATTAGATGAGTATAACATATTTAACCATTCATACATATGTGTAAGTCCGAATTATACATGTTCTTAAGTTCTCCCTTAATTTCTCATTGTGGGATTATTTTCATATCACATGTTAATTTTTAATAATGAACGTTGTAGTTGTCAGTTATTCATGGAGTTTAATTATATAGCAGTGACAATATTTGTCATAAATCATTTCTACATTGTTAAATATAATAAAGTATGTGGAAGTTCTAATCAGTTTAGTATATTACAAGTTATTAGTAAGGTAATAGATATGATATAAGATAGTTAAACTACTATTAATTTTATATTACGGTGTATTCAATAAATCAATACATGAACTCCCTAAATGATATATAATTTCTGTTCTAATTCTTTAGCAATCTCATTGTTTCAGATTTACCTAACACTACTTTAACTATTTGTATAATTATAACATGAAATATGTTGATGTTATGATTTGGTCTTATTTTTACCGACTTCTGCATATTTACTACACTTTATCTCTTCCATGTATTATAATCATTTATCCCTTATACATTTTTATTGTTATTTTTACTTATTCTCACTTGTTTTGATTATCATACACTATATTTACTACTGGATACTCACCCACCATATTTTACTTAACAATCCTATATATTAGTAGTGATTGTAATCTTATGTTACATATATACATATCCCTATATTTTCATATAGAGAAGATTTAACCATAATTGTGGTTTCGTAATGATCCAGCGACCTTCTGTCATAGTTATCTAACCTACGAGCGATGACGTCTTCCCGTGATCAGTAAGAAATCCATAGTTTAACTTATCGGGTTGTTGTATTGTTTAACTGTTTTTATGTATGAAATGTGAATTTCTGGATATACTGAAACTGATTACACTTGTCTTAGAATAGACATATATTCTAACCCCCTGATTTCAATTTGAACAAACTCAAGTTGCTAGAACATCGAGCCAGCTACATTTTATCTCTAGGTTAATTTACCTGAAAAACTATAGAAGTTTATGAAAATAAGTTTCTAACAAAATATGACGAATCTAAACTGCAGCAGAAACTATCTGCGCGATTGTAGTAAAATAGGCATAACTCTCTACTCGTTTATCGTAATCTGTATTTTTCTTATTGAGAGTCGTTCATGACTCACAGACGCTAAATTTTCTTTCTAATAGGGAAAATCAGAATCTGGTCCAAAACCTACAAAAAATGTAAAATACTATTGGTGTATGAATTCTGAAATCTGCACTGACCTGCTCTGCACAGCGTTACGAAAACTTCCATTCCTTTCTCACCAGGAACCCGATCGAGGCAAACCCAGTCTCGTTATTTATACGACTCTCTGAACTACAATTTATTTCTTATATAAGATTCCCTAATTCTAAACCAAAATCATAGATTTCTACATGCAAATTTATGCTTATTTCTGGCCTGAAATTGAATTAATATTACCTGCTTGTTCTATATACATAGAGACTTAGAATTGTATCTAGGACTTGACTTGTATTCTCAGGAGTCTCATGACCAACTCAGAATGAGCCGGTGTTCCTTGGCTCCTGGATGATAGCCTTGGGTTTGTGAATACTCCGGCGGTGGTTAGAGTCCCATCACTCATGAATGGGCCCGTGTTTCCTTACCCCTGGATGATAACCTTGGGTATGTGAATACTCCTGGTAGTTGACACTCACACTCAACGGAAACTCATGAGTCCTATGACTAACTCATGAATGAGCCCGTATTTCCTTACCACTGGATGATAACTTTGGATCTGTGAATACTCCTGCGGTGGTTGGAATCCCATTACTCATGAGTGGGCCCGTATTTTCTTGCCCTTGGATGACAGTTTTGGGTTTGTGAATACTCCTACGTTAGATTATACTATCTTGACCTGAATCTGACATGAACCACTTGAATATCCTGAATATCGTGAATCTCATGAATATCATGAATCTAATAAACATCTTGAATCTCGTGAATATGACATGTACACTATTTATTGGATATATATATAAATATATATTATGGGGATGGGGTAGCTCGAAAATGAGGGTATTTATGTGTAATGGAAGATCATGTCGTATTCCTCGTGGTACGGGGAGAAAACCGATATATTACATTATATATATATATATATATATATATATATCATGAATCACGTGAATCTAATGAATATCTTGAATCTCGTGTTGCTGTTGTTTCGTGGCATTACGGAATATCCTGGATACATAATAAAACTCTCACAATCAAACTTATTCTTATAATTACTAGCACTGAAATATCGAATATCGCGATACTCTAGTTATATTGCACTGATTAACGCATGCTATTTATTTAACATGCACACTACCGTTTACTGTTCACAGTTATTCTCATGCTTATTGTTATGTATACCATGTTTCGTGCCAAATATCGTTTAATGATTATATTAATACACCATAATTTAATTAGTATACCAAAAAAATTCTACACTACATTCTTATTAGTATGACATGATACTTTACTAAACTAATTTATTATCAAATAATTCTAAACTAAAATATACCTTATATATTTTTTATTATCATAAATCTTTATACCTTGTTACCCTTTGATGATGTTAATAACAACCCTATACATATTGTTATTCCTAAATTACAAAACTTTATCATTACGGTTTTCTATAAATTAAACAAACATTATTATTGTGTTACATTTGTTCCAACTGATTGAAACCCTGTATTAAACCTATTAGATTATAAATATTAATAACTAAATTGTAGCCAAAATATCATGTTTCATTGTAAATACTGTTAACATATTGTTTTCTAATAAAATGGGGACTTATTGAACTTTAGTTCGCTGACGGCATTCCTGTTTTTTTTCTTGTGAATGTCGTCAGACGACTTTGGGACATGTGACGACGCTAGGTATGAGGTGGTACCAACCGAGGAGGACAGTCAATATTTTTCAAGTCAGGTCGAGCACTAGTTTTCCTTTTCAATAAGCATGTCTTTTGTTCAAGGCTATCTTTAATTTCTATTTTCTTGAATTTTCGAACTGTGTTCAGTTATCGTTTTTGGAACTATTATAAATATTGTTGGATATTTTATAAGTTTTAAAAAAATTCTTGGACTATAATTTCCTTTACTGCTTATATAAACGCTTAGCGTATTCATGTCGAGAAAGAGTGCTTATCGACATGAATACGTTGTGGGCTTGTCGCTCCTATTTCTCGTTTTTGGGAAGTGGAGTATGACACTTACAGTTTTTTCTCAACACTTTAATACCCTAATGTATTTCGCCGTTAGCACTTTACTACCTCATGCTTTTACAGCTGTGTCTATTTTGCGTTGGTTTATTTTTAGAATCATGTATATAAAATTTTTTTATGAAAAACGGTAGCAATGAGTAAACCGGCACAAAATAGACTCGGCGGTAAAAGCGAAAGGTAGCAAAGTGCTAACAGCGAATTACATTAGGGTATTAAAATGCTGAGAAGAAAACTATAAAATATTAAAGTGCAAAAATGATAAAACATTGAGGTATTATTATGCAATTTACCCATATTTTTTCTAAAAGTGAAAGTTGTTTGAGTCACTGCATGTAACTTCTTTTCTGGTTGTGATATTTGAAAAGTGCTATTTTTCATTTTTGTTCAAAAATAAATAAATTCTTTATTTTGTTATTACAGTGTACATATTCGTATTTAAGGCTCACTATATTTTTCAGTTCAAAATTGCATAAAAATATATTTATGAGGTTTTGTTCTTTATGGAATAAATTTCATAAAACACCATCGAATTCTTTAGGGTTCGGAGATGGCACTAATAAACTTTAGAAATTCCATGAAACCCTCTTGTATCAGTAACGTTGACTGAAATTGTTCGTATCATTAACTCATACAAGATGCCCTAAATAGTCCCAAAATGCCTTGGATATAGATTGAACGACCCCATAACGAATTGAATATGGTTTGTTTGTTTTATCGGACAAAAATACGATTTGTATGAAAATTCATTCAGAGGACATTTTCAAAGGTATATCAAAATGCAAAAAAATTCGACGGTGTTTTATAAAAAATTTCATACTAAGAGCTTTTAGTTTTTTATATGGTGTGAAATTTTCTCATTTGATATGCCTAATCTTAATCTTCATCTTCATAGAGCAAGTATTTGGGGAAATTGTGTTGACAATTATGGAACTTTTTCATGTTTTTCTATCGAACACTATCTGATGATGCTCGATATTGGGGACCCCTAATATCAGGACAAGTGGCGGATAACACGTTTCAGAACTCAGAAGAAAGGGCCCACAGAGACCGACCAGGCCACCCCTGTACCCGACCTACCGGCATAAACCAACCCTCCTCGGGGCTCCCTGCAGATTGGCCTCCTCGGCCCCTCAGCTCGCCTTGAGCTGCCACAAGACCAAGTATCCTCGGCCTTCTCGCTCGTCCACGAGCCCCCCGACCGAAGCCGTCTTCCTCGGTCCTCCGCCCAGCTCCACCGCTCACAGGCGTAACCGCCGCTCCGCGAATCTCGCCATGCGCGGATTCCCCGCCCACAACATCCCACGTTCCACGCCTTCACGATCCCCATTAATGGGCGATCCGCTCTCTACACGGGCGTGACGTTGGGAGCGTAACTGCGGGTGAGACTCTCGCGCCTGCTGCTGCGTGCCTCCACTACTATATAAACTCCCATCACAGATGGTCAAGTAAGCCATTTTTTATTCCACTTAGCCATTACGCTGCTTGGATCTAGTACTAACTTGATCGTCGGAGGGTCCTCGGTGGCGTCAAACCACCCCGGGACTTCCTTGCAGGTACTTGGCGTCCAACTCCTCCAATCATCAAACTTCCTCAAAACCCATTGAGACCCACACACAACATAGGATCCCTTCCAGAATCCGCCGGGAGATCGACGAAAGACAACATCTGAAGGAGATCTGAAAAAGACCTCCATCAGTTGGCGCCGTCTGTGGAAAACGCAAACTCCATAAAAACAAAGTTGGCCTTCCGATCTCCGTCCACATGGCAAGCGATTATCCTGAAGATTCAGGTACCAGCCGCCGCCTCCCCCTCACTGGAGGCGCGGATGAACCCCCTCCGGCGACCATCATCCACGCCCTCGCCAGCCGAATAGATCGGCTACAGTCCCTCGTGGATGCGCTCGTCCGAACCCAAACGGCCGGGCCTGGGCCCCAGATCGCCGCCCCTCCGCCTCCGGAATGCCCTGCCCTCGTCGGCGCGGCCGACCACCAGCGGGCTGCGACTCCCGACCACGGATCCCATGGACCGATACTCCCTGAGGCCCGCTGGGCACCTCGCGGCTCCACCCCCAGGCCCGCCACCGGAGCACCATGCCTCGAACCTCTTAGCGACCCTTGCCCTCCTGAGGAGATGTCGGTCACCTCGCCTGCCTACAGGCATGATCGATACCCACTCCCCCTGCGGGGTCGCACAGAAGGGGCCTGCCACGACGGCTCGAGAGCCACCGCGCCCGGGGATCTAAGGAACCTCATCGAGAGGAACCGGAGCCGTGCCCAGACGCAGGTCTTCCACAGCAGAGACCAGGGATCATGAGGCACCGAGTCCTCTGGGTACCACGGCCGACTCGACGCCCTCGAAAAGAAGATCGAGGGCATGCGCCGGGAAGGGCACCTCTCGGCAGACGGGGCCGAGTACGACGCCGACTCGCTCACCAAACCATTCACCGAGGAACTGCTCGCTGTCCACGTCTCCTCGCCCAACAAACCCCCGAAGGTTTCTCTGTTCGATGGGAAAACCGACCCCAAAGACCATTTGGATGCTTTCACCGCGAGAATGAGCTTCCAGGACCATTCCGATGCTGCCCGGTGCAGGGCCTTCCCTGCCACCCTCATCCGTTCTGGTCGGGACTGGTTCCGAGGACTCGAGCCTCGCTCAATCTCGACCTTCGACGAGCTGGCTACTTAGTTCCTCGGCCACTTCATTGGGAACCGTCGGCAGAAGCGCACTGTCGACTACCTCTTCACAATTAAGAGTGGAGACAAGGAGACGTTCAAGGCTTACATCACTCGCTTTTACAATGCCCTCCTCGAGGTTCCTGAGCACCGGGACGAGACCGTCATCATGGCGCTCAGATCTAGTCTAAGGCACAAAGAGTGGCTGCACTCCTTCGCGTTGGCACAGCCTAAGACCATGGCCGAGGTCAAGGCGTGGACCGAGCATGAGGTTCAGCTAGAATCCGAGGTGAACGCGAACCTCCCACGGGAAGAACGACCCGACCAGAAGAAAAAGGCTCGGGAGGAGAGGCCGGAGCGTCAGCGGCTCTATCTCCCAAAGTTCTAGGAGTACACCTCGCTTAACGTCTCCCTCGCAGTGTTACTAGAGGAGGCCCAGGGCGAAGGGTTCTTCAAGTTCCCTCCAATCCAGCGTCAGGCATCAAAGCGGACCCGGGGCCTTTACTGCGCCTTCCACCGGACACTGGGCTACGCCACCGAGGATTGCAACCAACTCCGGGACTACATCGAGGAGCTCATCCGATCGAGACACCTCGCCGCCTACTTAAGGGATAAGCGACAGGCCGACCGCGAGCAGGAGCAGCGTCCTCCTCCCGCCGAGCTGACCATCGGCCAGATCATGCTTGCCTCCGCGGAGGACCAGTCCGGCGCCCGGAATGCCCCATACCCGGCGCCAGGCACGGAGACCAGCAAGCCTCTAGGAAGCTCGGGCCACGCTAATAGGGTCATTTATTAACCTATACTTTTCATCTAGGGCAATGTAAACTCTCCCTAAGGCTATTGTCAATTTAATAAAGATCAACAGAACATTACAAGGAAAGTAGAAAAGTTCTTATTTATTCAAAAAAAAAAGGTATTATAGCCTCCTCAGTCGTACATACAAAAAGAGAAAATTATTATTACAACAGCGGGGGAAGGGGGTGCAGAGAGCACTGCTCGTGATACTCGGTAAAGATCTCCGCCAGCCAAGGCCTCGCGAGATCCAACCTCTCCCCTCGGTTCCCCCGCGCGCATTAATCTCAAGCCTCAACTCGTAGCACTCGCGGACGAGCGCCTCCGAGCGAGCCAGCCGGTTCGCGGAGATCAGGCCAAAGCGCCTCAGAGACCGAAGCTTGCCCATGGCCTCATCGTAGAGTTGCTCGGACAGGGGGTTGTAAAGCCCCGGTGACGCTCTCCAGATAGAGTACATCAGCAACTGCAGCAAGGAGGAACACCGGGGGAGCAGCCAGCCGAAGTGGTCCTCGATGCCTCCACACACCAACTGCACCGTGTCCTCGGTACAGTTCTGATCGTATAGGTACACATCTTCGAAGTGGATGATGTCAGGGATGGTGAACGGGAAGTCTTTCATTCTCGATCTTCTATTTGTGAAGGAAGGAAGGACCAGTACTCATTCAGCCTTATATAGCCCACTGCGTCCTAGTGAAGCTCAACAGTCGCCCGCTTTTGCCCAAGAGGTCGCTGACACGCGGCAATCGTCAAGCCTTCTCTGGCGGAATCGAAGCGACGCGACCCTGGCGCTTCACCTCCCCCCGCATTCAACGCGCATACTAACCGTTCCTGTTCCCTAAAATGTATGGTCGGGTGAAACCTCCGACCCAGCAGCTGCCCTGCTCATTCACCCCTGGCGGGTAGCCTCCCTGCCGCAACGCCAGGGACCGAAGCCCTCACCAAGAGGCAACCTAGCAACTGCCATGCTCAGTCATCCCTGGCGGGTAGCTCCCCTACCGCAACACCGGGGATCAGAAAGTCCTCCCAGAGGCAGTCGAGCCCAACCATCGCTCGGCTATCCCTGGCGGGTAGCTTTCCTACCGCAACGCCAGGGATCAAAAAGTCCTCCCAGAGGCAGTCGAGCACGACCATCGCTCGGCTATCCCTGGCGGGTAGCTTCCCTACCTCAACGCCAAGGATCAAAAAGCCCTCCCAGAGGCAGTCGGGACCAACCATCGCTCGGCTATCCCTGACGGGTAACTTCCCTACCGCAACGCCAGGTATCAGAAAGTCCTCCCAGAAGCAGTCGAGCACAACCATCGCTCGGCTATCCCTGGCGGATAGCTTCCCTACCTCAACACCAAAGATCAGAAAGCCTTCCCAGAGGAGGTCGAGCCCGAGGATCCTTCGCTCGGCTATCCTTCAGGACAAAAGCCCTCGCCAAGAGGCACCGGGCAGTGACCCTACCCGGACAAGGGTCCTTAGTAGGCTTCTACAGCCCCTCCCGTGCCAAGGACCAAAGTCCTCCCAAAGGAAGTCGAGTCCTTGCTCGGCTATCCCTGATTGGTAGCATCCTACCACAACCGATAGGGATCAAAGTTCTCGCCAAGAGGCACTGGGCAGTAACCCTGCTCGGTCCCCGTCTTGAAGGATCAAAGCCCTCGCAAGAGGAAACCGGGCAGCTACCCTGCTCGGTCATCTTCGGCTGGTAGCTCCCTACCCACCACATGCAGACGGTCCGAGCTACCAACTAGGGGCATCATGTCCATCCAAGTCTCAAGCGATCTCCCCTCGACTTGGGGGCCATGGAGACGCCTTCTCCTTAGCAGCACTTGGATCAACTCGACGGATGATCGCTTGGCAGATAGCCGACCTGACATGGAGGCCCAACAGCGCAAGAAGAAAAATGAAAAATTTTATAAGCATTCTTCATGAACAAAAGACCAAAGCGAAAATCAATGAAACCAAAGAAAGAAAAAGTTTTATTATTAAAAGGCGGTCTTTACAGAGGGTATTTTTGGCTCCCCAGCCTAACAAAATGCCCGGAGGCTTACAAAGTTCCAGACATAGCAAAATAAAAGGGAGGAGGAAGACGGGGGCTTTAGGCCTCGGGGCTAGGAGCGACCTCAAGGCCCTCGACATCCACCACAAGGCGAGCTGGGTCCTCTGTGACTTCCTCATTATTAATCTCTTACTCTTGCCCGCTGGTGTTCGCGAGGGGGTACTGGGCCCGGAGCTCTTCATCGGCGAACCCCGGCACCCGGGCCTTAACAGCGTCTGGGCCTCGTGCCAGATGAGGGTCGTGGCGACGGCCAGGTCATCGTAGTAGTCTTTCAACTTCTTATAGCCCTCCACCACCTTCGCCGCCGAGAGGTCGTCCAACTTGGCCACCCTCAGGTCGGCCTACTTCGCCCACTCAGCCGCCGCCACCTTCTTCCAGAGGGTTTTTACTATCTTCTTCAGGTTGCTGGCCAGCACCCGAGCGTCCTCAAGCTTGGCCTCAGTAACCACGGCGGACTCACGGTGCCGGACGACCTCCCGCTTCCCGGCCTCCACCTCACCCTCCAAGGCGACAACCCTCGCCTTCATCGCCTCCAGCTCCCGCTTGGAGCTCTCTTCCAGCGAGGCGAGCTGGCACGCAGCTTTCATCGCCGGGGATACCACCTCGGCCTCCATGCGCAAGGCGAGGGCGACGTGCTGAAGGACCTGAAAAGCAGAAGAGAGATCAGGAAGATGAGAGAGGCATCGAATCTCGAAAATAATAATAATGAAAGACAAGCGCTTACCTGCACGGACTCCTGGGTGATGGACACCAGCTGAGCCCTGAAGGTCCCCCCGGGGACTCTACCCCCGGCCGATGCCTCTATCTCATGCAGCAGGCTATTCGCGACGGATATCCCCAAAGGCACGGCGAAATGGAGACCACCTTCCTCCACCGTGATCGGCGAAGACGGTCCCCGGGCAGATCTCCTCTTGAGTGGCCTTGTGGGAGAGCCGGTCTCCTCCTCCGAGGCTTAGTCCTCCAGAATCTGAGCCCGCCTCCAACCCGACGCTTTGCTGGGCCCCGGAGCAAGATCCGCCTATGAGCGCTCGCGGGGCGCTACCACCGGGGGAGAAGGAGCCGGGGCGGGCTGTAAACGGGAAGGGCCGGCGCCCCCAACCTTCACGACCGGCCTTGGCTGGCGCATGGAATTTTTGAGCGAGTCCATATTCATGGGTCCTGCACAAAACCGAGTGCAAAGGAGTCAGCGACACAGGCAATATACGAGCCAAAAAAGCAAAGCTAAACTTACCGACGAACTCAACGGGGCTAAGTCCGGCCCAACTCAGAACCCTCTCAGACAACAACACGTCGTGGCGGGGGATGGGCTCCCACGACGCCACTCTCATTGTGGCGGGGTCACTGGACTGGTTCCTCGGCAAGTGCTTCTCTCTCGAGCACTCTGTAGGCACGGGCCAGTCCTCGCCCTCGGGAGGGGAAACGAAGAAGAACTTCTTCTTCCAGTCGTGAATGAAAGAAGGCAGGGCCACAACCTCCGTCCCGGCGGCGCCCCCTGGTCGCTTTCTGAAAGAGAGATAAACCCACCTCAGGTCGCCCGCTCGACCACCGGGGTGATTTTTGAATACGAGGGAGGAATCAAGGAGGGAAAGGCTGAAGGGGATCGCCTGTAACTTCAGGCGGATCGGAAACCTGAGGAGAATCCTCCACGAGTTCGGCACCAACTGACCGGGAGCTAACTCGTAGAAGTTCAACGCTCCCACGACCTCAGGAGAGAAGGGCGGGCGCATTCCACCCCAGAATGCTTCCAAATACAGGGCGATCTCCCTGCCCCGTACTTAGTCTGCCCTCTCTCCCTCCTTGTCCAGACGGAGCGTATAGCATGAGGGGATGTGGAAACGAGCCCGAGAGTTGGCAAGCTCGTCCTTATGCCTTATCCAACACGAGGCGCCAGGGGCAGCATCTACCGCCTCCTCCCTGGGGGCTTCCCCTGCCGCACGATCTTGGGAAGAGGGGCCGACCCCTGCCCGCCGGGAGGACTCAGACTCACCTAAAGGGTTCCTGGAACCTACCTCAACGACATCTACTGACTCGAAAAGAGAAGACATCTAACCTTGGGAAGAATGATCTTCAGGAAACGAAGGTGGAAGGAAGGAGATGAGCGCCGAGCAACCGAGGCCTAAAACGAGAAATATGAAGGAGTAGGGGCCCTGGAACGGGCCCCACCCCTATTTACCGTCACAAGCGACCTTATCCAACGGTGCCATTCACCTCCCGCCAAGACGCCTCCTCGCGTCCAACGGCTCCGATTGCTCCACTTGTCGTTTCCGCACTGGACCGCACCCTTTCAAATGTCGCAGGTCTGCACACGTCGTGTCAGCCAATCGATGCTTGACACGTGGGCCATCACTTCAAAGCGACACGAACCGGCACACCCTCCTTAAATGCGGAGATCCCCCCCCCCAATTCGCTAGCAGAAAAGACAGCTGACGGCCCGGGGACACGTCCCGACGAAACCTTAGGAGGGAGTTCACCCCGGGAGGCCCGGCAGTCCACTCCTAACCCGACCCTCTAACCGGTCGGGACAAGAGTGGGGGGTTAATGATGATGCTCGATATTAGGGACCCTTAATATCAGGACACGTAGCGGATAGCACGTCCCAAAACTCAGAAGAAAGGTCCCACAGAGGCCGACCAGGCCACCCCTGTACCCGACCTGCCGGCATAAGCCATCCCTCCTCGGGGCTCCCTGCAGATTGGCCTCCTCGGCCGCTCAGCTCGCCTTGAGCTGCCACAAGACCAAGTATCATCGGCCTTCTCGCTCGTCCACGAGCCCCCCGACCGAAGTCTTATTCCTCGGTCCTCCGCTCAGCTCCACCGCTCACAGGCGTAACCGCCGCTCCGCGAATCTCGCCATGCGCGGATTCCCCGGCCGCAACATCCCACGTTCCACACCTCCACGATCCCCATTAATGGGCGATCCGCTCTCTACGCGGGCGTGACGTTGGGAGCGTAACTGCCGGCGAGATTCTCGCGCCTGCTGCTGCGTGCCTCCACCACTATATAAACTCCCATCACAGAGGGGTCAAGTAAGCCATTTTTTATTCCACTTAGCCATTACGCTACTCGGATCTAGTACTAACTTGATCGTCGGAGGGTCCTCGGTGGCGTCAAACCACCCCGGGACTTCTTTGCAGGTACTTGGCGTCCAACTCCTCCAATCATCAGACTTCCTCAAAACCCATTGAGACCCACACACAACAGAAGATCCCCTCCAGAATCCGCCGGGAGATTGACGGAAGACAACATCCGAAGGAGATCTGAAAAAGACCTCCATCACTATCAAACTCTAAGAATCACATTAAACATCGATCATTGAACACTTAAACCACTTAAACGACATACCTCCCAAAAGTAGAATTAAACTCCACTTCAACGACATTGAACACTTAAACGACATACCTTCCGAAAGTAGAATTAAACTCCACTTCTACGACGGTATTGTACTAGTTTCTAAAGTCGGCCTCTGTTATGCAGAATTTTTTTAATAAAAAATACCATATGTGTTTTATAAAATGTACCTTAAATGTTACCTTTGGTAGCTCGAAGTAGAAGATTCTATTTTATTTTAAGTTATATATACGACTTCAGTTTCACCCTTTGTCTATTGATGGTAGTTGGACATAATTGAAAAGTGGGCCCATCTAAACCAATGATTGTTTACCAAACATCTAAAATTGGAGCCTCTTTGGTATGACCATATACATGGTCCAGTCCATGTGCTGTCGAACTCAAAGAAATACATTGCTAAGTTTTTTCACCATTATGGTATACATTCATTCTATTCAAATTCATAGTTTTTTCACCATAGATAGATGTCTATGTATAGACAGTCACCACATACCATTCGTATATGCCTCAGTAAACAACAAATGAAGAAGATGAATAAACCATCCAAGGAAAAATTGAGACTTTTGAGTGTAGGAAATGAATGCAATCGGATAAGTTGTATTTTGAACGTTTTTTAGATTCCATACGTATTATTTGGAACAGAAAAAGCCTTTAAACTTTTTTTAACACGATATGCTACGGGTTTGTTTTATAAAATTTGTGAGAAGATCTAACCCTTTTTGTTAGCCACATTGGTTGTAACTAGAAAATAATTCTTAACTGCTTAATATTAAAAATTTAAAAAAAATGAGCACAAAAGGTGCAATTGGACAATATTTTATATCTTCCAAATAAAAGATGACAGCTATATGGTCCAATATAATGATTGATTTGGAATATATAATGATTGATGAATTAAGAAGGTTTTTTTATTTTTATTTTATGAAAATAACCCGTAGCTACATCTATAATAAGAAGCAACTCTTCTATACCGAGCTCCTCCTTGAAAGAAGAAGGTAACTCTTCTATACTACTTCAAGATCCATACAAATCACGATGAAGTCTAGTGTGTGCAATAGAATTAAGAAGGACTTGAGTCGTTATAACCTCTCTCTACCATTGCATAGAACACAAGAGTTGTAGGAGATCAATTATTTATGTTTTGTTCTAATCGTGTGTGTGTAGGGGCGAGGATCGCGCTCCCATTCCCCCCTGTTGAGCAAATTAATTAATGAAAAATAAGACATAAGTACCATTTTGTGATAGGTAGTGAGGTAGCAAGAGAGAAGAAATACGGTGGTGTGAGAGAATTCAAGATTACAATGGACAACACTTGAGAGGAAGCGGAAGTCGAGCTGATCATGTGTGCACCATGCATAAAGAATTTTGAGATTACAGCCTTGCAGTTTGTATACAATAATTCATGTGTTCAAATACATAAATGTACAAGAGTATTCTTGTATAGACTATAAAAATAAATAAACTGAACCATAATCATGCTAAAACGACTCATGCTTTATTCATGGGATTGTCCTTCGTTTTTGTGACTTCATGTTTATATTTTACTAAAACAACCCATGAAAAGGTTTGAGGCCTGGCAATTTTTTGATTGCTAAATTAATTTGTAGTTATTTCTTGGCAAAACAACTTAAAGAAGATTTGCGACTCTTCCATCAATCTCCATTTGATTTGTTCTTATCTTTTAATCCTATGAATCGAATGTGCATGGTCTGATATCATGCATTGGTTGTTTCATGTTGTAAATGTATTTCATTCTTGTATTAATTAAATCCCTCAATTAATTGTTAATTAGTCCATGATCTGTAGAGAGGTTATTTGAGAAACTTAGAAAATTTGTCATCGCATCCACATCCAGACCAGTTTCCTCTTCAAATTAGTCATCGCCATTTCTTTTCTTCACAAACTCACGACTTGTTGAGAATATATATATATATATATATATATATATATATATATATATATATATATATATATATATATTGTGTGGGGGGGGCGTGGGGTGAGGGGGGGAGGGGTTGAAGGATTAGAAAATTTAAAAAATCCAAAGACAAATGTTTTGAGCATGTTTGTTTGCTTTTAAATAAAACCACACCCTTCCAAAAAAATAAAATACACCATATGTGAAGTTATTGCTTAGATTTCCGTATTTGCATCAATCCAACAAGATAAATAATCTTCAGACCAAGAGGCTGTTTGATTGCTTGACTATAAAATATGGAATCACTAATCCTTATAAATGCAAATCTATGGATCTCGGATACTTTTGTTTGTTTGTACCGCATAATTTGTAAGGATTTGCAAATTTTCCATTTCCTTGTTTGTTTGTGCTAAAACTGATGTGGATTTCAGAAGAAGGAATTAGAGGTAACTATAAGCGGGGGAGTCTATTTTTTATGACCTATAGATAAAAGTATATGGATTGTAACTCTTTCTACTTCTTTTTAATATTATTTGGTCGATATGAATTCTTTGCAAATCCTAACTTTCTCCTTGAAAGGAGTCAAAAAAATCCTACATGACGCAAATCCAATCCATTTTCAACCTCGCAAACCAAACAACAAACTACTTATTCCTTGTGGATTTGGACTTTAAAGGGCCGTTTGGTTGCAATTTTATGAAATTTGGATTCCTAAACTGTAAAAATCCAATCCACACATATCCCTACAACCAAACAGCCCCTAAAAACTCCCAAATCCAGTTCAAATCTCGCAACAAAAAAGCCCCTGAGCATTATTTTTGGAGTCGTCTTCAATCATCTAAAATCGAAAGTCACGGTCAATCTGCCCACATTTACTTGACAAATTAATCAAATGATACAGGTACGAAACTACAATTACCATTAACGAAACACTTGTTTCTTAAATTAATTATTTAGACTTTCCATCGTCAAGAATGAGTTGCATCTGCAGCTCTCATATTAAATGCATCAGCTTTGTTGAACTGGATACCAATTATTGCTTAGAAAAAGACTTTTGTTATTTTACATCACATGAAACTGAAAATCAGATCACGACAGTACCTACTACGTGTAATCTGTACTATATACTGATATAGAGACATGGATAGTCAAAAAAGAGGACTTTATGCATAATACCAACCATGTCCAATTTCATGTCGGTATTTGTTGAGAATTAAACATAATAACTCATATTAGTTAACTCTAAATAATCTTATTTAATAAATAAAATAACTAACATAATTTAATAAAATGAAATTAAAAAATAATAATAAATATTATTTATTAAAATAAAAAACAATAATTAATACAATATATTTAACATTATTTGTCAAATATAGAAAATATCATCGTCTCATTACTTGGTATTAAACTAAACCGCGGTCTAACTAAATCAAGAATTCATACAATATATGATCCAACACATCTTCTAAATGTAGGAATTATTTGAGATAAAATAATGAAAACAGAATGAGAATCGGTGAGTGGAAAAAAGAAAGCTGTAAATATATTTTCAAGTCTCTGCTTAACTTAGAAGACAATCAATTAAAATAGCTGCGTTAGACTAGCGAACGTAAATATACTATTACGATGCTTATGTAAGGACCATGATCCAAGAAATTAACCGCAACAAGAATTTGTTGCATGTTTATTGATATTTATGACTTTCAATTAAGTTAAGAAAAATATATGCATATAAACAAAATGTTGGTGTAATGGCTAAATAAAATTTATTATTAAAGTAGAAGAGATTGATATATAATTTCTTCATTAGTGTTAAATTTAAAGGATTGTGTCCCTAACGCAATTGAGAAATATAACAAAATTAACTTGCAAAACAAAAGGTTAAAGGTATGTAGATTTTGATAGAAATTTAAAGTGGGTAGGTTAAGTATATTCTGCATTTTAATTAATTAGTAAATTAGACATCAGAATTGTTGGATATGTATGCCCTAGAGGCCAGTATTGTATATGTGTACATATGGATGCTAGGGATATGTATGTACAGGACAATCTTGCTCAGTTTTATAGTATATTATTTCAGTTGTCTTTATCTGATATGTGTATTTGTTTTTATTGATGCTTTATTCCGCTTGCACATATTGATAAAGACAAGATACGGTAGTGTACTATTATGGTTTGTCTTTATTTTAACATGGCATATGTTATACTCGTTATTACATATTGCGGTTACATGTTGATAAAGCCCGTAAGATCTTGCTTGATTATCTGCGTTGTGATGGCTATCATATTTGTGGGAGCAGGGTAGTCCATAAGCACATCCTTAAATGGTCCCTAGTCGTGTGAGTATCGATACTAGGCATTGATATTCCAGAGTAGACTAGTGTATACGTTTCTAGCCCCGTCGGAGGATGGTTGGTCCTGCAACCATTGGTCTGATGCACCTAAGATCGTATACAGGTGCTCACTGGGTGTGAGTACACTGGACGGACTCACCGAGAAACTTCCAGATGGTATTATACCTATCGTCGGATGGAAGTTCTCAGGTGACATGTGTACAGGTTAGTCTTCGGACATAAGATCGGCATTTGTCTCGTGTGAGTTCCCACTGATCTTTGATCACTACCCTACCACAACTCTACTGAGTCGTGCAAACAGGTTTTGGTTGGGTACAGTCCTGAGCCACATAGAGGCAGTGAGCGATTGTTGGGGATTCGTCTCTCCCGATATTGGGAGTTGATATCGCACAGTGATCGATTGGTCATGACCATAAGATCTTGGCCAAGGCAGTTGGGATTTATTGATAGGTTGATCAGTAGTTTTCCTGATTGGTCCTGAGCCACATCAGCACGAATTACCGGGTTATTGGGGTCTGACGTTTACCATCCCTAGATCTGGTATGCGATACTTTTAGACGAAGAGACCGGACTGTACGGAGATTGTCACAGATAAGCTCGGTAGGAGTTCGGACGAGTTTGCTCATCGGCCTTCCTTTTCGACAGGTATCTGGGTAGCCGTTATGTACAGCTAGTGTCGCTGACGTGCTTATGGTTAAACCCACTGCCAGCGTACTGTTGAGTATTTAGAGTCCCACACAGAGGGTTTTCCTGCTTCGGGCGAAACGATATAGAGGCCGTATGGTTTTACGGTAAGGTTCGATCACATACGTACATTTGTGCACGTACGATGTTCGGACGGATAATACTAGCGGACTTTGGTTTAAGCCGGATCCTAGTATTATATTCTTGGATTATTTTATCTCTTTGTATTCGTATTTTTCGGAATACGGATACGGGTATGTATATACGAATGAGGGGCATTCTTATAATTATGCAATGTGCTTCTAGAAGAAGACACCCCATTATTTTGATTTACCATTTTAGTTAATGGATTAATGAGATGGAGAAATGATGTGTGCATTTTCATTAAATGAAGCATGGCAAGCTTGATGACTCATGGTTTACTATTCTTCCATGGTTGATATTTTGTGGAGATATTTTTTGCTTGCATTATTGTCTCATTCACTTAGCCATTCTTTATTTTTTTTTCTAGCTCACTCTACACTCTCTTCTTCTCCTTGCTCTCTTCTTCTAATACTAACCCTAATCGTCTCATGAGTTGAGAAACCTAGGGTTAGTGAGATAAAACATTCCATAATCACTCTCTACACACTCTAGTCTATTTAGATTAGCAAGATAAGTATTCTAGTTACCTCAATTAGGAGGTAGGAGCTCTTAGTTGACACTCTCGGGTGGATCATCATTGACACGAGGAGGCCGAAGTTCAAGCACGATCCATACTTCCATCGAGGAGCTTAAGGAGAGGATCAAAGACCCGAAGGACTTGGTTTCTTTAGATATACTTTCTATCATAGTAGATAGAACCCTTACATGCTTGTTAGGTTTATGGTAAGATCTGGTTTAGGTTTATTCTAGCGTCGAGTTTCGATTCGTAAAAATTTTTGTTCCGCATTTGGCCACAGAAGTTGGCCGGGACGCTAGCGTAACCTTTCATGGTATTAGAGCCAGCCCATAAACCATACACAAGCCAGTTTAAACATTATTAAAACAACGAAACCAAAACAACTCCAAACATAGAAACCAAACTTCAAGTTTCTGACGATTTTTGCAGAGGCTCCAAATTTTTTTAAAACAATTACAGAGTGCTCTATTCACAGAGGGATGAACATTGACAAAAAACGAGACGATTCTGACTAGTTTTGGCCGGCCAAACCTCAAAAAATTCCGATGTCACCGGTTTTTGTATGGTGGATTTTCTTGAGTTTTGGTCTGTGTTCTTATCCCAAGGAGTTTGGGTTTCAGGTGTCGTTTGTTTTTACCCAAGTTTGATGTTCTGTTGTTTTTTAGTATGGGGCAATTCGAAGTGTTTCGAAGTCGTTATATTTGACATTGTTTAATAGTTTACAGTACATTCACTTTTATCTGCTACCGTGAATGTCATTCGATCGGTACAACTCGTCTAATTGCTATATGTTCTTTTAGACGGGTTTGCGAATATGACATTCGTGTTGATGTTTTGTGTTTGTGCTGTGATTGTGGTTGGATAGTCATGGTGGATAGCATGTGGTGCAATATTAGTGGTACAGTTAAAAATTCATTTGTATATTCATTTTGCGGGTGAGCGTCCGACATGTGGACTGTCGTCTTTGCCGGGTTGTATATTATTTGTTTGGGGCACGACCGATTTTGAGGTCAATGTCACCATTTGTACATATTATTTTCTTTTTCTGTACTAGGATTACCCCGCGGTGGAGTGCACGAATAGCCGGGTTATAGATGGAAACAAGCCCGCATCTTATGGCGTTGAGACGGAGATGGTTTCATTCTAGAATTGGCGGGCTATTCGCCGCACTTGTAGGGGGTATAGGTTTACCCAAGGAGGGGAACCCAAGTTAACGGATTTCGTGAAGTGCTGGGTGGCCCATTCACTTTGTTGAAGGGGGCTGCCTCACTTCTGGGATTGGCGGGTAACTTGCCGCGCTCGTAGGGGTCCAGGTTTTCATTGCACAGGCTATCTACACGACCGGGAACGTCGGGTTTTATTTGCGGCTCAAATGAAATCCGGGGCTCCAAGATAATCCACTATTCTGTATTGTTGGCTGAGATTCTGTGATGTTGATTATTATCATGCCTGTTACGAATGTTGTATATACTTATATATATACTAGTAAATGTTGTATATGTTTTGCACCCGCGCTAGTCCAGCCCCCGCTCTGTCGTTAGTTAAGTAATCTAACGGGTGATGACGGGGCCCAGTGGCGAATGTGGATGGCATATACGTACATTGTATTTTCGTTCTTTTCTGGTGTGATAGGATTAATTGATGGGACCGCATTAATTTTGATTAATGCAAGAAAATAAGCCTAAAAGATGTTGTTGGAACAAATTTCGAAAAACTATAGTTATAATCTTTCGCTTTGCATAGTAGTATTCGACCATGAATATCCAGCACCTCATTCCAGGAGGCAAGAGCCGAGATCCCTTCATAGGGAGTGATATAACAACTCCAATTCTTGTGTACATAAAATTGATTTAAAATTAATGTATACTTGGGGTATTTACAATTCCTGTGAGTACTATAAGTATTTATTTTGCTTTTTAATAGCAAGACGGAGCTTGTAGCTCATTGGTAAGACGTTGCACTGCAGAACCAAAGCACCAGAGTTCAAATCCTATTAGCCACATTATTTTTTAATTAGTTTTCTTCTAAATTTTTAGAAGCCCAAGAGTCTACACGTGCGAAACATGTAAAACCAAAAGTCACATATAAAAAAAACTGTCCCGGGAGAATAACCAAACGTCGATGGACACGTGGCAGCGGAGAACCGGCCCGACCAAGTCAGATCGCCGAGTCTTCTTCTGAACTCCTGTGCTTCTTTTCCTTCTTGAAACCCCTGTCATGTTTAATTTTCCTGAATTATTATAGAGAATTAAAAACCCAATTAAAACCCTTTTTAATACAAAATTTAATACAATTTTCTCACACCCTTTCATCTAACCCTAACCCTAATCTTTTTCTATAAATACCACACCTAAACACACCCTTCTCACTCACAAACTCTGACTAAATTCTCTAGAAAACTCCCAAGAAATTTTGTATACAAGTGGAGTTAGCGAAGGGCGAAACTCCGGTGAATTTCCGATGATGACTCTAGGAGCTCCCGGCGACGAAACGACGCACCGGAACCTATTTCCACTCCCCCTTCCTCTTTTCTAAACTAAATTCCCGTAAGTCCCTCCTCCCTCTCCTCTTTTCTATTCTTAAAATACGTATTTCTAAAACCCGACGGAAGCGGAGTTAATCCGACTTCTGATTCGGTTTTTCTTAAAATTCCACTTTTTTATTAAATACAAACATACCAAATCCTCACATCTTGACTATTAAACATTAATTAAATATCATGAACTTCATAGCAAAATATATCATATTGCAATTTTTATCGTACTTTTTCAGTAAAATACCATATAGTTTAGTTTTGACATTAAACATCGTATTTCTTGCTATATCTTTAATAGATCACGAGGTAATGACCTACCTCCTCAAAACACTCATATGCAATATAGTACGATATCTTTCGGGAACATACAATACGGGGAAATGCAATTTTACACATAAATACCATTTACTATTAAAACCTTTTTCTATAAGATTATGTATTTAAACAAATCTTTGCAAAGCGCCGCTACAACCCATTTTGAGAAACCCGTTCAGGATGGTGAGAATTATCGCACATTCTCGGACTTAGTAGTGCGAGATCTAGACCTCCACAAGGAGCATACGGTCTCGAGAAATTTAAAAATACAAATATCTTAAGAAAATGAGATTTCTAGAAAAAAATAATAAATTAAAATTATTTTATATATATATATGTGTGTGTGTGTGTGTGTATCATCAAAATATCTATTTTTGATATAATATAAATATTCCATTTTTTTCTAAATCAAAAAGAATCATTTACATGAAAATACCATGCAATTTTATACAAGTTCAATTCTTTACAATTAAATACCTTATATTATGAAATTAGGTTTTATTCACTAGAAATGTCACAATGATAAAATATATATCAATGAAAACTTTAAAGACGATAATAAAATACTTGAGGTGTATTTTGGAAACTATACAAAATTATTTTTACATAAAACCCCCTCAAGTTTTATAAATTACAATAAGGACCCTAGTAAATATAGGTTTAAGCGGGACCAGTCTCTTGAGCCTCAGGGAGCCAGAGATATGGGTGCTTGCCAATTTAAGATAGACAACTTAACAAACGGTGTTATCAACACGGTAATCGTTTTTGAAAAAGACACAAATCCTGCCGCCCATGTGCAGCGGTTATCGATAACACCAAAATTTAATTCAGGAGTTCAATTTCTTTTCTAATTGTCTGACTCAGACTGAGTCTCATTATAAATAATCTAACTTGAATATGATTCAAGTACAATTTACAATACTACAATTCAATATGAATCCATGAATTCATATAATCAATTTGTTCAAACTATTCAATCTGTATTGACTGAACCGAACCATGGATATATTCTGCCTACATGATTCTCCAGTTATATCCATTTAATTGTATCATGGTTTTGGCAAGTCATCCATCTATACAATCTATAATACAAGACAATACAATTTACAATACAATACAATCAATACATTGCGGGGTTTAAGGGGTAGATTGGTACGGAAGGTGTTAGAAGTGGCACGAGACTGCAAGATTTAAAACACCTAACCTGAATTCATTTGCTATTGTACCGTGGCATAAACGGTTCCTTGTACTCCATTTGCCTTTAGTCTCTGGCATATAGAGACTTCTCTCGTATACACTGGCATCCTTCTGTACCAAGCTACAAACAACAGCGTTAACAATATAATATAATTTTAAAAGCTGCTCTCTCTCTCTATCTATTCTACTTCTTCCTTGTCTTTAGGACTTACCGAGCGATTTGTTCGCTGACGACATTCTCTTTCTTCTTCTTTGAATGTCGTCAGGTGATTCGGACCTTCCAGAGATTGAGCCTAGCACTGAAGACTTGGACCGGTTTATTAAAGGTCCCGAGCTGTAGTTGCACTTGTACATTCCTTTACATTCTGTATTTTTCCATTTCTGTTATGCCACTATTTAGGCATCGCTTTATTCCATGTATTTAGTTTTCAGATGCATTGTACAAAAGAATGTTAATAAATAAAGTTGATATTCATTACATTTGTCTCTTGTGTATATTTCTTTTATATTGCTTAGCTACGCTTAGTGTATTTACTTTTAAATAAATACGTAGCGGGCTCGTCGCGTCCCCTTTCTCGTACACTGGGAAGTAGAGCGTGACAGGTTTTGTTGGTGGCTCATGCAGGTCCGAGCTGTATGGAACCCTACCATGCAGTTTAGTTTTGCGTGAACAATCTAAGCAATATAACACAAGAACCAGCAACTGAAACATTTTTTACAATTCATACTTCTTGAATCTCATTATTTCATAAACTTTGAATCTGTCATAACCTAAATTTTTCATTCAAGATTATGGATTCCCCAAACAACACCAGCACCAATGTTAACAACACACCTCCACCACTACCACTCACACCTGTCGTCGCTACTCCGATCAATAAGCAGACGATATTGCTTGAGGCAATCCGCAGCCTCCTGGAAGGACAGCAGCAGCAGACTGCTCTTTTAATAAACCGTCCTGAAACAGAAGCACCTAAGATGAAGCAATTTAGAGCTTTGCACCCCAAGCAGTTCGCAGGAAAAGAGAGCCCTCTAGAAGCTGAGGAATGGGCTCAGAGTATCGAAGATGATCTGGCAGCGGCACAAGTGCCAGAAATAGCTTGGGTCCGTGTTACGAAATTACAACTCACAGACAATGTGCGGGTTTGGTAGAAGGCGGAAGAAAGCCGTCTTGATTAACCCATCGAATGGAAGACTTTCCGCGACATGTTCAACGCAAGGTACTTTCCTGAGACAGCCAGGTTCGACATGAAATAGCAGTTCATCCATCCGCAACAAGGTTCAATGTGGACCAAATCAGTAGATGAATATGACGCTGAGTTCACCATGCTCAGTCAGTAAGATATGTCTCAATAATTCGATTTTTTAATAAATCACATACTACACAGCTAACACAATACTTTAACAGATTTGCGGCACACCTGATACCGACGGATGAGATCAGAGCCCGTCGATTTCAACAAGGTTTTGATTCGGAGATCCAGACTACACTGGCCACAGGAGATTTTCCGACTCATGAATCGGTTTTGAAAGCTGCCCGCCGTTATAAAGGAGTGGTAAAGATGAGAGGCAGATCTCAAGCTGCTAGAGTTAAGCGCCCTGCCAACCAGATGGCAGGAGGAGCCTCATCAAGGCCATCTTTTGTGCCAAGGAGACCGGGAGTACCGAACAACAGGCCCAGCCCAGCCTTTTATAACTACTGCAAGAGAGATGGGCATCTAATGAAAGACTACTGGCGTGCAAACTGTCTTTGCTTAGTCTGTGGCTCAGCTACTCACGATATTATGTCTTGTCCTCGTAGACAAAACTCATATTCTACACCCAGACCAGCAATCACTTACCGCAACGCCCAGCCATCCAAGCACCTGCTCCAAGATTGCTCTCCCTGCTCCACCACCTAGAGGATCACCGACTGCACCTCCTCCTCGTCAGTTCCATCAAGCTCAACGGAATGTTCTGAGGAATGCTCCTCAGGCCAGTAGGAATATACCACGGCGACAGGCTTTCACGATGACAGTGGAAGAAGCTGAGGCCACTGTCCAAGTTATCACTGGTAACCTTTTCTTCTCAAGTTTTTCTTAACACCTACCTACATATTTTTCCTATACCTAAAACATATCCAACATATCTTAGGTACAATCTTAGTAGCCTCACTTCCTGCACTAGCACTCTTTGATACTGGAGCATCTCACTGCTTTATGTCGCAACGGTTTTTCCGAACTCATGCGATTCCAATCACACCGCTTATATCCAGCTGGAATGTCAGTTCAGGAAATGGCGTTCTAAAGGCAACAATGAGATACAGCTTGTGTCCAGTAGTTGTCTGCAGCAGAGAATTCTATGCTGATTTCAAAGTACTGGACATACCGAACTTCGATGTGGTTCTAGGTATGGATTGGCTCGGAACATTTTATGCTATCATTGGCTGTCGTCAAAGGAGGGTAGTATTCGAGATTCCAGACCATCCGGTCTTTTATTTCAAAAGTGGAGACCGTACCTGGAGCCAAGTACTTACAAGGCGAAACCAAAGAAAGCAGTAATTGCAGCAATTCAAGCGGAGGAAGGATCAAAGCCAAAAATAGTTCGAGAGTTCGACGATATTTTTCTTGACGATATATCAGGTTTGCCTCCCGATCGAACTCTTGAATTCAGCATTGATTTAGTACCAGGAGCACAACCGGTGATCAAAGCACCTTATCGATTAAGTCCGGAAGGTTTGAAGGAAGTCCGAACTCAGTTGGACGAATTATTGGTGAAATGATGGATTCGTCCCAGCACTTCAAATTAAGGATCACCAGTACTACTTGTGAAGAAGAAGGAAGGTTCATACAGAATATGCATCGATTATAGAGGCTTGAACGAAGTAACGATAAAGAACAAGTATCCACTACCACGCATCGACGATTTATTCGATCAGCTAAGTGGATCTTGTGTTTTCTCCAAGCTAGATCTTCGTTCAGGTTATCATCAGGTGAAGATCAAGAAAGCTGATATTCATAAAATGGCTTTCAGAACTCGCTATGGTCATTACGAACTTCTAGTGATGCCATTTAGAGTGACCAACGCACCAGCAATATTCATGAACCTAATGAATCAAGTTTTCCGGAAGTACTTAGACAGGTTTGTTGTCATCTTCATCGACGACATCCTGGTGTATTCTAAGAGTCGGAAAGAGCACACCGACCACTTGAGAATTGTCTTAGAAACTCTACGACGACATCGGCTCTATGCCAAATACAGCAAATGTGAGTTTTTGCTAGATCAAGTCGGATTTCTCGGACATATTGTATCGGGCGAAGGAATCTCTGTGGATCCAGCGAAAGTTTCAGCAGTAAGCGAATGGCCGACACCAAAGTCAGTGAAGGACATTCGAAGTTTCTTGGGTTTAGCTGGGTATTACAGAAGGTTCATTGAAGGCTTTTCGAAGATAGCAACACCCCTGACCAAGCTCATACGTAAAGATGAAGTATTTGTGTGTTCAAAAGCATGCGAACAAGCTTTCGTAGAACTCAAGTCAAGGTTGACATTGTTCTCGCCAAAATCTTCGGCCAAGAGCTATTAGTTCCTGTTTATACCGGCTTAAGTTTCGTTTACAGATATGTGTGAAACCAGGCTTATTCATATACGCACATGCACATATCAGAGGAAGAACAGGTGTTCAACGACAAAGGCAGAAAGCATTTAATTAAACATTTATTCTACACGAAATAGATCGCCAAACATGGGATCGAAAGTACAGGGATTTACAAACATATAGATAAAATTATCTAGTTCCCTCTCTGTCTTTTCCACCATGTCAAAGCGACGATCTTCGCGAGGAGTAGCTACCCATCGGTTAGCACCGCATTCACCAGCGAAAGCAGAAATGACGGCCCGATGAGCCCGTATTTGGCTCAGCAACTGAACAGAGCAATCCCTCAGAGCTTTGGTGATCAAATGCGCCTCGTGGAAACACTCGATCTTGTCTTCTGCGGTGCTGAGCATCGCCGAGGTCATCTCCGCCGGAGGAGGGGGGATATCATCGAGCACGGACAAAAGGATCATCCGGAGCCAGATAGAACCGCCGGGGAGAGGAGATCCTACACGAGTCAAGAGCTCGTGCAGCGCTGCGTCACATTGGTCACCATTAAAGTAGGATTCACCAAGCGCACAGCGAAACAAGGAACGATGTCCTCAATAGGCACCTCCCACGGCTGCCGGCGAGTATGGGGACGGTTACAGGCCATAACTCTTCTTCAACAAGAATGATTCTCTAAAAAAGTAAGAGAGAAGAGAAGCACCGCTTCATATTATAAATGAAAAACATTTAAGTTTAGGCACAGAAAATGTTGTGCGTGATGGAACTATTTCTAAGATCTGGGAAAGGGAAAGTATGAGTCAGAAGAATGGTGAAAAGACACCTTCAGCGTGGAGCAACGCTTCATAGCAGCACCAGCGCTGAGAGTCAAAGACTCTAATGCAGCGCACCACGTGCAAAGAACGTGTGCGCTAGCGTAAAGTGCGCTGCGCTCTAAGCAGCGCACCACGTGCAAAGCACGGGTGCGCTAGCGCTGGAACTAAAATCTCCCCACCGACAGATCTAAGATCCAATAATAATGATAAATCATTAATTAATCAGAATTAAATTCTGTTAACGAAAGATTCCTCAAAATCTTTCCAAACAACAAGATCGTGCTCTGTAAATCAGAGCACCGTTGGATTAATGATCCAATGGTGATTAAAAATCACTAAAATACAGAATAAATTCTGTGTGGGGAAAGGTTTCCCAATCTTGTTAAAAACAAGAAAATTACCTTCTGTAAATCAGAAGCCCTTGGATCAAAGATCCAACGGTGGGGAAATCCCCAAATCAATTGGAGAAAAGATCTCCTTAACTGGTTGAACAAATCAGCTTGCCATATAAAAAAGCTCCCAGACTTCAAGTCTCAATAGACAGAAGAATAGAGAGAAACCCCCCATAAGTTTTAAGAGATTTCGAAAAGAAGAGCCAAGCTCTCAGAGAAAGAAGATTTTTCTTCAAGGTAAAAAAAATGATGATGAACAGAGAGATGAAATCATCTCATGAATAAAATAAAAAGAAGAATTTACTTCTTTCTTACAGATCATAGATCTATAAGACCGGGGTCTTTCACAAAGAGATCAAAAGATTTCATCATAAAAAGAAGAACATAATTCTTCTCACAGATCATAAATCTATAAGACAAAATTGTCTTTCAGAGATCATCTCATTATAAAAGGGAGAGAATAATTCAATTCTCTTAGGATCAAAGATCCATAAAGGCAAACCCTTTCACTAAAATAAGAGATTGAAACATCTCGTATAAAATAAGAATTTTGTTCTTAGAACTTTGAGACAAATTCTCTTATAAAAAGAGAATTTAACTCTCAGGACGCAAACTGATCTAAGTTGCATAAAAGAAGAGCCATAGCGCTCTTAATTTAAAAGCGCTTCAGCGTTCCGCATCTAGCGCAAAGCTCTGCAGAGCCTCAGCGCTCCAAACATAGCGCACTACGCTCATTGTCTGGTGCTCAGCGCTAAGCGCAACACGTGTCCTTCACGTAGGCGCCACCTAACAGTTAGCACTTTGCGCTCTTGAAATAGCGCACTGAGCTCATGGGCTGGTGCTCAGCGCTAGGTGCACCACGTGTCACTCACGTGTGCGCCACGGAACTAATAGCGCAATGCGCTCATAAACTAGCGCTCTGCGCTCATAAACTGGTGTAATGCGTCCATAATCTGGGGCTTAGCGCCAAGCGCGACACGTGTCCCTCACGAGTGCGCTACTCGGCAGAAGCGCACTGTGCTCTTTGACTGGCGCAAAGCGCCAAGCGCACCATGTGCTGCGCTGATAGAACATAAATTTTTCTTTAATAAATCCCAGAGCTATGATTGTTAAAAGGGCCAAGCCCAAATGAATGCTCAACAGCCCAAAGTAAATGTTAAACATTTTAACTTGACTAGACTTAGCCCAAGATTGGCCATAATTCCTCAATTCAGATTAATTGAGCCCATATGCTCATAAATCTTTTAATAGATCTTAGCCCTAAATTGGACTACAAATCTTTCAACCAAAATTGGCTCAAGGGTACATCTCTTTACTCCTCTGATATTTGTCGTTGTAATACTTCAACGTCTTCAGAGAGGTGACGGGTCTCGACAACCATACATTTCATAGACTATGCCGTCTTTAAACTGGACTGTGGGGTCCTTAAACCCATGGACTATGATGTCCTTAAACTGGACCGTGGGTCCTTAAACCCATGGACTATGATGTCCTTAACCTCGGACTGTGGGTCCTTAAACCCATAGACTATGATGTCCTTAACCTCGGACTGTGGGGTCCTTAAGCCCATGGACTATGATGTCCTTAACCTTGGACCACCATATCCTTAAACCGGTAATCGACCGCAATGTCCCTAAACTAAACAATAAGGCCCAAATGCTCTTTTGTTGGATCTAAATGATCCTACTAAGTTGATCTTAGTCTAAAATTAGACTAATATATTCTTAACAAACGTTTAAGTTGATCTTAGTCTCAAATGAGACCAACATATCCTAAATCGAACCCCAAACCCAAATCTAAGAAGATACGGATTTGGACTAATCCACGCCCTACGGGCGACAACATAAATTAGTCTCCGTATACAATCCATGGGCAACCAAAAACAAAACAAACACCCACGACACGAAGTGATCATCTGGCTCTACGAATCGAATCTTTCTGTTTCCCGTGAATAAGAATTGTTGGGCACGGCGAAGCGAGAAAGTTGTTACCGCGATGTGGTAGCATAATTAACTGCAGGGGCTTGCGCCTGCAGGGAAGAGCGTCCCCACAATCAAAAACCCTTCAAATGAGGGGGAATCTGACGAAGTCTGCTACATCGGTCGCATCCGTTTAAACCTTCGATGCATGGTGTCATAAATCAACTTGGTATCTTTGGAGAGGTGGACGGATAGCACCAATTAGCATCTACCCTCGAAATTCAGGCAAGACGGACCTGCGCGGTCTCGTCCCCGTGTTTCGGCGGTAAACAGATTCTAGCACGCCCGGTGGGACCTTTTCCTCTTTCCACTCCACACTTCGTGTGTCGTGTTTCGCGAACAAGTCGCGGTTTGACATGGTTGCCTTTGGATGTGAAGTACTAAGATTTGGTATCTTGCTCCATGCAGAAAAACAAAAGATCAAATGGCTTTCAACTGCACAAGCTGCAATAACGGCAATAACTCTCACTCCATCCCTGCTAGAGGAGTGACCTACGGGCCTCAGACGGCCTCCGTTTTTACAATGCCGGTGGACCAGGTGACTCAAGCCACCACATAGCTATTCTTTGGGACCATGCTCCCACCCATAAGCTTCAACGCATCACCGCCATCACAAGAAGCTAAGAAGAAGTCGGTCTTTAATCGGCTCACAACTACTGTGGCCTCTCTCAACGGGTCGCCCAAATCCAACGCCTCAGTCTTTGACAGATTGGGCCAAAGCACATGTGGGCCCGTGAAGAAGCCTGGGACACCAGAAAGGGTTATCCCAAAAAGGATAGCCATTCCTTCTCTCGAAATCGTCAAAGCGGCTTCTCCTGCTAAGGGGTCGGTCTTCATAAGACTGGCCGTTTCAGCCCCTACTCCAGACAAAGTTATGAAGGATGTTTCCCCTATTCGAAAGTCGGCCTTCGCAAGACTGACTACACCCTCTCAACGGGTGTTGGTCTTCGACAGGCTAGCACCAATAACAGTCTCTCCTCAAAACAGGGGGCATGAAGAAGCTCATCCAACAGCGAAAGTGATCCCGGCCGCACAACATGCTCGACGTCGCCACTGGCGCCGAGTGAGGAAAGCTGGGGGCAATTCCCCTTCTGGATTGACTCCGCCAGCTCCAATGGTGGAAGTTGATGCTGCTGTTCCAACTGGGAACAGCTTTGAACCACTCAGGAGGGTCCGCAAGAACTCTCCGACCGCTGTTCTGAAAAGATCCCCTCCACCTATGGAGAATGCTCCAAAGGAAAAGATGGAGAAGCCCCCTCAGCGGCTATCCTCTAAATTTTACAAGGTCTGGTGACAGGTCCAGGACTCGATGATTGATCAAGATTACTCTCGCCGACAGAAAAAGGTGAAATTTCAGCGAGAAGAGGACCATCCTGTCAAGCCACAAAAAGCGACAGCTACTTGGGTGCCCACTGCAACGGCCCCCTCAACTTCGACCGCTCACAAGAAGAGAAGGCCGGAGAAAATCCCTGAGTCTGCGACGAATCGCAAGACCACTGAACCTAAACACCTTACATCTGGGGGCATGGTGGTGCATACCGTCTATATGGCATCCGGAAAAGAGGATAGCCGTATCTCCACAGGTCATCGACCGCTTACGCGATCAGTGACTAAGGCCCAGGAGCAGCAACAACAAAATCTCCAAGAGATGTTAACAGCTATGGCCGCACTCACAGGATTGAAAGCAAGCCCAGAAAAATCCTCGGAGCAGCGCCGTGAGCAGGAAACTGATGCCGAATTCCTTCAAAGAATGCTTGAGAAGAAGGATAAAGAGGCCGCGGAACAAGCGGCCAATATAAAACAAATGGCCCTTCTATTTCAAGATATGGTCGGGATGATGTTACAGCCAGATCTCCCAGCCGAACATCCTCCGATTATCCTCGAAGACGACCGAGCGGAGACGTCAAACCCTCTTCTGGCTTGTTCAGCAGCAAAAGAGGAGACCATCTCAAAAGCCGCACTGGATGATTACATCGCTCAACAGATACGAGTTCATCAGGCGAATGAAGCGGCTGGGCAAATCGTTAAAACTGGACGACCCTATCCGGGTTGGTATGACCAAATAAAGTATCCGCCGGGATATACGATCCCCAAATTCCACGTATATAAGGGGACGGGAAATCCGCATCAGCGCGTTACTCAATTTAAGGCTCTGTGCGGCAACACCGGAGGTGACGATAAGCTATTGCTACGCCAATTCGTTAGCAGCTTGTCGGAGACGGCATTTGAGTGGAATTCGGAACTCCCGAATGATTCTATCAAGACATTTGCAGAGATGGAGCTGCTGTTTACCCAGAGATTCGCAAGCGCTAGCGAGCGCACCCCGATCACCGCACTGATTAACGCCAGGGTGAAGCCAGGCGAAACGTGGGTGCAATACGCAATACGGTGGCGGAATCTATGGTCGAAGTGCGAGCAGCGTATTGAAGAAGCGCCTGCGGTAGGCATGTTCGTGGGTACTCTTGACCCTCAAGCGACCATTTCACAATTCATGATATTCTTTAAGCTGACCACCTTCCAAGACTTGATTGACAAACTGGCCCAAATGGACCAGATGGGTCACAGACCTTCTTCTTTAAAGGCGGAACCTCGAAATGAAAAGGGAAAAGCGAAAGCGACCTTCGTCGCCAATGCTCAGCAGCAATCCGGTGGTTCAAGGTTAATTGCTCGCCAGGAGGATGTTGGAGATAGTGCCCTCAGAGTCAATTATTGGATCACAGGCACGTGATTGCAATGATTGAGGGAGGACCTATCCCGGTAGGACAGTCTTACTCAAAATGATAGTATGCTATCTGGTTTATCTTTATCATTGTGTACTGCTTTAGGTGACCTGACAGGTCACTATTGCACGTTGATAGAGCCCCTAGGATTCTTGCTTGACTGCCAGCAGTATGAGGGCGATCATATACGTGAGAGCTGGTAGTCTATAAGCACATCCTTAAAAGGTCCCTAGTCGTAGGAGTTTCGAGACAGGGCATCGATTCTCCAGAGTAGACTAGTGTATACAGTCGAAACCCCGACGAGGGGCGGTGGCCGGTCTCACAAGCTACTGGTGTCAGTTGGTTCACCTAAGATGTATACAGGTGCTCATTGGGTTATGAGTACACCGGACAGGACTCGTCGGGAACATGCTAGTTGGTCTTATACCTGACGTCAGATAGCAGTTCCCTGGTGACATGTGTACAAGTTAGTTCATCGACCTGAGGATCGTCATTTGTCTCATGTGAGTTCCCACTGTACTTTGATTACTACCCTACCACGCTCAAAGGAGACGTGCAAACAGGTTTTAGTTGGGTACAGTCCCGAGCCACATGGAGGCAGTGAGCGAATCTTCAGGGGTTCGTCTCTCCCGGTATTGGGGGTGAGGTCGCGCTATGTCTAGGAGAGACAGAACATGAAAAGTCCTTGGCCAAGGCAGGAGATTTACTGGTAGGTATTCCAGTAGTATCTCAGGGTGTTCTAGGCTGATCTCTGACACGACTTGTACCGCTTTTGGGGGTCTGACTTTTACCAACCCCCTTCGCCCGCCATGCGATGCTCATAGACGAACGGACCGGACTGTACGGATATTGTCACTGACAGGCTCAGTAGGGTGTCAGGATGAGTTCTCTCATCGACGTCCATTTCGGTCAATAGCTGGTGGCCCGTCACGTATGGCTAATACCTCTAACGTGCTAGTGGTTAAATCCACAACCATAGTATTGACGAGTCTTTAGAGTCCCCCACATTCAGTTGCTCAAGTTTTCGGGCGAAACGCTGTAGAGGCCGTATGGAGATATGGCAGGGTTCGATCAGATACGTGCGGTATTGTACGGATCAGGATCGAACGGATAATACTAGCGGGCTTTGGTTTAAGCCGGATCCTAGTATTATACAGTGTAGATTTTTTCTCATTGCATTTGTATTCGGTCGGAATACAGATGCGGGTGTGTATACACAGTATCGGGGTTTTCCTGTAATTTATTACAGGACCAGCTTTCTGGAGGTGCCAGTTTGCTTTCCGTTTCGGCCATATTTCTTTGTATCTTTCATTGGCCGAAAATTGGTGGAGGAGGGATTATTTGCATTTGTGCAAATTAGCTATTTGGAGGGTTGTCTTTGCATACTTTTGTATCATGATGGTGCACCATCCATTGACCTCACTTGACTTTCTTTAGTCATCATGGTTTGACTTGTGGTTTCATGATGGTTGTGGTGGAGTGATGGATTTAGCTTGTTATCATGCTTGATCATGATCACTTTTCTCTCTCTCTCTTGTATCATTTGATCCATACTCTCCCTCATTCACTCTCTCCTCTCCATTCCTACATGGCCGGCCACATTAGGGAGGGGCTGCCCAAATCATGTGGGTGGGGTTTTTGTTCATTTGGCTTTGCAAAAATTCCCACAAGTTCCATCTCCAAACTACATATCATTTCCTCCACCAAAAGGCAACTCCCTACAACCCCAATTGAGACATAGCACTACACCATTCTACAGCAAATCTTGGGCACGTCGACTCGCCAGCTTCGTGCCCGAGTTGCCTCGGTATAGAGGTGGGAGCCCGTAAAAGAAGCCGGCGACGTGGTGCCCTTCCGGCGATGAGGTGGAGACCGGAGATTCCGCGGGAGATCGGGACGACGACGAGAAGACCGGAGGACACGGATCACTCGGTATATCTCTCTTCCCATCTTGTAGTTAGCTAGGACTAGTTTAATGGCACGATCCGGGTTTATAGTGCGCGGTGGTGCCGGTTTGAAAAGTTAAAGAAAATCACCGCTTCCGCATTCCGGCGTCGGATTGACGGCCGGGGCGCCTCCGTGCACTTACAGTGGTATCAGAGCCTCGCCATTAACCTTGTCTAGCTTAGTCTAATGTGTTTTACATTTCCGATCGAACAAAATTCCAAAACCCGCGTTTTTCATTACAACAGTTTTCTGTCGAAATTTTTTGAAGTCCAAAAATTTTTCAGGTTGTCTCAGAATACTGTACAGGGGAACATAAGCCTCCTGGAAAAATTTGGTCGCGAGATCTCATTGTTCCACCGCGGAACCGCGGCCAAACCCATGCTTGGGCCGCGGTTCCGCCGCTGTTTTGACTGATCAGTGCACCAATTTTTTACAGAGGCCTTCTGGGATGAAAATAGGGGTTTTGGTATACTTTGTTTGGGCCCAGAATTTCTTTATGTGCTACAGTAGTGCTTTGGGGCCCACTTGGTAAATTTGATCGATCGGATATTTTAAACACATTGGTTCACAGTATTTACATTATATCTGCGACCGTGAATGTCACTTGATCGGTAAATCCTGTCTAACTGCTATAGCCCGGTTAGACGGATTTGCGAACGTGACATTCACGTTGATGTTCTGTGTATTGCTGTGATATTGCGGATTGGTCGTGGGGGATAGCCTGGATGCAATGCTAGTACAGTGTTTTGTTGTATTATGTACATTTGATATTGCGGGGCGAGCGTCCGACATGTGGACTGCCGTCACTGCCTGTTTGTATTATTATTTTGGGGCACGACCAGGTTGCGGTCGATGTACCCGTTGTATGTATATTTTACTTTCTATACTAGGATTACCCCAAGAAGGGGTGCACGGATAGCCGAGTTCTAGAGGGAAACAAACCCGCATCTCATGGCATTGAGACGGAGGGGCTTCACTCTAGAATTGGCGGGCTATTCACCGCACTCGTAGGGGGTACAGGTTGACCCAGGAGGGGTGCCCAAGTTACCGGATTCCGTGAAGTGCTGGGTGGTCCATTCACGTTGCTGAAGGGGGCTGCCCCGCTTCAGGTTTTGGCGGGTAACTTGCCGCGCCCGTAGAGGTCTAGGATTTCATTGCACAGGCTATCCACACGACCAGGGGAACGTCGGGTTTCAGTAGTAGCTCTGTGAAACCCGGGGATCCCAGATATCTGTATTGTTCTGTGATGCTGTACATTTCTGTGATGTTACATTTTATCACGCCTTGAGCAAAATATTATATATTGGTATATATATTAGTAGATGTTGTATATGTTTTGCATCCGCGCTAGTCCAGTCCCCGCTCTGTCGTTAGTTAGCTAACCTAACGGGTAATGACGGGACCCAGTGGCGAATGCGGATGGCATATACGTACATCAGTATATTTTCGTTCTTTGTGGTGTGATCAATTGATGGGACTGCGTTGATTCGGATCAATGCAAATTAAAAACAAACATAATCTGATGTTGTTGGAACACTTTTCAAAAAGCTGTTATTGCAAGGACGTTCACTTTTGTTTTGTATCGTGGTATTCAGTTGGAATATCCTGCTCCTCAGTCGATGAGGCAAGGGCCGAGATCCCTTCACCGGGAGTGACCCCTTGGACAAAAAGTTTGCATCAAGGCAATGACTTCACTATAGCCGATTACTTTTTCTTTGCATCGTGGTATTCAGTTGGAATATCCTGCACCTCATTCTACGGGGAAAGAGCCGAGATCTCTTCACCGGGAGTGACCTCTTTAGCAAAGGTTTTCGTAACTATATTTTTATAAAGCTATCAGTTCCTTCAACGATATCAAGTTCATTACGTTAAAGGTTTTCGACAGAAACCATTCGTAGCCCTCCGTCGTTTCATATGGGTGGTCAATAGTATTCAAGCTGTGTATGTTGGCCAAAGTCAAGGCACAGTGATTGGTAGCTATTGGGTATTCATATGCAGCATAGATAGATGCGTTGGTTTGGGGCAGTCGTACTACTATTTTGGCCAAAGTCAAGAGTATGTACGGGTGGGCTCAAATTAACCTGGAGAATGACGGGTAGAACTTGACATGTGACTTATGATATGTTGGCCAAAGTCAAGGTCATAAGAGCATGGGGAAAAAATCACATCGGGAGTTTCTAAAGAAACTGAAACTTGTCAGATATGCGCATACCTTCTGGAGTGTGATAGCGTGAGCGGATTCCGTCACGTTATCATGCGATGATAGTTGGATCCCGATTCCCACTGATGAGTTGGTTTACTCCTCGGGTGATCCCGACTAATTCTTCTTTCAGGTTTGGAGGAGAATTTGAGGTTACAGTGGGAGGTTTCCAGATTAGATAAATTGGTAACCATTCTGATCTAGGTTAGAGTGCACGCTGAGTATTTCTTTTCTCTCTCTCTTTGGCAGCGACCATTGAACCGTCCCTAAGACTATGACTCGGTGACCAATATTAACCGAACCTTCTTAAACACTGGCTTTTGGATTGTCAGAGTTGCTAACCACATTGCCACTCCTACTTTTACCCTTTTCTTCAGGACACCCCGTATTACTACGAATGTCCACTTCCATTGGACAAAACCATCATATGGTTAGATACGATCTCGAAGGAATTTATTCGAGGATGGTTTCCGGTTCTGGAGAAAACGAATAGGACTATTCAGTTGTCTTTTCCTTTTACCTTCTCTCAGGTTGCGAGTACTCCTTGGTTTAGGAGATAGTACACCTATTACGCAAATTGGATAGTCTTCTTCCAAATCATAGGCAGGTGCCGATCGGTAGGGAATGAAGAAAACCGGTTAGCCTAACGATGGTGTACAGAAGGTATTAAGTTAAGACAAAGAAAGGGATTAGTAAGAGGGCAAAGTGAATTGCGACTGATTTTCATGACCAACCAGGTATTTCTTCACCAATCCTAAAATCACCTTTGTATTTCTCCAGGACACTCCGTATCACTACGAAGATCCACAGTTTATTGGATACTCCATCGTATGGTTATATACGAACTCGAAAGGAACTTGTTCCAGTTCGAGGATGGATTCTGGTTCAGGAGAAATAGGAATAAGGTTTATTCGGTTGTCTTTTATCTTCACCTTCTCTCGCATTGCGAGTGTTCCTAGGATTAGGACAATACACCCATTATGCTTATTGGATAGTCTTCTTCCAAACCATAGGCTGGTGCCGAACAGTAGGGAAGGAAGAAAACCATTTGGCCTAAAGGGGTGTGCGAAGGTAATGACTAAAGACATATAAAGGGATTTGGAAAGGTGGCAAAGAAATATACGGTTACAGTTGTGAATCTGGATAATGGAAGAGGCATTACTAGGAATACCGGGATACCCCATCGAAACATTTCAATGTTTCAATTTCACTGTGTACTGTAAAAGGAAAACTGATTTCCCGATTAGATACTTACTCCAGGGTATGTATTTACCAGGTATGATTCTCACATCTGTATGGTTTTACAGATGTTGAGTGGGAGTAAGTTATTGGGAATTGGGTGATCATCCTCATTATGTCGGGATTCGTTGTAATCGGTGATATTTGAGGAAGTCACCTGGTCGGCAAATATTTGGTTTTGAATATCCGCTGTTATGCACCAATTTCAAATTGATATATCTGTACGTCTATTTTTATAGAGTGAGATATGTCTTTTTGAAATTATGTCTGTGACATTTACCTATATCAGTGGATGGTTAGGTAAGGAGTATTAAACAGCGGTGTAATTCTTCTTAACCATAAGTACAGTTTTCAACTTACGACACACAGTGAATGAGTTATCAGACTCAAGGGACTTATACAGAGTATTGTATGTTGTCCAGGATCCATCAGGACAGAGGGGTTGGTCCTCGTACTATATTCGGTTTACTTATGACTTCTCTAGTTTTTAGACAGGTGTTTCATGGAAACACAGGGTCCGAATTTTGAGAAGTTATAGGTATATGAATAAAGTAGAGAACCAGGTATTGCAAGTATCGGGATTCTTCAAGGTGATCGAAGATGTAGATACTTGTGTATGGTATTCAGTTGATAGTAGTGATTAAGAGAACTTGCTTCTCTTTCAAGTTACACATAATTGGAAGCATTCCTAAGTTGAGTAACGCTGATCGGCCTCCTTCCATTTAGTAAACATGCACTGGAGACAGCTGCATGATTTGAATCTGGTTCAATTAAATCAGTGCCTCTGGTTCTATATTGGATATAGAACAGTTCATATCTTAACGTTGTTAAGGTACGGGGAGTTGTCCGGCTTATGATTAAAACCAGACACTGGACAACTCAAGGCACGTTTCTATAATGGCTGTTTATGGGTTGACCCAGGCTATGACGAGGGTTGACTTTCTACCATCTGGAAGATCAATAGTGATATTGTTCTAGACTCGCCACAGTTTTAATAAAAATGGATTTTTTCAGAAAACAGTAGTGGGAGTATGGTAGAACTGGAAGTGATTCCAGAACCACAAACGATTACTGAAGATTTGATAGGAACCTAAAGATTCAATCTGGTTTGACATTCCATTGGCCACTCCGCAGATAAGGTGGGTAACTTCAGGCACCCGAGAGGTACTCCGATAGCCTCAAGGACGGTGACAGGGAAGTTCTTGTTTACCCAGACTTGCCATTGCTGTTGTTCCAGACTGTGAGACCCAGTAGGAGGATGAGTATAGCGTCATTCTAAACTAGTTTTAGAAGTGTACGTGTATATGACTCTGCCAGAGGGTTGTCGTAGTCAGTGGGAGCAGCGGAAGCATTGGTGGACAGGTAGCTTATGTCTATTTATAGACTAGAGCAGATGTAGCGGAGATAGATCATCTATTTCTGACGTGACAGTCATAGGTTTGACTTCATCAGAATAGGGGATGGATCTGTTGAGAAGGTAGTAGGGTGTGATGTCATGGTATTTGGATGACATACACAGAGTAGGAAGTGATATTCCTATACTACGATCGGTTATACTTTAGTCTTCACACAGTGGTTTCTCCACATGGGACTTGGACATTATATCAGACATACTGGTTACTGGATCTATGGTTTTAGATCTAAATTTGGATGGTTTCCCAATTAAGGGTACTTAGACAGCATTCTAAGAGTATTTAGAATGGATGACTCCTGGTACGGTAGTGCACCTGCAGGTGATGGAGTCACCCTCTCTAAAGGTGTCTTACAGACTAAAGGGGAGAGGGATGTGCATGATTGGCAGATCACTTGCTCAGGCAATTGAGTCAATCATGAGATGTCAAGTACCACACCAGATGTTGTTCTTACACTAGATGCAATAAGTTGACATTGATCCAATCCTGGAGAAGCAGTCGGAAGCAGTTTTAGAACATAAGTGGATGTTCTAGGGATATGATAACGACAGCCTCATTCGGGAGACAGTTATCATTCCAGGCTTCCAAGGTGACCTGGACGACAAGGAGGTTGTCAGAGTTATAGTTTTCCTTCTGACGAGGGGCAGTATTTTGGACAGGTGGTCTAAGGCAATACTGAGGGAGGTATGGTGTAGGATACTGATTAAGTTCAGTTGACGATACAGTCTAAGAAGTTTGGATTTGGAGTTCATTTATGAGCTAGGTCCCATCAGACATCCAGACATATTCTAAGACAGGTATTGCTCATTTCGGGAGATGGGTTTCTCCGCGAACTTGAGATATAGAGAGACATAGAAAGAAACATCAAGGCGGATCCACTCATTGAGGCTATTCCTCGAACGCAATAGTTTCGCAAACAGGTTTTGTGAGACTGACTAGTAGAGGAGTTGGGTGTTCGGTATCACACGGGCTGTGAGTATGCGACATCGCAATAATTAGTCTTGAGTGCAAGTGGGAGATTGTTGGAGATAGTGCCCTCAGAGTCAATTATTGGATCACAGGCACGTGATTGCAATGATTGAGGGAGGACCTATCCCGGTAGGACAGTCTTACTCAAGATGATAGTATGCTATCTGGTTTATCTTATCATCGTGTACTGCTTTAGGTGACCTGACAGGTCACTATTGCACGTTGATAGAGCCCCTAGGATTCTTGCTTGACTGCCAGCAGTATGAGGGCGATCATATACGTGAGAGCTGGTAGTCTATAAGCACATCCTTAAAAGGTCCCTAGTCGTAGGAGTTTCGAGACAGGGCATCGATTCTCCAGAGCAGACTAGGGTATACAGTCGAGACCCCGACGAGGGGCGGTGGCCGGTCTCACAAGCCACTGGTGTCAGTTGGTTCACCTAAGATGTATACAGGTGCTCATTGGGTTATGAGTACACCGGACAGGACTCGCCGGGAACATGCTTGTTGGTCTTATACCTGACGTCAGATAGCAGTTCCCTGGTGACATGTGTACAAGTTAGTTCATCGACCTGAGGATCGTCATTTGTCTCGTGTGAGTTCCCACTGTACTTTGATTACTACCCTACCACGCTCAAAGGAGACGTGCAAACAGGTTTTAGTTGGGTACAGTCCCGAGCCACATGGAGGCAGTGAGCGAATCTTCGGGGGTTCGTCTCTTCCGGTATTGGGGGTGAGGTCGTGCTGTGTCTAGGAGAGCCAGAACATGAAAAGTCCTTGGCCAAGGCAGGAGATTTACTGGTAGGTATTTCAGTAGTATCTCAGGGTGTTCTGGGCTGATCTCTGACACGACTTGTACCACTTTTAGGGGTCTGACTTTTACCAACCCCCTAGGCCCGCCATGCGATGCTCATAGACGAACGGACCGGACTGTACGGATATTGTCACTGACAGGCTCAGTAGGGTGTCAGGATGAGTTCGCTCATCGACGTCCATTTCGGTCAATAGCTGGTGGCTCGTCACGTATGGCTAATACCTCTGACGTGCTAGTGGTTAAATTCACAGCCATAGTATTGACGAGTCTTTAGAGTCCTCCACATTCAGTTGCTCAAGTTTTCGGGCGAAACGCTGTAGAGGCCGTATGGAGATATGGCAGGGTTCGATTAGATACGTGCGGTATTGTACGGATCAGGATCGAACGGATAATACTAGCGGGCTTTGGTTTAAGCCGGATCCTAGTATTATACAGTGTAGATTTTGTCTTATTGCATTTGTATTCGGTCGGAATACAGATGCGGGTGTGTATACACAGTATCGGGGTTTTCCTGTAATTTATTACGGGACCAGTTTTCTGGAGTTGCCAGTTTGCTTTCCGTTTCGGCCATATTTCTTTGTATCTTTCATTGGCCGAAGATTGGTGGAGGAGGGCTTATTTGCATTTGTGCAAATTAGCTATTTGGAGGGTTGTCTTTGCATACTTTTGTATCATGATGGTTTCATGATGGTGCACCATCCATTGACCTCACTTGACTTTCTTTAGTCATCATGGTTTGACTTGTGGTTTCATGATGGTTGTGGTGGAGTGATGGATTTAGCTTGTTATCATGCTTGATCATGATCACTTTTCTCTCTCTCTCTTGTATCATTTGATCCATACTCTCCCTCATTCACTCTCTCCTCTCCATTCCTACATGGCCGGCCACATTGGGGAGGGGCTGCCCAAATCATGTAGGTGGGGTTTTTGTTCATTTGGCTTTGCAAAAATTCCCACAAGTTCCATCTCCAAACTACATATCATTTCCTCCACCAAAAGGCAACTCCCTACAACCCCAATTGAGATATAGCACTACACCATTCTACAGCAAATCTTGGGCACGTCGACTCGCCAGCTTCGTGCCCGAGTTGCCTCGGTATAGAGGTGGGAGCCCGTAAAAGAAGCCGGCGACGTGGTGCCCTTCCGGCGACGAGGTGGAGACCGGAGATTCCGCGGGAGATCGGGACGACGATGAGAAGACCGGAGGACACGGATCACTCAGTATATCTCTCTTCCCATCTTGTAGTTAGCTAGGACTAGTTTAATGGCACGATCCGGATTTATAGTGCGCGGCGGTGTCGGTTTGAAAAGTTAAAGAAAATCACCGCTTCCGCATTCCGGCGTCGAATTGACGGCCGGGGCGCCGCCGTGCACTTACAGAGGATAGGCAGCGATTCTTTAACAAGAAGCTGAAGTGCCCTTATTCGTTTCCCCGGGATAAAACGAAAAGACTATTTGAGCTGACAGTACGCAACAGGCTCATCACCTTGCCAGATCCAAAACGCCCACTACAACCTGGTGAAGCTAATAATCCCAACTATTGTCCCTATCATCAAGCGATAGGCCATCCAATTGAGTATTGCTTCGTCTTCAAGGGCTAGATTGAGGATCGGTACCAACAGGGCAAATTCGCACTGGCCGAGAATTGGAAAGTAAACCCGCCTCAGCCACACGCTCCTAAAAGGGGGGACACACTGGGGGCATCGTGCTCTTTTGTCGAAGAAACTCTATGGGAGGCCGCTCTTTCAGCCAAAACGAAAAGGATGCTGAAGGATCTTCAAACATGCCCGACAATCAGGTGGAAAAATCCACTGGAGCCCGAGATCATCGAGGGAATGCTGAAATCGTGCCCAACTCCAAAAATTGCTGATGATAGTCAAAGCGCTCACACCCAGCCGTCAAAGTCTTCGAAGAAGAAGGAGAAGATCAAAAAGCCCGTGAAGCCTGGTGACAAGCGCACGGGTCTGCAAAAATATATCGACGCGCTGGAAGAATATAACCAGAAGGCGTGGACCCCAGTCACACTTCAAGAATTTCTTAGCCATTTCCTTGAAGACGGAGATGATGACAATGGAGAAGACTCGTCCGATGAGCCTGAAGATTATGTGGCAAACTGCCATGATCTCTTACTCGTCGATAAACGATGAAGAAGCTCCCTACACAGAGAAACTGGGGACAGATCCTGAGCCGGAACTTCTAGGACCATCAGCCGAAATGATTTATGCATTCCTGAATGAAGCTCTTCTTAAAAGCAAAGCTGATCGAGGGCGTGTGATGGCCATATTTGAAAAGGCCAAACACCGGCGACTGGACGAAAGGGTCGAAGCACCCCCACCAGATCAAAGTACATCCGCCGCAAATAAAAGAAGGTTCAAGACAAGGAAAAGGTTCGTCAAAGCCATATCGATGGGAATGAAGCTGCCCTCTTTCAGAGGAAATTCTCCTGGCAGTATACATCTTGATGAAGCGGACATACTAACTAACTTCTGCTTATACCATCAGAGGATTACACACTCTACCGAGGAGTGCATAGCGTTTAAAAACTGGTAGCAGGGATATGTTGCACACCGACAACACATTCAACGAATAAAGCGCAAGGCTCGTCGGGAACAGAAAAGCACGACAGATGAGCGCAAAAGAGCCGCCGGCAACTGTCACATAGTCGACACCAAGGGATCGCATGTTATCACCTTTGGAAGCGACTCTGATGAAGAAATCGCTCTTAGCCCTCTCTTCAAAGAATCTACCCCGACACAAAAGATGCAAAGATTTGCGAGAAAATTTAGCCGCGTAATCGTACGTTGCCCGAAAAATCTCGGATCTATGACCGAAACGTCTTTAAACTACTACAAACCCGCGGCATCCCCAGGATGACGTGGTAAAAAAACGGTACGTCCATAAGCGAGATGGGCATGGATGAAAACCCGAAAGGGTTCCGTGAGTAAAAACAGTAGAACTACCGGCGAGTTTTGTGAAAACCCGAAAGGGCGCAATCTCGTTAAAAGACACTTGCAAGGTCCTCTCGACCCTGTAAAGGGAAACCACCTGCGTGAGATCCTTAAGACTCACAAAGGAGAAACACACTTAGGGATCCCCACGATCCCTAAGAAGAAATTACACTTACGAGATTCTCACGACTCGTAAGAAGAATTCCCTTTTGAGACCCTCACGGCTCATAGGGTTCAAAAGCCTTGAGCTACAGGGATCTGAACATGTTCTTAAGCCATCATAATTTCCAATGTTGCCCTACAAGCGGTTCAATATTGACCCTTGTATAAAATTCACGGGCACGAATAAACATTTCCCTACCAAAGTCTCATCAGAGACCGGGGATATGCTCATATGGCGAATGACACTTGTAAGTCCTCTCGACTTATAAGGAGAAAATACTCTTGTAAGATCGTTACGACTTATAAGAGACCATACACTTGGGAATCCTCACGATTCTTAAGGAGAAAACGCACTTACGAGATCCTCACGATTCGTAGGGAGAGATATATTTATGAGACCCTTACGGCTCATGAAGTCAAAAGCCTTAGTTAATAGAATCCTAACCCTGTTTGCTAAGCCACCTTTGTTCGACATCGACATAGGCAAATGATGATTCGCTCCAGGCAATATCCCAGTTGTAGCGATACTGATGCCTAAATCGGTATCAAATCCCTAATTCGCAGCGAAAAGCCAGCAATCCATAAATGCATATGAAATAACCGAAATGATGGGGCAACTTGCAACAAAATCAGCAAGTAAAAATTTATGCATACAAAATAGCCGAAATGGTTGGACGGCTCGCAATAAAAAGCAGGGAGTAAATAAAACAAATAGCCAAAATGATTGGGCAATCATGACTTTCGCGATATAAAAAGCTGAAATGATAGAGTATCGCGGAAAGAAAAATATATAAAATGAAACTTTTTGTCCTACAGGCGAGATCACATCGATCCCTGTATACAATCCAGGGGCACAAACAAAAAGGGAACCACACCTCCCCCCCAGGATCGATCCGAAAGAGAGCCAAGCCTCGATGGTTCACATACAACCTAGAGACCACCTCAACATTTGTCTCGTTACAGCAAACGCAACGTCAGCAAAGCGGAGTGATGGAAAAACCCCAGCTCCACCTCAGCATTCATCTCGTTACACCAGACGCAAGGTCAACGACGGCGTTCCTTCGCAGTCTAGCAAGATGCAGATGCAACGTCAACAAAAGACCTCATGGTCGAAACAAAGCGGAGTGACGTCCAGCAGGATGCAGATGCAACGCTAAAGAAAGACCTCACGGTCGAAACAAAGTGGAGCGACGGCAAAATCCCAACTCCACCTCAGCATTCGTCTCGTTACATCAGGCGCAATGTCAACAACGACGTTCCTTCGCAGTCCAGCAGGATGCAGATGCAACGTCAACGAAAGACCTCATGGTCGAAACAAAGCGAGGTGATGGTAAAATTCCACCTCCACCTCAGCATTCATCTTGTTACACCAGACGCAATGTCAACAACGGCGTTCCTTCACAGTCCAGCAAGATGCAGATGCAACGCTAACGAAAGACCTCACGGTCGAAATAAAGCAGAGTGACGGCAAAAATCCCAACGTGACACGTGTCCCTTACGAGTGCGCTACTCGGCAGAAGCGCACCGCGCTCTTTGACTGGCGCAAAGCGCCAAGCGCACCATGTGCTGCGCTGATAGAACATAAATTGTTCTTTAATAAAGCCCAGAGCTATGATTGTTAAAAGGGCCAAGCCTAAATGAATGCTCAACAGCCCAAAGTAAATGTTAAACATTTTAACTTGACTAGACTTAGCCCAAGATTGGCCATAAGTCCTCAACTCAGATTAATTAAGCCCATATGCTCATAAATCTTTTAACAGATCTTAGCCCCAAATTGGACTATAGATCTTTCAACCAAAATTGGTTCAAGGGTACATCTCTTTACTCCTCTGATATTTGTCGTTGTAATCCTTCAACGTCTTCAGAGAGGTGACGGGTCCCGACAACCATACATTTCATAGACTATAACGTCTTTAAACTGGACTGTGGGGTCCTTGAACCCATGGACTATGATGTCTTTAAACTGCACTGTGGGGTCCTTAAACCCATGGACTATGATGTCCTTAATCTCGGATTGTGGGGTCCTTAAGCCCATGGACTATGATGTCCTTAACCTTGGACCACCATGTCCTTAAACTGGTAATCAACCGCAATGTCCCTAAACTAAACAATAGAGTCCAAATGCTCTTTTGTTGGATCTAAATAATCCTGTTAAGTTGATCTTAGTCTAAAATAGACTAATGTATCCTTAACAAATGTTTAAGTTGATCTTAGTCTCAAATGAGACTAACGCATCCTTAAACCCAACCCCAAACCCAAATCTAAGAAGATACGGATTTGGACTAATCCACGCCCTACGGGCGACAACATAAATTAGTCTCCGTATACAATCCACGGATAACCAAAAACAAAACAAACACCCATGACACGAAGTGATCATCTGGAGAAGGAGAAAGTTGTTACCGTGATGCGGTAGCGTAATTAACTGCAGGGGCTTGCGCCTGCAGGGAAGAGCGTCCCCACAATCAAAAACCCCTCAAATGAGGAGGAATCCGACGAAGTCTGCTATATCGACCGCATCCGTTTAAACCTTCGATACATGGTGTCATAAATCAACTTGGTATCTTCGGAGAGGTGGACGGATAGCACCAATTAGTATCTGCCTTCGAAATTCAGGCAAGACGGACCTGCGCGGTCTCGTCCCCGTGTTTCGGCGATAAACAGATATCAGCGCCTATTCTCGTTATATCGGACCAATCTAAAGGTTTCGAAGTGCATTGTGATGCATCCGGTAAGGGATTAGGATGTGTTCTATATCAGCACAGTAAGGTTATGGCTTATGCTTCAAGACAACTGAAGATTCATGAGCGCAATTATCCGATGCATGATTTGGAGTTGGCAGCCGTAATCTTTGCTCTTCAGATTTGGCACCATTATCTTCTTGGTGAATGAGTGAACATATATACAGATCACAAGAGTCTGTAATATATGTTTACTCAGAAGAAGCTTAATATGCGGCAGAGACGATGGTTAGAACTCATGACAGACATTGACATCAACCTGCAATATCACTCAGGGAAGGTGAATGTAGTACCTGATGCCCTTAGTCGTCAACCATTAGCAATGAATCTCATCGCTCAATGGAAACTTCAACAATGTTTCCCCAATTGAGAGCAAAGCTCTATTCAAAATTCAAAATTTGAACTGAGGCAGCGCCTCACGTGCAAAGCATGAGAGCGCTCGCGCCAGGAGCGCCACCGCTGAAGAGTCAAAGACTCCGAGGCAGCGCCTCACGTGCATAACATGAGAGCGCTCGCGCCAGGAGCGCCAGTGCTGAAGTGTAACACCCGAGCCCAATGCTACTAATTTCAGTTACCGTTTGAACGTAGTGTGGCACTCATTTCATTTATCTTGCTTGTTTGTCACTTACTGAAATTTTACCCCGTCAATTCAATTCTGCATATAACAATTTTTGGTATCTAAAATAAAATTAAAAATATTCATCTTGGCCTGCTTGACACCCCTAACCCTGTTGTAGCGTCCGTGCATCGTGTTCTCATTCCGTTCAGTGAAACGGGCGAGTTTGGACGGTTACGTGCACGAACGTGTGTCCGTTTTGGGGGTATGCTTTTTGATTGTAAAACACTTCATTTTAAATTTTGGATCCTGCCTAAAGTTCTATTATTTCAATTTCAAATTTTTGGACCCGATCCAGGCGCGATTTGGAAATGTTTTACTTTGCGCCAAAATCCCAAATTTTAATATATTTAAACCATCGTATATTTTTAAGTAACCATATAATATTTACTGTTCACTTAAATCTTATAAATCTTTTATCTAAATTTCCTAACCCACGAATTTCCTTCTCTCAACCAATCATAACCCTCATTCAACCCGTGGGCCCCACCTCTTACCTCTCTCTCTCTCTTCCGTCTCTCTCTCTCTCTCTCTCCCCCCATCCCCCTCTCTCTCCTCTATACATCTTGTTTTCCCTCCTCTCCTTTCTTTAAAAAATGCAGAACCCATCGCAAACCCTACCGCCGCCTCACCCCTTCGCCGCTGCAGCCCCAACGCCGACGACACCGTCACCAGCATCCTCGCCTCCTCGCCCTCGACCAATCCACTGCATCTCCTTCCTCCTCTCCCTTCTTCATGCACACCCTGCACCAGTCGCGGCTACCTGCACCCTTGCACGCGTTCGCGCCGCCGTGAGTCGCCGCCGGCGACCTCGTCCCCGTGCCCAGGCCTCGCAAGCACCCCCTCGGTGAGCTAGCATCCCCTCCTCTCTTCCTTTCTTCTTCCCTTCTCTGTTAATATTTTCTTGATCGGCAGATTTCTTTCGCCGTCGTCGTAGGCCACCGCCGGAGCTCCGTCGACGTGGCTGTTCCCGCCGAAAATTTCTGCGCGAAAGAGCCCAAGGTATCAAATGGCGGCGATACGCTTAAGAAAATGGGAACCGGTATCTTCCGGGATGTTTTTTTGATAAACTCCCGAATGAGAAACAGATAAATTCTGATGGTATCGAAAGCGGCTCGAAAAACCCTTCGATTTGATATATTATGGGCCTCGTAATTCATCCGGGATCAAAAGTTATGAGGAATTACGTGTCCACACGTGATGGGCTTTTAAAAACCCGCTGGAGGAGTTAAAAAATATAATAAAAACTCAGAAAAGACCCCAATGGGGCATCACGTGCTCACACGTGACCATGGGTCACGTGCAGACACGTGATGGGCTTTTAAAGCCTCTAAAATAATGAATAGAATTTAATTCTAAAAGTCAGAAAATACCTCAACGAGGTATCACGTGCTTACACGTGACCAATGGTCACGTGTTGACACGTGATGGTTAAAACTGAAACATAAATAAGCGGCTGAGAAAGGAACCCAATTGGGGGTCACGTGCTCACACGTGACCAAAGGTCACGTGCCAGCACGTGACTGGTTTTAAAAGCATTATAATTTAATAGAATTAAATTCTAAAAGTTTCTGAATCTTTCCAAATGGAAAAGGGTCATGGGGAATCGTTGGATTAAAAATCCAAGGGTGATTAAAAATCACCAATTTATGGAAAAACCTTGGACAAGGAAAGATTTCCCTGAAAATTTCACCAGGATAACAAATAGAATATCTTTTGGATTTAAAATCCACGGTGAATAAAATTCACTGAATGATCTAAAGGCCCAGATTAATGATAAATATAAATCAAATCTCTCAACATACAAATCAAATCTCTCAATGAGAGATTTGCTAAACAAATTGATTCTCTTCCTTCTCCTATAAATAGGAGCCAAGAAGAGAAGAGAAGGGGAGCTACGTTTTTGAGAGAAAAACAGAGAGAGGAGAATTTAATTCTCAAGAGGGAAGAAAAGAAAGGAGAATTTAATTCTCAACAAAGAAAACCCTAGGTAAGAAAAGGGAAAAAGATAAACTTCAAACAGAGAATTTAATTCTCAAAATCCAAGAGTTTAACTCTTATACAAAAAGAACTTAGTTCTTCTTCTGGTTGAAGATCTGCACAGAGCACATCTCCCCATAACTTGAGAATTTAATTCTCATCGGGTCGAGATCCTGCCATGCAGATCCTAAACTTAGAAGGGGAATTGAGTTTTGAGAATTAATTCTCCTAAAACAAAACTAGGGTTTAACCCTAATCAAGAATTTAATTCTTTTACATATCTGAGAATTTAATTCCTTTGAAAAGAAATCAGGGTTTCATCCTAAATAAGAATTCAATTCTTAAAAGATCTCTGTTCATGAAAAGAACTAGGGTCACGTGCCCCCACGTGACCCTTGAAAAGATCCCCTGCAAAGAACTTTGAAGCATCACCCCACGTGCTCCCACGTGACCCTCATTATATATGGAACAAAAGTAAAGGCAGAAACAATTCTGGGCGCTCTCACGTGTTACCACGTGACCCCTAATAAATGTTCTAATAAATCAGGGCATGATTATACATCACGTGCCCACACGTGATGGCTATGAAAATTAAAAGTGTTTAACACTTGTTTGCAGAACAAAATAAAGGGGATCTGGCCCCACTTTTTGATGCCATCACGTACTCCCACGTGACTCTCAAAACGCAGAAAGAAAGATCAATGGGAATGAAGGCTTTGGGCGCTCTCACGTGTTTACCACGTGACCCCTTAGCAAACGTTCTAACAGTCAGCGCATAAATCCCCATCACGTGTCAACACGTGATGCTCGAAATAAAAAGGAAAAGTGTTTAACACTTATTCGCAGATTTGAGGACAAAATAAAGGAGATCTGGCTCCACATTTAGGGCGCCCTCACGTGTCACCACGTGACCCCTAATGAGAATTCTAACAGACCAGAGCGGGGGTCTCCATCACGTGCTCACACGTGATGGCCGCCAGAATTAAAAAAGTTAAACACTGATCTGCAGAATAAAATAAAGGGAATCAGGACGCTCTCACGTGTCCACACGTGACCCCTCTCTCCTTAGTGTTTAACACTAATCTGAAGACTTTGTCCTCAGTGTTTAACACTGATTTTCTTAGTGTTTAACACTAATTTAAAATCTCTGATTACCAGTGTTTAACACTGGTTTGCTTTAGTGTTTAACACTAATTTGAAAACCCTGTTGCTAGTGTTTAACACTGATTATCTTTTAGTGTTTAACACTAACTTGTTAATCTTATTCCCAGTGTTCAACACTGTTGACCTTTAGTGTTTAACACTAGCTTTAGCCCAATTGGCTAAGTTTCTAGAGGCAAAGCCTCTCCTTCAATGGACCAGCAGAGAGCTAATATTTCAAACACAATTGGACTTAGCCCAAACTGGCCATAAGTCCTCAAATCATCTTGAACTGAGCACATCTGCTTTTTCAACCAACTCATTGGTTTAGGGTACATCTCTGAACTCCTCTGATATTTGTCGTTGTAATCCTTCAACGTCTTCAGAGAGGTGACGGGTCCCGACAACCACACATCAACACGGACTGTGGGGTCCTTAAACTCATGGACTTATGCGTCCCTAAACCAAGATACGGACTGTGGGGTCCTTAAACCCGCGGACTTATGCGTCCTTAAACTAACGGACTAATGCGTCCTTAAACACGCCCATATAGACCGTGGGGTCCTTAAACCCATGGACTTATGCGTCCTTAAACTACAATGGACCACCATGTCCCTAAACTGGAAATGGACCACTATGTCCCTAAACTGGAACAATAGAGCCCAAACGCTCTTTTGTCGGATCTAAACTATCCTGTTTAAGTTGATCTTAGCCTCAAATATGGTTAACGCATCCTTAAACCTTCAAACAGACTTTAGTCCCAAATTGGACTATAGATCCCCCCAATCTACTTTGGTTCAAGGGTACATCTCTGAACTCCTCTGACATCTGTCGTTGTAATCCTTCAACGACGTCAGAGAGGTGACGGGTCCCGACGGCCATACATTCAATGGACCACTATGTCCCTAAACTGGAACAATAGAGCCCAAACGCTCCTCTGTCGGATCTAAACGATCCCGTTAAGTTGATCTTAGTCACAAATTTAGACTGACGTATCCTTAACAAACGTTTGAGTCGATCTTAGCCTCGAGTACGGCTGACGTATCCTCAAACCAAACCCCCAAACCCAAATCTAAGATAATACGGATTTGGACTAGTCCACGCCTTACGGGCGACGACATAACTCAGTCTCCGTAAACAATCCACGGGCAACAAAATACATAATAAACACCCACGACACGAAGTGACCAGCTGGAGAAGGAGAAAGTTGTTACCGCAATGCGGTAGCGTAATTAACTGCAGGGGCTTGCGCCTGCAGGGAAGAGCGTCCCCACAATCAAAAAACCCCTCAGACGAGGGGGAATCTGACGAAGTCTGCTACATCGGCCGCATCCGTCTAAACCTCCGATACACGGTGCCATAAATCAACTTGGCATCTTCGGAGAGGTGGACGGATAGCACCAATTAGCATCTGCCCCGAATCTCAGTGCCAAGACATCGCAGTCTTGTGCGCCGCCGTTCGGAGGGGAACAGATTCTGGCACGCCCGGTGGGACCTTTTCCTCTTTCCACTCCACACTTCGTGTGTCGTGTTCGCGAACGAATCGCGGTTTACTGTGGTTGCCTGTGGATTCAAGGTACTAAGATTTGGTGTCTTGCTCCGTGCAGAAAACGGAAGATCAATGGCTTCAAACTACACTGCCTGCAACTGCAACTCTCGCTCGGTCCTTGCTGGAGGAGTGACTTATGGGCCCCAAGCGGCCTCCCTTTTCAGGATACCAGTGGAGCAGGTGACTCAAGCCACCGCTGGACTATTCTTCGGGACCCTGCTCCCACCGATGAGCTTCAACGCCCCAATGACATCGCAAGAAGCTCCAAAGAAGCTGGTCTTTGATCGGCTTGCTACTGCCGCGGCCCCTCTCAACGGGTCGCCCAAGCCCAATGCCTCAGCTTTCAGCAAACTGGGCCAAAACTCATGTGGGCCCATGAAGAAGCCTGCAATACCAGAAAAGGTTGTTCCGAAGAGGATAGCCATCCCTGTTCCTGAAGTCGTCAAGGCGGCTTCTCCTGCCAATGGGTCGGTCTTCACAAGACTGACTATTCCGGCTCCCGTTCCTGCTCGAAGGTCTGTCTTTGACAGATTGGATACCGCTACTCAGAAGACGTCAGTCTTTAAGAGACTGACACCAGCAGCGCTTCAAATGGACAGGGGGCAAGACAAAGCCATCCCCATTGCTGAACCAACGCCGTCTGCTCGACATGCTCGCCGTCATCACTGGCGCCGGGGAAGGAAGGCTGGGGGCAACTCCCCCTCTGGGATAATTCCACCAGCTCCAACGGTGGGGATCGATGCTGCTGTTCCAACTGGGAACAGCTTTGAATTGCTGAACAAGGTACGCAGAAATTCGCCAACTGCGGTGCTCAAAAGATCTCCTCCACCGGTAGAGGCCGTCGTGGAAGCAAAACCAGAAAAGCCGGAGCAGCCTCCTCAACGGCTGTCTTCCAGGATCTACAAGACTTGGCGACGGGTCCGAGAATCAGTGATTGATCCGAATTTTTCTCATCGACAGAAAAAGATGAAGGTTTGGCAGGAAGAAAATCCCCCTGTCAAGCAACGAAAGACGACGACCACCTGGGTGCCCAAAGCAACGGTCCCCTCAGCTTCAACCGCTCACAGAAGAAGGAGACCGGAGAAGATCCCTGTGTCTTCGGTAAATCGCAAAGACACTGAATCTAAACGTCCTAAGTCTGGGTATATGGTGGTGCACACCGTTTATATGGCTTCTGGAAAGGAGGAAAGCCGTGCTTCGACGGGTCACCGACCGCTCACCCGATCAGTGACGAAAGCTCAGGAGCAGCAACAGAAGCTTCGGGAGATGATGACTACAATGGCCGCACTTACCGGGCCAAAAGAAAGCCCAGAGGCATCATCAGAACAGCGTCACGAATAAGAAACCGACGCTGACTTCTTACGCAGAGTCCTCGAAAAGAAGGACAAAGAAGCCGCGGAGCAAGCGGCTAACATAAAACAAATGGCGCTCCTCTTCCAAGATATGGTAGGGATGATGTTACAGCTGGACCCTCCAGTTGAAGACCCTCCGATCATTACTGAAGACGATAGAGGAGAGACATCTAATCCTCCTCCGACTCTTTCAACAGCCAAAGATGAGACAATTTCCAAAGCTGCCCTGGAGGAATATATAGCTCAGCAAATACGATCTCATCAGGCGAGTGAAGCGGCTGTGCAAATTGTTAGAACTGGACGACCCTATCCGGGCTGGTATGACCAAATCAGTTACCCGCCGGGATATACGATCCCTAAGTTCCACGTATATAAAGTGTAACAACCCTAATTTTTATACACTTTTTCCTATACAATTTTTTTTTCAAATATTTTTTTAAAAATCCATAAAGGGGTATTTAAGCCTGAGCACAAGATTTAGGTAATTATTTTTGTTTTTAATTACAAGCTACAATAACGAAATAACTCCATTTTTAGTGTACAAGAGATTACTTTAAATTTAATGAATACTAGGAGTATTTATTCTTGCTGCTATCAGTTTAAGTAATTAAAAACCACAATAATTACAAGAAGGAGCTTGTAGCTCATTGGTAATACCTTGCACTGCTGAACCAAGCCACCGGAGTTCAAATCCCATGCCCCACATTATTTTTGTATTTATTTTGTTTTAATTTTTTTTGGAAGTCAACGGTAAAAAGGCCATAACTCCCAAAATATGTACTGGACAACAAAATGTAAATATACCAAATTGTACCCCCAGAAAATCCCCGGCCACTGGAAGCCTGACTCGGCCCGACGGCCGGAGAATCGGACGACTCGGTCCGGCACCGCCGGCCGGACTTGGCCGGACGGCCGAGTCACCAACTGGGAAAAGTTGGCTCTTGACTTGGTCAACCCTCTTGCACATTTATTATACCTGGATCAGTTTTAATTTGGCCAATAAATCCCTTTTACTCCTAGGTTTAATGATTTTTAATGAATTTTTACATTTTTTAATATTTTTTTTAATCCAAACCCTAACCCTAGCCTAGCCCTATATAAACACCCCTACCCTCTACCATTTCACACTACAACTCTAAGTCCACTCTCTCAAATTCTCGAGAACTCGGTACAAAGAGCGAGAAGCGAAGCGCTGCCGAAACCGACGACGGATTCCGGCGATCGGACTAGAACCTTCGCGACGTTTTCGACGCATCGACAACCATCACTTCCTTAGCCTCCTTAGTTTGTCCAAACCCGTAAGTCCCATCCCTTCTATCTCTCTGTTCTTTAATATAAAAATACGACTTTTTGGAACCCGACGGAAATCGGAACAAACCGATTTCCGATCCGGTTTTTCTCCAAATTTCCACTTGTCACCTAATACATAATACCTACCTATGTTCATGTTGACTATTAATCACCCATAAACCAATTTAAACAAACTTTCTCACATGAAATGATAGCTTCTTTGCAAAACCGTATTCTTTTCATAAAATTACCATGAAGTTCATTTTTCTTCGTATAATCAATTCCCTCACTCCTAAATATGTTTATCTTGATCGCTGAACTTGTAGAAACCAATTTGAATGAATTTTCACACATGAAATGATAACGTTTTCGAATACCGTATTCTTGCGCTTTAATACCTTCAAGTTTAATATATCATGTTTAACCTCTAAAACATCATTAAAACTTAAAATAAGTCATGAGGTAATGACTTACCTCTACACGCACTCAATTATAACCCTAATTGATATATGTCAAAACATAGAATACGAAATTACAGGACTTTTCACTAAAATACCATAATCTTTATAATCTTTATTGAAACCTTTAAGTTGTAAACATTTCTAAATAAAATCTTTTATAAAAGGAAAATACGATATGTCATGGACATCGATCGTTTATCTAAACTGACTTTGTGGTGTCTAGGCTAGGCAAGTGAGCTTGGGTAACTTTAAAAGGCCCGTCTCACGATTCGTGAGCGGATCCCTCCCTCCTCACTTGTACTTATCTGGCCACAATTGGCGGTGAAGAGGCGATTTGAGGTTTCTAATGACTTGTCGTTTAGACCCATAGAAATAGGCTAGTTGGCTTAGGAAACCCTAGAAACTAAAATACAGAAAACTATACTCTTTTACAAATAAATACCTTTTTATGTATAAAACCGTTTTTCCTAAATGAAAAGTATTTATAAAAACCTAAGCAAAGTGCCGCTACAACCCACTTTTGGGGAACCCGTTAGGGATAGTACGGTTCATCGTGCACCCGCAGGCTAGTAGTGCGAGATTCAGACCTCCGCAAGGAGCATTCGGTCTCGAAAGGTTTAAAATACGACATTTGAGAAAAATGAGATTTTGGAGATTAAAATATTTATTTAAAATTATTCTTGTGTTAATATATATATAATTATCTTTTAAACACCTATTTATTTATAATATAAAATTTCCACTTTTTCCCTAAAATTATAAGATTAAAAGTTACATTAAAATACCATGAATTTCAGATAAATCAATTAATACTTTTATTAGGATATATTCACTAGAATAACACAAATAAAATTGACACTCATTATAACAATAAATACGATTATTAAATACTTGAGGTGTATTTTGAAAACTATACAAAAGTACTTTTCACATAAAACCCCCTCAAGTTTTATAAATTACAATAAGGCCCCTAACAATTATTGAACTTCAAATTACCTTTCTTCTAGTCTGACTTGGGTTAGAGTCTGATTTTTTCTGACTTGAATATGATTCAAGTCAATCTATATTCTTTTATATTCTAACACAATTTGAATACATGAATCCCTGAATCCAGTTAACAATATATTCATTTTTGACTGAATCAAACCATGGATATTCATCCATTATCCTGATATTCCATTTACCTGATTATACAGTTACATCGTGTTTACTGATATCATGGTTTTGGTCAGTCACCCAACTTACATATTCCAATACCACAATACTGTTAAAACACTACGGGGTTTAAGGGGTAGATTGGTACGGAAGGTGTTAAAGATGGCACGAGGTGGTCAGATTAAGACACCTAACCTGAATCCTATTGCTGTTGTACCGTGGCATAACGGTTCCTTGTACTTTCCTTTTGCCCTGATCTCTAGCATATAGAGATCCCCCTCGTATACACCGGCATCCTTCTGTACCAAGCTACAAACAACAGCGTTAAACCATGTTCCATAATATTCAACAATGTAATACTTTAGAAAATACTGTTACTCTGTCATTCTCATTCTTCTTTATCTTGGGACTTACCGAGCGACCTGTTCGCTGACGACATTCTATTTCTTTCTTCTTTGAATGTCGTCAGGTGCGTTGGACCAAGCTGAGATCGAGCCCACCGGAGAAGATTTGGAGCAGTTCCACGAAGACCCAGAGCTCTAGATATTGTACCTTGTTCTTTTCAGTTTATTTCATTTTCTGTTATGCCACTGTTTAGGCATTGCTTTTCATTCCAGTTGTATTTTCTTTTCATGCATTGTACAAAGAATGTTATTAATAAAAGTTGCTGTTATTTCTATATCATTTGTCTCTTGTGATTATTTTATATTGCTTAGCTACGCTTAGCGTATGTACTTCTGAGTACATACATAGCGGACCTCGTCGCGTCCACTTCGCCGTACACTGGGAAGCGGGGCGTGACATAAAGGGACAGGGAATCCGCATCAGCATGTCGCTCAATTCAGGGCCTTATGCGGCAATACTGGAGGCGATGACAAATTGTTGCTACGTCAATTCGTCGGCAGCTTAGCAGAAACAGCCTTTGAATGGTATTCGGAGCTACCTAACGACTCTGTTAAAACATTTGCGGAGATGGAGCTGCTGTTTACACAGAGATTTGTAAGCGCTAGCGAGCGCACCCCGATCACGGCACTGATCAACGCCAGAGTGAAGCCGGGAGAGACGTGGGTGCAATATGCAATCCGGTGGCGGAACCTATGGTCGAGATGCGAACAACGCATAGAAGAAGCTCCTGCCGTGGGCATGTTCGTGGGTACTCTCGGCCCTCAACCGACCATATCCCAATTCATGATGTTCTTCAAGCCGACCACTTTTCAGGACTTGATTGACAAGCTGGCCCAAATGGACCAGATGGGTCATAGACCATCTCCTTCAAAGACAGAGCCTTGGAATGAAAAGGACAAAGGGAAAGCAACCGTCGTCGCCAATACTCAACAACAGCCGAGCCACTTAAAGCCGGTTGTTCGCCAGAACAATGTGCGACCACGCCCATCCCTCGAGGAAAGACTGGGACGTCCTTACTCATTTCCTCAGGATAAAACGAGAAAACTGTTTGAGCTGGCAGTGCGCAATAGACTCATTAATCTGCCGAATCCAAAACGTCCGTTGCAACCAGGCGATGTCAACGATCCCAATTATTGCCCTTACCACCAAATGGTAAGCCATCCAATCGAGGATTGTTTCGTCTTTAAGGGGTGGATCGAGGATCAGTACCTACAAGGAAAGTTCGCGTTATCCGAAAACTGGAAGGTGAACCCGCCACAGCCTCACACTCCTAAGAAGACAAACACACTGGGGGCAACATGCTCTTTTATTGAGGAAGCTCCATGGGAGGTGGCTCTTTCGGCCAAGACCAAAAGGATGCTAAATGATCTTCAGACGTGCCCGGCGATTAGATGGAAGAAGCCGTTGGAACCTGAGATCATCAAGGGGATGCTGAAGCCGCGCCCAATTCCAAATATCGGGGATGATAGCAAAAGCATTCACACCCAGCCGTCGAAATCTTCGAAAAAGAAGGAGAAATCCAAGAAGCCCGTGAAGCCTGGCGACAAGCGCATGGATTTGCAGAAACAGATTGACGCGCTGGAAGAGTATAACCAGAAGGCGCGGATTCCAATCACGCTCTAAGAGTTTCTCAGCCATGTCCTCGAGGACGAAAACGATGGAGATGACTCATCAGATGAATCTGAGGACTACGTAGCAAATTGTCATGTGATCTCTCACTCCTTGATAGATGATAAAGAGGCTCCTTGCACTAAGAAACCGGGGGCAGATCCTGAGCTAGAACTTCTGTGGCCGTCAGACGAGATGATCGATGCCTTCCTGAACGAAGCCCGTCTTAAAAGCAAAGCCGATCGGGAGCGCGAGATGGCCATATTTGAAAAGGCCAAACGCCGGCGACTGGACAAAAGAGTCGAAACACTCCCACCAGATCAAAGTACATCCGCCGCAAATGAAAGCAGGATCAAGACAAGGAAACGATTCGCCAAAGCCATATCAATGGGGATGAGGCCGCCCTCTTTCAGAAAAAATTCTCCTGGTGGTATACATTTTGATGAAACGGACGTACACCCTAACTTCTGCCTATATCACCAGAGGATCGCACATCCTACTGAAGACTGCAGCTCCTTTAAGTGTTGGTGGCAAGAGTATGTCGCTCACAGGCAACACTTCAACAGGACAAAGCGTGAAGCTCGTAGACAGCGAAAAAATACGACAGATGAGCATAAAAGAGTTGCCGGCAATTGTCATAAGGACGAGCCCGGGGGATCACGAGTTCTCACCTTTGGAAGCGATTCTGATGAAGAAGCCGCTCTTAACCCTCTCTTCAAGGAATTCATTTCTAAAACAAAAGAATTGGAGAGTTGCGAGAATGTTCAGCCGTACAATCTCACGCTACCCGGAAAGAATCTCGGACCCGCAAACGACGGAGCAAACGAAATGAGAAAGGAAAAGGAAAAAACGGCCTTTGTTGCCAACACTCAACAACAGCCGAGTAACCCGAGACCGTTTTGTCGTCAAAACAACAAGCCGTGATACCTCAATGAGAAGTTGAAACGTCTTTACTCATTTCCCAAAGATAAAACAAAGAGATTGTTCGAGCTAGCAGTGCGCAGCGGGCTTATCACTCTGTCAGATCCAAAACGTCCATTGCAACCAGGTGACGTTAACAATCCTAACTATTGTCCCTACCACAGATTAATGGGTCACCCACTCGACAATTGCTACGTCTTCAAAAACTGGGTTGAAGACCAATACCAACAGGGCAAGTTCGCGTTACCCGAAAAGTGGAAAGTAAACCCGCCACAACGACATGCTTCGAAAAAGGTGGATATGCCGGGGGCATCATGCTCGTTCATAGGGAAGGCCTCCTAGACCGAAAAGTCAGTAAACTAGGAATTCGCCTCAAATACGGCGATGGTAGACCGAAATGTCGTTAAACTAACGATGGACCACTATGTCCTAAAACTGGCTACGGACCGAAACGTCCCTAAAACTACTACCGCAGCATCTTTAGGCTGACGAGATAAAAAAGAGGAGAGGAAAAAATAAAAATATATGAAAAAGAATAATAAAAAAAAAGGTACGTCCATAAGCAAAATGGGCACGGATGAAAACCCGAAAGGGCTCCGTGAGTAAAAACAGCAGGGCTGCCGGCAAGCGTTCGTGAAAACCCAAAAGGGCGCGACCTTGTAAAAAAAAAGGTGAAAAAGTAAAAAAAAAAGGGGGGGTATGTCCGTAAGCAAAATGGGCACGGATGAAAACCCGAAAGGGCTCCGTGAGTAAAAACAGCAGGACTACCGGCGAGTGTTTGTGAAAACCCGAAAGGGCGCAACCTCGTTAAAAGACACTTGTAGGGTCCTCTCGACCTTGTAAGGAGAAACCACCTGCGTGAGATCCTTACGACTCACAAAAGAGCAACACACTTAGGGATCCTCACGATTCCTAAGGAGAAAATACACTTACGAGATCCTCACGACTCGTAAGGAGAATTCTCTTATGGGACCCTTACGGCTCATGAGATTTGAAAGTCTTAAGATACAGAAACCTGAACCTGTTCTTAAGCAAATCCTCCACAACCTTCGATATTGCCCTACAAGAGGCTCAATACTGACCCTTGTATACAATCCACGGGCGCGAATAAACATTTCCCCAGCAAAGTCCAACCCTTGTAGGTCCTCTCGACCCACAAGGAGAAAACCCTCTTGTAGGATCCTTACGACTTACAGAGGAACATACACTTAGGAATCCTCACGATCCCTAAGGAGAAAATACACCTGCAAGATCCTCACGACTTGTAGGGAGAAATACCTTTGTGAGACCCTTACGGCTCATGAAGTCGAAAGCCTTAGTCGACAGGACCTTAACCCTGTTTGCTAAGCCACCTTTGTTCAACATCGACAGAGGCAAATGATGATTCGCTCCTGGCAATATTCCAGTTGCAGCGATGCTGATGCCTAAACCGGTATCAAATCCCAAGTTCTTTCATGGCAAATGATGATTCGCTCCTGGCAACATCCCAGTTGCAGCGATGCTGATGCCGAAATCGGTGTCCAAAATCCAAGCTTGCGGCGAAAAAGCTAGCAAGCCACACATGCCTACAAAATAGCCGAAATGATGGGGCAACTTGCAATAAAAAGCAGCAAGTGAGAATGAAGGCATAAAAAAAAAATAGCCGAAATGATTGGGCAACTCGCAATAAAAAGCAGCGAGTAAAAAGAAAAATAGCCGAAATGATTGGGCACCGCGAAAATAGCCGAAATGATTGGGCAATCGCGATTTTCGCGATATAAAAAGCTGAAATGATAGAGTATCGCGGAAATAATAAAAAAAATATATAAAAGAATGAAACTTTTTATCCTACAGGTGAGATCACATCGATCCCTGTATACAATCCAGGGGCACAAACAAAGAGGAACCATACCTTCCCAATAGGCTCCGCCAGAAAGCGAAGTCAAATCTCGACATCTGTCGCAATATCGCAGACGTAATGTCAACACACGAAGCAAAAGGAAGATCCCGAGCTTCAGGGTCTCAATGGCCACATCTACAGCCTGGAGACCAACAACGGCGTGCCTCCTCATTCCAGCAGGACACAGATGTTACACCATCAAGCGGAGTGATGGCAAAATCCCAACTCCGCCTTAGCATTCGTCTCGTTACAGCAGACGCAATGTTAACAACAGCGTTCCTTCGCAGTCTAGCAGGATGTACATGCAAAGTTAATAATAGCCCATGGTCAGCAAAGCGGAGTGATGGCAAAATCCCAGCTCCACCTCAGCACTCGTCTCGTCACAGCGGACACATCATCAAGCAAAGCGGAACAACGGCAACTCCCAGTTCCATGACTCGACGATGTACTCCCACAGCGAGTCAAATCCCAACTCCGTGAAATGCGGATATAATCAATAAAATTCCTGGTCACGTGGAACGCGGATAACGTCACTCTTTGACCCCATGGAAAACGTCCAGAGCGGATCCTGGTCCTCGCAGAACACGGCAGTGAACCCGTGCGAAGCATCCAGAGCGGAGCCTAGTCCTCGCCTAACGCGGCAGTGAACCCGTGTGAAGCATCTAGTGCAAAATTCCTGGTCACGTGGAACACGGATAACGTCACTCTTTGACCCCGTGGAAAACGTCCAGAGCGGATCCTGGTCCTCGCAGAACACGGCAGTGAACCCGTGCGAAGCATCCAGAGCGGAGCCTAGTCCTCGCCTAACGCGGCAGTGAACCCGTGTGAAGCATCTAGTGCAAAATTCCTGGTCACGTGGAACGCGGATAACGTCACTCTTTGACCCCGTGGAAAACGTCCAGAGCGGATCCTGGTCCTCGCAGAACACGGCAGTGAACCCGTGTGAAGCATCCAGAGCGGAGCCTAGTCCTCGCCTAACGCGACAATGAAACCGTGTGAAGTATCTAGTGCAAAATTCCTGGTCACGTGGAACGCGGATAACGTCACTCTTTGACCCCGTGGAAAACGTCCAGAGCGGATCCTGGTCCTCGCAGAGCACGGCAGTGAACCCGTGCAAAGCATCCAGAGCGGAGCCTAGTCCTCGCCTAACACGGCAGTGAACCCGTGTGAAGCATCTAGAGCAAAATTCCTGGTCACGTGGAACGCGGACAACGTCGCTCTTCGATCCCGTGGGAAACGTCCAGAGCGGATCCTGGTCCTCACACCAACATGGAGTGATCACCACCGCGACATTCGTCTCGATACAGCAGACGCGACACCAGCAAACGAAGCGAAGGCCAAATTCCTAGCTTCAGCGTCTTGACGGTAAGTCATATAAAACCGGAAAGACAAACAGAGATCATCCCACATGGAGTGGTCACCACTACGACATTCGTCCCGATACAGCAGACGAAATGTCACTACAGCGTCCTTCCTCCAACAGGATCCGGACACACCAAAGAAAACGAAGCGAAGGCCAAATTCCTAGCTTCAGGGTCTTAACGGTAAGTCATATAAAACCGGAAAGACAATCAGAGATCATCTCATACCAACATGGAGTGATCACCACCTCGACGTTCGTCTCGACACATCAGACGCAACATCACCAAAAGGAGTCACGGCAAAATCCCTGGTTCCAGAGCTCGACGGTTCACTAGCAACCTAGAGACAACCATGACATTCGTCTCGATACAGAGGACGCGATGCCAGCAAACGAAGCAAAGGCCAAATTCCTAGCTTCAGGGTCTTAACGGTAAGTCATATAAAACCGGAAAGACAATCAGAGATCATCTCACACCAACATGGAGTGGTCACCGCCTCGACGTTCGTCTCGATACAACAGACGAGATGTCACCCCAGCGTTCTTCCCCCAGCAGGATTCGGACGTGACAAAGCAAACGAAGCGAAGGCCAAATTCCTAGCTTCAACGTCTTGACGGTAACTCATATAAAACCGAAAAGACAATTGGAGATCATCCCACACCAGCGCGGAGTGGTCACCACCTTGACGTTCGTTTCGATACAGCAGATGAAATGTCACCCCAGCGTTCTTCCCCCAACAGGATTCGGACGCGCCAAAGCAGATGAAGCAAAGGCCAAATTCCTAGCTTCAGGGTCTTGATGGCAAGTTATATAAAGCCTCAAAGACAATTGGAGATCATCTCGCACCAGCACAGAGTGGTCACCACCTCGACGTTCATCTCGACACAGCAGACGCAACATCACCAAAAGGAGTCATGGCAAAATCCCTGGTTCCAAACCTCGACGGTTCACCAGCAACCTAGAGACAACCGCGACATTCGTCTCGATACAGAGGATGCGATGCCAGCAAATGAGCGAAGGCCAAATTCCTAGCTTCAGGGTCTTGACGGCAAGTCATATAAAGCCTCAAAGACAATTGGAGATCATCTCGCACCAGCACAGAGTGGTCACCACCTCGACGTTCGTCTCGACACAGCAGACGCAACATCACCAAAAGGAGTCACGGCAAAATCCCTGGTTCCAGAGCTCGACGGTTCACCAGCAACCTAGAGACAACCATGACATTCGTCTCGATACAGAGGACGCGATGCCAGCAAACGAAGCAGATGCCAAATTCCTAGCTTCAGGGTCTTAACGGTAAGTCATATAAAACCGGAAAGACAATCAGAGATCATCTCATACCAACATGGAGTGATCACCACCTCGACGTTCGTCTCGACACATCAGACGCAACATCACCAAAAGGAGCCACGGCAAAATCCCTAGTTCCAAATCTCGACGGTTCATCAGCAACCTAGAGACAACCACGACATTCATCTCGATACAGAGGACGCAATGCCAGCAAACGAAGCAAAGGCCAAATTCCTAGCTTCAGGGTCTTAACGGCAAGTCATATAAAGCCTGAAAGACTATCGGAGATCATCCCACACCAGCGCGGAGTGGTTATGACTCATCGGGGCTCTCCAAAATGAGCCTAACCTCAAGTAAAAAGCGGCATGGCAAATTCCTAGCGCTTGCCCTTCCGACGGTCAAACTGCCAAGGAGGATTGCTTGAAGACGTCTTGTCCAGCCCCCGAAGGGATCAGAGACACGGCAGTCGCAGGGCTACTCGAACAGCACGATTGCCTATCGAGGAATACATCAGCTCATGCGACGGTACGACGGCCAAAACCCTAAGTACCACAGACCCTAACGGACTTCTGTCGTAAAGAGCAGAGGTTAACTGTGACGTTAGGATATTCTTGCGAGATCTGCTCGATTCGTTTCGACTCGTGAGGAAAATGATGTCTTTGCGAGAACTTCTCGATTCGTCTCGACTCGTGAGATAAAGCCTTAGGCAGTAGGGATTAAAAAAAAAACCTGTTTCCTAAGCACTGGGATCCTGCAAGTCGGCCCAAAATGGTCTCTTGCATACTATCCACGGGTCTCACTCTCCGAAGTCGAATTTCGACAAGGAGGGGAACAACCGCTTACGGGTCCTCTCGACTCGTAAGAGGGAAAAATTCTCTCATAAGATCCTTACGACTTATAAGAGAAAACACACTTAGGAATCCTCACGACTCCTAAGGAGAAAATACACCTACGAGATCCTCTCGATCCGTAGGGAGAAAAGTCTTTATGAGACCCTCACGGCTCATAAAGTTGAAAAGTCTTAGGTGGCAGATCCTAACCCTGTCTCCTAAGCCATCACTGCCCTGCAAAGAGGTCAAGATGGACCGTCTATGAGCCACACTCGCCAAAGCTACATGCCACTGAAATGGAAAAGCTACTCATGAGCATATAAACTACTTCACTCCAGAGTAAGATATAAAGAGAGAGAAGGGTGCGGCTCATGGAGTTAAGGGTTTGGAACTATATCTCTTAAGAGTCGAGATTTGAGTCAATGATAAATGACGACGATTGTGTCCGCTCGTTATCTTCTCAGATCAAGATTCTGAAAGTAATATACCAACCCGAAATTGGTCATACGCTATGCATTACCTTGCACTACTTCACCCACGTATATACTTACGTGGGCAAAGTAGTGGGGGGCATTTGTTCCCGCCGAAAATTTCTGCGCGAAAGAGCCCAAGGTATCAAATGGCGGCGATACGCTTAAGAAAATGGGAACCAGTATCTTCCGGGATGTTTTTTTGATAAACTCCCGAATGAGAAACAGATAAATTCTGATGGTATCGAAAGCGGCTCGAAAAACCCTTCGATTTGATATATTATGGGCCTCGTAATTCATCCGGGATCAAAAGTTATGAGGAATTACGTGTCCACACGTGATGGGCTTTTAAAAACCCGCTGGAGGAGTTAAAAAATATAATAAAAACTCAGAAAAGACCCCAATGGGGCATCACGTGCTCACACGTGACCATGGGTCACGTGCAGACACGTGATGGGCTTTTAAAGCCTCTAAAATAATGAATAGAATTTAATTCTAAAAGTCAGAAAATACCTCAACGAGGTATCACGTGCTTACACGTGACCAATGGTCACGTGTTGACACGTGATGGTTAAAACTGAAACATAAATAAGCGGCTGAGAAAGGAACCCAATTGGGGGTCACGTGCTCACACGTGACCAAAGGTCACGTGCCAGCACGTGACTGGCTTTAAAAGCATTATAATTTAATAGAATTAAATTCTAAAAGTTTCTGAATCTTTCCAAATGGAAAAGGGTCATGGGGAATCGTTGGATTAAAAATCCAAGGGTGATTAAAAATCACCAATTTATGGAAAAACCTTGGACAAGGAAAGATTTCCCTGAAAATCTCACCAGGATAACAAATAGAATATCTTTTGGATTTAAAATCCACGGTGAATAAAATTCACTGAATGATGTAAGGCCCAGATTAATGCTAAATATAAATCAAATCTCTCAACATACAAATCAAATCTCTCAATGAGAGATTTGCTAAACAAATTGATTCTCTTCCTTCTCCTATAAATAGGAGCCAAGAAGAGAAGAGAAGGGGAACTACTTTTTTGAGAGAAAAACAGAGAGAGGAGAATTTAATTCTCAAGAGGGAAGAAAAGAAAGGAGAATTTAATTCTCAACAAAGAAAACCCTAGGTAAGAAAAGGGAAAAAGATAAACTTCAAACAGAGAATTTAATTCTCAAAATCCAAGAGTTTAACTCTTATACAAAAAGAACTTAGTTCTTCTTCTGGTTGAAGATCTGCACAGAGCACATCTCCCCATAACTTGAGAATTTAATTCTCATCGGGTCGAGATCCTGCCATGCAGATCCTAAACTTAGAAGGGGAATTGAGTTTTGAGAATTAATTCTCCTAAAACAAAACTAGAGTTTAACCCTAATCAAGAATTTAATTCTTTTACATATCTGGGAATTTAATTCCTTTGAAAAGAAATCAGGGTTTCATCCTAAATAAGAATTCAATTCTTAAAAGATCTCTGTTCATGAAAAGAACTAGGGTCACGTGCCCCCACGTGACCCTTGAAAAGATCCCCTGCAAAGAACTTTGAAGCATCACCCCACGTGCTCCCACGTGACCCTCATTATATATGGAACAAAAGTAAAGACAGAAACAATTCTGGGCGCTCTCACGTGTTACCACGTGACCCCTAATAAATGTTCTAATAAATCAGGGCATGATTATACATCACGTGCCCACACGTGATGGCTATGAAAATTAAAAGTGTTTAACACTTGTTTGCAGAACAAAATAAAGGGGATCTGGCCCCACTTTTTGATGCCATCACGTGCTCCCACGTGACTCTCAAAACGCAGAAAGAAAGATCAATGGGAATGAAGGCTTTGGGCGCTCTCACGTGTTTACCACGTGACCCCTTAGCAAACGTTCTAACAGTCAGCGCATAAATCCCCATCACGTGTCAACACGTGATGCTCGAAATAAAAAGGAAAAGTGTTTAACACTTATTCGCAGATTTGAGGACAAAATAAAGGAGATCTGGCTCCACATTTAGGGCGCCCTCACGTGTCACCACGTGACCCCTAATGAGCATTCTAACAGACCAGAGCGGGGGTCTCCATCACGTGCTCACACGTGATGGCCGCCAGAATTAAAAAAGTTAAACACTGATCTGCAGAATAAAATAAAGGGAATCAGGGCGCTCTCACGTGTCCACACGTGACCCCTCTCTCCTTAGTGTTTAACACTAATCTGAAGACTTTGTCCTCAGTGTTTAACACTGATTTTCTTAGTGTTTAACACTAATTTAAAATCTCTGATTACCAGTGTTTAACACTGGTTTGCTTTAGTGTTTAACACTAATTTGAAAGCCCTGTTGCTAGTGTTTAACACTGATTATCTTTTAGTGTTTAACACTAACTTGTTAATCTTATTCCCAGTGTTCAATACTGTTGACCTTTAGTGTTTAACACTAGCTTTAGCCCAATTGGCTAAGTTTCTAGAGGCAAAGCCTCTCCTTCAATGGACCAGCAGAGAGCTAATATTTCAAACACAATTGGACTTAGCCCAAACTGGCCATAAGTCCTCAAATCATCTTGAACTGAGCACATCTGCTTTTTCAACCAACTCATTGGTTTAGGGTACATCTCTGAACTCCTCTGATATTTGTCGTTGTAATCCTTCAACGTCTTCAGAGAGGTGACGGGTCCCGACAACCACACATCAACACGGACTGTGGGGTCCTTAAACTCATGGACTTATGCGTCCCTAAACCAAGATACGGACTGTGGGGTCCTTAAACCCGCGGACTTATGCGTCCTTAAACTAACGGACTAATGCGTCCTTAAACACGCCCATATGGACCGTGGGGTCCTTAAACCCATGGACTTATGCGTCCTTAAACTACAATGGACCACCATGTCCCTAAACTGGAAATGGACCACTATGTCCCTAAACTGGAACAATAGAGCCCAAACGCTCTTTTGTCGGATCTAAACGATCCTGTTTAAGTTGATCTTAGCCTCAAATATGGTTAACGCATCCTTAAACCTTCAAACAGACTTTAGTCCCAAATTGGACTATAGATCCCCCCAATCTACTTTGGTTCAAGGGTACATCTCTGAACTCCTCTGACATCTGTCGTTGTAATCCTTCAACGACGTCAGAGAGGTGACGGGTCCCGACGGCCATACATTCAATGGACCACTATGTCCCTAAACTGGAACAATAGAGCCCAAACGCTCCTCTGTCGGATCTAAACGATCCCGTAAAGTTGATCTTAGTCACAAATTTAGACTAACGTATCCTTAACAAACGTTTGAGTCGATCTTAGCCTCGAGTACGGCTGACGTATCCTCAAACCAAACCCCCAAACCCAAATCTAAGATAATACGGATTTGGACTAGTCCACGCCCTACGGGAAACGACATAACTCAGTCTCCGTAAACAATCCACGGGCAACAAAATACATAATAAACACCCACGACACGAAGTGACCAGCTGGAGAAGGAGAAAGTTGTTACCGCAATGCGGTAGCGTAATTAACTGCAGGGGCTTGCGCCTGCAGGGAAGAGCGTCCCCACAATCAAAAAACCCCTCAGACGAGGGGGAATCTGACGAAGTCTGCTACATCGGCCGCATCCGTCTAAACCTCCGATACACGGTGCCATAAATCAACTTGGCATCTTCGGAGAGGTGGACGGATAGCACCAATTAGCATCTGCCCCGAATCTCAGTGCCAAGACATCGCAGTCTTGTGCGCCGCCGTTCGGAGGGGAACAGTGGCCGTCCCACAAATCCTCGTGAGCATTCCCTTTTCCATCCTCCTTCCCTTCTTCTTTATTTTCTTTTCTTTTCTTGTTGCAATCTTGATCGATTCGATGTTTTTGATCTCGTCGGATTCCGGCCGTGCCGGCGACGCCTCCCGACATTCCAGCAAGGTATCCCGACCCGTGTTGTTCCACTGTTCATCGTTTGGGTTCATTCCGTGAACCGTGCACCCGTCGCGAGTTTTCTCCGCCGACGTTTTACGTTCCGTTTTCCCGATTCGCGACCCGTCGAGGCAAGTAACCCTTGCTACATGCTAAACAATATTTACTTATACTTAATGACACCCTAAAACCTGCAATTTAACTTTGGTATTATAATTTCCCATTTTTCGTGTTCAAGATTGTTATATATCATTTATCTTTCAAACTTGGAACCTACCTGTTGTAATTACTAATTTGGAACCTAATAATCACATTTACATGTTTTAATTACACTTTCACTGATGATTTAGCCTATGGCACCTTTCTACCGTTTTACTTCATTCGGACACTCGTATACATTTAACCTGCTTAAACTGTGATTTCATTCGTGGAACCTATATACACATATAACATTGTATCTATGAAGTCTTAAACTTGTTAACATGATTAAACGGCTATAATTGTCTTACTGCATTCTCATAATGTTGAAATCATCTCTGTGACAAAATTGATAACTGTATTGCTAATTGAATGAATCTGCCTATTGCTTAATTCATTGCTTATATCATGTTGTTGATACACATGCTTGATTATATAACTGATTGTGAGCACACCCATGATATTGTTTACATCTTGACCTGACTTACTACATACATATCGATTTACCCGACATGGTACCGTATACTGCTTGACTTGACCTGATGTACCATGACCTGACCCGTTACCTGATCTTGTGTCTAATGCCAACAAACCTGACATGTAGTCCTCATGGACCGTTCCTGTTGTCTATCCAGACAAACCTGTTTACCTGATCCTGTGTTGACATTAGTTTCTTGATTTCGGGATACCTGACTTGACATACACATATAACTTGGGGGCATCGGGAAATCAAAGGTGAAACCTGACTTGTAACTCAACAGTCCACTACCTGTTTTGAGTGTACACATTCCTGTTTGGTGCCTAGCGGCATGTCTCAGTTTCAGCCGAGAATATTGTGGCCGTGGTCCCGGGTATGTACGGGATACTATTGAGTGTACACATTACTGTTTGGTGCCTAGCGGCATGTCTCGGTTTCAGCCGAGAATATTGTGGCCGTGGTCCCGGGTATGTACGGGATACTATTGAGTGTATACATTCCTGTTTGGTGCCTAGCGGCATGTCTCGGTTTCAGCCCGAGAATATTGAGGCCGTGGTCCCGGGTATGTACGGGATACTATTGAGTTACATCGATGATTCATCAATTTGGTTTCAAAGACTTTAGAAAAGAGAACCTGATAGAACAGTCCAGTTTACCCACTGCACACTACCCTGCACTGCTCTGATTCATATTATTGTTACCCTTGCTTTATTCATGTTTATACTCACATTGCCTATTTGTTATGTTATTACTTGATGACTTGATGCGCTGATGTCTGGGTTTCGCATGGCCCAGATTCTGTACCGCTGTCGCAGCCCGAGCAGGAGTACTTCAGCCGACAGGCTGAGCTGTGAGTGTTAGCAGTAGTTAGCTTTTCTTTACTGCATTTTATTCCTGATGTGAGCCCGCATTATGGGACATACATTCCAGTTATTTTGTATTGGATCTTTCGCTTCCGCATTTATTTATTCTTGACTCATGTTATCTTGGATTATGGACATGTTTTAGATAGTTTTATTTTGTTCTTGATATCTCTACAGCCGTAATGTGACTGTGGATGGATACTTCCTACCCACAGGTAGCATGGTTGGCTATGTCACGTGCCTATTTTAGCGTACTCTGTGAAGCGGGGCGTGACATGGTTCTTTTGGTATCAGAGCTATAGGTTAGTCGGGTTGATTCTTTTGTAGTTGGGTATTGTACCCAATACGCGAATCAGAATACCCGTGTTTAGGAAATATGTCCTGCCACCTTGCCGTTTACCATTCTTGAATCACATTCTTCCTGATTATATCCTTTACGATGTGCAAACTTCCTTTGCATATTAACTCGAAAACCTGATTCCTTATTATCTCTAGGACTTAGGCGACTTGGGTAGAGTTATGTAATTGTGGCTATGATACCGCGGCATAGTTACAATGCGGCACTCTATTTAAGTATCTTAGAGTTCTAGCCTTGATCTATATTCAGAATCTATCATCATGCTAATGTTGGGTGTTTTGATTTCAGGAATATGGCCGGTAAGAATTTGAAGACGTACCAAAGGCGCGTGGACGAAGCCGCCATGCTTGGAGTGATAAGGGGAATGCTGGAAAATCAAAAGAAACAGACCGAACTGATCCAGCAGCAAGCGGAATCGTTTCAGGAAGGTTTGCATATCGTTCAGCAGTCTGTGAACGATGTTGGAGCTAAGCCAGTTGACCGAGTAGGGACCGTAGCAGATTTCAGACGTTTGGGTCCGTCTACATTTACTGGTTTGGAGGAGCCGTTACCAGCGGAGCAGTGGCTAGTTGACACAGAGAATTTGCTTGTTGCGGCACAGATTCCAGATGAGAAAAGAGTTGATGTGGTACGCATTCAGTTAGTGGACTACGCCCGAGAATGGTGGCTTGTGGAAGAGAACCGTTTGCCCAAGCCGATCAAGTGGACGGACTTTTCAAAGAGTTTCCTGGAGAAGTTCTTCCCGAGGACTGCACGGGAGGAAATGGAAGAGAAATTCGTCGGGCTAAAGCAGAATGGAGCACCCGTAGATGTGCATGCAGCAGAATGGACAAGACTCAGTAGATTCGCTGGACCTATAGTTGCCAACGATGCAGACAGGGCACGGAGGTTCATGCGCAGCTTAGACGTGGACATCCAGAGGCAGATCGTCTCTCTGGGTTTGACCACTTTCTCACAAGTGCTTGTGGCAGCTCGAGAGCAGCAGAGTTTATCTGGGATGAAGGGGAGTTTGCAGCAGACAGCAGTTGCGGTAAGGAAGCCAGCATTTGTACCTAACCAAGCTCATGGTCGCAGAGGTATTCCAGTGGACCGTCGAGGTGTAGCACCCATGAAAAAGCCAGTGATCGTCGATCGAAGAAAGAGCATGACTTGTAACTATTGCAATTTAACTGGCCACATGCAAAAGGATTGTCGAAGGAGGCTGGGACTTTGTTTGGTTTATGGAGCGGCTGATCACGCCGTTGGTGCTTGTCCGTCGAAGCTTCGTACAAGGGATGATTTTCAAAAGCCTCCGCAGAGACCGTTCCAGGGACAAAAACAGCTGACTCAAGGACCTAATCAGGCTCGAGCTTTTACCTTGACAGCAGAAGAAGCTAAGGCGTCAGGAGAAGTTGTTTAAGGTACTCTACTCGTTCATGGTTTTCCCGCATTAGCGTTATTTGATTCTGGTGCATCCCATTGTTTTATGTCATCCAAGTTTTTAACTACACACTCGATTGACTACACGACCCTGTCTAGTTTCTGGGACATAAACACTGGGAATGGGAAAATCATAGCTAGTAGGGAATGTAAAGATTATACAGTTGTTGTGTGCGGACGGAAGCTTTTTGCAGATTTCTTGGTGATTGATGTAGGCAGCTACGAAGTCGTCTTGGGAATGGATTTTCTTGGCACTTTCCACGCTCACATTTATTGTAGGGCAAGGAAGGTAATTTTCCAGATTCCCGGACATCCCGAATTTAGCTTCACTGGAGGAAGCAGTTCTGTCGGGCCAGTCGAGTTCAGGGCTAGGCCGACAAACAATATTCTTGCAGCAATGGAAGTTGATAATAGTGAAGAGCCGGCTGTTGTTCGTGATTTTATGGACGTGTTTGAAGATATATCGGGTTTACCGCCGAAGCAAGACGTGGAGTTCGCAATTGATCTTATTCCTGGTGCAGCGCCAGTATCCAAAGCGTATTATCCAATGGCACCAGTAGAGTTGGAAGAAGTCAAGAAACAGGTTGCTGAATTGCTTGAGAAGGGTTGGATTCGAAGCAGTAACTCGCCTTGGGGAGCTCCAGTTCTTCTAGTAAAGAAGAAGGATGGCACAAGAAGGATGTGCATCGACTATCGAGAATTAAACCGGGTGACTATTAAGAACAAATACCCGATCCCTCGCATTGGCGAACTTTTCGAGCAGCTCAGTGGCGCGAGGGTATTCTCGAAGCTGGATTTGCGATCCGGATATCATCAGGTCCGGGTGAAAGTAGAAGATATTTGCAAGACGGCGTTCCGAACTCGGTATGGACATTACGAATACTTAGTGATGCCCTTCGGAGTAACGAATGCGCCGGCAGTATTCATGGACTTGATGAACCGAATCTTTTCACCGTATTTGGACCAGTTTATCGTGGTTTTCATTGACAATATTCTGGTTTACTCGAAGAGTTTTGAAGAACATACTGAGCATTTGAAGATCGCACTGCAAACGTTGAGACAAGAGAAGTTGTATGCGAAGATGAGTAAGTGCGAGTTTTGGCTGGAGGAAGTAAAGTTTTTGGGGCATGTTGTGTCTGGCGATGGAATTGCCGTCAATCCAGAAAAGATTGTAGCGGTTCGAGATTGGCCGATTCCAAAGAATGTTGCAGAGATAAGGAGTTTTCTTGGACTCGCCGGGTATTACAGAAGGTTTGTGGAGAACTTTGCTCATCTGGCAGAGCCGTTGACCAAGCTTACGCGCAAGGAGGTACCTTTTGTATGGACGGACAAATGTGCGTTAGCTTTTAAGACGTTGAAGCAGAAGTTGATAACCGCCCCTATTCTGACCGTGCCAGACAATTCCGGAGGATTGGTGATTCACAGCGACGCATCTGGGAAAGGATTAGGATGTGTTTTGATGCAGCATGGGAAGGTTGTAGCGTACGCATCGAGACAGTTGAAGACCCATGAGAAGAATTACCCAACTCATGACTTGGAACTTGCGGCTGTGATTTTCGCTTTGAAGATTTGGAGACACTACCTTTTGGGCGAAAGGGTCGAAGTTTTTACTGATCATAAGAGCTTGAAGTACGTGTTTACACAAAAAGAGCTTAATATGAGGCAGCGTAGATGGTTGGAGCTGATGGCTGACTACGATCTTGATCATAAGTACCATCCGGGGAAGGTTAATGTCGTGCCGGCTGCGCTTAGTCGGTTACCAGCAATTCAGGTGTTAACGACGCAGAAGGAGCTTGTTGAAGATTTTCGAAAATTTGATTTGGAAGTCGTGCTACCGCATTCTTCGGGACAGTTGATGCAACTGCAAGTACAGTCTTCGTTGATCGAGAATATTAAAGCAGCACAATCGCAGGACCCTAGACTGCAAAGGTTTCGAGAACAGGTTGAAGCCGGACTACGAACAGATTTATTGATCCACGAAGATGGTTCGTTGAGGTATGGTAGTCGTTTGTGTGTGCCAAAGGGAGACATTCGCGAAGAGCTTATGAAAGAGGCACACAGTTCAGCTTATTCTGTACATCCAGGAGGCACAAAGATGTACCGAGATATTCGACAGCATTTCTGGTGGGAAGGCATGAAACGGGAGATTGCTCGCTTTGTGGCTAAGTGCTTAGTGTGTCAGCAAGTTAAGGCTGAACATCAAAGGGTTGCTGGTTTATTGCAACCACTTCCGATTCCTCAGTGGAAGTGGGAACATATAACCATGGATTTCATGACGGCTTTACCGCGGAGTCCAAAGGGCAACAATGTTGTATGGATGATTGTTGATCGGTTGACCAGGGCAGCTCACTTTATTCCTTTTCGGGTTGGTCAATCAACAGAGGCTTTGGCAGAGCGGTACATGCAAGAGATTGTAAGATTGCATGGAGTACCGGTGAGCATCGTGTCCGATCGGGACACTCGGTTCTTATCACACTTCTGGAGGAGTTTACAGGAAAGTTTGGGGACTCGATTGAAGTTTAGCACGGCTTATCATCCTCAAACTGATGGTCAGTCGGAAAGAACAATCCAAACTCTTGAGGATATGTTGAGAGCTTGCATGTTGGACTTCAAGGGGTCTTGGGAGGATCATCTACATTTTGTGGAGTTTTCTTACAACAACAGTTTTCCGGCAACTATCCAGATGGCTCCATTTGAATCTTTGTATGGTCGTAAATGTCGTTCACCTGTTTGTTGGGACAATGTCGGTGAACGAAGATTATTGGGACCAGATTTGATTGTGCAGACAGTTGAGAAGGTTAACACTATCAGAAATCATATGAAGGCAGCACAAGAACGACAGAAGAGTTGGGCAGACACGTCAAGAAGACCTCTAGAGTTCGCCGTGGGTGATTTGGTATTCTTGAAGATATCACCGACTAGAGGGATGATTCGTTTTGGAAGTCGAGGAAAGCTTAGTCCTCAATTCGTTGGACCCTTTGAGATCTTGGAGCGTGTTGGTGAGGTAGCGTATCGTTTGGCGTTACCGCAGTCCTTGGCGAATGTGCACGATGTGTTTCACGTATCTCAACTCCGTAGGTATATTCGAGATGAAACTCACGTATTAGATCATTCGGAGTTAACAGTACGAGAAGACTTGACTTTTGAGGAGCGACCGATTGAAATTGTGGATCGAAGGGAAAAGGTTCTTAAGAACAAGGTGATCCCTCTTGTGCTTCTTTCTTGGGGAAATCGCTCGCATGGAAAGTCCACTTGGGAACGAGAAGATGAAATCCGGCAGAAATTTCCTCATCTTTTCTTGTAGTTGTTTGTTTATTTTTGCATTCTTGGAATTTCGAGGACGAAATTCTTTTGTAGTTGGGTATAATTTAACACCCGAGCCCAATGCTACTAATTTCAGTTACCGTTTGAACGTAGTGTGGCACTCATTTCATTTATCTTGCTTGTTTGTCACTTACTGAAATTTTACCCCGTCAATTCAATTCTGCATATAACAATTTTTGGCATCTAAAATAAAATTAAAAATATTCATCTTGGCCTGCTTGACACCCCTAACCCTGTTGTAGCGTCCGTGCATCGTGTTCTCGTCCCGTTCAGTGAAACGGGCGAGTTTGGACGGCTACGTGCACGTACGTGTGTCCATTTTGGGGGTATGCTTTTTTATTGTAAAACACTTCATTTTAAATTTTGGATCCCGTCTAAAGTTCTATTATTTCAATTTCAAATTTTTGGATCCGACCCGGGCGCGATTTGGAAATGTTTTACTTTGCGCCAAAATCCCAAATATTAATATATTTAAACCATCGTATATTTTTAAGTAACCATATAATATTTACTGTTCACTTAAATCTTATAAATCTTTTATCTAAATTTCTTAATCCCACGAATTTCCTTCTCTCAACCAATCATAACCCTCATTCAACCCGTGGGCCCCACCTCTTACCTCTCTCTCTCCTCCGTCTCTCTCTCTCTCTCGTCCCATCCCTCTCTCTCTCCTCTATACATCTTGTTTTCCCTCCTCTCCTTTCTTTAAAAAACGCAGAACCCATCGCAACCCTACCGCCGCCTCGCCGCCTCACTGCTGCAGCCCCAACGCCGACGACACCGTCACCAGCATCCTCGCTTCCTCGCCCTCGACGAATCCACTGCACCTCCTTCCTCCTCTCCCTTCTTCCCGTACACCCTGCACCAGCCGCGGCCACCTGAACCCTTACACGCGTTCGCGCCGCCGTGAGTCGCCGCCGGCGACCTTGTCCCCGTGCTCCGGCCTCGCAAGCACCCCCTCGGTGAGCTAGCATCCCCTCCTCTCTTCCTTTCTTCTTCCCTTCTCTGTTAATATTTTCTTGATCGGCAGATTTCTTTCGCCGTCGTCGTAGGCCACCGCCGGAGCTCCGTCGACGTGGTCGACCGTCACCACCGTCCCACAGATCCTCGTGAGCATTCCCTTCTCCATCCTCCTTCCCTTCTTCTTTATTTTCTTTTCTTTTCTTGTTGCAATCTTGATCGATTCGTTGTTTTTGATCTCGCCGGATTCCGGCCGTGCCGGCGACGCATCCCGACGTTCCAGCAAGGTACCCCGACCCGCGTGGTTCCACTGTTCGTCGTTTGGGTTCATTCCGTGAACCGTGCACCCGTCGCGAGTTTTCCCCGCCGACGTTTTACGTTCCGTTTTCCCAATTCGCGACCCGTCGAGGCAAGTAACCCTTGCTACATGCTAAACAATATTTACTTATACTTAATGACACCCTAAAACCTGCAATTTAACTTTGGTATTATAATTTCCCATTTTTCGTGTTCAAGATTGTTATATATCATTTATCTTTCAAACTTGGAACCTACCTGTTGTAATTACTAATTTGGAACCTAATAATCACATTTACATGTTTTAATTACACTTTCACTGATGATGTAGCCAATGGCACCTTTCTACCGTTTTACTTCATTCGGACACTCGTATACATTTAACCTGCTTAAATTGTGATTTCATTCGTGGAACCTATATACACATATAACATTGCATCTATGAAGTCTTAAACTTGTTAACATGATTAAACGGCTATAATTGTCTTACTGCATTCTCATAATGTTGAAATCATCTCTGTGACAAAATTGATAACTGTATTGCTAATTGAATGAATCTGCCTATTGCTTAATTCATTGCTTATATCATGTTGTTGATACCCATGCTTGATTATATAACTGATTGTGAGCACACCCATGATATTGTTTACATCTTGACCTAAATTACTACATACATATCGATTTACCCGAAATGGTACCGTATACTGCTTGACTTGACCTGATGTACCATGACCTAACCCGTTACCTGATCTTGTGTCTAATGCCAACAAACCTGACATGTAGTCCTCATGGACCGTTCCTGTTGTCTATCCAGACAAACCTGTTTACCTGATCCTGTGTTGGCATTAGTTTCTTGATTTCGGGATACATGACTTGACATACACAAATAACTTGGGGGCATGGGGAAATCAAAGGTGAAACCTGACTTGTAACTCAACAGTTCACTACCTGTTTTGAGTGTACACATTCCTGTTTGGTGCCTAGCGGCATATCTCGGTTTCAGCCGAGAATATTGTGGCCGTGGTCCCGGGTATGTATGGGATACTATTGAGTGTACACATTCCTGTTTGGTGCCTAGCGGCATGTCTCGGTTTCAGCCGAGAATATTGTGGCCGTGGTCCCGAGTATGTACGGGATACTATTGAGTGTACACATTCCTGTTTGGTGCCTAGCGGTATGTCTCGGTTTCAGCCCGAGAATATTGAGGCCGTGGTCCCAGGTATGTACGGGATACTATTGAGTTACATCGATGATTCATCAATTTGGTTTCAAAGACTTTAGAACAGAGAACCTGATAGAACAGTCCAGTTTACCCACTGCACACTACCCTACACTGCTCTGATTCATATTATTGTTACCCTTGCTTTATTCATGTTTATACTCGCATTGCCTATTTGTTATGTTATTACTTGATGACTTGACGCGCTGACGTCTGGGTTTCGCATGGCCCAGATTCTGTACCGTTGTCGCAGCCCGAGCAGGAGTACTTCAGCCGACAGGCTGAGCTGTGAGTGTTAGCAGTAGTTAGCTTTTCTTTACTGCATTTTATTCCTGATGTAAGCCCGCATTATGGGACATACATTCCAGTTATTTTGTATTGGATCTTTCGCTTCCGCATTTATTTATTCTTGACTCATGTTATCTTGGATTATGGATATGTTTTAGATAGTTTTATTTTGTTCTTGATATCTCTACAGCCGTAATGTGACTGTGGATGGATACTTCCTACCCACCGGTAGAATGGTTGGCTATGTCACGTGCCCATTTTAGCGTACTCTGGGAAGCGGGGCGTGACATGAAGAGTTAAAGACTCTGAGGTAGAGCCTCACGTACAAAGCACGAGAGCGCTCGAGCCAGGAGCGCCAGCGCTGAAGAGTCAAAGACTCTGAGGCAGCGCCTCACGTGCAAAACACGAGAGCGCTGGCACCAGAAGCGCCAGCGCTAAGAGTCAAAGACTCTGAGGCAGCGCCTCACGTGCAAAGCACGAGAGCGCTCGCGCCAGGAGCGCCAGCGCTAAGAGTCAAAGACTCTGAGGCAGCGCCTCACGTGCAAAGCACGAGAGCGCCAATCATTAAAACTAAATGGTCACCACTATTGGATCAAAGATCCGACTAAGATGAATAAATCATCAAATTACAGAATAAAATTTTGTTGAAGAAATACTCCTCAAATCTTTCCAAACGGGAAAGATTGTGCTCTGTAAATTAGAGTACCGTTGGATCAAAGATCTAATGGTGATTAAAAATTACCAAGATACAGAATAAGTTCTGTATGGGAAAAGATTTTCCCAATCTTATTAAAAATAAGAAGATTGCCTTCTGAAAAAACAGAAGCCCAAGGATTAAAGATCCAACAGTGGGAAACATCCCCAAATCGATTAGAGAAAAGACCTCTTCAACTGATTCAACAAATCAGCCTCCTCTATATAAAGGACTCAAGACTTCAAGTCTTACAGAGAGGAACCCCCCTCCCACAAACTTTAAGAAATTTCGAAAAGAAGAGTAAGCTCTCGGAAGAAGAATTTCTTCAAGGTAAATAAAACAAAGAGATAAAATCATCTCGTAAAAAGAAAAAGAACCTAATTCTTCTTCAAGATCATAGATCTATAAGACAGATGTCTTTCACAAAAAGAGATCATAGCATCTTATCATAAAAGGGGGGAGAAAAGAACTTAATTTTCCTTGGATCAGAGATCCATAAAGACAAGGTCTTTCATAAAAACAGAAGAGATTGTAAAATCTCCTATTAAAATAAGAACTTTGTTCTTAAACCTACGAGACAAAGTCTCTTATAAACGAGAATTTAATTCTCAGAGCGCAGAACTAATCAAAGTTGCCTAAAAAGTGCCTTAGCGCTCTAAATTAAAAAGAAGCACCTCAGCGCTCCAAGACTAGCGCTCAGCGCCAAGCGCACCACGTGCTCCTCACGTGTGTGTGTAGGGTTCCTAGGCACGCGCACAAGGGTCTACGAGGTATCAACCATGCCCGATTAAAAAATTAGCCGTGCCGAACAACCCGAAGCCGGATCTTTAAACTAGGGTTTAGGCAAAACAAACATGTTAAACATTTTAACACTAAGTGAGAGGGATTACAACCTTTGTAGATCCAGTCCTTCACTTCTTAAGCTCCGTGTTGAGCTCCCTTCGCTGCGATCATCGTGTTCCGGACTCCCGAGAGATTCCACGAAGAGAAAGATGCAGTCTTGCTTCCGATCTTCGATACAAAGATGATCTACCTTGAAGTTTCGTTAACACAAGCTAACGCTCATTAAAAGAAGTGAACACCCTCATCTAAATGGCAAGGATAGATGAGGATGATGAAGTAGGATTTTTGCTCTCATTTGTTTTCTTATTCTCACTCAATTTTCATCACAAAATCAAATCAAGAAAGCGTTTTCATGAAAAGAGGAAGGAAGAAGAAGAAGAAGAATTCATGAACCTTTTGTGATGAATAATGAAAGGATAAAGATGATCAATAATGCAGCCATGGTTGACTAAACCATTGTAGAGAATTAACCAAGGCTAGAGTTTGGGTTAGGTTAAGAATGAGTCACTTGAAAATATCTTTCACAAAACAAAACTAAACCTTCTAGAATCATCTAGAAAGTATTAACCCAAATCAAACCCTAATCTTGTTTAATCTCTACTAAACATGTTGCATTAGTTATCATATCATGTTACAATATTATATATCACATATATATAATATTTATTGTAACCAAATAAAATAATACAATTAACATATATCGCATATATATCAATGTATTACCCGAGTGAGAAAAAGAATCTTTTAGTGAGCTAATATTAGTTAATGTAATTTAATATATCATATATATTATTATACATTAAATTATCGAATCAACACTTGATCCGACAATCCGGCTATATCGCATATAACCGACTAATATTTATCCGTACCGATTCATCGAATCAACACTTGATCCGATGACCCGGCTGAGAGAATAAAATACGGTATCTCATATCGCATTATCCTCGGTCCCGCACATATCACATATGTGCCCCTACTCCGTTTTGCCTGAGCCAAGAAACCTCTGTGTATGACTCTAAAGAATCGTCAATACGCCGGCAGTAGGTGATGATCATATCAAACACCCACAAGCTGCAAGCGGTCAGCTAAATGTAACAGCCACCCAGGTATTGAGCGCTTAGAAGATCAACAAGCAAGCCTGTACATTCTCCTGTGAATCCAATCAGTAACACTCCCGTACAGTCCGGTCTCGTCGTCTGATATGTCGCATATCTCGCCTAGGGGTGGTAAACGTCAGACCCCAGTAACTTGATAAGTCGTGTCGATATGAGGTCTATAACAGTTCGAGAAACTACTGATAACACTTACCAGTAAATCTCAATAACCCTGGCCAGGGATTTCCGGTTATAGCCAATCGAACACAGCACAACATCAACTCCCTATACCGGGAGAGACGAATCCCCTCCTATCGCTCATTGCCTCCATGTGATTCGGGACTGTACCCAAAAGCCACCTTTTTGCACGCCCTCTTGGACGTGGTATGATGGAAATCAAAGTACAGTGGGAATCACACAAGACTCTATGACGATCTCGGGTCAACAGACTACTCTGTACCAGTGTCACCAGAGAACTGCCATCTGACGTGATGTATAATACCATCTGGGAGTTCTCGGCGAGTCCGTCCAGTGAACCCAGTCTCTACTGAGCACCTGTACACCATCCTTGATGTCAAACACCGATGGATATGGGATCATCCATCGCCCATCATATGGGTCAAGATGCGTATACGCTAGTCTACTCTGGTGTATTGATGCCCTGTCTCGATACACCCTCGACTAGGAACAGTTATAGGATGTACTCGTCGACTACCGTGGCCCCACTAGTATGATCTCATCATAGTCCCAGTAGTCGAGTACATATCCTAAGGGCTTTATCAACATGTAACATAGAAACAATCAGAGTACATGTTAAGATAAAGTACAACCAGATAGCATACTATCATATCGAGCAAGAAAGTCCTCCCTATATATGTCCAAGCATCCATTACAAGATACATCATGTGTACAGTAATGGCCTCTAGGGCATACATATAACTAACAATCTCCCACTTGCACTAGGGCCATCTGTTGTGGTATCACATACCCAACAATTAGCTGTGGTTGAAGTATCTCATACTCAACCATCCCATAAAAGTCTCTATTGGGAAAAAGACCTTTGTGAGTAGATCCGCGCTGTTGTCCTCTGTGTCTACTCTCCTAACCTCGATCTCCCTGGAGATCAACCATCTCCATGATCAGGTGATACTGCCTAAGAATTATATTTGGATTTCTGATGGGACAGGGGGTTCCTTGGCAAAAGCCATAACTCCATTGTCATAAAATGGTAGGAACGAAGTTCATCTCATGAACTTATATGTATCCAGACTGCCTCTTTGGTAGCATCTTTGGTAACGATGTATCTTGCCTTTAATCGTCTAGTAAGTCACAGTATCTAGCTTGGAACTCTTCCAACATACCGTCCCTCCACTGAGGGTCTAGACAAGCCTGCGACTGACATTCAGTCGTCCTTATCACCCTGGAACCTTTCCAGTGATTCTCCCCAGGATCGATTGATACCATCTCACTGTAGTGAGTATCCTAACATCCAATTAGAACTATCTCATAGATCCAAAACCCAGGATTTAGGAGGTATCATTTTGATCTTATATGGAGAATCATTGTGATAAGCGGAGATTGACTGAGCGTAGCATAGGAAACTCCTTCCCTATCAAGAGTATGTCATCTACGTACTCTACAAGGATCACCACCATACTCTCTACTATCTTTTTGTATATACAAGGTTCATCTACCATTTTGATGAAGTCAAACTCTTTGACTTCCATATCAAAACAGACGTTCCAACTCCGCGATGCCTGCTTTATCACATAAAACATCTTGCACACGTTTCCGCCGCTCCCACTGTCTACGAAGCCCTCTGGCTGTGTACTTATAGACGCTCTCTTCTAAAATATCATTTGAAAAGCAGTCATGACACCCAACCACCAGATATCATAGTCATGGAATATAGCCGTGGCAAGTAGGATCTGGATGGACTTAAGCATAGCTTTGAAAGTCTTAACTTTTCCATGTACACCAAGTAATCTTCTCAAGATATACTTGCTCCTGATGGGGATTTAACCCTTCAGATAAAACAACCAAAGTCCATACTTTGTTGGTGTATAAGGATTCCATCTCAGATCAGTAAGCATCCAGCCATTTTTACAGAGTCCCACTCCTGATGGTCAGTTCGAAACTAGTTGGGTGATCATCTCATGATGCAATCCTCGCTCCCATTGTCATAGAGAAACCGAAGTATCTCTCAGGTGGGTGAGGAACCCTACTAAATCGGCGGAGAGGCTGAGGTTCGTTGGTAACTATTGAATCCTTTGGTTCTACCAAATCATTAACTGCAGTTTGTATAGCTGGAACTCCTTCCAGTTCTACATAACAGACCTTGCCTCGAGCTTATCCGGATTTTGCTTTTAGACATAGTCCGGACAACCCCAAATCTTAACAAACTTGAGATATGGGCTCTTCCCTTTCCATATCACATATGAAGTGGTAGGCAACCGATTTGATTTGAACCCTATTTAATAGGTATGCAGCTTCATAAGTGCATAACTCCCAAAAGGAAATAGGAAACTCAGTAGTACTCATCATAGAGCGCACTATATCAAATAGGGTGTGATTGCTCCGCCCCGATACACCGACGTGCTGTGGTGTATTCGGAGGAGTGATGCTGAGAAAGAATCTCATTCTCCTTTAGAATAGTCCAGGAATTCCGTGCTCAAGTATTCTCCTCCTTGATCTCATCAAAGGACATAATACTTATACCCATTTTTGGTTCTCTACTTCTAACTTATATTCTATGAATATCTCAAAAGCTTCAGACTTGTGTTTCAACAGGAATATATGTCTGAATCTTGAGAGATCATCAGAGAATGTAATGAAGTACAAAGAACCGGTCTTGGCATGTGTAGACAGGGGGCCTTCATACATCAGCATGTATCAATCCCAAGAGTTCACTAACTCTTTCTCTGTTTCCAATAAACAGAGCTGTGGTCATCTTATCTTTGTGACATGACCGGCAAGTTTCACAAGATATAAATTCAAACAAATTTAAATATGCATCTTAATGTAACTTCAGCTAGTCGGGTCGCATTGATATGACCTAGTCTACAATGCCTCAAGAAGGATTCGTTCATTTCTGAACTCTTCCTCTTGTGTGTGTTCCGTATACTAAGAACCGTAGTTTGATTTAGAACGTCAATGCTTTTAGATAACGTGCCTGAACCGATCAACTCTTGATATAGGAAATGTTCATAATATTATCCAACAATACAAAATTATATCCTTTCTTTACTAATAAAGAGACTGATATGATATTGTATATCAGGTTCGGTATCTAATAACATTCATTCAGAATCAATGTATTCTGGTAATACAGGGTGATAGTGACCAACAGACTTGGCTGCAACACTTGCACCGTTTCTATCTTATGAAACTTATCACCCGTTCTCAGTTCTCTACCTATCTGTAGCCCATGTAACAGATTACATATGCGCGATCCTGATCCGGTATCACATACCCAGGACGTAAAAGATACTGAGAAACAGTTCTCTGTAATGAACACACCCGAAAATGATGCATCAACATGCACTTTCTTCGTTTGGGCGGTACGGGAAATTTGGTATTCCCCAATTTCCTGCTCTTTCTTATAACAATTATAAGTTGGAGCGGGACCAACGTTCCCCAGCTCAGTATAACAAGCGGGTTCGGTCAATTCATCCGTTTTATTATCTTGATTAAGGCATGATATGGTCGCTACTTGGAGAGAGAGAGAAGAAAACACTCAGCGTATGCTCTTGCAAGATTAGATTGGTTATCTAATATATCTAATCAGGATGTCTCCAACTGTTTTAATCAAATCTTCCTTCAAACCCTAAAAGGAAAGACTAGCCGGGATTAATTACACGCTACAAGTCGCCAATCTTTCAGTCGGGCCAGTGTCGGTACTTTGAGGGAGGTCCCCCGTGCTTTCGCACGAACCTAATTAAAGTAAACCTCGTTTTCCCAGAGGCGTAACCCCATTAACACCTTTCTAGACACCTACTTGATCGGCTAATTGTAATGTGTAAAACTCTCCCAGAAGTAACTCTTACTCGCAGCGGGTATCGGGATCCAACTATCTCATAGAAGGTATGCAATCTCATTGCAAATTTCAACAAGTGAAATTCCCAATAATATTTTGCCCCAAGCGATCTACGACCTTGACTGAGTCAACAAACCATAGACCGCAAGCAAAGTTCAACCCGTCATTTCCTGATTGAATTAAACCCACCCGCACGACCCTTGACTGAGTCAACAAGGCCGCACGACTACCCTAATCCAATCGCATCATATGCTTTGCAGATAAGCACTAATCAGCTACCGCACACTACGCCTTGACTGAGTCAACAAACGCAGCACGAATACTAACTATTACTTATCTGAAATGACGGAGGGCTACGACAGGTTTTTAAGAAAACCTTTTGCGCAATGAACTTTATATCGTAGTAGAATCGAGTGATTTTAAATGGAGTGTTTTTGAGGCTTTTCTAGTTTTGCTAAAGGGGTCACTCCCGGTGAAGGGACCGTCGGCCCTTTCCTCATCGAATAAGGTACAGGATATTTCACAAATATCACTATGCAAAGCAAGAACTATAGAAGCAATCAAAAAACAAACCGAGTTTGTAGCATCTGCTAGTTTCACTAAAGAGGTCACTCCCGGTGAAGGGATCTCGGCTCTTTCCTTATCGAATAAGGTGCTGGATGTTCTACAAGGAACACCGCTATGCAAAGCAAGAACTAGAGCTACCAGTTTTTAAACAAGTTTCTACAATATCTTTAGGTTTCTTTTATTTCATTAATCTCATTAATGAAGTCCCATTTTATTATGCTTCACAAGTATCAAATTTGAAACGAAATCTGCAATATAACATATATCTCATATATATAATATAAACATTCGTCTCAGGCAGTAATATGATCTCATCACAGAACATTGCAGCAGAAGAACATATATGAAATATTGGATATATTAGGATGTCCGTGTTTTCAATACGAGCCTGTATAAAACACGGATTCCACGGTCGCGATGAATAGCCAAACCCACATCCCAAGACCCCTACGAGAGCGGCAAGCAACTCTGCCAATTCTAGGGTTAGGAGAGCCGGTCTCGACTCCTCGAGATGGTCTCCTACTGGACCCCAGAACCCGGTTACTTGTGCTCCCCGCCTTGGGTCTACCTAATGCGGAAAAGTAAATGATATACAACAGTGACATCATCCTCAGCCCGGAAGTGCCCCAATAAAAGAATATTACATACAATTGAATTTTACATGAATGAAAAAGAAAAAAACTCCCATCTCACATAAAACCCCCGGCTATTCAAAACGCGACGATCCAATATAACATATCACAGCAACACATAATATCTCATATCATCAACGTAAGCAAGTATGCTTATCCCGATTGTCGTTGATGTATAGCAACGAAGCCGGCGATACACCACATACTACGCTTACGGTCACAGAAAAGAAAGTGTAAAACTACAACAGTTGGAATCCGCAACCTCCTTAGATATCGCATGCCTAACGAAATGAATTTCTTAGACATCACATGCCTAACAATTATAAACCCCGCATTTTAGTCTCATTTATCGAAAACTCTTTTCAATATCAAGTCGGGCAATTCAACAAGATTCCCGACATTCTGATCGAATGCTCATCGCAAACTTTAGTAGACGGCCGCACCCCCGGATGCTGTCGACGAAGTGCACTAAGGCGGAACACCGCTGCCACGAGCACCCGAACGGATGATTTTGGCGACGGGGTTCTCCTATAGTCACTTGGTCGGGGCTATGAGGTGTGGCTGTCTGTTAAGTTTACCCGGCGAGTATCCGCGTACGCTACGTGATTGCGACGGACTTTTGATCACATCAAAATTCCGTGGCAACCGATCATCTGAGACTGAACTGCTAGATTTATAACATTCAAATTAGTTATCTCATAACTACCTGTGGATTCCAAATATTGTATCACATTCCAGATAAATAGATAATGTTAAACTTTCCGATCGAATAATCAAACACCCAAGATTTCCCCAATTTATCTCAACACTTGAAATCAGTTTAAAAACATCTATCACATGCCACAGTACCAATTGTCCAGCCGTAGAAGGGTCAAGCCAACGCCTCACAAGGGGCACGCCGTACTGCCGCAAACCCTAAGGTTTAAAGGCAGTTCAAGACGGTCACATAATCGAGTTAAGGTTTGTTGTCTTCTAGAGGGTCCACCGCGTTACTTGCATGACTTAGAACGTTCTTAAACTCGAGAAAAAATTCAACTTTTGAAAAATTTTCCGACAGGGGAAAAAGTGAGTTATTGATATCCGTTCGAAATTTTTAACAGTTTCTAAAAATTATCCGGATAAACTAAACAGAGTTAAATTATCCGATCGAATCAACGAGTCCCTAATACAACCCTAGAAAACTCAACACTTGAGTGGAATAAAAATATTCCCAGAAAAAAATAACAAGAAAGGACCTAAGAATAATTAGATGAAATTTAAGGGACTAAGTTACAATTTTGGTCGCGTAACCGCCGCCAAACCCTTGTTTTGGCCGCGGTTCCGCGGTCAAATAATTGACTTAGTAGACCGTACTTCACAGTAATTCTTAGTTTTTCCTGCTTGTTTTTCTGAGCATTTTTAATTCATAAAAAATCATTTTTTTGAAAAATGTACAGAGAAGGGTAAACATCGGGGTTTCCGGGTTCGATCGGACTTTAAATTTCGTATAGACTTCGCCTAAAACTCTAGCTTGGCTCTGATACCACTGTAGGGTTCTTAGGCACGCGCACAAGGGTCTACGAGGCATCAACCATGCCCGATTAAAAAATTAGCCGTGTCGAACAACCCGAAGCCGGATCTTTAAACTAGGGTTTAGGCAAAAACAAACATGTTAAATATTTTAACACTAAGTGAGAGGGATTACAACCTTTGTAGATCCGGTCCTTCACTTCTTAAGCTCCGTGTTGAGGTCCCTTCGCTGCGATCATCGTGTTCCGGACTCTCGAGAGGTTCCACGAAGAGAAAGATGCAGTCTTGCTTCCGATCTTCGATACAAAGATGATCTACCTTGAAGTTTCGTTAACACAAGCTAACGCTCATTAAAAGAAGTGAACACCCTTATCTAAATGGCAAGGATAGATGAGGATGATGAAGTAGGATTTTTGCTTTCATTTGTTTTCTTATTCTCACTCAATTTTCATCACAAAATCAAATCAAGAAAGCGTTTTCATGAAAAGAGGAAGGAAGAAGAAGAAGAAGAATTCATGAACCTTTTGTGATGAATAATGAAAGGATAAAGATGATCAATAATGCAGCCATGGTTGACTAAACCATTGTAGAGAATTAACCAAGGCTAGGGTTTGGGTTAGGTTAAGAATGAGTCACTTGAAAATATCTTTCACAAAACAAAACTAAACCTTCTAGAATCATCTAGAAAGTATTAACCCAAATCAAACCCTAATCTTGTTTAATCTCTACTAAACATGTTGCATTAGTTATCATATCATGTTACAATATTATATATCACATATATATAATATTTATTGTAACCAAATAAAATAATACAATTAACATATATCGCATATATATCAATGTATTACCCGAGTGAGAAAAAGAATCTTTTAGTGAGCTAATATTAGTTAATGTAATTTAATATATCATATATATTATTATACATTAAATTATCGAATCAACACTTGATCCGACAATCCGGCTATATCGCATATAACCGACTAATATTTATCCGTACCGATTCATCGAATCAACACTTGATCCGATGACCCGGCTGAGAGAATAAAATACGGTATCTCATATCGCATTATCCTCGGTCCCGCACATATCACATATGTGCCCCTACTCCGTTTCGCCTGAGCCAAGAAACCTCTGTGTATGACTCTAAAGAATCGTCAATACGCCGGCAGTAGGTGATGATCATATCAAACACCCACAAGCTGCAAGCGGTCAGCTAAACGTAACAGCCACCCAGGTATTGAGCGCTCAGAAGATCAACAAGCAAGCCTGTACATTCTCCTGTGAATCCAATCAGTAACACTCCCGTACAGTCCGGTCTCGTCGTCTGATATGTCGCATATCTCGCCTAGGGGTGGTAAACGTCAGACCCCAGTAAGTTGATAAGTCGTGTCGATATGAGGTCTATAACAGTTCGAGAAACTACTGATAACACTTACCAGTAAATCTCAGTAACCCTGGCCGGCGATTTCCGGTTATAGCCAATCGAACACAGCACAACATCAACTCCCTATACCGGGAGAGACGAATCCCCTCCTATCGCTCATTGCCTCCATGTGATTCGGGACTGTACCCAAAAGCCACCTTTTTGCACGCCCTCTTGGACGTGGTATGATGGAAATCAAAGCACAGTGGGAATCACACAAGACTCTATGACGATCTCGGTTCAACAGACTACTCTGTACCAGTGTCACCGGAGAACTGCCATCTGATGTAATGTATAATACCATCTGGGAGTTCTCGGCGAGTCCATCCAGTGTACCCAGTCTCTACTGAGCACCCGTACACCATCCTTAATGTCAAACACCGATAGATATGGGATCATCCATCGCCCATCATATGGGTCAAGATGCGTATACGCTAGTCTACTCTGGTGTATCGATGCCCTGTCTCGATACACCCTCGACTAGGAACAGTTATAGGATGTACTCGTCGACTACCGTGGCCCCACTAGTATGATCTCATCATAGTCCCAGTAGTCGAGTACATATCCTAAGGGCTTTATCAACATGTAACATAGAGACAATCAGAGTACATGTTAAGATAAAGTACAACCAGATAGCATACTATCATGTCGAGCAAGAAAGTCCTCCCTATATATGTCCAAGCATCCATTACAAGATACATCATATGTACAGTAATGGCCTCTAGGGCATACATATAACTAACAGTGTGCTATTTCACAAGGAGCGCTCTGCACTCACTTACTGGCGCTCAGCGCCAAGCGCACCACGTGCTGCTTATGTGTACGCTCTTTCACAAGGAGCGTTCTGCACCCACTTACTGGCGCTCAGCGCCAAGCGCACCACGTATTCCTCGCGTGTGCGCTCTTTCACAAGGAGCACTCTGCACTCACTTACTGGCGCTCAGCGCCAAGTGCACTATGTGCTCCTCATGTGTGCGCTGAGAGAATATAAATTGTTCTTTAAATAAAGCCCTAGAGTCATAATGAGTGCTCAGCACTCAATAAAAGACAAAAGGTTGTCAGAAACCAAACCAATGCTTTGCATTGTTAAATGAAAAAGGACTGAGCCTAATTAAATGTCCAATATTTTAACTGAATGGGCCGAGCCTAATTTAGCCACAGGACCTTAGTTGAGCTCATATGCTCATAAATCTTTGGTCTTAGTCCCAAACCTGACTATAGATCTCCCAACCAATATTGGTTCAAGGGTACATCTCTTCATACCTCTGATACATGTCGTTGTAATCCTTCAACGTCTTCAGAGAGATGGAGGGTCCCAATAACCAATAACTTTTGGTGCATCCCTAAACGGTTAAACCAAAACCAGACTACAATGTCTTTAAATCAGATTATGTTGTCTTACAGACTACGATGTCTTTAAACCAGACTAAGATGTCTCTAAACTCCATGGACTATGATATCCTTAAACTTATAGACCGCAACGTCCCTAAACTAAAACAATAGCGCCCAAATGCTCTTTGTTGGATCTAAATGATCCTGTTAAGATCTTAGTCTAAAATTAGGCTAACGTATCCTTAACAAACGTTTAAGTTGATCTTAATCTCAAATGAGATTAACAATCCTTAAACCCAACCCAAATCCAAATCTAAGAAAATACGGATTTGGTCTAATCCATACCCTACGGGCGACAACATAAATTAGTCTCCATATACAATGCATGGGCAACCAAAAAAGAAAACAAACACACACGATACGAAGTGACCATCTGGAGAAGGAGAAAGTTGTTACTGCGATGCAGTAACATAATTAACTGCAGGGGCTTGCGCCTGCAGGGAAGAGCGTCCCCACGATCAAAAAACCCTCAAATGAGGGGGAATCTGACGGAGTCTGCTATAACGGCTGTATCCGTCTAAACCTCCGATACATGGTGCCATAAATCAACTTGGCATCTTTGGAAAGATGGACGGATAAAACCAAATAGTATCTGCCCCCAAATTCAGACAAGACGACCTACGCGGTTTCGTCTCTGTTTTCGGCGGTAAACATATTCTAGCACGCCCAGTGGGACTGATTGATCGTTTTTCCCGTTGTGTAGTATATAGAGAAATTTGTAAAGAACTTCACAACCAAAAACTATTTTGACCGCAATCAAACTACGGTGTCGGATGTAGTTAATGAATGAGTGCGGATCGTCCACAGGGATTGCACAATTCACTTGTATTTCGATACGTTTGAAATGAAAAGTTAAGCAACAATAAAAGAAAACATGATTCAAGAATGATTTGTATTCGAGTGTCACTATTCTTATGCAAGAATCAAGAAACTATAAACAATCAAGAATCGGTTGTTTTGATAATATTTCTAATCAACAATCAAGAATATAAGAGAGGCTCGTAGGAATCGATAGGATCAATAGACGTGATGTAATCTAAAGATATCGTGCTCTTGTCCTTCGAAGGATTGATACTAGATTGATGATGATCGACGAGAGTTGGGGCTTTCTCGTGAAACTAGGGTTTCATCCTATAACCCTTGTTCTTTCGTCGATATCATTCCTTTTCTAGCCTCTACCAAATTCAAGAAACGATCGTAACTCCCCAATTTCGATCGATGTCAATCAAGAAAGCATTGAAACGAAATGGGTCGTCGTTTCTTGAACTAGCTAGGGTTTACAAAACTCGTGGGAATCAAAAATCGATTAAAGCTATGTTACATCATCATTCTATTATCCGTCTCGACTCCTCGACGAGCGGAGTTTTATTCACACATCACCACAAAGACAATATTAAAGATTTGTAAAGATAACATGATGCGGAATTTAAAGAAAACAAGATAAAAGAATATCACATTTTATTTAATCAACAATTTCAATACATTCTTTCAAGAATCTACAAGAAGAAGAAATCGATCGTTGACTCGGCTTCGCTCGTCTTCGTGGATCGTGGATCTACTTTGATCTCTTGCCCGATTGAAGATCGGCTCGGCTCATAAAAGGGTTGAAGGCATCTTGCTTGGCTTGCACTCAAGATCTTGAATTGTGGTTGGATTTAGGGTTAGGGTTTCCTACAAGCTCTCTCACTAAACTTGAGGAAGAGGGGATGAAGAAAGAGATTGATTTATGCCGGAAATGACATGTCCAAGGACTATTCCTTCTTGGACCATAAAATGGCATTTTTCCCAGTTCAAAGTCAAGTTCTTCTCTTTGCAACGAGTAAGAACAGCGTCTAGATTCGCAAGGCAATCAGAAAAAGAGTCTCCAAAAATCGAGAAGTCGTCCATAAAGATCTCCAAAAAATTCTCTACCATATCAGAGAATATCCCCATCATACACCGCTGAAAGGTAGCGGGAGCATTGCATAACCCGAAGGGCATGCGACTGTAAGCAAAGGTACCAAAAGGACAAGTAAAAGTGGTTTTATCTTGATCCTTTTTGGCGATGGGGACCTGATTATAGCCTGAGTATCCGTCCATAAAACAATAAAACTCTCGTCCCGCTAAGCGTTCCAGCATTTGATCGATAAATGGTAGAGGAAAGTGGTCTTTCCTCGTGGCAGCGTTGAGTTTTCTATAATCGATGCATACACGCCACCCAGTTTGGGCGCGTGTTTGAATCAACTCATTCGCCTCATTTGTGATAACTGTTATGCCGGATTTCTTAGGAACGACATGTATAGGACTCACCCATTGGCTATCGGAGATGGGGTATATAATACCACTATCTAAGCATTTGACGATTTCTTTCATGACAGCTTCCTTCATGACGGGATTCAACCGTCTCTGTGGTTCTCGGGTCGGTCTGGCATCATCCATCACATGTATATGATGTTCAACTATCAAGGGACTAATCCCTTTGATGTCCGCCATACTCCAACCAAACGCCTCTTTGTTAGATCTCAATACCGATAAAAGTGCATTCTCTTGCTCTGATGCAAGAGAAGCGTTTATGATAACCGGTAATGACTCGTTCTCACCAAGATATGCATATTTCAGGTGAGAAGGTAAAATTTTGAGATCTAACTCGGGCGGAGAAATGATAGAAGGAAGGGTCACAGATTGATTTTTGGATCTACAAAGAAGCTCAGAGCCTGTGAAAGATACAGACTCGGGTGGAGAAAAGCCAGAAGTGCAGGACTCATGTGTAGCTAAAGTGTCCTCACTAAGATCATGTGTGAAATCAAACAGAGATGTGCTAATGTCATCGAGATCAGTAAAGCAAATATCCTCAGCTCCACAACTATCGGGAGCGATCTCATGGACAGAGCACACATCTAAAATATGAGCAGAGGGTTCTGACGGCTGACTTCCAACTCTATAGATGTTTAGTTCAATGGTCATATTTCCAAATGATAAGTTCATTGAACCATTTCTACAGTTTATAACAGCGTTGGAAGTGGCAAGGAAAGGACGACCTAGAATCACCGGAATTTGGCCCCGGGGGTTTGCTACAGGATGTGTGTCGAGCACAATGAAGTCTACAGGGAAAACAAATTCCCCGACCTTTATCAACACATCCTCTAATTCACCCCTTGGTTTGGTGATAGATCGGTCTGCCATCTGGAGAGTGCAGTGAGCAGGTTTCAGCTCTCCAATCCCTAATTGCTCATAGACAGAATAAGGTAACAGGTTAACACTCGCGCCAAGGTCTAAAAGAGCACGATTTATGTTTTTACCCCCAATCGAAATCGATATTGTAGGACAACCTGGGTCCTTTCTTTTCTTTGGAAGCTGGGGTATAAAAGCAGTGCTGATATTGTTAGACATAAAGACCTTCTTCGGCACTTGAGTCTTCCTCTTCCTAGTGCACAAGTCCTTAAGAATTTTCGCATAAGCGGGGACTTGCTGAATCGCATCTAGGAGAGGGATATTGATGTTAACCTGTTTGAACATCTCTAAAATTTTCTCCATATGAGGACTCGTTCTGTTAGCCCTTAACCGGTTCGGGTAAGGTGCTTTCGCAATAAGCGCAGGGTCCATCATAGGAGAAGGAAAGGGGGGTAGACGAGGTCCCAAAGGAGGTGTGGGGACCGTCTGTGGAGAACTATAAGGATTGGGTGAAGGTGTTGAGCCTAGAGGGAAATGGAGAATAGGCTCGTGCGAAGGTGGTTTGGTAGAAGAAGAAGGATCAGAAGGTGTGTGTGTGTGGAAAGGCTCAGCCGGGATGTTGATATGATTTTCAGTATTATCAATATCTTCCCCGACATGATTGTTCAGCACTCTTCCCGATCTCAACGTTGTAATGGCATTTACATTGTAATGCCCAGGATTCTGTAGGGGTTGAGAGGGAAGTTTCCTTTTTTCTCTCGCACTCATTTCGGCTTTTAAGCGTGCGATTTCAGCTTCCATCGATTTGATACTCTCAGTTTGGGACGCTGAGTTTTTCTTTATCTCATTGACGGAAGATCTAACCTCAGTCGAAACATCCATGAAATTTGATAAAAGTGATTTCATGGTTTGAGTGAATTGAGAGAAATCGTCAGCACAGGGCTGCATAGGATTAGACTGTGCAGGAGTGTTGCCCTGATTTTGGAAATTTTGTGACTGATAGGGGTGCTGAGTGAGTTGTAGGGGTTGCTGTTGTGGTGGAGGAAGAGCCCTTTGAAATTGATTCGTGTTTGGAACCGTGTTTTGAGATTGGTTTTGGTTCCAAGCAAAATTCGGGTGGTTCCTCCAACCCTGATTGTACGTGGAAGAATATGGATCGTTTCGAGGTCTTTGGAATGCGGCATTAGAATGCTCGTGACCTTGAAACGCAGAGTTTAATGGACATTCTTCCGTTAAATGTGACGGATCAGAACAGCACCCACAAACAGTTTTGGGGAGCGACATTGGGTTTAGGGAGGCTGCTGCAAATTTGTGTTCCATAGCGTCGAGCTTCTTTTGTATTGCTGCCATTTCAGCTCGGACACCTATGGACACATCTATTTGGTGTACGCCACCCCTATTCAATGGTTGTGTTCCACTCTCCCAAATTAGTGATTTTTCAGCGAACTCTTCTAAGTATCGCCAGGCTTCCCCATCATCTTTGGTCATAAAAGTACCTTGACACATGTTTTCAAGGCTCTGTTTAGTGCTAGGGTTACTGCCCTCATATATGATTCGGCAAAGCTCCCATCTCGGGATGCCGTGATGAGGACATTGAACCAATAGATCCTTGAAACGTTCAAAGTATTTTGAAAATGGTTCGGCAGGGAGCTGGGCAAATTGGTTCAGTTCGCTACGGATTCGAGCCGTCTTTTGGACTGGGTAAAATTTCTTAAGGAATGCAGCGACGAATTCTTCCCAATTCGTAATAGAGTGTGCGGTGGTGTTATATAGCCACTTCTCGGCTATATCGCACAAAGTAAATGGAAGAAGTCGTAGACGCATCGCATCCACTGAAAGTTGTGACGTACCCATCATTGCGCATACGTTTTCAAATTTGGTAATGAAAACGTAAGCGTCCTCGGTCTCGAGTACGTGGTATTTGGGTAAAAGATTGATATACTGGGGCTTAATCTCGAAGTTATCCCCATTGGCTGGTGGTGTGGATAAGCAGGTCGAAAGAGGACCTCTATGTGGATAGCATCTTTCCTGGAGAGAAATGTGTTGGAGATAGTGCCCTCAGAGTCAATTATTGGGTCACAGGCACGTGATTACAATGATTGAGGGGAGGACCTATCCCGGTAGGACAGTCTTACTCGAGATGATAGTATGCTATCTGGTTTACCTTTATCATCGTGTACTGCTTTAGGTGACATGACACGTCGCTATTGCACGTTGATAAAGCCCCTTGGATTCTTGCTTGACCACCAGCAGTATGAGGGCGATCATATAAGTGGGAGCTGGCGGTCTACAAGCACATCCTAAAATGGTCCCTAGTCGTAGGAGTTTCGAGACAGGGCATCGATACTCCATTAGTAGACTAGTGTATACAGTCGAGACCCCGACGAGGGGCGGTGGCCGGTCTCACAAGCCACTGGTGTCAGTTGGTTCACCTAAGATGTATACAGGTGCTCATTGGGTTATGAGTACACCGGACAGGACTCGCCGGGAACCTGCTAGTTGGGATATACCAGACGTCAGATAGCAGTTCCCAGGTGACATGTGTACAGGTTAGTTCATCGACCTGGGATCGTCATTTGTCTCGTGTGAGTTCCCACTGTACTTTGATTACTACCCTACCACGGCTCAAAGGAGTCGTGCAAACAGGTTTTAGTTGGGTACAGTCCCGAGCCACATGGAGGCAGTGAGCGGATCTGCAGGGGTTCGTCTCTCCCGGTATTGGGGGTGAGGTCGTGCTGTGTCTAGGAGAGCCAGAACATGAAAAGTCCTTGGCCAAGGCAGGAGATTTGCTGGTAGGTATTCCAGTAGTATCTCAGGGTGTTCTGGGCTACACTCCGACACGACTTGTACCGCTTTTGGGGGTCTGACTTTTACCAACCCCCTAGGCCCGCCATGCGATACTCATAGACGAACGGACCGGACTGTACGGATATTGTCACTGACAGGCTCAGTAGGGTGTCAGGATGAGTTCGCTCATCGACGTCCCTTTTGGTCAATACCTGGTGGCCCGTCACGTATTGGCTTATACCTCTGACGTGCTAGTGGTTAAATCCACAGCCACAGTATTGCCGAGTCTTTAGAGTCCACCACACAGACAGTTACTCAAGTATCGGGCGAAAAGCTGTAGAGGCCGTATGGAGATATGGCAGGGTTCGATCGGATACGTGCGGTATTGCACGGATCGTGATCGGACGGTTTTTACTGGCCGGCTTTGGCTTAAGCCGGATACTAGTATTTGATAGTGTAGTTTTATCTCTTTGGATTTGTGTTCAGTGGGAATACAAATGCGGGCATGTATTTGCAGTAGTGGGGTTTTCCTGTAATTTATTATGGGATCGGTTTTCTGGGGTTGCCGGTTTGCATTCCGTTCCGTCCGGTTTTCCTTCATTCCTTCTCGGTCGGACTTTCTTTGTGGAGGGTGTTAATTGCAAGTTCGCAATTAACATTTAGTGGAGGGTTTTCTTGCAAGTGTTGCATTATGATGAGACTTGTTTCATCATGAGATGCCTTTCTTGTCTATTCCATTCCTTTCATTTGATGGTTGTATGATATGATAAGAAAAGAAATGAGAGTGACCAATTTCTATATTGTTGATATATTCTTTCTTGCATTTTCTTTTCTCTCTCCAATCTCATTCTTGAGATGAAGAGGCCGGCCACATTATTTGTGAGGAGGGAGAATTATTTTTGGTGTGGCATTTTTTTCCATCTCATTTTCCATGGTTGCAAAAGATTAGCCTCAAAGCTCATTTCTTTCTCTCCTTCTCTTCTCTATTCCTCCACATCAAGGCAACCTCATAACCCCAAGAGACAAGTTCACTACACTATTCTATAGCAAGTCTTGGACGCGTCGGCTAGCCAACTTCGCGCCCGAGTTGCCTCGGTCAAGAGGCGGGAGCCCGTAAAAGATTCCGGCTACGTGGTGCCCTTTCCGACGAGCGAGGAGGTGACGGAGATTCCGCGGGAGATCGGAGCGGAGACGAAGACCGAAGGACACGGATCGTTTGGTATAGCATCTCTACTCTTTTCTTTTTGCTAGCTAGCTAGGTTAATGGCCCGATCCGGGTGAAAAGTCCGCGGCGGTGCCGTTTTGCAAAGTTCGCAAAGTTTTTGTTTTCCGCGTTTCCGGCGTCGGGTCGACGGCCGGGGCGCCCCCGCGGGCTTACAATGGTATCAGAGCCACGCCATTAACCTTCACTAGCTTGCTCTAGCGCGTTTAGAACTCGATCGAACAAAATCCCCAAAAACCGTATTTTGTGCACATGTGTTCTCTGTTGAAATTTTTTGAGCTCCTAAAATTTTTCAGGTTGTTGCAGAGGCATGTACAAGAAATTATAAGAAATCTGGGAAAATACGATCCACTAATTCCTCAGTTCCACCGCGGAAGCGCGGCCAAAACCCTGGTTTGGCCGCGCTTGCGCGGCGGATAAGAGGAATTGTGGCACCAAATTTTCCCAGTAAGCTTGTGGTATAGAAATAGGGCTTTTGGGATATTTTATTTGGGCCCAGGTTTTCTGTAAGTCCTACAGTTCTTTTTGGGGGCCCACTTTGATAAATTTGTTCGATCGGATATTTTAAACATGCTAGTTCACTGTTTTTACATTATATCTGCGACCGTGAATGTCACTTGATCGGTAAATCCCGTCTAACTGCTATAGCCCGGTTAGACGGATTTGCGAACGTGACTTTCACGTTGATGTTCTGTGATTGTACTGTGTTGTTGCGGATCGGTCGTGGGGGATAGCCTGGTTGCAGTGGTAGTACAGTTTTGTTGTATTATGTACATTTGATATTGCGGGGCGAGCGTCCGACATGTGGACTGCCGTCACTGCCTGTTTGTATTATTCTTTTGGGGCACGACCTGGTTGCGGTCGATGTACCCGTTGTATGTATATTTTACTTTCTGTACTAGGATTACCCCGCGGAGGGGTGCACGGATAGCCGGATTCTGGAGGGCAACAAGCCCGCATCTCATGGCATTGAGACGGAGGGGGCTTCACTCTAGGATTGGCGGGCTATTCGCCGCACTCGTAGGGGGTATAGGGTTGACCCAGGAGGGGTGCCCAAGTTACCGGATTCCGTGAAGTGCTGGGTGGTCCATTCACGGTGCTGAAGGGGGCTGCCTCGCTTCAGGTTTTGGCGGGTAACTTGCCGCGCCCGTAGGGGTCTAGGATTTTCATTGCACAGGCTATCCACACGACCAGGGGAACGTCGGTTTTCAGCAGCGGCTCTGTGAAACCCGGGGATCCCAGATATCTGTATTGATCTGTGATGTTATACATTTCTGTGTTGTTGCTTTTTATCACGCCTTGAGCGAAATACTATATATTATATATATATTAGTAGATGTTGTATATGTTTTTCATCCGCGCTAGTCCAGTCCCCGCTCTGTCGTTAGTTAGCTAACCTAACGAGTGATGACGGGACCCAGTGGCGAATGCGGATGGCATATACGTACATCAGTATATTTTCGTTCTTTTTGGTGTGATCAATTGATGGGACTGCATTGATTCGGATCAATGCAAGATAAACAAACCTATTCTGATGTTGTTGGAACACTTTTTTCAAAAAGCTGTTATTGCAAGGACGTTCACTTTTGTTTTGCACAGTGGTATTCAGTTGGAATATCCTGCTCCTCAGTCGACGAGGCAAGGGCCGAGATCCCTTCACCGGGAGTGACCCCTTGGACAAAAGTTTGCGTCAGGGCAGTAACTTCACTATAGCCGATTACTTTTGCTTTGCACCGTGGTATTCAGTTGGAATATCCTGCACCCCATTCTACGGGGAAAGAGCCGAGATCCCTTCACCGGGAGTGACCTCTTTAGCAAAGGTTTTCGTCACTATATTTTTCTAAAAAGCTATCCGTTCCTTCAGCGATATCAAGTTCATTACGTTAAAGGTTTTCGCCAGAAACCATTCGTAGCCCTCCGTCATTTCAGTTAAATATTCGGTAGTATTCAAGCTATGTATTTTGACCTCACGCCAAGGCATAGTGTTTGGTAGCTGCCGGGTATTTATCTGTTGCATAGATAGATGCGTTGGTTTGGGACAGTCGTACTACTATTTTGGCCTACGTCAAGGGTATGTACGGGTGGGTTCAAATTAACCAGGATAATGACGGGTAGAACTTGACATGCGACTTATGATATTTTGACCTCACGCCAAGGTCATAAGAGCATGGGGTAAAAATCCACATCGGGAGTTTCAAAAGAACTGAAACTTGCCAGATATGCGCATACCTTCTGGAGTGTGACAGCGTGAGCGGATTCCGTCACGTTATCATGCGATGAGAGTTGGATCCCGATTCCCACTGATGAGTTGGTTTACTCCTCGGGTTATCCCGGCTAATTCTTCTTTCAGGTTTGGAGAAGAATTTGACGTTACAGTGGGAGGTTTCCAGATTAGATAAAGTGATAACCATTCTGATCTAGGTTAGAGTGCACGCTGAGTGTTTCTTTTCTCTCTCTCTGGCAGCGACCATTGACCCGACCCTAGACTATGACTCAGTGACCAAGTTGACCGAACCTTCTTAACACTGGCTTTTGGATTGTCAGAGTTGCAGACCTCTTTGCCACTCCTACTTTTACTCTTTTCTCCGGGACACCCCGTATTACTACGAACGTCCACTTCCATTGGACAAAACCATCGTATGGTTATATACGAACTCGAATGACTTCGAGGATGGTTTCCGGTTCTGGAGAAAACGAATAGGACTATTCAGTTGTCTTTTCTTTTCACCTTCTCTCAGGTTGCGAGTACTCCTTGGTTTAGGAGTAGTACACCTATTACGCAAATTGGATATTCTTCTTCCAAACCTTAGGCTGGTGCCGAACGGTAGGGAATGAAGAAAGCCAATTAGCCTAAACGGTGTACAGAAGGTATTAAGTTCAGACAAAGCAAGGGATTAGTAAGAGGGCAAAGTAAAATGCGACTGCTATTCACAACCTAACCATGTACTTCTTTGTCAATCCTAAATCACCTATGAATTAAGTACATTCGGTTGTCTTTTATCCTCACCTTCTCTCGCATTGCGAGTGCTCCTCGGATTAGGACAGTACACCCATTATGCTTTTTGGATAGTCTTCTTCCAAACCATAGGCTGGTGCCGAACGGTAGGGAAGGAAGAAAACCATTTGGCCTAAAGGGGTGTACAGAAGGTAATGACTAAAGACATGTAAAGGGATTTGGAGAGGTGGCAAAGAATTATACAGTTATAGTTGTGAATCTGGATAATGGAAGAGGCATTACTAGGAATACCAGCATACCCCATCGAAACATTTCAATGTTCCAGTTTCACTGTGTACTGTTAAAAGAAAACTGATTTCCCGATTAGACACTTACTCCAGGGTATGTATTTACCAGGTATGAATCTCACGTCTGTATGGTTTTACAGATGATGAGTGGGAGTAAGTTATTGGGAATTAGGTGACCATCCTCATTATATCGGGATTCGTTGGAATTGGTGATATTTGAGGAAGCCACCTGGGTTGTTTGCCGGTCGGCAAATATTTGGTTTTGAATATCCGTTGTTGTGCACCAATTTCAAATTGATATATCTGTACGTCTATTTTCATAGAGTGAGATATACCTTTCTGAAATTATGTCTATGACATTTACCTATATCAGTGGATGGTTAGGTAAGGAGCATTAAACAGCGGTGTAATTCTTCTTAACCATAAGTACAGTTTTCGACCTACGACACACAGTGAATGAGTTATCAGACTCAGGGGACTTATACAGAGTATTGTATATTGTCCAGTGTCCATTAGGACAGAGGGGTTGGTCCTCATACTATATTCTGTTTACTTTTAACTTCTCTAGTTCTTAGACATGTGTTTCGTAGAAACACAGGGTCTAAGTTTTGAGGAGTTATAGGTATAAGAGTAAAGCAGAGAACCAGGTGTTGCAAGTATCGGGATTCTTCAAGGAGATCGAAGATGTAGATACTTGTGAATGGTATTCAGTTGATAGTAATGATTAAGAGAACTAGCTTCTCTTTCAGGTTACTCATAATTGGAAGTACTCCTAAGTTGAGTAACGCTGATCGGCCTCTCTTCCATTTACTTGACATGCACTGGAGACAGCTGCATGATTTGAATCTGGTTCAATTAAATCAGTGCCTCTGTTTCTTGGATATAGAACAGTTCATATCTTGACATTGTTAAGATACGGGGAGTTGTCCGGCTTATGCTTAAAACCAGACTCTGGACAACTCAAGGCACGTTTCAGTAGTGGCTGTTTGTGGGTTGACCCGGGCTATGACGAGGGTTGATTTTCTACCATCTGGAAGATCAATAGAGATATTGTTCTTGACTCGCCACAGTTTTATCAAAAATGGATTTTTTCAGAAAAACAGTAGTGGGAGTATGGTAGAACTGGAAGTGATTCCAGAACCGCAAACGATTACTGAAGATTTGATAAGAGCCTAAAGATTCAATCTGGTTTGACATTCCATTGGCCACTCCGCAGATATGGTGGGTAACCTCAGGCACCCGAGAGGTACTTCGGTATGCTCAAGGACGGTGGCAGAGAGGTTCTTGTTTACCCAGACTTGCCATTGCTGTTGTTCCAGGCTGCGAGACCCGGCAGGAGGATGAGTATAGCGTCATTCTAAACTAGCTTTAGAAGTGCACGTCTATATGACTCTGCCAGAGGGTTGTCGTAATCAGAGTGGAGCAGCGGAAGCATTGGTGGACAGGTGGCTTATGTCTATTTATAGACTAAAGCAGATATAGCGGAGATAGATCATCTATTTCTAACATGACAGTCATAGATTTGACTTCATCAGAATAGGGGATGGATCTGTTAAGAAGGTAGTAGGGTGTGATGTCCTGGTATTTGGATGACATACACAGAGTAGGAAGTGATATTCCTATACTACGATCGGTTATACTTTGGTCGTCACACAGTAGTTTCTCCACGTAGGACTTGGATATTATATCAGACATCTGGTTACTAGATCTATGATTTTAGATCTAGATTTGGGTGGTTTCCCAATCTGGGTACTTTGACCGCATTCTATGAGTATTTAGAATGGACGACTCCTGGCACGGTAGTGTACCTGCAGGTAATGGAGTCACCCTCTCTAAAGGTGTCTTACAGACTAAAGCGGAGAGGGATACGCATGATTGACAGATCACTTGCTTAGGCAATTGATTCAATCATGAGATGTCAAGTACCACACCAGATGTTGTTCTTGCAGTAGGTGCAATAAGTTGATATTGATCCAATCCTGGAGAAACAGTCGGAAGCAGTTTTAGAACATAAGTTGATATTCTAGGGAATTGATAACGTCAGCCTCCTTTACGAGACGGTTATCATTCCAGGCTTCCAAGGTGACCTGGATGGCAGAGTGGCTGTCAGAGTTATAGTTTTTCCCTCTGACGAGGGGCAGTATTTTGGACTGGTGGTCCAGGTGGATACTGAGGGAAGGCATGGCGCAGGATACTGATTAAGTTCAGTTGTCGATACAGTCTAAGAAGTTTGGATTTGGAGTTCATTTATGAGCTAGGTCCCATCAGACATCCAGACATTCTGAGACAGGTATTGCTCATTTCGGGAGATGGTTTTCTCCGCGAACTTGAGATACAGAGAGATATAGAAAGAAACATCAAAGCGGATCCACTCACTGAGGCTATTCCTCGAACGCAATAGTTTCGCAAACGAGCTTTGTGAGACTGACTAGTAGAGGAGTTGGGTGTTCGGTATCACACGGGCTGTGAGTATGCGACATCGCAATAATTAGCCTCGAGTGCAAGTGGGAGATTGTTGGAGATAGTGCCCTCAGAGTCAATTATTGGGTCACAGGCACGTGATTACAATGATTGAGGGGAGGACCTATCCCGGTAGGACAGTCTTACTCGAGATGATAGTATGCTATCTGGTTTACCTTTATCATCGTGTACTGCTTTAGGTGACATGACACGTCGCTATTGCACGTTGATAAAGCCCCTTGGATTCTTGCTTGACCACCAGCAGTATGAGGGCGATCATATAAGTGGGAGCTGGCGGTCTACAAGCACATCCTAAAATGGTCCCTAGTTGTAGGAGTTTCGAGACAGGGCATCGATACTCCATTAGTAGACTAGTGTATACAGTCGAGACCCCGACGAGGGGCGGTGGCCGGTCTCACAAGCCACTGGTGTCAGTTGGTTCACCTAAGATGTATACAGGTGCTCATTGGGTTATGAGTACACCGGACAGGACTCGCCGGGAACCTGCTAGTTGGGATATACCAGACGTCAGATAGCAGTTCCCAGGTGACATGTGTACAGGTTAGTTCATCGACCTGGGATCGTCATTTGTCTCGTGTGAGTTCCCACTGTACTTTGATTACTACCCTACCACGGCTCAAAGGAGTCGTGCAAACAGGTTTTAGTTGGGTACAGTCCCGAGCCACATGGAGGCAGTGAGCGGATCTGCAGGGGTTCGTCTCTCCCGGTATTGGGGGTGAGGTCGTGCTGTGTCTAGGAGAGCCAGAACATGAAAAGTCCTTGGCCAAGGCAGGAGATTTGCTGGTAGGTATTCCAGTAGTATCTCAGGGTGTTCTGGGCTACACTCCGACACGACTTGTACCGCTTTTGGGGGTCTGACTTTTACCAACCCCCTAGGCCCGCCATGCGATACTCATAGACGAACGGACCGGACTGTACGGATATTGTCACTGACAGGCTCAGTAGGGTGTCAGGATGAGTTCGCTCATCGACGTCCCTTTTGGTCAATACCTGGTGGCCCGTCACGTATTGGCTTATACCTCTGACGTGCTAGTGGTTAAATCCACAGCCACAGTATTGCCGAGTCTTTAGAGTCCACCACACAGACAGTTACTCAAGTATCGGGCGAAAAGCTGTAGAGGCCGTATGGAGATATGGCAGGGTTCGATCGGATACGTGCGGTATTGCACGGATCGTGATCGGACGGTTTTTACTGGCCGGCTTTGGCTTAAGCCGGATACTAGTATTTGATAGTGTAGTTTTGTCTCTTTGGATTTGTGTTCAGTGGGAATACAAATGCGGGCATGTATTTGCAGTAGCGGGGTTTTCCTGTAATTTATTATGGGATCGGTTTTCTGGGGTTGCCGGTTTGCATTCCGTTCCGTCCGGTTTTCCTTCATTCCTTCTCGGTCGGACTTTCTTTGTGGAGGGTGTTAATTGCAAGTTCGCAATTAACATTTAGTGGAGGGTTTTCTTGCAAGTGTTGCATTATGATGAGACTTGTTTCATCATGAGATGCCTTTCTTGTCTATTCCATTCCTTTCATTTGATGGTTGTATGATATGATAAGAAAAGAAATGAGAGTGACCAATTTCTATATTGTTGATATATTCTTTCTTGCATTTTCTTTTCTCTCTCCAATCTCATTCTTGAGATGAAGAGGCCGGCCACATTATTTGTGAGGAGGGAGAATTATTTTTGGTGTGGCATTTTTTTCCATCTCATTTTCCATGGTTGCAAAAGATTAGCCTCAAAGCTCATTTCTTTCTCTCCTTCTCTTCTCTATTCCTCCACATCAAGGCAACCTCATAACCCCAAGAGACAAGTTCACTACACTATTCTATAGCAAGTCTTGGACGCGTCGGCTAGCCAACTTCGCGCCCGAGTTGTCTCGGTCAAGAGGCGGGAGCCCGTAAAAGATTCCGGCTACGTGGTGCCCTTTCCGACGAGCGAGGAGGTGACGGAGATTCCGCGGGAGATCGGAGCGGAGACGAAGACCGAAGGACACGGATCGTTTGGTATAGCATCTCTACTCTTTTCTTTTTGCTAGCTAGCTAGGTTAATGGCCCGATCCGGGTGAAAAGTCCGCGGCGGTGCCGTTTTGCAAAGTTCGCAAAGTTTTTGTTTTCCGCGTTTCCGGCGTCGGGTCGACGGCCGGGGCGCCCCCGCGGGCTTACAAAATGTGGGGTGGATTCTGCGCACCAACGGACGGTGGCAGATTAGGGTTAAAGAAGTTTGATGGATTCGGATCCATCGGTGTGGGTGTGGTAGTGGGTAAAGAAAAGGTAAATGGAGAATTATCGACTTCGGAGTCGATAAAAGGTACGCGGACTAAACGGGCACTAGAATCCCGTGTCCAGCCTATCTTGTACTAAAAAGGGTTAGTACAAGTGGCAGCGTTGACTTATAATTAGGGGTAAAATGAATGCGGTGCTTGCTTTAAAAAGGGACGGATTTTTGAAAAAATGATGCGACAAAACAAATGCGGCACACAAAACCCTAGAACCTAATGGTCACCTAGGTCTGGCTCTAGACCGCTCCTAACTGCCAAAAGACAAGTCGCAGGATCAATCCTCCACTGCCTCTTTGTCCCCCTGTGGCCGGATAAGTGCCAGGTAAGTGGGAAGGAACCACCACTACAGTGGACCTAATTAATAACCACTAGTCTTAGACACACTCGCCTTAGGCACCACAAGAAAACGCGGATAAGCAATGAATTACCCACGACCTTCTCTTGTCCTATTGAGCGCGACAGTCCTTAGAGTCTTCTCTAGATTTCTTTTAATTAATGAGGGTAATGCGGATGCAAGTTTTGCGATTTTCGGGGCCTAGGAAGGGTAATGAAATCCCCACCTAATTTGGATTTGGCCGTGCCCCTTAAATTTCCGTATTAGAATGCAAACAACCAAGAAATCAAAATCACACACAAATTTTTATTTTGCTTTTGCGCGCTGCGATTTATTTGCAAAGAATCCTGCAGCAAAGTGTTAGTTGGAGCTAAAAAGAGAGAGGGGAGAGAGCAAGAAATCACCTGCACTGAAAATTTTTCAGTGATCCTTCCTTAAAGCCGCGGATCCGCCGCATTTACTGGGTTCAGGCCGCGGAAACGCGCTCAGGTTGTGGGTTCACTTGATCAAATTTCTTCACGGAGCTTCTGTTAACTCCTTCAGCTCTCTGGTATATCCCAAATAATTTTCCAGACTCCCAGTAAGCTCCAGATCACCTTGCAATCAATCACAACACACGTGTAAGAGTTTGTACGAATTTTGAATTCAAGAAGTAGAATGTAATAATTCTTTCACTTCAAACTAAAAATGTAAATGAATTAGCGCGATTTCCGGCAACGGCGCCATTTTGATTGATCGTTTTTCCCGTTGTGTAGTATATAGAGAAATTTGTAAAGAACTTCACAACCAAAAACTATTTTGACCGCAATCAAACTACGGTGTCGGATGTAGTTAATGAATGAGTGCGGATCGTCCACAGGGATTGCACAATTCACTTGTATTTCGATACGTTTGAAATGAAAAGTTAAGCAACAATAAAAGAAAACATGATTCAAGAATGATTTGTATTCGAGTGTCACTATTCTTATGCAAGAATCAAGAAACTATAAACAATCAAGAATCGGTTGTTTTGATAATATTTCCAATCAACAATCAAGAATATAAGAGAGGCTCGTAGGAATCGATAGGATCAATAGACGTGATGTAATCTAAAGATATCGTGTTCTTGTCCTTCGAAGGATTGATACTAGATTGATGATGATCGACGAGAGTTGGGGCTTTCTCGTGAAACTAGGGTTTCATCCTATAACCCTTGTTCTTTCGTCGATATCATTCCTTTTCTAGCCTCTACCAAATTCAAGAAACGATCGTAACTCCCCAATTTCGATCGATGTCAATCAAGAAAGCATTGAAACGAAATGGGTCGTCGTTTCTTGAACTAGCTAGGGTTTACAAAACTCGTGGGAATCAAGAATCGATTAAAGCTATGTTACATCATCATTCTATTATCCGTCTCGACTCCTCGACGAGCGGAGTTTTATTCACACATCACCACAAAGACAATATTAAAGATTTGTAAAGATAACATGATGCGGAATTTAAAGAAAACAAGATAAAAGAATATCACCTTTTATTTAATCAACAATTTCAATACATTCTTTCAAGAATCTACAAGAAGAAGAAATCGATCGTTGACTCGGCTTCGCTCGTCTTCGTGGATCGTGGATCTACTTTGATCTCTTTCCCGATTGAAGATCGGCTCGGCTCATAAAAGGGTTGAAGGCATCTTGCTTGGCTTGCACTCAAGATCTTGAATTGTGGTTGGATTTAGGGTTAGGGTTTCCTACAAGCTCTCTCACTAAACTTGAGGAAGAGGGGATGAAGAAAGAGATTGATTTTCTAAGCTTTCCCAAGGTTGAATCCCCCTTTGAGATAATGAGCCTAGGGTCATATTTATAGAGCTCCCAAACCCTAGGGTTAGATTTGAATTTCCCTTTCCCTCCAAAAGTTTGTTGAAGAGTTTCTAGAAGGAGTTTGTTAGGAGTTAGCTTAGGGTTTAAGCTAGGGTTTAGGGAAAGTTCTAGAATAATAGGCTAGTTTAGTGAAGCTCAAAGTATTTGCTGATCTGGTAGAACTATCTGGAGTCTTCTGGAAGTTGGAGTGTCTTTCTGAACTGTAGGAGCTGAATCAGGAGTTGTGCACCAAAAATGAAGAGCTGAAGTCATCAAGTAGCCGTGGATGCGCGGCACAAGCCAGCCTATGGCCGCGGATCCGCGGCTCAATGAGGAGGTTGGGCTCTGTAAATTCTTCAGTGGTCTTGGGCTGCTGTTTTTAGCTTCCTTTGATGTTTAGATTTGCAGTTCCCCTTCTGTGTTGATACCAGATTTGAGTTAAGTGAGTTTACGAGCAATTTGTAATGGTCGAGCAATGTAATGATCGAGCAAGCTTCTCTTTTCCTGCATAGACTTCGAAACACGGGTTGCAAGATATAGAAAATATGCTATGTAATGCAATGCAGTCAATTTCCCTAGAAATGCCGGTTTTAAGGTCGAATACATGTAATCTGATATTTTGCGACCGATTTGCTAATATGTGAATTATGAATACCGTACACTTCTATATGGATGCAAATGATAAGGAAATTACCGGTTAAAATATGCAATATGCAAATGATAAGGAAATTGCCCGCTGGAACCCGAGATTATTGAGGGGATGCTGAAGCCGCTCCCAGTGTTGAAAGTTGGTGATGGTGGACAAAACATTCAAGTCAAGCCTCCAAAATCTTTAAAGAAAAAGAAGAAGGCCAAGAAGCCCGTCCAACCCGACGATAGCCGTACAGGTCTGCAGAAATATATCGATGCACTGGAAGAATATAACCAGAAGGCACGGACCCCAATCACGTCGGACGAATTCTTTAAGCATGAAGACGATGACGCTGACGAAGGAGACGATTCTTCAGAAGGGCCTGAAGACTATATGGCGAGCTGCCACATGATCTCTCACTCGATAAATAGCAAAGAAGCTCATGATGCAGAGAAACTGGGGGCAGATCCTGAACCAGAACTCCTAAAACCATCAGACGAAATGATTGACGTATTCCTGAACGAGGCGCTTCAGAAAAGCAAAGCTGACCGAGAGCGTGAAATCTCCATATACGAAAAAGCCAAACGTCGGCGACTGAACGAAAGGATTGAAATACCCCAACCGGATAGAAGCACTTCTGCCGCCAGTAAAAGCAGGTTTAAGACAAGGAAGCAATTCGCTAAAGCCTTGTCGATGGGAATGAAGTTGCCACCTTTCAAAGAAGACACTTCAGAAAATACGTTCTCTGACGAACTAGATGCACATCCAAACTACTGCTTATACCATCGAAGGTCCACACACCCTACCGAGGAATGTATGGCTTTCAAAAATTGGTGGCAGGGATACGTTGCTTATCGATAGCATTTCAAGCGGATGAAGTGCAAAACTCGTTGAGAGCAGAGAAGCACGACAGATGAGCGCAGAATAACTGTCGGCGACTGTCACATGGTTAATTCCGGGGGATCGCAAGTTCTCACCTTCGGAAGTGATTCTGATGAAGAAATAGCCCTCGGCCCTCTCTTCAAGGAATCCATCTCTGAAACAGGAGAGACGAAGACCTGTGAGAACATTCAGCTACGTAATCGCACGTTACCCGAAAAGAATCTCGGACCCACAAATAAGGGGGCGAACAAAAAAGATAAGGGGAAAGAAAAAGCCCCTGAAGATATCGCCCTCAATGACCGAGTCGTTGAAGAGCTGGCAGCTAAGGACCTGCCAAAGAAAAACAAGGTGGATTACAACGTTCTGGCACACCTGAGAAAGATACTCTCACAGCTAAGCATTCTCGATGCCCTTCTGCTATCTAAAGAGGCAAGAGATTCTTTGATCAAGGCACTACAAGAGCCCGAGCAGTTCCAAGCTTTCCTTGCCAAAGAAAAGATGAAGGACGAGCTGGAAGAAGTGCACACTGCTAACGTCACTTTCGGTGACGAAGATCTTCTCCTAGGAACATGCGAGCTCAACCGTCCCATGTATGTCACCGGATACTGCCATGACATCAAGATAGGGAAGATTCTAGTTGACAACGGGTCCTCTGTCAATCTCCTAAACGTGAGAGTGCTAAAAGAAATCTGCATGAGCGTTCAACACCTCGCTTGGAATAAAATCACTATCTCCGGGTTCGACTCTCAGTCATCACGGACGCTCGGGTCTGTGATACTGACATTACGCTTTGGGTTGCTCGTCACTGACATCAAATTTCATGTCATTGACGCCAAGATTTGCTACAACGCTTTGCTCGGTAGGCCTTGGTTACACGAATACAACATCATCCCTTCTACACAACATCAGTGTATAAAGTATTTCAAGGATGGTCTTGAGTACACCGTAACTGGGGAGCTAAACCCATTCTCCGTGAATGAAGTCCGCAAATACAAGGACGCAACGTACTTTCTGTCAGACTTTGAAGACATGGAAAAATGCCATAAGCCGGAGAATAAGCAAAAAGCTATCACCACTATTCCGGTCTTTGGGAGTGATACCGAAGAGGAGGAAGAGATAGTTTATTCAAGACCGCCCCAATGCAACAAGCCGGGACCGTCCATCCCTATTCTGATCTTTGGCAGCGACTCTGAAGATGAGGTTAATGCAGTATTTTCTGTTCGGCCATCGATACAGACCCTCACTGGAGAAGATCAAAGCTTGCAAATCGCTATGGTTCCGCGACAGCATTACAAAGAGCTCGACGCACTTGATACCTATAGTGTGCAAGAACTGCAGACGTTCTACGTCCTTCCCAGGCGAAAAGTGTTGGATATAGTGCCCTCAAAGTCAATTATTGGATCGTAGGTACGTGATTGCAATGATTAAGGGATGACCTATGCCGGTAGGACAGTCTTACTCGAGATGATAGTATGCTATCTAGTTTTCCTTAATCAGTCATGTACAGCTTTAGGTGACATGATCACTATTACACATTGATAGAGCCCTTAGGATCCTGCTTGACTACCAACAGTATGATGGCGATCATATACGTGAGAGTTGGGTAGTCTATAAGCACATCCTTAAAAGTGGTCCCTAGTCTTAGGAGTTTCGAGACAGGGCATCGATACTCCAGAGTAGACTAGTGTATACAGTCGAGACCCCGACGAGGGGCGGTGGCCGGTCTCACAAGCCATTGGTGTCAGTTGGATCACCTAAGATGTATACAGGTGCTCATTGGCTTATGAGTACACCGGACATGACTCGCCGGGAATCTGCTAGTTGGTATTATACCTAGCGTCAGATAGCAGTTCCCTGGTGACATGTGTACAGGTTAGTTCATCGACCTGAGATCGTCATTTGTCTCGTGTGAGTTCCCACTGTGCTTTGATTACTACCCTACCACGGCTCAAAGGAGTCGTGCAAACAGGCTTTAGTTGGGTACAGTCCCGAGCCATATGGAGGCAAGTGAGCGGATCGGCAGGGGATTCGTCTCTCCCGGTATTGGAGGTAAGATCGCGCTGTGTCTAGGAGAGCCATTACACAAAGCCCTCGGCCGAGGCAGGAGATTTACTGGTAGGTACTCCAGTAGTATCTCAGGGTGTTCAGGGCTACTCTCCGACACGACTTATACCGCTATTGGGGGTCTGACGTTACCAGCCCCCTAGGCCCGATATACGATGCTCATAGACGAACGGACTGGTCTGTATGTATATTATCACTGATAGGCTCAGTAGGGTTCCAGGATGAGTTCGCTCATCAGCTTCCCTTTCGGTCAGTGCATGGGCAGCCGTTACGCACAGCTAGTGCCGCTGACGTGCTTGTGGTTAAACCCACTGCCAGGGTACTGACAAGTCTTTAGAGTCCCCCACAAATAGTTTCCCAAGTTCGGGCGAAACATTGTAGAGACCGTATGGTTTTATGGCAGGGTTCGAAAATGCACGTGCACTTGTGCACGTGTTATATTTCGGACAGATAATACTGGTGGGCTTTGGTTTAAGCCGGATCCATGTATTATATTGAGTCGGAATATTTTAGTCTTTCGTATTCGTATTCAGTCGGAATACAGATACAGGTATGTATATACAGGTGAGGGGTATTCTCGTAATCCGTTACGAGAATATTTTAGAAGATGCATTTCTTTTTGGATTAATCATTTTGGTTTAAATGATTATTGATTAATGGAATGTGTGACTCATTGTTATGACTCATCAATTCTAGAATGTTCACTAATGACTCATGTAATGAGTCATCTAGTGAGTCATTAAGTATTAATGAGTTTTGTTTTGGGTTTGGATATTTGAGGAGATATTTTCATAAGATATTTTCTTTTGGTTTTTTGATAAATACCACCTCTCATATCTATTCACAAGGGAATGAGAAGAAAAGATAAGTGATTATGTTTGAGTTCTTTCTCTCTTGATAGTTTTCTTGAGTTCACAATTTCCAATCCTAAGCATCTTCTTCAACCTCCACCCTAACCCTCTTAGGGTGTTTGAGACAAAGTATTCTACTCATTCTCTACTTCATCTTGGACATGTCGGTTAACATACTTCATGTCCGAGTTGCCTCGGTATAGAAGCGGGTGCCCGTTTAAAGATCCGTTTACGTGGTGCCACCTTGACGAGGAGACAAGAGATCGGAGTTGCCGCGAGGAGCGTGGGATGATGGCTAAAGACCGAAGGACTCGGATCGATTGGTATAACCTTTCTACCTCTTTACAGTTTGTTAGTTTAGCGTTAATGGCAAGATCCGGGTTATAGTATGCGATAGCGCCAGTTATAAAATTTTTTGTTCCGCATTTGGCGTCAGAATGACGGCCGGGGCGCTACCGTAGACTTACAAAAAGATGAAAAGGCGATCCTCTTTTATCGATCCGCGGAAACCAAAGTGGAGAAAGAAATCTGGCATGGTGCCGATTCTACGCTTGACAGGCTCCAGCCCATCCGTCTGCCCAGATACTACACGGAAGGATTGAAAAGGTTGTTGAGGCGTCAAGGCGTACCCTTCAAACAGACGGCTTGACAAGCTCAGTTCTACAACATGATCTGGAACGTCCCTGGAACTCAGCGAAAATTTCCCAACGGGAGAATAGATACGATCGGGCTTGGATATGTTCAATCTATGAAATGGGAACGATTCCATGGCTGCTACGTTATACATGACTTTGATGAAGAAGGAGATGCTCAGTTAGAAGACGCTAACCCTAAACCAAAACGAGGTCCCGCCATGAAAGTGCTAAGTCCGTCGTTCGAAGAACAGATGGACAAGCTAATAAAAGAAGCGGGTCAAAAGGTCTGGAATGACCATAGCCGCGAAATGGCCATTTACGAGAAAGCCAGGACGCAGCGCCTCCTTCAGCAGGCTGCGGAGAATGAAGATGCTCTTCGTTGCCAACCCGTCATACAAAAGACCCGATGCAGAGGTAAAAACAAGCTAAAGAACGGAAAAAACGTTTGACAGCGGCAAAGCGGGTCTAAGAAGCCACGCGATCGAGAATTGAGCAGCCGGGATCCGTCTTTTATAAAGAAGATGGGTCGAGCATATTCTTTTCCCCAAGACAAGACAAGGAAGATATTCGATCTTGTCATGAAACATCAAATGATTACGCTCCCGGAGTCCAAACACCTCGAACAAGCAGACGAGGTCTCTCACCTGGATTATTGCTCCTATCACCGAGCGATAGGACATCCTCTCGAAAACTACTTCATATTCAAAAACTGGGTAGAAGACCAGTATCAGCAAGGCAGGTTCGCTCTATCCAGCTGTTGGAGGGTAACCCCACCTCAGAAGCATGAACCGAAAGCAACGTATATGGCGAGAGTAGAACTAGATCAACATCGGTCTCGGAAACGATCCCGTACCTGTCACACGATAACGCTGTCAGGAGAAGGAGTACGTGAGGATATGGCTGACCTCCCCCGGTGCTTCGAAAACGATGATGACGAAGTGATCTCAGAGTTTCCACCGGCGCCAAAAGAGCTGGAAGATAGGATACATACTACTGCAGATAACCTCAGAAAAATTGACTTGGGGACGACAAACGACCCACGGCCGACATTCGTCAGTGAGCAGTTGTCTGAAGAAAAGATGGCTACGCTCAAAGACGTGCTCCTGCAATATAAAGACTGCTTCATATGGAACTGCTCCGAGATACCGGGACTAAATCCAGAAATCGCCGTGCACAAATTGGCGATATCTCTGGATGTCAAGCCGATCAAACAAGTGCCAAGAAGAATGTGGCTCAAACTTGAAATGAGCATCGACGCCGAGGTCAAGAAGCTAATCGACTCCGACTTCATCTAAGAGGTTCAGTACCCTGACTGGATTGCCAATGTCATCCCGGTGATGAAGAAAAATAGGACAGTGCGCATCTGCGTGGACTTTCGAGACCTCAACAAAGCTTGCCCAAAGGATGATTTTCCTGTACCGGTTACCGAGCTGATGACAGACAACACGTCCACTCACGAAGTCTTCTCCTTCATGGACGGCTCATCAGGGTACAATCAAATAAAGATGCATCCCGAGGACCAGAAGCATACTACTTTCCGGACTCCTCTGGGCATATTCTGCTACAAAGTAATCCCTTTCGGTCTGAAGAACGCCGGCGCCACCTACCAGAGGGCCATGACGAAGATTTTCGATGACCTCATACATGAAATCGTCGAATGCTATATCGACGACCTCGTGGTTAAAAGCAAATCGTACGAGGAACATTGGGAGCATCTGAAGATAGTGTTCCAGCGTCTTCAGAAATACAATCTAAAAATGAACTCTCTCAAATGCGCATTTGGAGTTTCCTCGAGCAAATTCCTGGGATTCATCATCCGATACTGGGGCATCGAAATAGATCCATCAAAGATCAAGGGGATTATGGAAATACCTCCGCCAAGAACTCTCAAGCAACTGCGGTCTCTCCAAGGAAAGCTCGTATATATCCGACGGTTCATAGCCAAGCTCTCCAGCAAATACCGCCCCTACAGTCATCTAATGAAGAAGGGGACCCCTTTCGTCTGGGATCGTAAATGCCAGAGTGCACTAGACGAAATCAAGCAATACCCGCAGAATCTGCCGGTGCTGACCGCTCCAGTCAAGGGAAAACCTCTCATCCTGTACACAAAAGCCTTTGAAGATTCTTTAGGCGCACTATGGGCACAGGAGAACGACCAAGGGAAAGGAGGGCCCTCTACTATTTGAGTCAAGTTCTCCTGGGGGAAGAAAACAATTACTCCCCTATCGAAAAACATTGCTTAGCATTAATCTTCTCTATAACGAAGCTTCGGCATTATGCTTTGGCGCATGAGGTCCATCTCATATCAAAGGTGGATCCTCTTAAATATTTGATGTCAAGAGCCATACTAACGGGAAGGCTCGCTAAATGGGCCCTCCTCTTAATAGAATTCTCGATAATCTATCGACCCCTCAAAGCAGTGAAAGGCCAGGCCATCGCCTACTTCCTCGCCGAGCATCCGATACCTGCCGACTCACCCTTAAATTGTGAACTGCCGGACGGGCACGCATTTGACATGATCGATAGGGAGAAAGGGGGGGGGTGATACCCGATGGGAACTCTACTTCGACGGGGCATCTTCCATAAAGAAAAGAAAGCACAACACCCCCATAATCAAATCTGTGGTAGGCCTTATCTTCGTGACTCCACAAGGAGGGATAATGCGCTTTGACTTTTCCTTAACAGAGCCGAGGACAAACAATGAAGCCGAATATGAAGCTTTAATAGCAGGTCTTGAGATCACTGTCGATATGGGAATCGAAAACCTCCTCATATACGGAGACTCCCAGTTGTTCGTTAGTCAAATAAATGGTGACTATCAAATATGCAAACCAGAGTTGGTAAAGTACGGTGAGAGAGTGCAACAATTACTGACTTAAATCCCTTCCTACGCCTTGGAAAGCATACCGCGAGCAGAGAATAGCAAAGTAGATGCGTTAGCCAAACTCGCTAAAGAACTGGCTGACGAAAACCTCGATGACGTAAGGATCGTGGTACAAAGCCGTCGGGTTCTTGCACCGGTAGAAATATCTCCGGAGTCGTCTGAAGAAAAGGAAGTGACCAAGCAAACGACCCTACAAATAAAAGACCAGAAAAAGGCTAGGGACTGGAGAGAAGTCTTTTTAGACTACTTCAAATCCCGTCGGACACCCGAAGATGCATCCTCAAGGTATCAGCTCATGAAAAGAGCTCTGTCTTTCACCTTCATCAATGATACGCTGTATAAGAGGTCGTTTGACTCTCTGTGGCCAAGATGCCTAGGACCGGAAGAAGCAAAGAAAGTCTTCCAAGAAACTCACGACGGACTCTGCGGTTCTCATCAAGACGGGCCAAAGATGAAGCTGAAGATCAAAAGGATGGGCTACTATTGGCCCACGATGATTCAGGACTGTCTCGAATACGCAAAGCAGTGCCACTCGTGCCAAATTCATGGAGACTTCATCCACCAGCATCCAAACCCGCTACACCCAACAGTGGCTAGCTGGTCATTCGAAATGTAGGGAACCGACATAGTCGGGCCTATCGAACCAGCGTCATCCAGAGGACATCGGTTCATATTGGCGATAACCGATTATTTCTCTAAGTGGGCAAAAGCAGTACCGCTAAGAGAAGTGAAGACAGAGAATATCCTCCATTTCTTCAAGTCACACGTCATTTATCGGTTCGGCACTCCGCGACGGATTATCTCTGATAACGGGCCAGCCTACAGAAGTCACAAAATCAGCCACTTTGCACAGCAGCATAATATAGACTGGAGATACTCTTCGGTCTATAATCCCCGAGCTAATGGTCTAGATGAGGCTTTCAACAAGACCTTGACAAAGATCATAAAGAAGACGGTGTCTCGAAATAGGAAGGACTGGCACGAGAGACTGCATGAAGTTCTCTGGGCGTATCGGACCACGTTCAAAACGGCCATGAATACAATGCCGTATGCATTGGTATTCGGTGCTGAAGCAGTACTTCCCTTGGAGATAGAGCTACCCTCTCTACGAGTGGTGGTCCATTACGAGCTAACAGATGAGGAGAATGCACATCTTCGGCTTGAGGAGCTCGACGCCCTCGATGAAACTCGACTCATGGCGCAGCAAAACTTGGAGGCTTACAAAGCAAAGATGATGCGCCCGTACGAAGGATTGACTAGGCTGATAACATTCCGCCAAAGCGAACTTGTGCTAGTCGTAAAAAGACCTATGATCCCTAATCATGCCAAATGGGAGAAATTCGAGCCAAACTACGAGGGTCTGTATATCATAGACAAGGTCTACCAAGGTAGGGCTTACTTGTTCATGAATATGCATGGCGAAAGACCATTTAGGCCAATAAACGGTCAGTTCTTGAAAAAATACTACGCCTGACTGAAACGTCTGTAAACTACTACAAACCCGCAGCATCCTTGGGCTGACTCATTAAAAAAAAGGTATGTCCACAAGAAAAACGAGCACGAATGAAAACCCGAAAGGGCTCCGTGAGTAAAAACAGCAGGTTACTGGCGAGTTTGTGAAAACCCAAAAGGGCGCAGACTCATGTAAAAAAAACGGTACGTCCACAAGCAAAACGGGCACGGATGAAAACCCGAAAGGGCTCCATGAGTAAAAACAGCAGGGCTACCGGCGAGTTTGTGAAAACTCGAAAGGACGCGATCTTGCTAAAAGACACTTGTAAGGTCCTCTTGACTTTTTAAAGAGAAAACTACCTGCGTGAGATCCTTACGACTCAGGAGCAACACACTTAGAGATCCTCACGATTCCTAAGGAGAAATTACACTTACGAGATCCTCATGACTCGTAAGGAGAAACCTCTTATGAGACCCTCACGGCTCATAAGATTCAAAAACCTTAAGCTACAGGGATCTGAACTTGTTCTTAAGTCATCACCTTTCCCAGATTGTCCTACAAGCGGTTTAATACTGACCCTTGTATACAATCCACGGGCGCAAATAATCATTTCCTTTCCCATTCCCATCAATGACAAGGAATGCCCTCATTTGATGAACAAACACTTGTAAATCCTCTCGACTTATAAGGAGAAAACACTCTTATAAGATCCTTACGACTTATAAGGGAACGCACACTTGAGGATCCTCACGATTCTTAAGGAGAAAACGCACCTACGAGATCCTCACAACTTGTAGGAACAAATACCTTTATGAGACCCTTACGGCTCATGAAGTCAGAAGCCTTAGTCGACAGGATCCAAACCCTGTTTGCTAAAGCACCTTTGTTCGACATTAAAAGAGGCAAATGATGATTCGCTCCTGGCAATGTCCCAGTGGTAGCGATGCTGATGCCTAAATCCGTATCAAATTACAAGTCATTTCACGGCAAATGATGATTCGCTCCTGGCAATATTCCAGTCGTAGCGATGCTGATGCTAAGATTGGCATCAGGTTCCAAGTTCCATACTTGCAACAAAATCAGCAAGTAAAAGAAATGCATATGAAATAGCCGAAATGATGGGGCAGCTTGCAACAAAATCAGCAAGTAAAAGATATGCATACAAAAATAGCCGAAATGATTGGGCAACTCGCAATAAAAAGCAGCGAGTAAAAACAAAAACAGCCGAAATGATTGGGCAACTCGCAATAGAAAGTAGCGTGTAAAAAGAAAAATAACCGAAATGATTGGGCACCGCGAAAAATAGCCGAAATGATTGGGCGATCGCAACTTTCGCGATATAAAAGCTGAAATGATAGAGCATCGCGGAAACAAATAAAAAAATGATGAAAGAATGAAACTTTTTGCCCTACAGGCGAGTCCATACTGACCCCTGTATACAATCCATGGGCATAAACGAAAAGGGAACCATATGTCCCCCACCAGATCCTGTCAAAAGGGAAAGTCAGATCTCAACAGCAACATCTGCATCTCAGAAGACCAACAACGGCGTTCCTTTTCCTGCCAGCAGAGCACGGACGCGACACCACCAATCGGAGCCACGGCGAAGTCCCCAGTTCCAAGACTCTACGGTTCACGGACAACCTAAAGTCAGCCCCGACATCGCAGAAAACGGAATGCGTCATCCAATGACCCCGTCACGGAAAAACATCAGCACATGACCCCATCACGGAAATACGTCAGCACATGACCCCGTCGTGGAAATACATCATCAAATGACCCCGTCACGGAAATACGTCATCAAATGACCCCGTCTCGGAAACACGTCAGCAAATGACCCCGTCACGGAAAGACGTCATCAAATGACCCCGTCGCGAAAACACTTCAGCAAATGACCCCGTCGCGGAAACACTTCAGCAAATGACCCCATTACGGAAACATGTCGGCAAATGACCCCGTCGCAGAAATACGTCAACCAAATGAACTCCTCGTCGGAGCAGTGCTTCGACTCGGAAAAAGGCCAACTCATCGATCACTTACAAGTCCTCTCAACTTGTAAGGGAGAAAATTCTCTTGTGAGATCCTTACGACTCTCAAGGGAAAGCACACTTAGGAGTCCTCATGACTCCTAAGGAGAAAATACACCTACGAGATCCTCACGACTCGTAGGGAGAAAAATCTTTATGAGACCCTCATGGCTCATAAAATTGAAAAGTCTTGGGCGGCAGATCTGAACCTGTTTCTTAAGCCATCACTACCCTACAAAGAGTTCAAGATGAGCTATTATCTATCATCTACAGGTCAAATATGCTAAAATCATATGACAGCAAAGAAGAGAAGGCGATAATACAAGATAGAAAAGAAATGTGTCCTTTATTCATAAATTCAATTGGATACGAGGTACATCATATGAAAATGGATGGAATAAAAGAATAAAAAAATGAATGAATACATATTATTCATGAATTACAAATTTTCATCAATACAAAAAATTACAAAGACAAGTACTAAGGAGGAGGCCTCTTCAACAAGTCGGCAAGTCTCTCATACACTCCTTTCAGCTCCTTCTCACAGTCAGCCACCGCTACCATCTCCGCTTTAATTCGAACCCGTTGCTGCAAGCAGGATGAAAGCTTCGTATCGATTTCATGCTTAGCAGCTTCGCAACTTTGCGCAACCCACTCGGTGGAGTCAAACTTTTGCCTTAGCGCCAACCCGTCTGAAATACACCGTTGGAGACTATCGAAAATAGCCTTCAGCTGTGCAGCGTTCGTGTCGACCTCGGCGCGCAACCGAGCAGACTCGTTAGAAGCCGCCTCATGTTCCTTCTGCCGCAGGGTTGCCTCTTGTTCAAAATGGCGAAAGAAAGGAACACTCTGCTCTATCCATGCAACCCGCTGGGAAGTTGAAGCTAACACCTCAGGAGCAATATGCTTGAGCTCGATCTCGTGCAAGCAAGCCTCGATCTGTCTACAGTAGTCAACCCACGACCCGGCGACGTCCTCAGCATGGAAGTTCACGAGTGTCGCCAGCATCAGATTAGCCTGCAAAGCAAAATTTGTAGCGGAAGTGAGGGCCTCAACATCAAGATTCTTGACGAACTCGCTCAACATTCGTCGGCTGTTCACAGCGCCTCGAGAAGATGTGAGTTTAACAAGAGGCCCTGCCGGCATTATAATGCGAGTCTCAAAGGGAGCTGGAGCCGGTGCGATTGTTGCAGAATGAGTTACGGTTAAATGCCAACTCAGGAAATAAAGAAAACGCATAAGGGGTAAAGCCTATCATACCAGCTACAACAGGCGATAAGACGGGGAGTGCAGGGAGCTCGGTTATTCTCTCAACCCGCGACGCTATATCCAATATGAAGAAGAGTTAGCAATATGGCTATCCGTAAGAGAAAGGAAGACGTCTGTTATAGACTATACTCACCGACATCAGCAGGTAGGGCAATCTCTGGCTGGAATAAGAAATGCGGGTTTAGCACTTGATACAGGTGATCAAAAAGGACTCCTGCAAAGTTATGACGACATACTGTCAGTTCAAAGAGAGTGATACCCACAATGAAGCCGATGAATCACAAACCTATACCTTCCAGCATTTCAGAAGACATGGGAGAAGGTGAGGGAACAACAGCTGTCATTGCGGCGACCCGAGGTGCTTCAGAGGGCACAATTTTAGCAACGGAAGCATCGCTAGACCTAGTGACTTCTTCGCTCTCCTTCAGTAGGACGGTCTCGGCGCCCATGGCTTCATCCCCTGATTCGTCAAGGGCCGTCGTGACACTCGCGATGCCTGCCGACGCCAGAGAGCCATAAGGGGAGAGAGCAGCGGTTTGGACAGTCCTAAACTCCCTGGAGAGAGTAGCTACTTCGGGCTCCATGGTCGCCGTCGCCTCGCCTACCATCTCACTGCTAAGACTTGGCCCTGCAGGACATCATAAATAAGAATTTGCAGACCAAGTTCTGATAAAAAAAATGGGCATTGCATTACCTTGCGATGGATCCTCAGTTGCCTCCTGAACCGCACGTGCAACCTGTCTATGGGCGGTAGACAAGGCAATTGGGGTACCCTCTAAAGTAATAGCGACAGAAGGGATGGTTCTTGAACCTGCACCCGCAGCCAAGGTAGCATCACGTTCCCTTGCTGCGCGCTTCCTGCGCTTCTTTTCAGTTTGAGCAATGTGGACCGACCTTCTCAAGACTTCGGATAAAGGGATACCTTCGCCGTCATCTGACCCTAGTTCTGCCTACGGTGCCGCTACGGCATCCATCATCGGCTGTTTCAGCGAAGACTCTCGTGCTGGCTTAGGGATAGCCGTAGCCGTGATGGCCGGCTCTGATAAGACTACTGCACCATCGCTTGGGATCGGCGCTACACTAGGAACAACTAGAGCCGAAGCAGTCCCTGTAACAAAGTGAAATAAAGCATCAGAGCACAGGTATAAAGCATGAGGGCGTAATCAAACGAAATAAGTTATACCCAAGCCACAAGAAGCGCGAAGCCTCTCTTCCTCCTCAAAAGTCCGAAGGGAAGCCACCAGAGCCTCTTCAGCGGAGATGCCTGACAAAGAAGGATGTATTAATAAATGCATAATAAGAGAGAAGGAAAAAGCTCAAAATGACATAACTAGAGCATACCCGTCTCCGCAAGTGATAGCAACGCCGCCTCTACGCGAGCCTGTTACTTGGAAGCCACAAAGGCGACTTGAAAATCGGTATCATCTGCAGGCTCAATAAATAGACCCTCATTGGTCCCGTACTCACTCAAACCCTCACTATAGGGAGCATGGGGCTCCTGGCCGGTTACGACGTCGAGAGAAAACATCGACTTTTTCTTCTTCTGCGAACCAGCCCCGGCGGTCGACGATAGGAGCCTACGCTTCACGGGCATTTTTGGGCGACGGGTCCCAATCTCCGCGCCAACTCCAGAGTCCGGAGACACTATAGCTACCATTTTAGGAACGCTGGACTGTGACTTTAGAGTAAAGGTGTGAGGAACCACAACCGTATTAGTCTCCTTTAATGAAGGACGAATGGCAATTCGTCGTTTTAAAGGGACGGACGGGTTACCGGCAGGGATTACACCCTTGCGATCAAGTAGCAACCATCGTTCTTCCCTAATCACGACACCCGTTGCGTGCTGATACCATGCCACATATGCGTTCGAGGCATTCGGGACGTAGCTCGGCTCGCTGACAAGGAAGATGGACCCGATATTCAGGCGCATGAAGTGGTGCAGCGCAGTGCAAATGCCCTCTGCAGTGGCAGTCGGTTCAGCCAGAAAAGCTTCGAGAGGAACACCCTGGTTGTAACCCGACTGTTGGGCAAAGCGGTGCGGGTTGTACCTCATAAACAACGCCGACTCGTTCTGCCTGAATACTAAGAAGCCCGGCTTGATCGAGTACAAATGCACGATTTCCCGAGCCTTCAACGTGGAACCCCATCCTTAAAGATGTCACGCAGCGGCTGCACTGACTTAGTTGACTCCTTGCCGAAAGTCATAACCCTATCAACGAAGGTCATGTTGTCCCCAACCATGCGCGGGCGGAGGATCACTCCCCGAGCTTCTCGCAACGATGGGTCTGAAGCAGAGGCGTCGATTATAGACATCACCCAGGGGAAATTGTAGCTATCATAGAAACGGGGACGTTTGTGGATTCCAAAGGCTCCAAGCACGTGCAGCTCGATCCACGAAGTAAAATAATGCAGCAGGAGATGTACGGGCTCTAAACCCGGCTGAGTAGTGTTCGCCGCGAAGCTCAAGCCATAATACAAATGAGCCAGCCCGGCAATCCCGACGGCAACCCGCGTTCCTTCAACCATCCGGTGAACCGGGTAGAAAACGGACGGACTCATATGACGAGGGTGCATGGGAAGTACGAACCAACTTAGCCATAGGCCGAGAAACCCCAAAAAGAACGTCTCTTCGTCGACGTCTGAAGTTGCAAGCTCTGCGAAGGGGACGAACAGAGTTTCCGGGAGAAAGAAATTTCTCTGATCCGCTTCCGCTGCCGGCTGTTTGTCCAAACCAAATCCAAAGGGATCGGCGAGCTTGGCAAATTTCGCGGTTTCCTTTGAAAGGACTTCGGGGCGGAGAAAGCGGGCAATAAAATCTGTTAAGCTGACGTCGTGCCCCCCAGATTCTAAGAACAGGCACTCATAAATATTCAACACCTTGATTAAGCTTGGGAATCGGTGCTGAATGGCATTTTCCAGAGTCAGACCCATCACTACTGATCGGGGCGCAAAGACGTATTCGTCAGGGGGAAGTATTTCCTCGTAGTGTTTCCCTCTGACAGGTAGGCCTGAGATCTCCGTAAACTCCTCCAGAGAGATTGAAACCTCCCGATCCGATAAGAGAAAGGTGTGTGTCGGGATGTTCCATTGCTCTAAGAAAGCCTTAATTTACTACACCGGAGGCGCCGGATACTGGATAAGCGACGCATAGATAGCAGGGTACAGCCCGAGCTTCAATAACGCCGACTTTTTTGCCGATAAGATGTACTGGGCCCACTGCAGGTATCCGGCCGAATGACGAGGAGTTATGTCAATCATATACACCTGTCCCCATAGGCGTGACTCACCCTGACATATGCGCCGCCCCAGAATATCTAAAGCCATCGGCGGCTGCATAGGTATCGCGGCCACAGAGGGCTGAAGGCGACCCTCTGAGGTCTAGTGGATCTCCTCTACGGCATAGTTAACCTGGGGTAAGTCGGCATAGTGAATAGCGGAGATTGGTTCTGAAGGCGTCGCATAAGAGAAGCTGCGTCGACCCTGGATAATCTGGTTGTACCACAACCCCCACAAATGAAGTGACTTCTGCTCCGGGTCATGATCCTTGATCAGTGCAAAAACTTCTTGGTCTACGGGCACGTCGGCGAAAGTGCTCTCCGGATGAATGAATGGGAAAGAAGTGTCGTAAGACATAGTACCTGCACGGGAAGAACGAGGGTTAGCCATCAATGCTACAGCCCAAAGCCTAATACTTGGTACTTTAAATTCGTACCGCACTACAATGCAGTGGAAAGGGACCAAGGGGGACCCACACAATCTAGATGATGGCTCATCATTAATAAAACAGTCTCATCATTTGATGAGACAGTCATTAAACGAGAAAATCCTAAAAGGATTCTCATTTAATGAGCGCCCCTTGTGCCAAGGAGTAAATCTCCCTTGAGAGTAGTGCTCTGCAACAAATATGACATCTGTCATAATTAATCATGAAGGGAATAAAATGCCCCCCAAAATTTCTAAAGAGCAATGCTCTATGGAGAAGATGGAGTAATCCATCAAAACCCTAAAAAGCAAAGCTTTTTACAAAGTAAAAATTCCGAGATCTTTAAGATCTACAAAATGAACTCTAAGAGTTCTTCATTAAAGGGTTAAGAAACCCTAAGAAAGAATGGTTTTTCTGATCTATGATCAAAGAAGAGCAAAGCTCTGGTTTTTAATTAACGGGATAAGAAACATTAAGAATCTTTAGGATCTGTGAATCTAAGTAGAGCAAACCTCTATTAATGGGTTCAAATCTTACCAAATTTTTGGACAGAGTTTTAACTCTTAAGGAATTTTCTTTAGGCAGAGAGCTGTGCTCTGAAGGAGAATTAAATTCTCAGAAAAATAAGAAGGGAAGAAGATGAACAGAAATCATCTCAAGGGCCAAAAGCCCTATTTATAGGCGTTGGAAGTCGATCCAATTTCCAAGTTGATCCGACGGTGATAAAGCAGCCACCGCTGCACTTATATGTGAGCCGCGTGAGCGCAACGATGGGGGAGGGCATTTGTTTCCCTAATTGAGAGCAAAGCTCTATTCAAAATTCAAAATTTGAACCGAAGCAGCGCCTTACGTGCAAAGCACGAGAGCGCTAGCACCAGGAGCGCCAGCGATGAAGAGTCAAAGACTCTGAGGCAGCGCCTCACATGCAAAGCACGAGAGCGCTCACGCCAGGAGCGCCAGCGCTGAAGATTCAAAGACTCTGAGGCAGCGCCTCACGTGCAAAGCATGAGAACGCTAGCACCAGGAGCGCCAGTGCTAAGAGTCAAAGACTCTGAGGCAGCGCCTCACGTGCAAAGCACGAGAGTGCTCGCGCCAGAAGCGCCAGCGCTATGAGTCAAAGATTCTGAGGCAGCGCCTCACGTGCAAAGCACGAGAGCGCCAAGCATTAGAACTAAATGTTCTCCACCATTGGATCAAAGATCCGACTAAGATGAATAAATTATCAAATTACAGAATAAAATTTTGTTGAGGAAATACTCCTCAAATCTTTCCAAACAGGAAAGATTGTGCTCTGTAAATTAGAGCACCATTGGATCCAATGGTGATTAAAAATCACCAAGATACTGAATAAGTTCTGTATGGGAAAATATTTTTCCAATCTTGTTAAAAACAAGAAGATTGCCTTCTGAAAAAACAAAAGCCCTAGGATCAAAGATCCAACGGTGGGAAACATCACCAAATCGATTAGAGAAAAGATCTCTTCAACTGATTCAACAAATCAGCCTCCGCTATATAAAGGACTCAAGACTTCAAGTTTTATAGAGAGGACCCCCCCACACAAACTTTGAGAAATTTCAAAAAGAAGAGCAAGCTCTCGGAAGAAAATTTTCTTCAAGGTAAATAAAACAAAGAGATAAAATCATCTCGTACAAAGAAAAAGAACCTAATTCTTCTTCAAGATCATAGATCTATAAGACAGATGTCTTTCACAAAAAGAGATCATAGCATCTCATCATAAAAAGGGAGGAGAAAAGAACTTAATTTTCCTTGGATCACCGATCCACAAAGACAAGGTCTTTCATAAAAACAGAAGAGATTGTAAAATCTCCTATTAAAATAAGAACTTTGTTCTTAAACCCACGAGACAAAATCTCTTATAAACGAGAATTTAATTCTCAGAGCGCAGAACTGATCAAAGTTGCCTAAAAAGAGCCTTATCGCTCTAAATTAAAAAGAAACACCTCAGCACTCCAAGACTGGCGCTCAGCGCTAAGCGCACCACGTGCTCCTAACGTGTGTGCTATTTCACAAGGAGTGCTCTGCACTCATTTACTGGCGCTCAGCGCTAAGCGCATCACGTGCTCCTCACGTGTGCGCTCTTTCACAAGGAGCGCTCTGCACTCACTTACTGGTGCTCAGCGCCAAGCGCACCACGTGCTCCTCACGTGTACGCTCTTTCACAAGGAGCGCTCTGCACTCACTTACTGGCGCTAAGCGCCAAGCGCACCACGTGCTCCTCACGTGTGCGCTGGGGGAACATAAATTGTTCTTTAAATAAAATCCTAGAGCCATAATGAATGCTCAGCACTCAATAAAGGACAAAAGGTTGTCAGAAACCAAACCAATGATTAGAATTGTTAAATGAAAAAGGACCGAGCCTAATTAAATGTCCAAAATTTTAACTGAATGGGACGAGCCCAAGTTGGCCACAGATCCTTAATTGAGCTCATATGCTCATAAATCTTTGGTCTTAGTCTCAAACCTGACTATAGATCTCCCAACCAATATTGGTTCAAAGGTACATCTCTTCATACCTCTGATACATGTCGTTGTAATTTTTCAACGTCTTCAGAGAGATGGAGGGTCCCAATAACTAATAACTTTTGGTGCATCCCCAAACGGTTAAACCAAAACCAGACTACGATGTCTTTAAATTAGATTATGATGTCTTACAGACTGCGATATCTTTAAACCAGACTATGATGTCTCTAAACTCCATGGACTATGATGTCCTTAAACTTATGGACCGCAACGTCCCTAAACTAAAAGTGTAGAGCCCAAATGCTCTTTTGTTGGATCTAAATGATCCTGTTAAGTAGATCTTAGTCTAAAATTAGGCTAACGTATCCTTAACAAACGTTTAAGTTGATCTTAGTCTCAAATGAGATTAAAGATCCTTAAACCCAGCCCAAACCCAAATCTAAGAAAATACAGATTTGGACTAATCCACGCCCTACGGACGACAACATAAATTAGTCTCCGTATACAATTCACAGGCAACCAAAAAAGAAAACAAACACACACGACACAAAGTGACCATCTGGAGAAGGAGAAAGTTGTTACTGTGATGCGGTAACGTAATTAACTGCAGGGGCTTGCGCCTGTAGGGAAGAGCGTCCCCACGATTAAAACCCCCTCAAATGAGGAGGAATCTGACGAAGTCTGCTACAACGGCCGCATCCGTCTAAACCTCCGATACACGGTGCCATAAATCAACTTGGAATCTTCGGAGAGATGGACAGATAAAACCAAATAGCATCTGCCCCTAAATTCAGGCAAGACGACCTACGCGGTTTCGTCTCTATTTTCGGCGGTAAACAAACAAGACTTGCATCAGATGGAGATTGAAGTAGTCATGCCAGGTAACGCTTCAAGTTTAATGAATTTACAAGTTCAATCTACCATTGCCAATCAGATAAAAGCAACTCAAGCAAGTGATACTAAGTTGCAAAAGATCAGAGAACAAGTAGAGAATGGACTCAGAATAGACTTCGCCGTCCATGAAGACGGGTTTTTGAGATATGGCAGCAGATTATGTGTACCAAAAGGTTCTGTTCGGGAAGAGTTAATGAAAGAAGCTCACAGCTCTCCCTACTCAGTACACTCTAGAGGTACAAAGATGTACAAAGATCTACATCAGAATTTCTGGTGGTATGGAATGAAGCATGAAGTAGCCAGAAGTGTCGCTAAATGCTTTGTGTGTCGGCAAGTAAAGGACGAACATCACAGGACTGCTGGATTACTTCAACCGTTACTGATCCCAGAATGGAAGTGGCAACACATCACAATGGATTTTGTGACTGCACTTCCTCCCAGCATAAAGGGTAACGATGCGGTATGGGTCATTGTGGATCGACTCACAAAGTCGGCTCACTTCACCTACACTACTACAAATAAGGGTTGCCCCTACGGAGATATGCGTAGGGGCAAAAAAATACCCCGTAGGTGCAAAGGCCGCAGGTGCAAGTTGAAACCTTGAACTTGCCCCTACGGGCAAATTCTTGCCCCTACGGATTTCTGTGTAGGTCCTGTTTCCCCTACGGAGTAGGCCGTAGGGTAAAAAAAGTTATATTATTTACGGTTTTTTTTAATATATTAAATGTACCTACGGACATAACCGTAGGGCCATGTACTACCCCCTACGGATATCTACGTAGGTACCTATCCGTAGGGGCGAAATATCAGGATTCTGATATTTTGCCCCTACGGATAACGCCGTAGGGGCGAGTCCATGGCCCCTACGGATATGTCCGTAGGGGCACTCCCAACCCCCTAGTACTGAAATCAGGGGGGAAATATCAGTTACTGCTGATATTTTGCCCCTACGGATATAGCCGTAGGGGCAACATGTGTACCTACGGATTAATCCGTAGGTACATATTATCTGTATTTTTTTTTTAAAAAAAGGGCTGCCTGATTTTTCCCGCCCTGTGCACAATAATATATACATCAATCAAATATAAAATTAATCATCACACAACATATATCGCAGTATTCATAATCACATCTCACGCATATATATAATATACAAAAGAAACCCAAAAACTGAATATGATATAAATATAAACCAATATCAATATCATTTCAAAATGTAGTACAATGTGTATGATATAAATAAATACATGTTTCAAAAAATAAGAACCAAAATGCTACCCTAGTTCGGTCCAGCTCCACCTCGGAATAACGATAGAATAACGCGCGCCTGCTCCTCAGTCAATAAACTCTGCAATTCGGCGCGAGCGGAAGTCTGAGCGGCCTGTGGAGCTGGCGATGTGGTCTGCGCAGCCGCCGTCGAGGTAGTCGCTTGCGGAGCCACGGCTGCGGGAGTCTGAGCGGGCGGTGGAGCTATAGGAGCTGTCTGCGGAACCGCAGCCGATGTAGTGGCTTGCGGAGCCGCAGCCGAAGGAGATGCATGTAGAGGCTCGGCCGATGTACCCTGTTGCGTCTGGACCTAACGTGTGTAATAAGCGTGTAAGAACTGTGTATTATTCGAATTCGTATCATTATTAAGTTATTTCGAAACCCCGTTTGGATATCTAGTTTGTTGTTTATTTTAATTACATCTGTATGTATAATTAATCAAACTTAAGTCTAAAACCAAATAAGCTCAAGCTACGTACTAATTATGGATGTGTTGATATCTATATAATATGACATGATATTTTACTATAAAGTAGTATACATACCAGCGTCTCCTTCAACTACTGAACGGTGCCCTCAAGCTCTCCAGTTTCTGATGGACACGTCGGTCACTGGAGACGGAGGAAGTAACCGCCGGGGTGGAGTCCAACCTCATATGGGCCCTGCTAGGGCCCAGTCCCCGGCCTCTCTCCCAACCTCCGTGGTGCCCTCCGTGTGCGGCGTCCAGAACTGGGGTCAGCAGCCTCGGATCGCTCTTTCCGGTAAAATCGATCCCCGAGGCCTGGGCCTGCTCAACCACCCGCTCCTACACCCACATTAAGCAGTAAAGTATAAGTATAAAATTTAAACTTGAACCTTCCAAAACTAAAATTTCAAATTTGGGTAGAAAAAATATTAACACTTACGCAGTACTCCTGGGTAGCGATATCGGGATATCGAAGCTCGCCCGTGGCGGGATCTGTCGAGGTGCCGTGGACGGCAAGATATGCGGACAGCACGCACGGTGTACCACCTGACGCCACGGTCCGAGATGTCTGCAATATTAGAAAGTAACTCTTAATATTAGAAATATTAGAAAATAACTCTTAATATTGCAGAATATCACAAAGGTCAGTCTATTGTAATTTACCGATAACTCCATGGCTCGAGTAATGTTCCTCGAGCTACCTGTGTAAGTGGGGCGACCCCTCTTCGCCGACTTCCTGTTCTCTGTATTCTGAGCGGCCTGTTTTTGCACAATGCATTAACATTTAGTTTTCTAATTAAGGAACACAAAGAAATAAATTATATCATAAATAATGAATTACATTTAAAATACATACCTGTTTGCGTTGGGAGTCGAAATAAGCGCACAATAGAGGGCATGTCTCTGCGTCGACTCTCGCAAACGCCGGAGTAGATAGGAGGGCCGCTCTCTGCCTCGGGGGTCGCCATCCACAGGGAGTAGCAGTCGGCCTTCAGCTCATTCCTGTTGTATCGGACCTTGGCCTGCATGTTCTTCATCAGGCCATTGTACAGAGCATGAAGGTCGAGCACCCTCCCCAGGTGATCAGGGTCGGCTACAGGCTGAAAATCGTAATCCAACTGAAAATACAAAAAAAACATTGTTATTAGATTGCAAGTGTTAATAATAAATATATTGGATAGATCAAATGAAAATATATATTAATACATACCCGAGCCTGATCAAAGAAGAGGGCGAATGAGCGCTGGTGCTGCTCGCCCCACTCAACATGAAGTGGATAGTTCTTCACGAGCCGGCTCTCGTCCCCCATATACCGGCCGAACCTCTCGGCATGAGGACCGGTACAGCGATAGTCAAGGGTAAAAAAAGGGGGAATGCTACCTCCCCCTAGCTCTGTCAGGCCTCAGCCTATGGGACTGATTCGGGCCTCGAGTCCCCCTCTGGGGATAGGGAGGCCCTGCGTCTGCACGAAATATCAAGACAATCAATAATAAGACAAAGTTGTATTAAGAAATCAAGGTTAAACGAAAATTCAAGTGTGATATATACCTCCGGTGACTATCGCACGAGCCTGGGCCCGGGCAGCAGCACGAGCGGGACGATAGTTCCTCCGGTGAGGAACAACCGGGGTCCCGGATGCGGACGCATCCCCTCCAACTAGAAAATAAACATCGACGCTAAATTTCCATGAAGTTCATATTTATTCTATAGAGCATATGTAAAATGAATAAATATTTTAAATTTATTCATACTAACCTGCAGACGATGCGGAGGGTATGGAAGCGGCAGGAGTGGCCCCTGCAGAAGATGTGGACGCACCACCTATAATTAGACAATTAAAAATAGATTATATAAGTAATTGCAAAAAGAATGTGTAGATCAATAATATAACGTTCTAAATCAATATGCATGCATTATAGGATATATAAACATACCCGCAGGTGCGGTGATGTCACCACCTACAGCTAGACAATAATAAAAATTGCTAAGTAAGAGCAAAAGGAATGTGTGTATTTATGATATAGCATTCTAAATCAATATACATGCACTATATGATATATAAACATACCTGGAGGAGCGGGAGTGGCCTCTGTCCCAGATGTGGACGCATCACCAACAACTAGACAATCAAACATTGACAATATAAGTAATTTTGACATAAATAGGCATGAATATCTGTAATATTACATTCAAAATGGATATGCGTGCAGTATACCTGGAGATGTGGCAAAATCCACACGGAAGGAGGCATCCGAAGGGGTCTCCGATCTGGGTGCAAGACCGGCCCTCTGAAGCTCCCTACGGAGCTCTCCGGGCGGCAAAACCGCTCTGCCTCTGCCTCTGCCGCGGCTGGAGCTCCTGCCGCCCCTCGCTGCTCCCAACATCGTCATCAAATCTAGATAAACGGTTCGTGAACACATCAGACAATCATTAAAAGTATTGACTATATATGTATAGAGCGTAAAATGTGAAGTAATAATATAACATTACTGATAACCTTTTTCGTTTCGTGGGCGCATTATACATATCTACTTGGATTTCATCGTCGATGTCATTTCTAACCCACGTAACTTCATGATCGGTCGAAGACAACTTGTCCTTCGCAACAGACGGTCGGAGCACTTTAAGCCTTCTCTCTTCTTTGTCCTCATCGCTGTCCTCGTATTCTGGGACATCGTAGACATCTCTGGGTTTCCATCGGCATACAACACTCTACCCTGGATGCTTCAAACACTGTGAGTAGTATACTTGGAACGCTTGGTTCGGAAAGATAAACGGATCGTCCTGACCGTAAAATCGAAGTGTGTTCACACTGGTCAATCCATATTCATCTTTCCAAGTCCCAAGACTGCTTCTCCACCTGTCCGTATCGGTTCGCGGATCGTACCAAGTACACTGGAATATATAAAAGGGTTCTGATCGTCCGGGATAGTGGATGCCGAGTATACAATTTAAGTACCCATAGTAAATCACACCGTCCGATCCTACCATCGCAATCCCACTATTCTGAGTGGTTCTAGATGTTTCTATGTCCTTAACTTCGAATTTGTATCCAAGGACACCAAATCCTTTGTAATATGCAACCTCCATACTAGGAAATTGAGCTAAACACCTTGAATCACTCTCAAATGATGCAGACAAATTCGGATCGTGGATCTAACAAAACAAATTTTACGACAAATACATAACGATACAAGTTTAAATTAAAACTGATAGCAATAAAATATTATTCGAATAACTTACATGATCTGTGACCCAATCACAAAAATTATCCTGATGGTATTTTTCCAAACGTTTTTCGTTCCAATCAGGATGCCCCTCACGTACCTCGTTAAAATGAATTCTGTTTTCGACAAATAATTGTGACATTAATATTATATCATTTCATACACACACAAACACAGATATAACAATTAATCCAAAAGAACTTACTCTCTAATTTGTTCAAGACATGCGCAATTAAGCAAGATAAACCGGTATATCTTGTTGATAAACATAGTGTCTACCCTCTTATACACGGCTTTACCATATGGCCCGTCTTGAATTCTTCGTGGCCGGTTAAGCCTTGTCTCAATGTTCTCGTCCAAATAGCGGGAACAAAATGTGGTTGCTTCATCAAGAAGATAACCTTGCATGATAGAACCCTCTGGTCGATTTTTATTGCGTATATACTTCTTAAGAGTGTAAAGGTACCTAATGAGAATATGTTGAATAAATAAATACGGGTATACGGGACAACAATAAATTTATAAATTGCGCGAAACGAAAAATTACACGTACCTCTCGACAGGATACATCCATCGATATTGTACCGGTCCGGCTAATTTCGCCTCAGTTGCAAGATGAACCGTCAAGTGTATTATGATATCGAAGAATGACGGTGGGAAAATATGCTCAAACTTGCAAAGTATCAATGCAATAGAATTTTCTAGTTTATCCAGCGTCGCAACCTCCAGTATTTTAGCACACAACTCCCTGAAAAAACAACATAGGTCGTTGATTACTAGACCAACCGAGTCGGGGAGAGAAGTCCTGAGGGCTAATGGAAGAAGGTGCTCCACGATAACATGGTGATCATGACTTTTCAGCCCATCGATCTTGCCCTTCATAATTTTTATTTTCTTGCTGAATGATCCTGAGAAACCTGTGGGGACTTTCAAATCATGCAACACCTGCAAGAATCTTTTCTTCTCCGGTTGTGACATATGATAAGCGGCATTGGGAAGTCCAAACTTGCCCGGTTTACCCGCTACCGGTCTAGGGTGCAATTCACTTCTTATTCCCCACTCTTGTAGATCCATCCGAGCATTCATGTTGTCTTTCGATTTCCCGTCTTTACAAAGAAGCAAGTTAAGTATGTGCTCTGATACTCCCTTCTCTATATGCATGACGTCCAAACAATGACGCACTGAATTTGTAGACCAGTACGGAAGCTCGAAGAAAATGCTTAACTTGTTCCAATATTGTGGTTTGACCTGTTTCGTCGGATCCACCCCGAAGGTCACGTTATTGTAACCATCCCATTTAGCAGTCACGTCCTCTCCGGACAATGGGGATGGAGGTCCAAGAAGCTCCTGATGACCATCAAAGTGAACCGTATCTAACCTATAGGGGTGGTCTGGAGGCAGGAAACGTCGATGGCCGCAATAACAAACCTTCCTGCTAAAATTCAAGAATTTTGATGTTGTGCGTTCATGACAATGAGGACATGCTTTGTGATCATGTACGGACCAACCTGATAGCATTCCATACGCAGGAAAGTCATTAATTGTCCACATTAAAGCCGCACGCAGTATGAAGGTTGTATTTGTGTTTGAATCATATGTCTCTACACAATCAATGAACAAAGATTTCAACTCCTCGATCAGAGGTCGGAGATAGACGTCGATATTGTTCCCCGGTGAGTTTGGTCCGTCGATAAGAAGAGGCATCATAAAGTATGATTGGTCCATATCCAACCAAGGCGACAGATTATAAATTATCATTACAACGGGTCATGTGCTGTGACTTCGAGCCATATAGTTGAATGGGCAGAAGCCATCAGTAGCCAGTCCGAGCCGGACATTGCGAGGATCGCTACTGAATATTGCGTGCCTCCTATTGAAATCCTTCCATGCCGGTGAATCTCTTGGATGGCTCATTTTTCCATTTTCGCTTGGAGGAGCACGGTGATGCCAAATATTGCCTCGGCTGTTTTCTTGCATCTGAATAGCCTCTGTAGCCTCTGTGTTATGGGAAAGTATCGTGCTATCTTCACAGGTATATCAGGCTTCTTATCAGAATCTTTCGGCTTATACCTGGCCTCTCCGCATGTTGGACACTCTTTCAAATCTGAATTCTCTTTCCGGTACAACACGCAATTTTTAGGACATGCTTGAATCTTCTCGCACTTTAGACCTAAATCAGACACATCTTCTGGGCTTCGTACCAGCTGTCGGGCATATTATTTCCCGAAGGCATAGAATCTTTCAAGAACGAAAGAAGTATTGTGAATGACTTGTTGCTCCATCCATTTAGGCACTTAATCTGGAAAAGTTGGACGAACCATGAGAGGGTGGAATACTTCGCATTCTCATAAATTGGTTTCCTAGCATCATTCATGAAATTTTCATATTTATCCGCACGCGGTCCTTGACCGGAAGGAATGTCATCTTCGGTACGAATAGATTCACCTAGGGCAGCCTCTACCATATCCTCCATTTCTTCTGATGGAAATAAATTTCCGTCTCCTGCCGCATTACCGAATTCTTCTTCTTCTCCTGCCGCATTATCGTGTTCTCCTTCTTCTTCTGCCGCAGTACTACATTCTTCTCCTTCCCCGTGATATTTCCAAGTTGTATAAAGTCTAGTAAACCCATGTTTTACAATATGAAGCTCTGGCAATTCTACCTTCTGCCAGTACTTATTGCCACATCTATCACACGGACAGAGAATCTTCTCTATTATGATCTTATTATGTGCGCGTGCAAATTCAAGGAAAGCAACAACTCCTGCGACAAACTTAGGTTGCATACGTTGTTTCCAATCCACATACATCCAGTCCTTAACTCTGACGTACTCATGGGCCATGTTAGACTGTATAACATATAAATTGTAGGTTATGCAGACTGTATTGAGAAATATAAGAACGGGATAGTTACTGACAAAGGAGAAAATCCGTGTATATGCTTTGTGTATGCGTTTGTCGTTGAAAAGAATAAATTATCGCACGTATGTTAACCGATAGACGGGGACTAACTGGCGCTTTTAGTTTCATATATGAGTATCGATGGGAATATGAAGGTTTCATATTATCATATATCGGTTTTAACTTGAACATCTCGAATCGCTCTCTAATTATGCGTTTGTTGTGTATTCTTGTTGTATGTGTGTGTTCCGGCTGTCGGGGGTAGGCTTCTATCCCATTAAGAATGTATAGAGCGAACGCCCATCACTTGTGCTTTCAACCGTTTCGAGTATATTTCGGCAGCACCTCCCCGCTGTTCTCCGAGTATACTGTAATAGAATAGATAATCATTTCAAAGCTGTGAAACAACGTTGAAATGAACATCTAATCTATCTTTGTACATGGAGAACCAGTGGAAAGGTACCGACGAAATATCTCGAAACGGATGAAAACACAAGTGAATGAAGGCGTTTGCTTTATACATTCTTAACTTGTCCACACGGGACAAATCTATGGGTTACCATACGATTGAATTTTCTCGCCGCGTAGACTATACGACGGTTGTTAGTATCGAGCTATACTATCCGATATTTAACAACCTTCGTATAGTTCTAGGTCACAACGAGTATCGCACGTATGTTAACCGATAGACGGGGACTAAGCGGCGCTTTTAGTTTTATATATGAGTATCGATGAGAATATGAAGGTTTCATATTATCATCGAGTATCGGTTTTAACTTGAACATCTCAAATCGCTCTCTAATTATGTGTTTGTTGTGTATTCTTGTTGTATGTGTGTGTTCCGGCTGTCGAGGGTAGGCTTCTATCCCATTAAGAATGTATAGAGCGAACGCCCATCACTTGTGCTTTCAACCGTTTCGAGTAAATTTCGGCAGCACCTCCCCGCTGTTCTCCGAGTACACTGTAATAGAATAGATAATCATTTCAAAGCTATGAAACAACGTTGAAATGAACATCTAATCTATCTTTGTACACGGAGAACCAGCGGAAAGGTACCGACGAAATATCTCGAAACGGATGAAAACACAAGTGAATGAAGGCGTTTGCTTTATACATTCTTAACTTGTCCACACGGGACAAATCTATGGGTTACCATACGATTGAATTTTCTCGTCGCGTAGACTATACGACGGTTGTTAGTATCGAGCTATACTGTCCGATATTTAACAACCTTCGTATAGTTCTAGGTCACGACGAGCATCACACGTATGTTAATCGATAGACGGGGACTAAGTGGCGCTTTTAGTTTCATATATGAGTATCGATGAGAATATGAAGGTTTCATATTATCATCGAGTATCGGTTTTAACTTGAACATCTCGAATCGCTCTCTAATTATACGTTTGTTGTTTATTCTTGTTGTATGTGTGTGTTCCGGCTGTCGGGGGTAGGCTTCTATCCCATTAAGAATGTATAGAGCGAACGCCCATCACTTGTGCTTTCAACCGTTTCGAGTAAATTTCGGCAGCACCTCCCCGCTGTTCTCCGAGTACACTGTAATAGAATAGATAATCATTTCAAAGCTGTGAAACAACGTTGAAATGAACATCTAATCTATCTTTGTACACGGAGAACCAGCGGAAAGGTACCGACGAAATATCTCGAAACGGATGAAAACACAAGTGAATGAAGGCGTTTGCTTTATACATTCTTAACTTGTCCACACGGGACAAATCTATGGGTTACCATACGATTGAATTTTCTCATCGCGTAGACTATATGACGGTTGTTAGTATCGAGCTATACCGTCCGATATTTAACAACCTTCGTATAGTTCTATGTTACGACGAGCATCGCACGTATGTTAACCGATAGACGGGGACTAAGTGGCGCTTTTAGTTTCATATATGAGTATCGATGGGAATATGAAGGTTTCATATTATCATCGAGTATCATATATTGGTTTTAACCTGAACAGCTCGAATCGCTATCTAATTATACGTTTGTTGTTCATTCGTGTTGTATGTGTAACATGATTTTAAACCATTGAGTGAGAAATTTTATAAGTGGCCGTTAATATGATAACAATCATCTCTTCTTATCGGTCCATATTTGAATTCTAAAGGGCAGTATCTTTGCTATTAAAAGATCATGTTCAACTCTAAAGCAAGGGAAAAACAGAGGAATATAGATCTATTAAAGTCAAGCCATAAAGCTAATCACATATTTACAACATTGCAAATACATTAACGCAAAACATAGTTATGATGCTTCAAAAGAATCAATTATCAAGGATGAAGAGAGCTTATGATAAAGCAATCAAATTTAGCTTTTGCATTAAAATGGTTTATGATAAAACTTTTGAGATCCTTCAAGAAAGTTATGGAGCTGTGAGGTTCCACAACCTATCATAACCAATCGCAAATTTTCATGGTTCTTTACTGGTATAAGACTTGTACTTCTATGAGGCGGAGTAAATAAATTTGTCGAGAGCTCGTGATGCATGTGTAATGATAGAATCCAACAAAAATTATTCTCATGTACTAATAATAGCATCCCAATTGCAACTTTTTTATTCAATAAGATAACACATTTGCAAGAGTGCATCATTTACATTATGTTTTACTCCCTTCAGGGCCACCAAAATATACGGTATCTATAGGATGGCTATTGTCAATGGAGTAACAGTCGGGTCTAACTTGACCAATTTGAAAATCATTATCTCGTTGTTTATATATATTACCGCTATTGTTTGTAAATCGTATATTGCTTATATATGCTAAGCCTCCCGCTGCAAAACGGCCGCTCTCCATTGGCACACTCAGTTCACCATTGTTAAAGCTCACTACTCCAATATTGATACGGGTTAATCTCTTGAAGAGAGTTTTTGGCCAATATCCCTGACCCTAACCGAACCCTACCCCAGCCCCAGCCCAGCCCCAGCCCCAGCCCCAGCCCAACTGAGCCCTAGCCCCAGCCCCAGCCCAGCCCCAACTCCAACCCCAACCAAACCCTAGCCCCAGCCCTAGCCCCAGCCTAGCCCCAACCGAACCCCACAACCTAACCCTAACCCTAACCCTAACCCTAACCGAACCCGACCGATGTCGACACCGACGCCGATGACCTCACCCCTACCCGAACCTGGCCTGAACCCTAGACTACGTCAAAATTAAAAATTATTTAAGAATTACTTACAAGCATGCGCGCGGTGGAGGAGACGGTAGAAATTGGTGGTCGCCGACGATCGTCGAAGGTGGTGACGAGGCGCGGGAAGTCGACGAAGGTGTGGGGAAGACCGACGAAGCTGGCGCAGGCTCGCGAGCGCGGTGGCGACGGAAGGCGGGAACAGGCGACGAGATCGCGGGAGGTCGAGAGAGAAATTTGGGAACGAGATGAATATAATTTTTCTGTGCTTTTTTTTATTAATAACCTATGTAGATGCCCCTATGGACATAACCGTAGGTACCCGGCTTGCTGCTCCGTAGGGCCAAAGGGAAAATTAGAACGTGAAGCACCGTAGGGACAACGATATGGACCTACGGATAAATCCGTAGGGACAAGAAATATTTGCCCCTACGGATTTTTGGGTCCGTAGGGGCAACCCCATATTGTAGTAGTGCCATTTCGAGTTGGTCAATCAACTGAGACATTAGCAAAGATGTACATGGAGGTAAAAATCTACTTAAGATTAGACTCTTCATAATGTATTATCTCTGATACTCATGAACTCATATAGGAAATTGTGCGACTTCATGGAGTACCTGTCGGTCTGCATTGTCTCCGATCGTGACACCAGGTTCCGATCACAATTTTGGCAGAGTCTGCAAGCGAGCTTGGGAATAAGTCTGAACTTCAGCACAGTTTATCATCCACAAATAGATGGTCAGTCTGAGCGAACTATTCAGATCTTGGAGGATATGTTAAGAGTGTATATGTTAGACTTCGGAGGATCGTAGGAAGATCACTTACATCTTGTGGAGTTTTCATATAACAACAGCTACCAAGCAAGTATCGGAATGGCATCTTTTGCAGCACTCTATGGAAGGAAGTGTCGATCGCCATTAAGTTGGGGCGACATCGGAGACAGAGAACTTCTTGGACCTGAGTTGATAGTAGCAACTGTTGATGTGGTTTGTACTATCAGGGAAAGAATGCGCATAGCCCAAAATCGACAAAAGCACTGGGTTGATGCAAAGCGAAATCACTTGGAGTTCCAGCCAGGAGATCACGTATTCTTAAAGATATCTCCGAACCGTGGATTGATCCGATTTAGAAGACGGGGTAAGCTAAGTCCAAGGTACATTGGACCGTTCGACATACTCGAACGAGTCGGTGAAGTGGCTTATCACTTGGCACTTCCACCTTCATTGGAAGGAGTGCAAAATGTGTTCCACATATCCCAACTCAGAAGGTATGTGAGTGACCCCAGCCATGTTCTCGATTATTCCGAGCTCACTGTACAGTCCGACTTATCTTGTGAGCAACAACCTGTGGAGATCCTAGACAAAAAAGTGAAGTCATATCGGAATAAGGAAGTCAACTTGGTTCGAGTGATGTGGAGAAAAGACACTCCATGAGAATCAACATGGGAAAGGGAAGATGAGATGCGTGCAAGATATCCCCACTTATTTATAAATTAGTTCTTAAAATAAATTGTAAATTTCGAGAACGAAATTTTTGTAAGGAGGGTAGACTGTAACAACTCCAATTCTTGTGTACATAAAATTGATTTAAAATTAATGTATACTTGGGGTATTTACAATTCTTGTGAGTACTATAAGTATTTGTTTTGCTTTTTAATAGCAAGAAGGAGCTTGTAGCTCATTGGTAAGACCTTGCACTGCTGAACCAAAGCACCAGAGTTCAAATCCCATTAGCCACATTATTTTTTTAATTAGTTTTCTTTTAAATTTTTAGAAGCCCAAGAGTCTACACGTGCTAAACACGTAAAACCAAAAGTCACATATAAAATAAATTGTCCCAGGAGAATAACCAAACGTCGATGGACACATGGCGGCGGAGAACCGGCCCGACTCGGCCGACTCGGGCCGGCGGCACGGCAGACTCGGCCGGTGGCGCCGGTCCGACCGAGTCGGATCGCCGAGTCTTCTTCTGAACTTCTGTGCCTCTTTGCCTTCTTGAAACCACTGTCATGTTTAATTTTCCTGAATTATTACAGAGAATTAAAAACCCAATTAAAACCCTTTTTAATACAAAATTTAATACAATTTTTTCACACCCTTTCATCTAACCCTAACCCTAATCTTTTCCTATAAATACCATACCTAAACACACCCTTCTCACTTACAAACTCTGCCCAAATTCTCAAGAAAACTCTCAAGAAATTTTGTATACAAGTGGAGTTAGCGAAGGCGAAGCTCCGGCGAATTTCCGACGATGACTCTAGGAGCTCCCGGCGACGAAACGACGCACCGGAACCTACTTCCACTCCCCATTCCTCTTTTCTAAATTAAATTCCCGTAAGTCTCTCCTCCCTCTCCTCTTTTCTATTCTTAAAATACGTATTTCTAAAAGTCGACGAAAGCGGAGTTAATCCGACTTCCGATTCGGTTTTTCTTAAAATTCCACCTTTTTCTTTAATACAAACATACCAAATCCTCACATCTTGACTATTAAATATTAACTAAATATCATGAACAAGTTTCATAGCAAAATATTTTATATTGCAATTTTTATCGTACTTTTTTCAGTAAAATACCATATAGTTTAGTTTTGACATTAAACGTCATATTTCTTGCTATGCCTTTAAATAGATCATGAGGTAATGACCTACCTCCTCAAAACACTCACATGCAATATAGCACGATATCTTTCGGGAATATAGAATACGGGAAAATGCAATTTTACACATAAATACCTTTTACTATTAAAACCTTTTTTTATAAGATTATGTATTTAAACAAATCTTTGCAAAGCGCCGCTGCAACCATTTTGGGGAACCCGTTCGGGATGGTGCGGATTATCGCACATCTTCGGGCTTAGTAGTGCGAGATGCAGACCTCCGCAAGGAGCATACGGTCTCGAGAGATTTAAAAATACAAATATCTTAAGAAAATGAGATTTCTAGAAAAAATAATAAATTAAAATTATTATATATATATATATATGCGTGTGTGTGTATGTATGTATGTATGTATCATCAAAATATCTATTCTTGATATAATATAAATATTCCATTTTTTTCTAAATCAAAAAGAATCATTTACATGAAAATACCATGCAATTTTATACAAGTTCAATTCTTTACAATTAAATACCTTATATTATGAAATTAGGTTTTATTCACTAGAAATGTCACAATGATAAAATATATATCAATGAAAACTTTAAAGACGATAATAAAATACTTGAGGTGTATTTTGGAAACTATACAAAATTATTTTTACATAAAACCCCCTCAAGTTTTATAAATTACAATAAGGACCCTAGTAAATATAGGTTTAAGCGGGACCGGTCTCTTGAGCCTCAGGGAGCCAGAGATATGGGTGCTTGCCAATTTAAGATAGACAACTTAACAAACGGTGTTATCAACACGATAATCGTTTTTGAAAAAAACACAAATCCTGCCGCCCATGTGCAGCGGTTACCGATAACACCAAAACTTAATTCAGGATTTCAATTTCTTTTCTAATTGTCTGACTCAGACTGAGTCTCATTATAAATAATCTAACTTGAATATGATTCAAGTACAATCTACAATACTACAATTCAATATGAATCCATGAATCCATATAATCAATTTGTTCAAACTATTCAATCTGTATTGACTGAACCGAACCATGGATATATTATGTCTACATGATTCTCCAGTTATATCCATTTAATGATATCATGGTTTCGGCAAGTCATCCATCTATACAATCTATAATACAAGACAATACAATTTACAATACAATACAAACAATACAATCAATACATCGCGGGGTTTAAGGGGTAGATTGGTACGGAAGGTGTTAGAAGTGGCACTAGACTGCAAGATTTAAGACACCTAACCTGAATTCATTTGCTGTTGTACCGTGGCATAAACGGTTCCTTTTACTCCATTTGCCTTTAGTCTCTGGCATATAGAGACTCCTCTCGTATACACTGGCATCCTTCTGTACCAAGCTACAAATAACAGCATTAACAATATAATATAATTTTAAAAGCCACTCGCTCACTATCTATTCTACTTCTCCCTTATCTTTGGGACTTACCGAGCGATTTGTTCGCTGACGACATTCTCTTTCTTCTTCTTTAAATGTCGTCAGGTGATTCGGACCTTCCAGAGATCGAGCCTAGCACTGAAGACTTGGACCAGTTTATTAAAGATCCCGAGCTGTAATTACACTTGTACATTTCCTTTACATTCTGTATTTTTCCATTTCGGTTATGCCACTGTTTAGGCATCACTTTATTCCATGTATTTACTTTTCAGATGCATTGTACAAAAGAATGTTAATAAACAAAGTTGTTGTTCATTACATTTGTCTCTTGTGTATATTTTTTTATATTGCTTAGTTACGCTTAGCGTATTTACTTCTGAGTAAATACGTAGCGGGCTCGTCGCGTCCCCTTCCTCGTACACCAGGAAGCGGGGCGTGACAAGTGACCACTTGAGCAAAAGTTTATACTGTAGATTACTCAGTTTTTTTTCAAAACCATAAGTTTTCAAAAGCGGAGCCTAAACCACTCCTTTTCAAAACCATTCAGGTCCCTTCAACGATATCAAGTTCATTACGTTAACGGGTTTTTCGCCAAAATCCCAGCCATAGCCCTCCGTCATTTCAAATAAATAGGAGTTAGTATTTGTGCTATGTACGTTGGTCTCTATCAAGGCATAGTGAACGGTAGCTAAGTCTTACTTATCTGTTGCATTTTAGAATGCGATTGATTAGGACAGTCGCATAGCCACTTTGGTCTCTATCAATGGCTTATACGGGTAGGTCTAAGTTAATCCAGAATAATGACGGGTTGAACTTAACTTGCGACTTATGGTACACTGGTCTCTATCAAGACCATATGTCGTTAGGGGCAAAAACCACACCGGGAGTTTCAAACATACAGGAAACTTGCAGATTTAGCATACCTTCTGGAGTGTGGTGACTAGAGTGGATTCCATCTAGGTCATCACACAATGATAGTTGGATCCCGATCCCACTGATGAGTAGGATTACTCTCGGGACATGATTTCACTAAAAATTAATGTTATAAACCAAGTAGGTGTCTAGAACGGTGTTAGCGGGGCTACGTCTCCAGGAAAAGAGGTTATATAATTAAGGAAGTTCGCGAAAGCGTTGGAAAACCTCCCTCGAAATACCAACACTAGCCTGACTGAAAGGTTAAGCAAGTATTGTGATGTGCGATTAATCCTGACTAGTTCTTCTTGTTACTTATATGTATGCCCTAGAGGCCATTACTGTACATGCGATGTATATTGTAGTGGATGCTTGGACATACTTAGGGAGGACTTTCTTGCTCGACATGATAGTATGCTATCTGGTTGCACTTTATCTTAACATGTACATTGATTGTCTCTTTGTTACGTGTTGATAAAACCCTTAGGATGTATACTTGACTACCTCGATTATGATGCGTGTCACGACCCAAAGTTTGGCCCGTGACCGGCACTTGACCACATAACGTCTACAGGCGTAACGCGCCTAAGTGAACTGAAAACCCAGAAATCAAACCAGTAAAAGTATAGAGTGTTATAAGTTTAAAATAAAAGCACGTACTAACATGTTAAGAAATCTAAGTAAACAATCACCAAGATAGCAATATACGACGCCGTAGCGAAGATCAAGATCCACAAGTAGGAACATCACAGATAGAATAAAACTGCATAAGAAAAGTCGGCTCACAACGAGCTCGACACCAGGATACCAATAAAATACATCATCGTCCTCACACTGTCTCTAAGTCAAATACATACATGGTAGATGGAGAATACTAGATACAACAATATACATAACTGAAAGATAAACAGATACCGCGCAAAACCCACCTATCAGTAAAAGAGCTGGTACACCAACTATGGGAGGTATCTGTGTCAAAAGATGCAAAGCGCAGCCTGCCGCGACTACTCCGAAGGGCAACCTGCAAACACTGTGGCACAACGGGGGTGAGTTGCCAACTCGTGAATAGAGATAACATATAAAGGTAATCGCGAGCATGCATGTACTGCGCTACTCTATCATATGCCATATGTGATAAGCAGTATGTGCAATAATCATGCAAGTGCTCTATCAGGTAATATAACTACAGGATGAGGTACAATAATAAACTGCTGAGCATGGGCAATATAACATCTACACGGAATGTCAACGTGGAATATATAATCGGTGTCCATCAATGCACCCAGGTCCCCCAAATAGCTCAGGCGCCGGCACTCTCATCGGCCCTCAAATCCTGTAAATCTCTGAGAATCCCGAGTGCCCAACATCGGCACCCAAATATCATAAATACTCGTGTCCAGCATCGACACGCAAATCCTCATCCATCGGGCCCCGTCAGTCCGGGTCAGCCCATGGGCTCTGTCTGCGGTATCGCCCTCGGCCCCGGCAGTACGGATCACCCCACATCCATCTATCGACCCTGATCAGTATCCTCCGGATAGCTGTCAGGTCCAACCAATCACCGGTGGTAGTAGTCCCTCTGCTAGGCTCACCGTCTACTACACAGTGAAACCGTTCTCGCCCCGGAGTACCATACCGGGTCGACCATGTACCCGTAATCGGTCTCAACCAGCTCCTCGATTCGGCTTCACATATATCACTCTAGCACCGAGGAAACACATGGTGGACGCACCGAAATATCATATCAAGGGAACCGGGTTTTTAAATGATTACATATTTGAAATAGCCACGGTTCCTGTCACTCCCCGCTTCCCAAAATACGGAAAACGAGGGATGACTAGGCCAGCCATGCTCCTACGGTCAAGGAATCATCCCGTCGTAGTCACACTTCGGCTTCTAGCATTACATGGTAATCAGTAAATAAAGCACAGTAGTAAAGGAATCACGTCACTAATTTATTACATTAAAATTCCATTGTTCACAAATTACAGATAACAAGAACAATTACTAACCAAGTTCAATCTCACGATCACTTTTATGGAAAGCAGTAAATGAAGAAGGTACACCAAACTATATCTCCGTGAACTCGAAGGGTAGATCCGTCTCCTGTGCTGGTCCTCCCGCGGAATCTGAGCATGCATACTCAGGTCGTCAGAGCGACACAATAACAATATTATTGTAATAAGATGAAACAGATATATGAGGTAATACTAGTGTAAAAACAATGTAAGTAATCACTATGTCACTATATGTTGCAGAATATGTTCTGTGTCCCTATTGGTATCTAAGTCATATTTGAAATCGCATAGTGGAAGGAGGATCATGTTTAATAGGAGTCTCGTACATACCCGAGGCAACGACCCACATGCTCGGGACATAACCCTGTCAGCCGGATCGCTAGATCCTACCTAATATATATATCACTGCTCGAATGAACATCCTCTAAAACACGGTCCTGCTAAATACGATTCTCTTTCCACTTTGATTTCCCCTTTATCCCAGGTTTACACTATTTGTGATATTGATTCAGTCGTGTACAAGTATACCAATGGCACGGTTTTATCACTGCTCACTGTATCAATCACTGTCACGAATATTCACTTCCCATTAGTATACTCGTCACTTCTAAACCAACATCAACCACGCACGATAATGCAATGTCCACTGACTCTAACACGCACTAACACTATGTACATGGCAAATGGGGTATGATATATGTATGTATGCCATCATTAAGCTATGAGTATTATGAATCAATATGCATGTCATTATCTTACAAAAATTGCATAAATTAATATGTTAAGAATTCAGCAAAATGATACAAGTAAGATAAATAGAACACTCAGTCAGAAATTCATCAAAATTTGTTTCAGTTCAATCGGGATTCCGGTTTTCAAGATATAGCTGTTTCATTTTAAGCGTTCGCGGCTGGAAATTCAGTTTCAGAACTGAACGTCCGTTTCGCGACATGAATTGCTCCCAGTTAGGTTCAGATTTTAGCGATATTATAGTTGAATGAAATCTAGGGTTTTCAATAGAGTATTCAACGCAATAGACAGATCCTCAATCGCGTCTGTACGTTGAAAGTTATACACAGTTTAATGTCAGTATATAACTTCTGAATCTGTTCTGGACAGTTATATGTTCTGCCCTTTTATTTACAGTTTTAAATAGCAAACGGCAATGAAAAGGAATGGAACCACTTGTTTTGTTTAGCTAACAGAATTATCTTTAATCTACTGCAGAGTTCCGTAACATACGACTTCAGGAAACACAGTGACACACATTTTGGTATAGTACACGATAAACAGAGTCGCTCTGGACTGCAATCCAGAGTCGCACTCCGATCTAATTTTCATCGCAGTTACAGAACAGAAATCATTAGAAGTTTACATAGGGTTAAAGTTTGTCAAGTCGTCTTCGATTTAAGCCCTCGAACGTATCATTCCAATATGTATATAATTTACAGTGATTTTATTCATTTTCAGATACGAGAAAATTCTAGTTTTAACGGCATATTTGGGGGTATCAAATTTAGTCTCTAACAATCGTATTTTCCAGCGATATTCACACACGATATTTATCATCATATGGGCCAACAGAAAATATCAGTTTCCGTCAAAATAAACAATTATATTCATTGAAGACTAGCATCGAACACTTAGGTCACCTAATATATCGGTAATCGGCAAATCTGTAAACTATATGATTTAGGTTTGTACCACAACTATATTAGCATGAAGCAAGTAAACACTTTTCTGGAAACGTCTCGGGGTCGCACGGCAGTAGCGGCGTCACGAACGCGTGACGTACGCCGTGAAACGGATTCTCGCGAGCTTGGCTCCAGACACGGGTTTGACGTCGGAGCTGTCCGGGGAACGACTCGTGGTCGCTGGAAGCGGAGTGGTGCTCTGTGGGTCTCCCGGGGTGTGCTGGGGTCGGCGGCGGTCGGCGGCGGCGCTCCGGCGATGGACAGCAGCGGGGTCGAAGCTCACAGTGATCACTTTTGGTGTGGGTTTTGGAGAGAGAGGGGAGCAGTGGGGGTCGGGTTTGGAGTGATGATGATGATGCTGAGGATGTAGAGGGTCGCAGAGGTGGTTCAGGTCAGAGGGGCTCGCCGGCGTTGAGTGCAAGGGGGTGGCCGAGAGGATGTGCAGAGTGGGTTGGAACTCGAGTGAGGTGGCTGAGTTGTTGAGGTGAAGGTGAGGGATTTAGGAGGAGGTTAGGGTGAGGTGATGAAGGAGGGGGTCGACTGAAGTGTGGGTTTCGAGAGGGGGAGAGGGATGAGGAAAAAATTTGAAATGCAGAGAAGAGAGAGGTGAGGGTGTGAGGAAGAGAACAAGGTTGAAGTAGTGGGTGTAACGTTGCGATAACGGGGGTGGGGGCGTGGGCGTGAGGCACGGCGAAGAAATGGGATCACGCGCGGGAATTGGGGGATGTTACCGTTGGAGGAGGAGAGAAGATGAACAGGAGTAGCGGGTCGGGTCTGGTGAGGAGGCGGGCCGAAGGGAGTGGGCCGGGCTCTGGGAAGGGTTTAAAAAAAAAAAATTCCCTTTTTAAAAAAATCGTGGGCTGAAGTCAGAATGGGCTGGGAAATTAAATTTAAGTTTAAATTTCCTAAACATTTAAATCATGGCTGAAGAGAAAATGGGCTTGGGGTTTAAATTAAAGGATTTATAAAAAAAAGTGTGTGGGCTGAGGAGCGGTAACGGGCTGGGGTTTATTTTATTGATTTGAAAAAAACAAATTGGGCTGAGGGTTTTAAATATTTTGGGTTAGGATTTTATTGATTTTCCAAATTGGTTTTAAATTCTGGGTTTTGACTTTTAGGGTTAGGGAAAAATATAAATATTGGGATTCAAGCAACCACCTTCTTCAAAATATACGAGGATAAAGTAAATATCTGGGATTTATAAAATAGGAAAAACTTTTATTAAAATGGAAACGGGGATTTACAGTTCCCAAATCCAGAAATCACATATAATCCAAACCAATATGCAAGTCAATGATCCGATATGAAATGTGCATCAAGTATGAATATCATGTCAAGTCACGTAAAGATAAGCTACAACATAATGATCCGATGTGATATATGCATCAAGTATAAATATCATGTCAAGTCACATAAAGATAAGCTACAACATAATGATCCGATGTGATATATGCATCAAGTATGAATATCATGTCAAGTCACATAAAGATAAGCTACAACATAATGATCCGATGTGATATATGCATCAAGTATGAATATCATGTCAAGTCACATAAAGATAAGCTACAACATAATGATCCGATGTGAATTCTACAGTGTAAGTGTCATGACAATTACTAACGGTGTGTGTGTAACATGCATGATAGTGCTCGTGCAACCTGAACTGTTAGTAATGGTGCGGTGTTCTATCAATTCTAGTTTATATCCAAATAGCAGGGAATGCAGTATGCACTAAATAGTAGCCATGAATAGTCAATATATACAAAGGAAATTATAAGGTCCTATCAGCCCTGACGTAGAATGCCATGCGGGCGATATCCCCGTAGATATGAAATCTACTCACCGTAGTCTCTCGCTAGGTATAGCCAACAACCAGTTTTCCTTTCTGCGCGGCGTCCGCCGTACTCGCCTGCGAACCTAGAATTACACAATATATCACACATAAGCTTGAAGTCACACAAACAAGACATTAAAGCCGAACTAGTAACTCGTGTCACGAACCAAGCACGCGTGTGCGCGATACGCTAAAACGTGTGATTACATGCCTGAAGCCACTCCGACGCGTCGCGATGCGCAGAAACCCAAAACCCATATACACGTATCACGCGCGTCGCGAAGATTAAAAATACGGGAAAATAGGTATTCACCTACAGATTTTTATACAGAAATGATATTGTAAAACTATAAATATCAAAATAACCCAAATAGTAGCAGACTCCAGTGGCCCAAACCCCAAATCCCAACTCACCCATCTGGCCGCAAATTGCGGCCAGAATGAATATTCCGGCGGCCTCGGTAAGGGGGTGGGCTCCCAGGTTTGGTGTGTGCACTCAACACCCCCCATACATGCTACAGTAATATCTAGTTTTGTTCTGGGACATCTCGGGTAGTAGCAGATCCTACAGAGCCTAAAATCAAGTTAAAATCCACACTTTTGCACTAAAATGGAACTTTATAGTATTTCTGTGCAAACTGAAACAAACCTGGCCTAAAATAGTTCTAATAACACCTAATAGAGCTAACCAAACTAACAAAACCCTAATCTAACATGTGAATCACAAATATCCTTTAATATCACTAAAAATGCACAAAAATGAGATTTTTGCTAAACAATACTACAAGTTTAAGGAAAAGGAGTGCTAACATGAGTTAATACCTTCTAAGAACCTTGTAAAACACCAAAAGTCTCAGCTTTTCCCTCAAGTGTGCAGATTTGCCTTTGAACACCTCAAAAACCTCACTTTTCCATGATTTCGTGAAGAAAATGAGTTGATATGTATAGGGTTTTGTGTAAGGATCAAAGGGAAATGAAAAAGGAGAAGAAAAGATGGAGGAAGAGGGGGTTTCTCTGCTGGAAGGCTGCAGAATTCTGAAGTGGGGAGAAGAAAAGAGAGAGAGAGAGGAAGAAAATGGTCTAAAGGTCAAACTTCACCTAACCACCATGCCTCATTGTTTATTAGGATTTGAAATTATAAAAAGGGGTTATGATATGATTTAAAATGGTGGGGATAAGTTAGCAACCATGCAACAAAAGAATGATTAACATGCTACCAAAACCCTAAGTCACAAAAATGGCTAAGTGTGCAAGTGTACACTACAAAGGAAAATTTCCCAATTTGGTAACACGACTAAATATAACTAATAATCCTATGAACACATATATAATAACACGTACAATCACTAATTATCACGAAAAGCACTCAAACGGAAATTCAAAGTGTTACAATCTACCCCCCTTAAAGAAATTCGGTCCCCGAATTTAAAAATCTAACTATACGCATCTTCAAAAAGATAGAGATACGTCTTCCTCATCTCGCTCTCGGTCTTCCAAGTGACCTCCTCGCCGCTCTGGCCACGCCAAAGTACCTTGACGTACGGTATTTCTTTCGATCGCAATTTCTTCACTTGTCGATCCAAGATCATCACCGGCTGCTCTGCATAGGAAAGGTCGCGCTCAAGCTGGATCGTCGGGTGATAAATCGCATGCGAAGTTTCATGAAGATATCTGCGGAGCATCGAAACGTGAAATACGGGGTGCACGTCTGGAAAACTGGGCGGAAGGGCTAACCGATAAGCAACCGCACCAACACGCTCGAGGATCTCGAAGGGGCCCATATATCTGGGACTAGGCTTCCCTTTCTTCCCAAACCTCATCACGCCTTTCATTGGGGAGACCCTCAAGAAAACATGATCACCAACGGAAAACTCAAGTCTGCGCCGACAACGGTCCGCATAAGACCTCTGCCTACTCTGGGCTGCTCTCATCCTATCGCGAATCAACTGGATCTTCGCGGTCGTCTCCTCCACAATCTGTGGCCCTAAGATACTGCTCTCACTGAGCTCCGTCCAACAGGTGGGCGATCTGCATCTCCTCCCATAAAGAGCCTCAAACGGTGCCATCTGAATGGTCTCCTGGTAGCTGTTGTTGTAGGAGAACTCTACTAAGGGCAAATGATGATCCCAGCTACCTCCGAAGTCTAATACGCATGCTCTGAGCATGTCCTCGAGAGTCTGAATAGTCCGCTCTGACTGTCCGTCGGTCTGCGGATGGAATGCTGTACTGAAACTCAAGCGAGTGCCCAAAGCCTCCTGAAGCCTCTGCCATAACCGGCTGGTAAACTGGGTACCTCTATCGGACACGATACATGTCGGAACTCCGTGCAGTCGTACAATCTCATCAATGTAAATCTGGGCATACTGAGCAAATCCGAAAGTCGTCTTCACCGGTAGGAAGTGAGCCGCTTTCTCAAACGATCCACGATCACCTAGATGGAGTCATACCCTCGATTAGTCCTGGGTAGACCCATAATGAAGTCCATAGATATCTGTTCCCATTTCCACTCCGGAATGGGTAATGGCTGTAGCTCTCCCGCGGGCCTTTGGTGCTCAGCCTTGACTTGCTGACAAGTCAGGCATCTCGACACAAAATCTGCAATGTCTCTTTTCATTCCGTCCCACCAGTAAACACCTCTCAAGTCATGGTACATCTTGATGGAACCGGGATGAACACTATATACCGATCGATGTGCCTCCTCAAGAATCTCGTGCCGTAATCCCTCAGCATCTGGTACGCACAGTCTAGCTCCAAATCGTAGTATCCCCTGATCATCGATCACAAACTCGGAAAATCTGCCATGTCCCATCTGTGTCCTGATCTCTGAACAGCGGTCATCACTGTGCTGTGCCTCATGTATACGGTCAAGCAACTGTGGGCGTGCACGAACATGCGCAATCTGTCCTCCGATCGGCGTAAACTTGAACTATACCCGGCTGTCGCATAAGATCTGCCAATCTGCCGACGACTGCCTCTGCACTGCGCTCAAACAAGATAGACTACCCCCGGGCCTCCTGCTCAAAGCATCCGCCACTACATTCGCCCTGCCCGGGTGATACAAGATCTCACAATCGTAGTTCTTCACTAACTCCATCCATCGGCGCTGTCTAAGGTTTAGGTCTCGCTGCTGAAATATATACTTTAAGCTCTTGTGGTCAGTGAATATCTGGCACGACTCTCCATACAGATAATGTCGCCAGATCTTAAGTGCAAAGACCACTGTAGCCATCTCCAGATCATGAGTAGGGTAATTCTGTTCATGTTTCTTTAATTGCCACGAAGCATACGCGATCACCCTGTCATGCTGCATCAAAACGCACCCTAGCCCCACTCGTGAAGCATCACAGTAGACCACAAATCCGCCTGATCCTGAAGGCAATGATAGCACTGGTGTCGTAGTCAGTAGAGCCCGTAGCCGCTGGAAACTGTGCTCACACTCTTCCGTCCAATCGAAGCGAACTCCCTTCCGGGTCAACCCGGTCAAAGGTGTAGCAATGCGAGAGAAGTCCTGCACAAATCGCTTGTAATAGCCTGCCAGCCCTAGAAAGCAGCGAACCTCCGTCACTGACGTGGGTCTAGGCCAACTCCGAACTACCCCGATCTTCCTCGGGTCGACACATATACCATCTCGTGTAATCACGTGCCCCAAGAAGTCTATGCTGTCTAGCCAGAAAGCACACTTGGAGAATTTGGCGAAAAGCTGATGCTCCCTCAAGGTCTGCAGTATAATCCGCAGGTGCTGCTCGTGCTCCTCTCTACTCCGAGAATACACCAAGATATCGTCAATGAACACTATGATGAACAGATTAAGATACGACCGGAAAATACAGTTCATCATGTCCATAAATGCTGCTGGCGCGTTGGTGAGTCCGAACGACATCATCAAAAACTCATAATGGCCGTAACGTGTGCGGAAGGCTGTCCTAGGAATGTCCTCCTGTCGAACCCACAGCTGATGGTAGCCCGATCACAAATCGATCCTCGAAAAGTATCCTGCCCCCTGAAGCTGGTCGAACAAATCGTCGATGCGTGGCAAGGGATATCTGTTCCGCACCGTCACCCTGTTCAGCTGGCGGTAATCGATACACAAACGCATACTGCCGTCCTTCTTCTTGACAAACAGGACTGGAGCACCCTAAGGAGAAACACTGGGTCGAATAAGTCCCTTATCCAGCAAGTCCTGCAACTGACCCTTCAATTCTCTAAGTTCTGCCAGGGCCATCCGATAAGGCGGTACAGAAATAGGCCCCGTGCTAGGAACTAAATCAATACAGAAAGAAATATCACGCTCGGGCGGTAGCCCAGGAAGCTGTCAGGGAACACATCAGGGAACTCGCTAACAACCGGAACCTGATCCATCGGAACCTCTGTACTCTAGTATCGCAAACATAGGCGAGAAATCCCTGACATCCCTTCCTCAAAAGCTGTCCAGCGCGAAAAGAAGAAATCACACTGTGAGGGGTGGCACCACGGTTCCCCCCCACAACAACAACCGACTCGCCGGGAAAACAAAATCGAACTGTCTTCTCGCGGCAGTCAACAGAAGCATAGCACGTGGCTAACCAATCCATGCCCAAAAGAACGTCGGAGTCCAACATCTCAAGAAGGATCAAATCGACCGGCAACTCTCTCTCGCCAATACGGACGGTACAGGATCGGAACACGTGCCTAGCAACAAACGACTCTCCCATAGGAGTAGTCACAACAAGCGGCTGGTCAAGCAAACCGGACTCTCTACCCAAACTCGGCACAAAGTGTGTGGATACGTACGAGTGCGTGGATCCGGGATCGAATAACACGTGTGCATAAACCGAACATACAGGAAGGATACCTAAGACCACCGCATTGGACGCCTGCGCGTCCTGATGCGTCAAAGCAAAAACTCGCGCCTGTCCTCCACCTGCAACTAACTGTCCCCTGCCGGCCGCTGGCTGCCCACTGCCTCGGTCACCTCGTCCCCTATAAACAAATCCTCTACGACCACGACCTCTCTGTGCATGCGTCTGACGTGGAGTAACAGTAGGTACTATAGGCAATGCCGTCTGGGGTGGTGAAGGTGGTAACGTAACATGCGGTGCTGCCGCCTCACTCCGGGGTACCTCCGGACAATCTCGCACACGATGGTAAGATCTCCCGCAACGGTAACATCCCGATGATGGTCGCTGACCCTCCTGGGGATAGGAGCTAAACAATCGGCCTCTCCTCGAATCTCTGCCACCTGCAAGGTGCTTGTCACGACGCCGAAAAGGCCGTCTCTGCATTGACGTATCTGCACGAACTCTCTTCGGCTCTGGGACTGCCGAAGTCTCAGCAAGGCGCTCCTCAACCAATAAGGCTGCATCTACAGTTGCTGCATATGTCTCATAGTGCTGCGCGCGGAACAGTGGTGTGAGCAAGCCTCGGACAAATCTCTTAACTCGCATCTCCTAGGTAGCCACTAAGTGCGGAGCGTAAACTGATAGCTCGATGAACAGCACATCGTACTCTGCCACTGACATCTCCGGAGTCTGGCGTAAGGACTCGAACCTGCGTGCTCTAGCATCTCTGACACTCAGGAGAAGAAAGCGGGCAAGGAATAGCGCCACGAACTCTGTCCAGGTCATAGGAGGAAGACCTTCTGCTCTACCCTTCTCGACTGATTCGCACCATTTCTGCGCAAGACCTTCCAGGAGAAAGCCCGCGAACTCAACCCATCTCGCATCTGCGCATCTAAGTGAACGACATATCCGTGCCATCCTATCAATGAAAGACTGTGGGTCCTCGGCCACATCGGTGCCTGTGAAGACCGGAGGCTTCAGCCTCATAAACTCTGACAGCGATACTGTAATAACTTCTGTAGTCGCAGGTGCAACTGCCTGCACTGTGGGTACCACCGCGGTCTCTACAACGGGTGGAACTAGCTCTGGTCGTTGCGCTCGAAGTGTCTCAACTAGAGATCCCATCATCTGGCGCATCTCCTGCATACTGGATCCCATCGTCTGGCGTATCTCCTGCATACCAGCCCCTAACATAGCAATCTGATCTGTCACGGCAGGAACAGCCTGCTCGGGCATAACCGGTGTACTACCCGGATTAGTCCTCGTCTCGGACGAGTCAACTCGAATCTCGGCCCTCGCGGCCACTCTCTGCGCCCTCGTAGTCTTTGGCGGCATAATAGCTGAAAGGAACAATAGGATTCGATAAGGATACGAAAATCGAATCGCAAGAATGTATATACTCAAGAAGGAATTTAAATCAACAAGTCCTAAGGTCGCGTAGGCAGAGTACCATGTCGTGAGCATGCCGCGGAACATACACACGATACGCTACCCTGCTGCAGCTACCTCTCCATCATACCAGGGTCATCCTACACTCCGAAAGGTAAAACCTACGCTCTGATACCAACTTTGTCACGACCCAAAGTTTGGCCCGTGACCGGCACTTAACCACGTAACGTCTACAGGCGTAACGCGGCTAAGTGAACCGAAAACCCAGAAATCAAACCAGTAAAAGTATAGAGTGTTATAAGTTTAAAATGAAAGCACTTACTAACATATTAAGAAATCTAAGTAAACAATCACCAAGATAGCAATATACGACGCCGTAGCGAAGATCAAGATCCACAAGTGGGAACATCACAGATAGAATAAAACTGCATAAGAAAAGTCGGCTCACAACGAGCTCGACACCAGGATACCAATAAAATACATCATCGTCCTCACACTGTCTCTAAGTCAAATACATACATGGTAGATGGAGAATACTAGATACAACAATATACATAACTGAAAGATAAACAGATACCGCGCAAAACCCACCTATCAGTAAAAGAGCCGGTACACCAACTATGGGAGGTATCTGTGTCAAAAGATGCAAAGCGCAGCCTGCCGCGACTACTCCGAAGGGCAACCTGCAAACACTGTGGCACAACAGGGGTGAGTTGCCAACTCGTGAATAGAGATAACATATAAAGGTAATCGCAAGCATGCACGTACTGCGCTACTCTATCATATGCCAACAGATGATATCAATATGTGATAAGCAGTATGTGCAATAATCATGCAAGTGTTCTATCAGGTAATATAACTACAGGATGAGGTACAATAATAAACTGCTGAGCATGGGCATTATAACATCTACACGGAATGTCAACGTGGAATATATAATCGGTGTCCATCAATGCACCCAGGTCCCCCAAATAGCTCAGGCGCCGGCACTTTCATCGGCCCTCAAATCCTGTAAATCTCTGAGAATCCCGAGTGCCCAACGTCGGCACCCAAATATCATAAATACTCGTGTCCAGCATCGACACGCAAATCCTCATCCATCGGGCCCCGTCAGTCCGGGTCAGCCCACGGGCTCCGTCTGCGGTATCGGCCCTCGGCCCCGGCAGTACGGATCACCCCACATCCATCTATCGACCCTGATCAGTATCCTCCGGATAGCTGTCAGGTCCAACCAATCACCGGTAGGTAGTAGTCCCTCTGCCAGGCTCACCGTCTACTACACAGCGAAACCGTTCTCACCCCGGGGTACCATACCGGGTCCACCATGTACCCGTAATCGGCCTCAACCAGCTCCTCGATTCGGGTTCACATATATCACTCTAGCATCGAGGAAACACATGGTGAACGCACCAAAATATCATATCAAGGGAACCGGGTTTTTAAATGATTACATATTTGAAATAGCCACGGTTCCTAAATCCAGAAATCACATATAAACCAAATCAATATGCAAGTCAATGATCCGATATGATATGTGCATCAAGTATGAATATCATGTCAAGTCACGTAAAGATAAGCTACAACATAATGATCCGATGTGATATATGCATCAAGTATGAATATCATGTCAAGTCACATAAAGATAAGCTACAACATAATGATCCGATGTGATATATGCATCAAGTATGAATATCATGTCAAGTCACATAAAGATAAGCTACAACATAATGATCCGATGTGAATTCTACAGTGTGAGTGTCATGGCAATTACTAACGGTGTGTGTGTAACATGCATGATAGTGCTCGTGCAACCTGAACCGTTAGTAATGGTGCGGTGTTCTATCAATTCTAGTTTATATCCAAATAGCAGGGAATGCAGTATGCACTAAATAGTAGGCATGAACAGTCAATGTATACAAAGGAAACTATAAGGTCCTATCAGCCCTGACGTAGAACGCCATGCGGGCGATATCCCCGTAGATGTGAAATCTACTCACCGTAGTCTCTCGCTAGGTATAGCCAACAACCTGTTTCCCTTTCTGCGCGGCGTCCGCCGTACTCGCCTGCGAACCTAGAATTACACAATATATCACACATAAGCTTGAAGTCACACAAACAAGACATTAAAGCCGAACTAGTAACTCGTGTCGCGAACCAAGCGCGCGTGTGCGCGATACGCTAAAACGTGTGATTACATGCCTGAAGCTACTCCGACGCGTCGCGATGCGCAGAAACCCAAAACCCATATACACGTATCACGCGCGTCGCGAAGATTAAAAATACGGGAAAATAGGTATTCACCTACAGATTTTTATACAGAAATGATATTGTAAAACTATATATATCAAAATAACCCAAATAGTAGCAGACTCCAGTGGCCCAAACCCCAAATCCCAACTCACCCATCTGGCCGCAAATTGCGGCCAGAATGAATATTCCGGTGGCCTCGGTAAGGGGGTGGGCTCCCAGGTTTGGTGTGTGCACTCAATACCCCCCATACATGCTACAGTAATATCTAGTTTTGTTCTGGGACATCTCGGGTAATAGCAGATCCTACAGAGCCTAAAATCAAGTTAAAATCCACACTTTTGCACTAAAATAGAACTTTATGGTATTTCTGTGCAAACTGAAACAAACCTGGCTTAAAATAGTTCTAATAACACCAAATAGAGCTAACCAAACTAACAAAACCCTAATCTAACATGTGAATCACAAATATCCTTTAATATCACTAAAAATGCACAAAAATGAGATTTTTGCTAAACAATACTACAAGTTTAAGGAAAAGGAGTGCTAACATGAGTTAATACCTTCTAAGAATCTTGTAAAACACCAAAAGTCTTAGCTTTTCCCTCAAGTGTGCAGATTTGCCTTTGAACACCTCAAAAACCTCACTTTTCCATGATTTCGTGAAGAAAATGAGTTGATATGTATAGGGTTTTGTGTAAGGATCAAAGGGAAATGAAAAAGGAGAAGAAAAGATGGAGGAAGAGGGGGTTTCTCTGCTGGAAGGCTGCAGAATTATGAAGTGGGGAGAAGAAAAGAGAGAGAGAGAGAGGAAGAAAATGGTCTAAAGGTCAAACTTCACCTAACCACCATGCCTCATTGTTTATTAGGATTTGAAATTATAAAAAGGGGTTATGATATGATTTAAAATGGTGGGGATAAGTTAGCAACCCTGCAACAAAAGAATGGTTAACATGCTACCAAAACCCTAAGTCACAAAAATGGCTAAGTGTGCAAGTGTACACTACAAAGGAAAATTTCCCAATTTGGTAACACGACTAAATATAACTAATAATCCTATGAACACATATATAATAACACGTACAATCACTAATTATCACGAAAAGCACTCAAACGGAAATTCAAAGTGTTACAATACGGATCATACTAGTGGGACAAAGGTAGTCGGTAAGTACATCCTTTAATGTCCCTAGTCGTGGGTGTTTCGAGACGGGGCATCGATATACCAGAGTAGACTAGCATATAGCTTCTCGACCCATACAGATTGGCGATGGATGATCCCATATCCATTGGTGTTTGACATCAGAGATAGTATACGGGTGCTCAGTGGAGACTGGGTACACTGGACGGACTCGCCGAGAACTCCTAGATGGTATTATACCTATCGTCAGATAAAAGTTCTCTGGCGACACTGGTACAGGTTAGTCTGTAGACCCGAGATCGTCATAGAGTCTTGTGTGATTCTCACTATGCTTTGATTTCCACCTTACCACGTTCAAGAGAACGTGCAAAATGGCGGCTTTTGGGTATAGTCCCGAATCATATGGAGGCAATGAGCGATAGGAGGGGTTTCGTCTCTCCCTGTATTGGGGGTTAATGTTGCGTTGTGCTCGATTGGCTATAACAGAAAGTCCCTGGCCAAGGCTACTTCAGAGATATACTGGTAAGTGTTATCAGTAGTTTCTCGATCTGTTATGAGCCTCACATCGGCGTGACTTATCGAGTTACTGGGGTCTGACGTTTACCACCCCTAGACAAGATATGCGACATATCAGACGAAGAGACCGGACTGTACGGTAGTGTTACTGATTGGATTCACAGGAGTGTGAGCAGACTTGCTTGTTGATTTTCTGATCGCATAATACCCGGGTGGTCGTTACGTTTAGCAGACCGCTTGCGACTTGTGGGTGTTTGATATGATCATCGCCTACTGCCGGCGTATTGACAAGTCTTTAGAGTCCTACACAGAGGTTTCCTGGCTCAAGCGAAATGGAGTAGGAGCACATATGGGATATGTGCGGGACCGAGATTAATACGATATGTGATACCGTATTCTATTCTTGCGGTATGTGACATAGGTCGGTTATATATGATATAGCCGGGTTACCGGATCAAGTGTTGATTCGATAAGTTGTTATATTTGATATTAGTCGGTTATATGTAATATAGCCGGATTATTAAATCAAGTGTTGATTTAATGATTTAATGTATAATTATATATGTGATATATTACATTAGATTAACTAATATAAACACACTTAAATGATTCTTTTTCTCACTTGGTGATATATTGATATATATGTGATATATGTTAATTGTATTATTTTCTTTTGTTACAATATTGTATATATGAGATATGTATAATTGTAACATGCTAAGTTACAAATGCAACTAGGGTTTATTAGATTAAACCATGCTAGGGTTTAGATTAGGGTTAACATTTTATTTTTAGTTAATTCTAAATTATGGATTAATGTTGAGATATTTCTTTGCCTTGATTTAGTCCACTCTTTAGATATTTACTAGATATTTGTTAACCTAACCTTTTAACCCTAGCCTATGGTCTATTCTCTACAAGGGTTAAGCATGTCATGCTTAACCCATGGTTGTTTTTCTAATCTTAACAATAATTCATTTTTCATCACTTGCTCATCTTCTTCTTCCTCCAAAAAAGGGAGCTTGCTTGATTTTTCTATGTGATGAAAAATAGTGAGAAAATCATTTCTAATATGAGCAAAATTTCTACTTCATCGTCCTCTACTACTTGCCATTTAGTATAGGGTGTTTGCTTCACTAATTCTACAATTAGTGAAGAGATAGTTTGAGTTAGTGTCTCCTCGACGTAGATCATCTTCGGCCTCGAAGACTTCGATGCAAGCATGTTCATTTCTTCATGGGAGCCTCTCTAGAGTCCAGGACTTCATAATCGCAACGAAGGGACTACCACATGGAGCTAATGAAGTGAAGGACCGGTCTACAAAGGTTGTATTCCTTGTTCACTTCACTTGCAAGTTGTTTGCATTTCATTCCATCGGATTTCTAGTAAACGATTCTATGTTAGGATTAGCTAGAATGGCTAAAATTTTAATATGGCATGAAAGATACCTCCCGAAACCTTACTTCCGTGTTAGGCAACCCTGCACTTCTTTTAAGGTTTGAAGAAGAATTTATGGAAACAGTGAGAGCCATCTTGGTTAGATAAAATAATAAACCAATCTAATCTTGCAAGAGCGCATGCTAAGTGTTTCTTTTCTCTCTCTTCAGGTAGCAACCATTTCATGTCCTAATCAAGATAATAAAATGTATCGCTTGACCGATCCGAATTCTTATTCTGGGCTGGGGAACGTCGGTTCGGCTCTAAACACAGCAGTCATTAGTATGAGCGAGGGAAAGAGGAAAGCATGAATTCCTTGATGACCTCATCGAAGAAGAAGCATACTACTGCATCTCCTTCAGGTGTTCTTGTAGTTGAGAACTGCTTTTCGGTTAGTCCTACCTCCTGGATGTTGGAGATAGTGCCCTCAGAGTCAATTATTAGGTCACAGGTACGTGATTGTAATGATTGAGGGAGGACCTATCCCGGTAGGACAGTCTTACTCGAGATGATAGTATGCTATCTGGTTTACCTTTATCATCGTGTACTGTTTTAGGTGACCTGACACGTCGCTATTACACGTTGATAGAGCCCCTAGGATTCTTGCTTGACCACCAGCAGTATGAGGGCGATCATATAAGTGGGAGCTGGGGGGTCTATAAGCTTATCCTTAAAAGGTCCCTAGTCGTGGGAGTTTCGAGACTGGGCATCGATACTCCATTAGTAGACTAGTGTATACAGTCGAGACCCCGACGAGGGGCGGTGGCCGGTCTCACAAGCCACTGGTGTCAGTTGGATCACCTAAGATGTATACAGGTGCTCATTGGGTTATGAGTACACCGGACAGGACTCGCCGGGAACATGCTAGTTGGTCATATACCAGACGTCAGATGGCAGTTCCCTGGTGACATGTGTGCAGGTTAGTTCATCGACCTGGGGATCGTCATTTGTCTCGTGTGAGTTCCCACTGTACTTTGATTACTACCCTACCACGGCTCAAAGGAGTCGTGCAAACAGGTTTTAGTTGGGTACAGTCCCGAGCCACATGGAGGCAGTGAGCGTATCTTCAGGGGTTCGTCTCTCCCGGTATTGGGGGTGAGGTCGTGCTGTGTCTAGGAGAGCCATTACACAAAGTCCTTGGCCAAGGCAAGGAGATTTACTGGTAGGTATTCCAGTAGTATCTCAGGGTGTTCTGGGCTACACTCCGACACGACTTGTACCGCTTTTGGGGGTCTGACTTTTACCAACCCCCTAGGCCCGCCATGCGATGCTCATAGACGAACGGACCGGACTGCACGGATATTGTCACTGACAGGCTCAGTTGGGTGTCGGGGTGAGCTTCCTCATCGACGTCCCATTTGGTCAGTACCTGGTAGCCCGTCACGTATTGGCTTATACCTCTGACGTGCTAGTGGTTAAATCCACAACCAAGGTGTTGACGAGTCTTTAGAGTCCCCCACATTCAGTTACTCAGCTTTCGGGCGAAAGGTTGTAGAGGCCGTATGGAGATATGGCAAGGTCCGATCAGATACGTGCGGTATTGCACGGATCAGGATCGGACAGTTTGTACTATAGGCCGTATGGTTTTATGGCAGGGTTCGATCAGATACGTGCGGTATTGCACGGATCAGGATCGAACAGATATTACTAGCCGGTTTTGGTATAAGCCGGATCCTAGTATAGTACAGTGTAGATTTTGTCTCATTGCATTTGTATTTCGGTCGAAATACAGATGCGGGTGTGTATGCACAGTATCGGGGTTTTCCCGTAATTTATTACGGGACCAGTTTTCTGGAGTTGCCAGTTTGCTTTCCGTTTCGGCCAATTTCCATTGTTCCGTTCATTGGCCGAAGATTGGTGGAGGAGGGCTTATTTGCATTGTTGCAAATAGGCATTTGTGGAGGGGGTCTTTGCATCTTTGTTTTATCATGATAGCCTCTCATTGACCTTGACTTCTAGCTATCATGATTGCTTGACTTTGGATGTCATCATGGTTGTTGTTGATTGGTTTGTGGAGTATGGATTTGGTTGTGATGATAATTTCTTTTCATCATTCTTTTTCTCTCATGATTATTGTAGTGGTTGAATCATCCATACAACACACACTCTCTCTCCAATCTTACTCCCTCTTTTGTTTGGCCGGCCATTCCAAATGGTGGGAGAGGATTCATTTTTTATGTGTGGCATTTTGTTTCTCATGCTCACTAGAAAAGCCCTCTAGTTGATTTCCAAAAAGTTCCTCTCTTTTCCTCCACAAAATGGCACAACTCCATAACCCCATATGAGACTTCCTCTACTACACATTCTACAGCGAACCTTGGGCACGTCGAGTAGCCGGCTTCGTGCCCGAGTTGCCTCGGCATTGAGGTGGGAGCCCGTAAACAAAGTAGGCGATGTGGTGCACTTCCGGCGACGAGGAGGAGACGGGACTTTTCCGCAGGAGATCGGGAGCATGACGAGAAGACCGGAGGACTTGGATCGTCGGTATATCTCTAACCCATCTTCTAGTTAGCTTAGACTAGTTAATGGTTCGATCCGGGTGTTTAGTGCGCGGTGGTGCCGGTTTGCTAAGTCCGCAAAATCTAAGTTATTCACCGCTTCCGCATTCCGGCGTCTGATTGACGGCCGGGGCGCCGCCGTGCACTTACAGTGGTATCAGAGCCTCGCCATTAACTTCGTCTAGCTTTCGTTTGATGTGTTTTGCATTTCCGATCGACCAAAATTCCAAAATCTATGTTTTAGTGCACATCAGTTTTCTGTTAAGATTTTTTGGTGTCTAAAAATTTTTCTGGTGGTCTCAGAATGATGTGCAGGAGATTCTAAGAACTCTGGGAAAATTCGACACTCTGATCTCTCACACAGAGCGCGGATCCGCGGCCCCACCCTTCTATTGGGCCGCTGTTCCGCCGCAGTCTTGAGAGTTCAGTGGGCCATCTTTTTCCAGTGGGCTTCAGGGTTGTAATTAGGGGTTTTGGAATATTAAAATTGGGCCAATTATTTCTGTGAGTGCTACAGTATTAGTTTGGGGCCCACTTGTTAATTTTTGGTCAATCGGAAAATCTTAAACACATTTTTCACAGTATTTACATTATATCTGCGACCGTGAATGTCACTCGATCGGTAAATCCTGTCTAACTGCTATAGCCCGGTTAGACGGGTTTGCGAACGTGACTTTCACGTTGATGTTCTATGTATTTGCTGTGTTGTTGCGGATCGGTCGTGGGGGATAGCCTGGATGCAATGCTAGTACAGTTCTGTTGTATTATGTACATTTGATATTGCGGGGCGAGCGTCCGACATGTGGACTGCCGTCACTGCCTGTTTGTATTATTATTTTGGGGCACGGCCTGGTTGCGGTCGATGTACCCGGTGTATGTATATTTTATTTTCTGTACTAGGATACCCCGCGGAGGGGTGCACGGATAGCCGGGTTCTAGAGGGCAACAAGCCCGCATCTCATGGCATTGAGACGGAGGGGGCTTCACTCTGGGATTGGCGGGCTATTCGCCGCACTCGTAGGGGGTATAGGTTTGACCCAGGAGGGGTGCCCAAGTTACCGGATTCCGTGAAGTGCTGGGTGGTCCATTCACGGCGCTGAAGGGGGCTGCCTCGCTTCAGGTTTTGGCGGGTGACTTGCCGCGCCCGTAGGGGTCTAGGATTTCATTGCACAGGCTATCCACACGACCAGGGGAACGTCGGGTTTCAGCGGCTCTGTGAAACCCGGGGATCCCAGATATCTGTATTGTTTCTGTGATGCTGTACATTTCTGTGATGTTGCATTTTATTCACGCCTTGAGCGAATACTATATATTGGTATATATATTAGTAGATGTTGTATATGTTTTGCATCCGCGCTAGTCCAGTCCCCGCTCTGTCGTTAGTAAGCTAACCTAACGGGTAATGACGGGACCCAGTGGCGAGTGCGGATGGCATATACGTACATCAGTATATTTTCGTTCTTTTTGGTGTGATCAATTGATGGGACTGCATTGATTCGGATCAATGCAAAGTTAAAAACAAACCTAATCTGATGTTGTTGGAACACTTTTTCAAAAAGCTGTTATTGCAAGGACGTTTACTTTTGTTTTGCATCGTGGTATTCAGTTAGAATATCCTGCTCCTCAGTCGACGAGGCAAGGGCCGAGATCCCTTCACCGGGAGTGACCCCTTGGACAGAAGTTTGCGTCAGGGCATTAACTTCACTATAGCCGATTACTTTTGCTTTGCATCGCGGTATTCATTTGGAATATCCTGCACCCCATTCTACGGGGAAAGAGCCGAGATCCCTTCACCGGGAGTGACCTCTTTAGCAATGGTTTTCGTCACTATATTTTCAAAAAGCTATCCGTTCCTTCAACGATATCAAGTTCATTACGTTAAAGGTTTTCGCCAGAAACCATTCGTAGCCCTCCGTCGTTTCAGACGGGTAGCACGTAGTATTCATGCTATGTTTGTTGACCTTCGTCAAGGCATAGTGTATGGTAGCTGCCTGTTACCTTTCTGCTGCATAGATAGATGCGTTGGTTTGGGACAGTCGTATAGCCTTGTTGACCTTCGTCAAGGGTTTGTACGGGTGGATTCAGATTAACCCTGGATAATGACGGGTAGAACTTGACATGTGACTTATGATTTGTTGACCTTCGTCAAGGTCATAAGAGCATGGGGCAGAAATCACATCGGGAGTTTCAAAAGTACTGAAACTTGCCAGATATGCGCATACCTTCTGGAGTGTGGTAGCGTGAGCGGATTCCGTCACGTTGTCATGCGATGAGAGTTGGATCCCGATTCCCACTGATGAGTTGGTATACTCCTCGGGTAACCCCGACTAATTCTTCTTTCAGGTTTGGAGGAGAATTTGAGGTACAGTGGGAGGATTCCAGATTAGATAAATTGGTAACCATTCTGATCTAGGTTAGAGTGCACGCTGAGTGTTTCTTTTCTCTCTCTCTTTGGCAGCGACCATTGACCCGACCCTAAGACTATGACTCAGTGACCAAGTTGACCGAACCTTCTTAAACACTGGCTTTTGGATTGTCAGAGTTGCAAACCTCATTGCCACTCCTACTTTTACCCTTTTCTCCAGGACACCCCGTTTTACTACGAACGTCCACTTCCATTGGACAAAACCATCGTATGGTTAGATACGAACTCGAAAGAATTTATTCGAGGATGGTTTCCGGTTCTGGAGAAAACGGATAGGATTATTCAGTTGTCTTTTCCTTTTACCCTCTCTCAGGTTACGAGTACTCCTTGGTTTAGGGGTAGTACACCTATTACGCAAATTGGATTGTCTTCTTCCAAACCTTAGGCTGGTGCCGACCGGTAGGGAATGAAGAAAACCAATTAGCATAACGATGGTGTGCAGAAGGTATTAAGTTCAGACAAAGCAAGGGATTAGTAAGAGGGCAAAGTAAATTGCAACAGATATTCACGACCAAACCAAATATTTCATTACCACTCCCACATCACCTTTGTATTTCTCCAGGACACTCCGTATCACTACGAAGATCCACAGTTTATTTGGATACTCCATCGTATGGTTATATACGAACTCGAATGGAACTTGTTCCAGTTCGGGGATGGATTCTGGTTCAGGAGAAATAGGAATAAGGTTTATTCGGTTGTCTTTTATCTTCACCCTCTCTCTCATTGCGAGTGTTCCTAGGATGCGGACAGTACACCCATTATGCTTATTGGATAGTCTTCTTCCAAACCATAGGCTGGTGCCGAACGGCAGGGAAGGAAGAAAACCATTTGGCCTAAAAGGGTGTGCAGAAGGTAAAGACTAAAGACATATGAAGGGATTTGGAGAGGTGGCAAAGAACTATACGGTTACAGTCGTGAATCTGGAAGAGGCATTACTAGGAATACCAGGATACCCCATCGAAACATTTCAATGTTTCAGTTTCACTGTGTACTGTTAAAGGAAAACTGATTTCCCGATTAGATACTTACTCTAGGGTATGTATTTACCAGGTACGATTCTCACATCTGTATGGCTTTACAGATGATGAGTGGGAGTAAGTTATTGGGAATAGGGTGATCATCCTCATTATATCGGGATTCGTTGTAATCGGTGATATTTGAGGAGATCATCTGGGCTGTTTGCCGGTCGGCAAATATTTGGTTTTGAATATCCGCTGTTATGCACCAATTTCAAATTGATATATCTGTACGTCTATTTTCATAGAGTGAGATATACCTTTCTGAAATTATGCCTACGACATTTACCTATATCAGTGGATGGTTAGGTAAGGAGCATTAAACAGCGGTGTAATTCTTCTTAACCATAAGTACAGTTTTCGACCTACGACACACAGTGAATGAGTTATCAGACTCAAGGGACTTATACAAAGGATTGTATGTTGTCCAGGGTCCGTCAGGACAGAGGGGTTGGTCCTCGTACTATATTCGGTTTACTTATGACTTCTCTAGTTTTTAGACAGGTGTTTCGTGGAAACACAGGGTCTAAGTTTTGAGGAGTTATAGGTATTTGAATAGAGTAGAGAACCAGGTATAGCAAGTATCGGGATTCTTCAAAGAGATCGAAGATGTAGATACTTGTGTATGGTATTCAGTTGATAGTAATGATAAAGAGATCTTGCTTCTCTTTCAGGTTACTCATAATTGGAAGTATTCCAAAGTTGAGTAACGCTGATCGGCCTCCTTCCATTTAGTTGACATGCACTGGAGACAGTTGCATGATTTGAATCTGGTTCAATTAAATCAGTGCCTCTGGTTCTATATATGATATAGAACAGTTCATATCTTAACGATGTTAAGGTACGGGGAGTTGTCCGGTTTATGATTAAAACCAGACACTGGACAACTCAAGGCACGTTTCTGTAATGGCTGTTTGTGGGTTGACCCAGGCTATGACGAGGGTTGACTTTCTACCATCTGGATGAACAATAGCGATATTGTTCTAGACTCGCCACAGTTTTATTAAAGATGGATTTTTTCAGAAAACAGTAGTGGGAGTATGGTAGAACTGGAAGTGATTCCAGAACCACAAACGATTACTGAAGATTTGATAAGGAACCTAAAGATTCAATCTGGATTGACATTCCATTGGCCACTCCGCAGATAAGGTGGGTAACTTCAGGCACCCGAGAGGTACTACGGTAGCTTCAAGGACGGTGACAGGGAAGTTCTTGTTTACCCACAATTGCCATTGCTGTTGTTCCAGGTTACGAGACCCGGCGGGAGGATGAGTATAGCGTCGTTCTAAACTAGTTTTAGAAGTGTACGTGTATATGACTCTGCCAGAGGGTTGTCGTAGTCAGTGGGAGCAGCGGAAGCATTGGTGGACAGGTAGCTTATGTCTATTTATAGACTAGAGCAGATGTAGCGGAGATAGATCATCTATTTCTGACGTGACAGTCATAGGTTTGACTTCATCAGAATAGGGGATGGATCTGTTGAGAAGGTAGTAGGGTGTGATATCCTGGTATTTGGATGACATACACAGAGTAGGAAAGGAAACTCCTATACTACAATCGGTTATACTTTGGTCGTCACACAGTGGTTTCTCCACAAAGGAAATGGATTTTATATCTGACATACTGGTTACTAGATCTATGGTTTTAGATCTAGATTTGGGTTGTTTCCCAATCAGGGTACTTGACAGCATTCTAAGAGTATTTAGGATGGACGACTCCTGGCACGGTAGTGTACCTGCAGGTAATGGAGTCACCCTCTCTAAAGGTGTCTTACAGACTAAAGGGGAGAGGGACGTGCATGATTGGCAGATCACTTGCTCAGGCAATTGAGTCAATCATGAGATGTCAAGTACCACACCAGATGTTGTTCTTGCACTAGATGCAATAAGTTGACATTAATCCAATCCTGGAGAAACAGTCGGAAGCAGTTTTAGAACATAAGTGGATGTTCTAGGGAGATGATAACGACAGCCTCATTCAGGAGACAGTTATCATTCCAGGCTTCCAAGGTGACATGGACGACAAGAAGGTTGTCAGAGTTATAGTTTTCCTTCTGATGAGGGGCAGTATTTTGGACAGGTGGTCCAAGGCAATACTGAGGGAGGCATGGCGCGCAGGACACTGATTAAGTTCAGTTGTCAAAACAGTCTAAGAAGTTTGGATTTGGAGTTCATTGATGAGCTACGTCCCATCAGACATCCAGACATATTCTAAGACTGATATTGCTCATTTCGGGAGATGGGTTTCTCCGCGAACTTGAGATTTAGAGAGACATGGAAAGAGACAACTAAGCGGATCCACTCACTGAGGCTATTCCTCGAACGCAATAGTTTCGCAAACGAGCTTTGTGAGACTGACTAGTAGAGGAGTTGGGTGTTCGGTATCACACGGGCTGTGAGTATGCGACATCGCAATAATTAGCCTTGAGTGCAAGTGGGAGATTGTTGGAGATAGTGCCCTCAGAGTCAATTATTAGGTCACAGGTACGTGATTGTAATGATTGAGGGAGGACCTATCCCGGTAGGACAGTCTTACTCGAGATGATAGTATGCTATCTGGTTTACCTTTATCATCGTGTACTGTTTTAGGTGACCTGACACGTCGCTATTACACGTTGATAGAGCCCCTAGGATTCTTGCTTGACCACCAGCAGTATGAGGGCGATCATATAAGTGGGAGCTGGGGGGTCTATAAGCTTATCCTTAAAAGGTCCCTAGTCGTGGGAGTTTCGAGACTGGGCATCGATACTCCATTAGTAGACTAGTGTATACAGTCGAGACCCCGACGAGGGGCGGTGGCCGGTCTCACAAGCCACTGGTGTCAGTTGGATCACCTAAGATGTATACAGGTGCTCATTGGGTTATGAGTACACCGGACAGGACTCGCCGGGAACATGCTAGTTGGTCATATACCAGACGTCAGATGGCAGTTCCCTGGTGACATGTGTGCAGGTTAGTTCATCGACCTGGGGATCGTCATTTGTCTCGTGTGAGTTCCCACTGTACTTTGATTACTACCCTACCACGGCTCAAAGGAGTCGTGCAAACAGGTTTTAGTTGGGTACAGTCCCGAGCCACATGGAGGCAGTGAGCGTATCTTCAGGGGTTCGTCTCTCCCGGTATTGGGGGTGAGGTCGTGCTGTGTCTAGGAGAGCCATTACACAAAGTCCTTGGCCAAGGCAAGGAGATTTACTGGTAGGTATTCCAGTAGTATCTCAGGGTGTTCTGGGCTACACTCCGACACGACTTGTACCGCTTTTGGGGGTCTGACTTTTACCAACCCCCTAGGCCCGCCATGCGATGCTCATAGACGAACGGACCGGACTGCACGGATATTGTCACTGACAGGCTCAGTTGGGTGTCGGGGTGAGCTTCCTCATCGACGTCCCATTTGGTCAGTACCTGGTAGCCCGTCACGTATTGGCTTATACCTCTGACGTGCTAGTGGTTAAATCCACAACCAAGGTGTTGACGAGTCTTTAGAGTCCCCCACATTCAGTTACTCAGCTTTCGGGCGAAAGGTTGTAGAGGCCGTATGGAGATATGGCAAGGTCCGATCAGATACGTGCGGTATTGCACGGATCAGGATCGGACAGTTTGTACTATAGGCCGTATGGTTTTATGGCAGGGTTCGATCAGATACGTGCGGTATTGCACGGATCAGGATCGAACAGATATTACTAGCCGGTTTTGGTATAAGCCGGATCCTAGTATAGTACAGTGTAGATTTTGTCTCATTGCATTTGTATTTCGGTCGAAATACAGATGCGGGTGTGTATGCACAGTATCGGGGTTTTCCCGTAATTTATTACGGGACCAGTTTTCTGGAGTTGCCAGTTTGCTTTCCGTTTCGGCCAATTTCCATTGTTCCGTTCATTGGCCGAAGATTGGTGGAGGAGGGCTTATTTGCATTGTTGCAAATAGGCATTTGTGGAGGGGGTCTTTGCATCTTTGTTTTATCATGATAGCCTCTCATTGACCTTGACTTCTAGCTATCATGATTGCTTGACTTTGGATGTCATCATGGTTGTTGTTGATTGGTTTGTGGAGTATGGATTTGGTTGTGATGATAATTTCTTTTCATCATTCTTTTTCTCTCATGATTATTGTAGTGGTTGAATCATCCATACAACACACACTCTCTCTCCAATCTTACTCCCTCTTTTGTTTGGCCGGCCATTCCAAATGGTGGGAGAGGATTCATTTTTTATGTGTGGCATTTTGTTTCTCATGCTCACTAGAAAAGCCCTCTAGTTGATTTCCAAAAAGTTCCTCTCTTTTCCTCCACAAAATGGCACAACTCCATAACCCCATATGAGACTTCCTCTACTACACATTCTACAGCGAACCTTGGGCACGTCGAGTAGCCGGCTTCGTGCCCGAGTTGCCTCGGCATTGAGGTGGGAGCCCGTAAACAAAGTAGGCGATGTGGTGCACTTCCGGCGACGAGGAGGAGACGGGACTTTTCCGCAGGAGATCGGGAGCATGACGAGAAGACCGGAGGACTTGGATCGTCGGTATATCTCTAACCCATCTTCTAGTTAGCTTAGACTAGTTAATGGTTCGATCCGGGTGTTTAGTGCGCGGTGGTGCCGGTTTGCTAAGTCCGCAAAATCTAAGTTATTCACCGCTTCCGCATTCCGGCGTCTGATTGACGGCCGGGGCGCCGCCGTGCACTTACACTGGATACTAGATACCAGATCAGGATCTCATATCTGTAATTTATTGCAGGGACTGAGAAATAGTAGAATGGTTGGACCTGGTGATATGTCCCTCAAACTAGGAAACGGAGCACAAGTTAATGCTGCAGTCGTCGGTGAATATCACCTAGTATTGCCAAATGGTAATACTATGATTTTGAACAATTGCTACTATGTATCTTCCATGGTTTGCAATATCATATCAGTTTCTTTACTTGATAAAGATGGATATAATTTTATTCTTGATAGAAATATCATGAACATCTAACTTGATAAGGTATTGGTTACAGAAGGTACACTGTGTAATGGTATCCATGTTCTAAATCAGAACAGTTCTCAATATACGAAACACACGCAAAAGGAAAAGTTCAGATATGAACGAATTCTACTTGTGGCATTGTAGAATTGGTCATATCGGAGAGAAAAGACTAAATAAGTTACATAAAGATGGACTCTTGAATACGTTTGAATTTTCATCTTATGAAACTTGTCAGTCTTGTCTCAAAGGAAAGATGACCAAATCTCCGTTCACCGGACACGGAGAAAGAGCAGCAGAGCTCTTGAGACTCATACACAGTGATGTATGTGGTCCGATGTCTATACATGTAAGGGATGGGTTCTCGTACTTCATCACATTCACTGACGATCTCTCTTGATTCGGGTATGTATATCTTATGAAGCACAAATCTGAACCTTTTGAGAAATTCAAAGAATTCAGAAAGGAAGTAGAGAACCAGATTGGCAAAAGTATTAAGATCCTCCGATCTGATAGGGGAGTACTTAAGTATGGAATTCAGGGACTTTCTGAAAGAGAATGGTATTCTCTCTCAGCTTACTCCTCCGTATACACCACAACATAACGGTGTATCGGAGCAGAGACACCGTACCCTATTGGACATGGTTCGCTCCATGATGAGTAATGCAGAATTGCCTCTTTCATTCTGGGGGCTTGCGCTTGAAACAGCAGCGCAACTATTGAATCAAGTTCCATCTAAATATATGCTTAAGACTCCATATGAAATAAGGAGTAATAAAAGACCATGTCTTAAACGGGTTAAGATATGGGGTTGTCCGGCCTATGTGAACAACTAAAATTCGGACAAACTTTAGGAACGGTCAGTTTTATGTAAGTTTGTAGGATATCCCAGGCATTCAAATGGATATCTATTCTACCATGTCGATGAACAAAAGGTTTTTGTTTCTCGACACGCCACCTTTCTTGAAAGGTTGTTTCTTGAAAAAGAAATAAGTGGGGGCACGGTAGAATTGGAAGAAATTCCAGAAGGACAAGCTATAACTGAAGATTTAGTAGAACCGCTAGATTCAATAGTCCCGGACGAACCCCAGCCACTCCGCAGATCTAGTAGGATTTCTCATCCGCCCGAGAGATACTACGGTTTTCTCATAGACTGGAATCGAGAGGATTACATCTTGGAAGAAGATGACCCTATTAGTTTCAGGCAGGCCATTATCAGTAGGGACTCTGATAAGTGGCTGGATGCTATGCAATCCGAAATGGAGTCCATGTACACCAATAAAGTATGGACCTTGGAAATTGCTCCACCTGGGGTAAAACCCGTTGGATGCAAATGGATTTACAAAAGGAAATTCGGTGTAGATGGGCAGGTAGAAACCTATAAGGCTAGACTCATTGCAAAAAGTTTTCGTCAAAGACCAGGTGTGGACTATGACGAAACCTTTTCTCCAGTGGCTATGCTCAAATCCATTCGGATCCTACTTGCCATTGTTGCCTTCCATGACTATGAGATCTGGTAGATGGACGTAAAAACGGCTTTTCTAAACGGAAGTTTGGAAGAATGCGTTTATATGGATCGGATAGAAGGTTTTATAAACAGTGGGAGCAGCGTGAAGGTGTGCAAGTTGCTCAAATCCATTTATGGATCGCGGAGCTGGAACATCTATTTTGATGAGACAGTCAAGGACTTTGACTTCATCAAGAACGAAGATGAGCCATGTATATATAAGAAGATTGTAGGACGAACTGTCGTATTCCTAGTCTTGTACGTGGACGACATTCTTTTGATAGGAAATGACATTCTTATGCTACAATCGGTCAAGTTGTTCTTGTCACAAAGGTTCTCCATGAAGGACCTGGGTGATGCCTCGTACATTCTAGGGATCAAAATCTATAGAGATAGATCCAAAAGATTACTGAGACTCTCGCAGTCCAGATACATAGAGACCGTACTAAAGAGATTTAGTATGGAAGATTCCAAGCGCGGTAATTACCCGCATTGCACAGAATCACCCTCTCCAAGGAGATGTCTCCCAAGACTGACGAGAAGAGGGTTCGCATGAGCACTATACCTTATGCTTCGGCGGTAGGATCTATATTGTATACGATGCTATGTACAAGACCAGATGTAGCTTACGTGCTAAGCGTGGTGAGCCGGTATCAGTCAGACCCAGGTGAGAACCACTGGACAGTTGTGAAGAACATTCTTAAGTACCTAAGAAGGACTAAGGAGATGTTCTTGGTTTATGGTAATGGAGACCTCAGGGTCGAGTCCTTTACCGATTCAAGTTTCCAGAGTGATAAGGATGACAGCAAGTCTGTCTCGGGTTTTGTATTTACCCTCAACGGAGGGGCGGTGTGTTGGATGAGTTCCAAACAGGGCACCGTCGCAGACTCGACGATGGTGGCTGAATACATTGTTGCAAGTGATGCCGCAAAAGAAGCGATGTGGATGAAGAAGTTCATAGCTGAACTTCAGATAGTTCCGTCCATTGTTGATCCGATACCTGTGTATTGTGATAACAATGGGGCTATAGCTTTAGCGAAGGAACCACAGTCCCATCAGAAATCCAGACATATCTTAAGGTAGTATCACCTGATCAGGGAGATCATAGATCGCCAAGAGATCGAGGTCCGGAGAGTGGATACAAAAGAAAACACGGCGGATCCATTTACAAAGGCTCTCCTTCAAGCGCAGTTCGAGCGACTTTTTGAGTTGTTGGGTATGCAGTACGCCAGCAGCTGGCCTTAGTGCAGATGTTGGGTATTCGATACGCCAATTACTGGCCTTTAGTGCAAGTGGGAGATTGTTGGATATGTATGCCCTAGAGGCCAGTATTGTATATGCATACATATGGATGCTAGGGATATGTATGTACATGACAATCTTGCTTAGTTTTATAGTATATTATTTCAGTTGTCTTTATCTGATATGTGTATTTGTTTTTATTGATGCTTTATCCCGCTTGCACGTATTGATAAAGACATGATACGGTAGTGTACTATTATGGTTTGTCTTTATCTTAACATAGCATATGTTATACTCGTTATTATATATTGCGGTTACATGTTGATAAAGCCCGCAGGATCTTGCTTGACTACCTGCGTTGTGATGGCGATCATACTTGTGGGAGCAGGGTAGTCCATAAGCACATCCTTAAATGGTCCATAGTCGCGTGAGTATCGAGACTGGGCATTGATACTCCAGAGTAGACTAGTGTATACGTTTCTAGCCCCGTCGGGGGATGGTTGGTCCTGCAGCCATTGGTTTGATGCACCTAAGATCGTATACAGGTGCTCACCGGGTGTGAGTACACTGGACGGACTCGCCGAGAAACTTCAGATGGTATTATAACTATCGTCAGATGGAAGTTCTCAGGCGACATGTGTACAGGTCATTCTTCGGACCTAAGATCGGCATTTGTCTCGTGTGAGTTCCCACTGAGGTTTGATCACTACCCTACCACGGCTTTACTGAGTCGTGCAAACAGGTTTTGGTTGGGTACAGTCCCGAGCCACATGGAGGCAGTGAGCGATTGTTGGGGATTCGTCTCTTCCGGTATTGGGAGTTGATATCACACAGTGATCGATTGGCCAGGACCATAAGACATTGACCAAGGCAGTTGGGATTTACTGATAGGTTGATCAGTAGTTTCCCGGATTGGTCCTGAGCCATATCGGCACGAATTACCAGGTTATTAGGGTCTGAAGTTTACTACCCCCTAGACTCGGTATGCGATACTCTAGACGAAGAGATCGGACTGTACGGAGATTGTCACGGATAGGCTCAGTAGGAGTTCGGACGAGTTTGCTTGTCGGCCTTCCTTTTCGACAGGTATCTGGGTAGCCGTTATGTACAGCTAGTGCCGCTTGACGCGCTTGTGATTAAATCCACTGCCAGCGTACTGTTGAGTTTTTAGAGTTCCACACAGAGCGTTTCCCTGCTTCGGGCGAAACGATGTAGAGGCCGTATGGTTTTACGGCAGGGTTCGATCACATACGTACACTTGTGCACATACGATATTCGGGCGGATAATACTAGAGGGCTTTGGTTTAAGCCAGATCCTAGTATTATATTCTTGAATTATTTTGTCTCTTTGTATTCGTATTTTTCGGAATACGGATACGGATACGGGTATGTATATACGGATGATGGGCATTCTTGTAATTATGCAAGGTGCTTATTTTGATTTACCATTTTATTTAATGGATTAATGAGGTGGAGAAACGCGGTGTGCATTTTCATTAAATGAAGAAAGGCTAGCTTGATGACCATGCAATGACTCACGGTTTACTATTCTTCCATGGTTGATATTTTGTGAAGATATTTTTTGCTTGCATTATTATCTCGTTCACTTAGCCATTCTTCATTCTTTTCTAGCCCACTCCACACTCTCATCTTCTCCTTACTCTCTTCTTCTAATACTAATCCTAATTGTCTCATAAGTTGAGAAATCTAGGGTTAGTGAGACAAAGTATTCTATAATCACTCTCTACACACTCTAGTCTACGTAGATTAGCAAGCTAAGTATTCTAGTTATCTCAATTAGGAGGTAGGAGCTCTTAGTTGGCACTCTCGGATGGATCATCATTGACACGAGAAGGCCGAAGTTCAAGCACGATCTATATTTCTATTGAGGAGCTTAAGAAGAGGATCAAAGACCCGAAGGACTTGGTTTCTTTAGGTATACTTTCTATCATAGTAGATAGAACCCTTACATGCTTGTTAGGTTTATGGTAAAATCCGATTTAGATTTATTCTAGCGCCGAGTTTCGATTCGTAAAAAATTTTTGTTCCGCATTTGGCCACGAAAGTTGGCCGAGACGCTAGCGTAACCTTTCAAGAATAAATAACAAATGAATATAAGGTTGTGGATGAATTAGAGAACAAAACGATATATTCATTTCTTTATAGGCTTTACTTGTTAACGACGTTCTCGACGAAATAGGTAAAAAAAACTTATATGCTAAATAATTTTTAGCAATAAATAGTAGAATTGTCAGTTCTTAACATAATTTTGGTGAAGTAAGAATCAGGGACAAAAAAAACTTCAACCGATTTCTGGATCACGTTATGGAAAGAAAAATGATAATATAAACCTCAACCATTCAACCTACATTATAGAAGTTTTTAAATACAATTTCAAACCAGCTTAAAATTTAGGATCATCTAAGATCTAATATCTAGCTTCTTGCCATCACAAAATAAACTAAAATGGATTACCATAGCAGCAAAAAAAAAGTCCAAATAACATGATCATCATGTCGATTGAACACTATGAACCAAAAAAAAAACCGGGAAAAATAAAAAGAAAGAAGTATCAGTAGAGATAAAAAATAGATAGTTGTACTCTTCACTTATCATATAAGAAAGTGACCCATTAAATATCTTATAAATATGTCATCCGTAGAAAAATTTTTAGAGAGCAGTTCTTCCTTAGCAATATATATTGAACGTGACTGAAAAATAACATTAAACATTTAAAGTAAACAATCTATATCATACTTTTAATTTTATATTAACATATAAAATATATTAACTATGTTGCACATAATTAGCATCATATAAAATTACATAAAAATGATTAACTTAGAGCCGGGCACATTCTAGTAATAAAAGATATTTAACATAACATTATTCTCAAAGGTCATATACTATCCGAGAAAGGGTGATAGCTCATTTGGATCAAAATTGCAAGCGAAAAACACATAAAATTCGAGAGGGGTGCAAGATGGTCATTTCAGATGATTTGGGGTCTGAAAGGATGCGACCTGTTGTAATAATAAGAACAGCGTAACCAAGAGAGAGGGAAAGAATGCGTGTTTCACCCCGAAAATCGAAAAAAATCATCAAAAATTGAAAAATAAAAAATAAAAGGAGAGAGACAGATCCAAACTCCCCGCCCACATCCACACAGACACACACACTTTTCACTCCAATCTCAGATCTCAAGCACTAAAATCACCTTCACTTTCTCTCTCTGCTCCTCCTCATCATCGCCGCCGCCACCACCATCATCTCTCTCTCTCTCTCTCTCTAACCTGAGATCAATGCTGGTGATTGCGAGATGATGAACCGCATCGCGCTCGAGCCGTTCGCGAGTGGCCGGAGAGCCTCGGTCGGATCTCAGTTCAGAGGCAGCCGTAAGTTCGCCGGAGGCGATGCCGACGACGGCTTAGATCTCTTCTCTCGAACCCGCAGATCTGAGGGCGGTAAGCTCACCGGCGGTGACCTTAACCCTTTCCCGTTTTTGGATCTGATTTTAGGTTTGCGAGCTGCAATGTCGGTGATTTTTGAAATGAGGTTAAAATAAGCCTGACATTAGTTTTGGCGTTTTCTTTGATTGATGAATATAATATCTTCCATTTTTATAAAAAAGTATTTCTTTGTTTTTAGCTGCTATGCTCTTGATCGTTGAAATGTATGCGAGAGAGAGTTGATAAATTTATTGCATTTCTGTTTATTAAATAGTCGTGGATTAATAATGGTTTGGGGCTTTTGTTGAAAGCTCTAAACTTTGGATCATTTTGGATGAAAAATGTGGAATTTGCTGGAAATTTGAATCTTTTATTGGATTTGAAATTAAATAGTTCTTTACTTTTTGTTTCAGACCAGTTCAGATTGGAGAAGATAGCAGTGGGAGGAACAAGGCTTGGAAAGGGGATGGAAGATCTATTGGATTCCGAGATTGGGAAGCACGATTACGATTGGTAATTTCTTTATGCAATCTGAAAGAATTCCTAAAGTAAGATCGTTTAGGTCCAGTTAGATCTGGACTGATATTTTAACTTTGGATCAGGAGTAATTAATTTAGTTTGATATGGCAGAGTTGTTATTGTTGTTGTTTTATTGTAGCGCAATATGAATCTGAAATATTGGTAATCGCTACAAATGTAGCTATCAATGATGGCTTTATGATTTCAAATTCGGTCAACTCGGTTGTTTTCGAGAGTGCTGAATAAGGATAGTATGGATTTTTCCCTTCCTTTTTAGAGGATTTGAGGTTGCATATTATCTTTTGATATCTAATATTTTGTTTTTTCGTTTCTAGTATGATAATGACTTCACAAGCATTATGCACCATTCAAATATGCAGTTTGGAGTTGTCTTATAACATAATTCATATGGCAAAATGCCTGTTCACTCTTTCCTTGAACAGTTTTTTCTCTACATATGTGAGGGTAAACTATGTTACGGAGCAAGTAGGCTTTTCTATCGCCCATTTTTTGAGTGTGTGATGGCATTAATAACCTGTTAGCTAGGTTATTGCAAACATGGCATTTTACCAAGTCATATTACTTAGAATGCAACTAATAATGAATCTTTAATAGCCTTCTCGAGTTAAGGCTTCCTTAAAGTAACAAGTAAAAATTCCTTTATTACAATTCTTTCGGATAGCTACATGCATCCTTTTTCTTCCTATGGTTCTGTTAAGCCGTCTCCTCTATAAAATTAACACTTATTTAGAGATATTATTTTTACCGCCTCATTCCAACTTATTTTGACGACTAATAATGAATATTTGATAGCATTCTTGAATGAAGATTTCTTCTCTATATCTGAACTCGGAGCACACAACAAAAAGTTCTTTATTACAATTCTTTGGGACTGCTACTACATGTATCCTTTTTCTTCATTTAGTTATGCTAAGCGGTCTTCTCTGTAAAATCAACAGTTACTTTAGATGTTCTCTTTTACCACCTCATTCCAAGATTTCTTTGGTTCGACTCTAGTTCTTCTCACTCTTCTAATAACGGTCCAACCACTCCTAAATGGCACTAATTAGTTTCTGTTTCTCATATCCTAACCATTTAGGCTTCTCTTCCCTCACTTCACTTTAATGTACATGCATGTTTTTAGTTGATCAATGTTTTCACCCACTTTGGTGATAAATGACATTGATGATCTTGATCATTATCTTAACTAACCACCATAGTATTGATACAACACTTATTGCATGTTGCATTTATCTGCGATGATGGAATCGAGTCACTCAATGCCACTGGCGGTCAGACTTCCACTTTGTGTTACCATAAATCGCTAAACTATTAGCGATTTGCTATTTGGAATGGTCGTTCCCAATTTGGGAACAATAGCAGTCCAAATCAAGAAGAATCATTGTTCTGATCTAACCCATCAAGAACTTTAGTTAAATGAGCATAAAATCGACTTTGTTTTTTATACCTAAATTTGTTAGATGTATATTTAATTCAAGAACATAAATAGATAGCAAAGATTTTAAATTATATATTTGTATGTAATACATGATTACATATACAAACAAATCCCAAAAACACTGTGCTAGAGCTACATTTTTCGTTCTATATAAGTGTATTGAAGAAAACCAGCCCTATCATACCACGTTCCATCATAAGTAGTGTTGCCGCGTTCCTGTTACCGTTTCACGTACTGAAACATTCCGTGTTCCAGGTAACATAGTTTCTACTACAAGTCTACAACACATACATACACCATACATACGTATGCAACTTTAGCATAATTTGTATTCAGTTTATCTTTACTCAAATGCTCAAGTGTTCATTTTTGTCACTACTTGTACTGATTGCAGAAGAGATATCTTGAATATTAATGATCGATTAGTGCTATTTGGCAAGCATGTCTATGGTTGTCCGGAATGACAAACAGGGTAACTGAGCCATGTCTCTGTCTATTAAACATGTATGGGATGCATATCTTTCTTTGTCCCAAAGATGCACACGGTTTAGAGACCATGATGATGTAGATTTGCTTACATATTTAGAATGTTTTGCGACTAGTGTGTCAGTGACAAAAACTATATGCATTTTTGATAGATATTGGATACTCCATTTTTTGGTTTTGACTGAATTTATATCTGAACTGAAATCCATATACAAACAGGCTCTTAAACTACTTATAAATTGTATTTATTTGGTAACATTTATAAGTGGATGTATATTGTATTATAATCTAATCCAGGTGTGGATTTCTACTCCCCTGAAGGCGGTGAACTGGCATGCAAGAGTCTGCCATGTTCTAACCATTAATGGAACTTTGTCAATGAGAAGGAAAATGCAGCCATTATTGTACCATTAGCTTGTTGACTCGATCTTCTACAACGTGGCAAATTCTAATATATTTTTCTTGGATTCGGATTCATAGAGGATACCATTGAAACTCTTTTGGCATGGTCCAAATTTGTTTTAAATGTATTGAACATCCATCAGTGACCAAGACACTAATCATCCATCCACCTACACTATAAAAAAAATACATATTCGTAGTTTAGTTTTTCTAAAATGATAATCATTAGCTTATGTACAGAAATTCAAACACCAAATACTGAACGTATCTCTGCGAATCATATCCTAGACGTTGAAAAATTGCGAGTCCACAAACCTGATTCATATAGAGTTACTTATGCCTACTTAGATTCTAGCAAGGCAACTACACTGCAAGGACAATAAAAGAGTGGTTTTGATTTCACAGCTGCTTTAAGCGTAGCTAGTAATCATTTAGTTTGACTTGGACGGCTTGTTCACTTAGCCTTTGCATGATACGTTTTCCTATAATAACATATATGAAGGTGAAAATTATATGACCAGAGTAGTAGACATTCTCTGTCTCTTTTTGAATATTGATTGCCGATAGCTGGTCCTTCATGGCTATAAAAGGAAAGTGAATCTCTTAATACATAGCAAACTCACTCTTTTTAGCTTTATTGATGATTTGCCTATACTGTAACTAGAGACAACTGGATACTAGAACTAACATGTTTACTACAACTCAATTTTCTTTGTTTTTCTTAGAGAAGTATCTTGTATTTTTGTTGCATCTCTACCCACTTATTAAGTTGAACCATTTCATCTTCGTTGGATTTTGTAATACTGATTATTTGGCGGTATAAATTCTTCATGTTTAGGCTCCTTACTCCCCCCGAAACTCCTCTATATCCTTCTGCGGTGGCTAGGGAAGGCCCGCTGTCCTCAACAAGACCTCTAGTGCGGGAGAGCCCACTATCCTCAACTGCTCCATCGGCTAGAGAGAGCCCAGCAGCCTCAACAGGATCAAGGGGCAGAACCAACGCTAGATCAGTCTCAAATACGCGGCCTTCAAGGGTATGTATCTTCATTCACTCCACTTATTATTGGTTTGCTAATATAAATTTTATTGATTCCTCTTTAGGTCCCAGCATGAATAATTGTATGCTATATTGCATGACTTTCTCAATCTGGAAGTCTATTGGCATACATAATTAACATGCTATTTTGCAGATAAAACAAATATCTTATCTAAAATTTCTTGAGTTTTCCAGCGCAAGAGATGTTAATAGGCCAAGTAGAATTTTATAGGCACATCAATTTCTCTTCCAAAGCCTCCTTGTATATATATGCAGAAGTTAGGTTTTTCATATTTCTCACAGACAGAAACCAAAACCGATTTATCTTTTACTAAATGCAATGAGTTTTTATATGATTTATTTATTAGTTGATCCAAAATAAAAATAGTTGCTTTATTGGGCAAGAATAGATAGGAGAATATGCAGCATAGAAGGGTGTACTATGTTTTTGTAATACTTTCTATTTGAGGTGGTGGGGTGGTTGTAAGATATGCCTGCTAATTCACTGAAGATTGGGAAAAGTGTCTTTAGTGGCATTAGTGAGAGAAGCAAAGCATCAGCAATTGCACGGATTTGTTACCCTCTTTCATCCTTATAGCTTACCGAAATTGGAAGACAATTTATTACTTCACTTTTCTTAAAAAAAATAGCATATTAAATTTTCTAGAAGCATTTCGTATTGGACTGTGTTTCCTTCATTCCATATAAATGGTAAATAAATACCTTATCATTCAATTTCAAATAGAATTAACATTTTCTTCCATATTAAAATCTATCATTGCTATATCACAGTCATTGATAAAATTCTTATGAGTTTGCTACTAGTTGATAAATTGTTAGCATACATGATACTTTGCAATTTAAAGCTATGGCTTCTATTTTCAAAATATCACTGGTCAGTTTTATGTAGAAGGGAATTTTATACCAGTTGTCATATTACTACAGCTATCAGCACCACAAACCGAGAATGGCCATTGCACCCGACCAGTCCGAAGCAGTTCAGTTACCCGGCCTTCTATCTCAAGCTCCTACTCTAATACGTCTTTCTCCAATAACAACAACAGAACATCCGTCCTCAACACTAGCTCAGCCTCTGTCACTTCCTCAAGGCCATCAACACCTGGGAACCGCTCCACTGCTGCAAGACCCTCTTCATCCTCAACCATCAGAAGACCCTCTTCAACCTCAACCGTTGCAAGACCCTCTTCATCCTCAGCTACTTCAAGAACTTCCTCAACCTCATCTGCTGCAAGACCTTCTTCTACAACTCGCCCGGTTTCATCTCGATTGCCAACTCCAACCCGAACCCGACCAAACCCTAGCAGTTCCACAGAAAGAACGACTCGCCCTACAAACAATTCGAGGCCCTCAACTCCTAACTCATCTCGACCTCAAACTCCTTCCAATCCTCCAAATTTACACTCTCGTGCCAATTCTCGACCCTCAACTCCTACCCGCCGCCCCACCTCATCAGCCGGCCCTTCAACCTCGATTACAGGCACAAGGTTACCATCTATTAGCCGGATTCCTTCATCTAACACCCGAAATAATCCGGCCCCATCAACATCACGGCCGAGCTCCCCGGGCCCACGCCCTCGAGCTCCAGTGCGACCAATCGATCTACCAGATTTCCCTGCGGACGTACCACCAAATTTGAGAACAAAATTGCCTGACAGGCCGGCTTCAGCAGGTAGGACCCGCCCAGGGATGGCATTAACTGTTCGGGCAAATTTGAATTCTGACACGGCGGTGCCAGCTGTAGCTGCAGCTTCTTCGGCGAGTTTTATTCGGAGGAGCTATGTCCCACCGGTTGTAAGTAGGAGCAGGTTTCCCGAAAATCCGCCGCCAAAAGCTACTGCTAAATTTCATGGGAATAATGGTCATGATGTTGCCTCTGAGATCCAAAAGAGGCCAACCAGGACGGTGTCTGCGGCAGAGAGTACTGGGTTTGGGAGGAATATATCGAAGAAATCTCTTGACATGGCATTGAGGCACATGGTATGATTTATTGGTTGCCATCTATAAACATTATCGATAATTTAATTTTTGGCTATATCCTTCTCTATTTCCATATTTTAAGCATCGGTGTTCACAAATATAGTATGATAGGATATTTGGGATATTAGTATTTTCTGCTAACAACTCATATGGTTAGCAATTCAATGTATCCTGCAATTATGTTCACACATCAGATTGCTTACTGTTCTGGCCATTTCTGGTCCTTGGATTTATAATCTTATGGCAAAATATCTTAGCATGCGCAAGTAATATGTACAGTTAACGAGCAACCAATTAACATAATTTTTTAGGCAGAATTAAATAGTTAGATTCATAAAGAAGGACTATTTAAACGATGTTTAAAAAGGATTATATGGGTTTCATTGCAGAATAATAGACTGTAAAGAGGTTATATGTAAGAAGGCACGTTCTACCAAAGTTTCCACTTTGAAATTTTGAAGATGGTACACGTTTCCTATATTGATGTTCTGCTTTTGGCATCTGAAGATGCCACATGAACTTCTATGATACCGTGAGAGGGATTCATTACCATTTGTTGCATCGCGTGTGCTTGACTATTTGTTGTTTCACACTTACATGTCACTGCTTTGATATACACCAGCGTCCTAATCATGCTTCTTTTGTATCAGTTTATCACTTTTCTGCTTTTACTTCTATTCCATCAGTACTACAAATACACATGTTAAGGTTTTTACTTCTATTCCATCAGTACTTACATGTCACTGCTTTGATATACACCTGCGTCCTAATCGTGCTTCTTTTTTTGTAGCAGTTTTTTTATATTTAAATTCGATAAGCTTCATAATGTTGCAGGTTACCAAATTCTTAGATAAAGTTTACTGACATTTTAGCATGAAACAGAGAAATTTATAGGAAACCTTAAGATCGCCTTATGTAGTAGTGACCCAAATGCGCTTGCTTCAAGCTTCCACCTACATCCTTCCCCAGTGCCTAAACCATATCAAGCTTGACCAAAAATGAAATATAATCCAGACCAACAGGCGCATATAACCTTCTGTGAAAACCGATTCTGGGTGATGAAACATATTGAAAATGGTACAAAGTTTCCCTAGCAACAAACATAGGTCCTATCTACATTCTCTTCGATTAGTTTCAGCAACCATGAAGTAAGATTCCATGAAAGGTTTGACATAATTACAACTGTTATCCACATTTCATCAAATCTTTCATAATTTTTTTATGGGACTTAGATGTGCCTGTGGTTAGCCGCAGGCACATTGGCTGCTGCTGTCGTGGGAAAATGAGGGGAATGGGGGTGGGTCCCACTCATTTCCCCAAGTTTCCTGCTGCAGCGAATGTGCCTGTGGCCGCCACAGGCACATCTTCCCCTTGTTATGGTTAGTGTCAAATTCTTGATCTTGAAACTGTGAAAGAATGTGAAAGGCTAGATTACAGGATACCCTCTCCCTTTTCCTGTTTAGCAGGAAACCATCATGTGGACCCAAAGCTTGCAAATTGCCTCCTTTACTGATGCCATGAACTTTTTTTTCCATTTGACATCCCAAAACATCTCTCAGTCAACTCCCTTCGACTACTAATATTTACAAATAGAAGTCGATCTTGGTTAATTAGGGCGGAAAAGTCTTTTTTTTTGGGGGGGGGGGGTTGATAAGTGGTCTCGGCATCTGTCTTATGAAGGGACTGACCAAAAAGTATTTTAGGAACAGAAACAAGAATATGAGAGAGGGTTTTTTTTGGGGGGGGGGGAGTTGATTAACAGTGTTGAGAGTTTGAGAGGGAAGTTGAATCTTTTTGATTTATAGAGCGGTTCCGCATTTGTTGGGGAAAAGTGAGGGGTTGTCTTCCAATGGAAAAGCATATGCTTAAAACCCCCATCGCAAGTTTGGAGTTCTGGTGAATGTGCATTATTAAAATTGTTCGCTTGTTTTTAAAATCCAGATCAAATTGGATCAAATATACAGTTACACAATTGCAGACTTCATTTGACCAAAAGAGTGCTCAGCCTGTACTGCATGTTAGAATATAAAATTTTATCTTTCAAGCGTCGCGTCACCACAAGTCTGTAGTTTTGTTGCATTCACAAGTATGTGAAGACCATTGACTACGAATGGAATTGCCACATTTTTTACTACCCATTCGTTCGGTGTTACAGACATTGAGCAAGTATGTGATGATAGCTTTTTTATATGGGGAAACCAGAATAATTCATATTCTTTTACTGACTGATTTTCTGTATTTCAGGACATTCGCCAAGGCATGGGTGGCATGCGATCCTCCTCCCTCTTCCCTCAAAGCATTCGCTCCACTTCCACAAAGACCCGACCCGCTCGCAAATCTGACCCGGTTGTCCCCCTTGCCAACGATGAAGCCATGGTTGAGAGTCACAGCTTCAACGGAACCATGGCTTCTGATTGCAGAAGCAGCGTCGCCTTCTCTGAGAACGGAGACTTTGCACTAGGGTCCACCAAATCTCCTGATCGAGACTCCCTCGCAACAAGAGACTCTGAGCTCGATCTCCTCCATGGGAGCTCTCGCTACGATGCTTTCTTGCTCAAAGAAGAAGACTCGAAAAATATGAATTGGCTGCATAGTGTCGAGGATAGGTCTGATCAGAGCCCCGTGTTTGATCACCGGTTTGAGCCATTGCCCGAGCCTTTTGGTTTGTTGTGATGGTCGTTAATTTACTGTTGTTTTGTAACATTCTGTTCTTTTTAAATCTGGAAACTTGGAAGCAGTTCGGCTTCAGGTGTGCTTTTTCTTCTTCTTGTTATGGTTGAATGATGAGAAAGAGATGTCATCATAGTCCATAATTGGAACACTAAGCTTCAAGTGTTGTTGAATTACCTCTTGGGCTATAGATGTTTATGATGGTCTCAATATTGTTTCTGAAAAATGCAAGTTGGAGTTCATATCATATTCAACATAATTTTCTTTTTATACCATGTGTATGTTCATTTTGAAAGCACATTTTGCTCATTTCTCATTTACTCTTATAACTCATGTTTGTGATATTTGCCTAATTTTGGTTATGTTGGGGGTTGAATGTAGATTTGTAGTTGGCCCAATTCATTATTTTATGGGTTGAATCTTATCCTTGGAGCTGATATTATTTCCATTTAAAATTCCTCCATTGTGTTTTGCGTCTATGTTAGAAGTGGGTTCTACTTGACCGAAGGCTAGCATGATTGTCAATATTGAATGAGCTCATTGTTTAGATGTGATCTTTAGTTTGATTATTTTGAACTGGTTGGCCAACTGTTAGCTTGCAAGTTGCCTCTCAATGGAAATAATGCAAACTCAAATTTTTGGAAGTGTAGGGGGAAAAAATCTTAATCTTTAATAGATTATTAAAAGATTAAGTGTTTGTTTTGTGTGTGGAAACTTCATCTTCAATCTTAGCTTGGATGCAGGATGCATCTGATTTTATGTAAGTTGCAATGACACAAATTAACCCTTGAAAGTTATGATGAAGTTTGAAATGAATAATTTTTTACAGGCATCTTATTACGATCCTTTTCAGTTCTATTTATGCAAAAATATGGACAAATGATTATATAAAATCCAACCTACTGCGAAGCAGGCGCTGACAGCGGATGCCCACCTGAGGTGGGCCCATGCTGTCAGCCCTTACTTCTAGGGGAATTTTCAGGGGGCCTCTTTTCTCTATTTGTTCTATCTAAATTTGGCTTTCTTTTTTGGAAGAAAATTGTTCATATTAAAATGATTAGTGTTAACTTGACTGTTGCAAGAAATGCATGAAAACAAGGCTCAATATAGCATTGAACCCATCTTTCAAAAAACCATCATATGGTTTGACCGTTTTGAGAAATCACCGGCGGTGTTTCCAATAGCGACAGGTGTGTACTTTTAGCGAAAATGGTGGTTTTTTGCTACAACCTTTTGGTGAATAACCCAATTTAGAGTAGTTAAAACTAAGGGTAAATTGTCAATACTCCCAGCGCTTTATTACGTTGTCAAAAACCTTCTGGTCTCGAAATGTTAGTCAAAAGCCCGTTTGAAAGTCTTTTCGTTGTCAACAAACCATTCACCGGAGATACAAAAATAATCAAACTAAAGGCCACATCTCAATGAGCTCACAGCTAACTTTGAAATGTTAGAAGTGGGGTTTTTGACAATTTACCCTAAAGGATGTTTTTTTGTATCGTTTAATATAACGCAGTGGCATCATGGCACTCGTTTTGGTGAGAAAAAATAAAAAATAAAGGTAGAAGCAGAAATGTCATAGACTTAATGGTAGGATATTTTTTTAATAGTACTCAGGTAAGTATTTTGCTGACAAAAAACTAGAGGATGGTTTTCCCCTAGTTTTTTCTTTTTCATGAAAACTAGAGTGTTTTTCAATAAAAGATCAAATCATAGAGTGTTTTTCAGAAAATACCTTTCCCCCCTTCAAATTGTATAAAGTCTCAATTTAGGACACGGTGAGATAACTGAAATACCCTTTCCTTCCAAACAAAGGTTTTTCCCTTCCCTCCATTCGTAGTCTCTCTCTCTCTCTCATCTCTAAAATTTCTTGCGATCTCCATCAATTCATATGATATCGGATCTCTATTTTCTTAGATCCGCGCCTTAACGGGCGTTATAGCAGGAGCCTGTCGGATGCGGATGAGGAATCGATGCATCTGACAGCGATCGGGTTCTTGGTTCTCTTTATAAACGGTGCGAATTCTATTTTACAGTTTAAATTTCTCTGGAATTTTGGCGTTTCTTTGAGAGCGAAAGTTGTTTTTTAAGTTTCTTGTTATTTTAAAGCATGAATTAGCGTTGAAGGAAAGATATAATATTTTTTATTTATGAAAAACTTACTTTTTGAAGTACGATGCCGTTTTGAAATTGAACTGAATCGTTTATTGTAATTTTTATAATTGTGAATTTAAGCCCTTGCAGGACTGATAAATTTGGAGGAGGCGCTCCAGGGATGAACTGAATTGGGGAAGATTGGAATGGACGATCTAATCGATACGGAATTTGGAAAACACGATTACGATTGGTAAGATTTTACTCTTTTTGAAATTTATGTTATCAAATTTGTAAATATGCAGTTTGTTCAGCTTGATTTGTTAGTGAGCTGGTTGCACTTGCAGATATTTACCGACACTTCATTTTGCATAGATATTGAAGTGTCATGAAAAACACAAAAAATTATTGGATGTATTGGGTGCAAAGCACTCGGACATGGGAGAGAGAAAGATGTGGATTTTTTGGCACCTTTTGAATGGCTCTCTAGGGCCTATGATCCCATTCGTTGCGCTCTCATGACGGGGCACAAATACCTTCTTGTAGTATTGGTAAAGAGATGATAGGATGTAAATGCGTAGGAAAAGGTATTGCAATATAAGAACCTAATTTCTCAAATGAAATATCATTAAATGGTTGAAGTTTATCGACTTGGAATTTAGCTTATCTCTACTACTATAAGCAGAAAACTTGCGGCGTACATGGCTAGGCCTGTCATACAGGTTCGGGTTGACCCGCCATGATACGGGTTCGGGTTGTCCAATACGGGTCAGAAAACGTAGACACGTATCCGACCCGATAATAAACGGGTCGACCCGGCTGACCCGTTATGACCCGTTTATTAGTTGGGTCGGTTGGGTCAACCTGAACGGATCCACTCATGATTTTTCTTTTTTGAATGATTTGATATATGAACGAGTTATTAATATTTTTGTTACAATCTTATGATCCTATTATGTATAAAAAATAATATATTGTACCTTTTGTATAGCGTTTGAAATATCATTGCATATCTTTTCTTAATTCTTAGTAAACCTTGTCTTAATAATTGGATATTTCATTATGAATAATAATTCTAGTTAAACCATTAGTTAAATAATTGTAAACAATAGACTTACTCATATTAAAAAAAATGATTAAAGGTCGTTTATTGAGTGGTATACATTCTTTTAGTATTAAGCAAAAATAAAGATTTATAATTAAAATATAAATATGAAACATAAAATCATTATCCATGGACCATAGTATATGACTATATCTACACAACTTCACAGCATAAATCTAATTCAACATAAATGAGAAAATTTCAAATTGGGGTTCTAATTCTTCATGTTTAAAGCCCATAAAAATTAGCCTCCTTAACTCTAAAATCCAAAGCAGTCCCACAACTTATAAAAACCAATATGGATTAAATGGGTCAATCCGGATCAAGCGGGCCAGAGAGGCCGACCCGTTAAAAAAATAAACGGGTTCGGGTCGGGTTCGCATCGCTTTTTTCCTGTCGGGTTCGGGTCGGGTATTTTTGACAGGCCTGTACATGACGCTGTCACATTTAATTTGAATTAAATGTTAAAAAAAAGAAGAGAAGAATTCTTGATTCTAAGATGTTCCGCGTCATCGACTGGTTTAATGAGAGAATTTTTTATAGAATCAATAATGTAAAAGCATAATAAAATGGTTTTAAACAAATAATATTTAAAGCGATTATTATGTTATAAAAACTTCAATAGTTTTAACAAATCTTAAACCTTTATTCATCAACAAACTTAAAAAATACCTGATACAAAAAAAATAAAAAATATTTTACAAAAACATAACTAACTTTTGAAATCTTCTCAAATCTTTTAATGTAATAAATTAATAAAAAATTATAGTAATAAAACATAGATTTATTTAAATTAAAAATCTACAATTTCATTTATTTTTGGATATCTTATTATCTTAATAACATGCTATGCACGTGCCAAAAAGCTAGTTTAAGATAATGCATTCATTTTGCGTGCTTACTTCACCCCTATCTATTAATTGAAATATAGTAAAATGATTCCGTGATTCACTTTGCTTCCGCTCTAAAAGAACTTCATTTCTCAATCGAAATATAATTAACAATAATGATCTCTCATGGTAGAGCATTTGTTACTTAGGGTCAAAAGTTAAGGATTCAAGGTGCTTTGCTTAGTTCACCACTATTTATGATCTCTTTTCTTAGCATTTAAAACAAAAAAAATTCCCGTAGACTACGTGACTGACATTGGAAAATGACTTCTGTGTAGCTGATAATTTTATAAATATCAACTGGCTGAGTCCTCCAGAATTCTGGGATTTACCTATAATTTTTTGTCATTTGATAATGAAGCTGGGATAATACTTTCAGTTGAAACTTCATTTTGATTTGAGTTATCGAGCAGGCGTATGATAATTAACTGGTTGCTAAAGCATTACATTTTGCTTGTTAGATCCTCTAGACTGGAGATACCACTTCTACTGTGTCTCTGCTTCCAAGTTAATTTTCTTATAACCGCTCTGTTGTTCGGTCTTCATCATGTCTATTCACTTTATCACTTTCATTTTCTTGTTATATCCAGTAGAATTTAAGGCCTACTAACTTCCAATTTGAATTCTACATTGTCAGGCTCGTAACACCCCCTAAAACTCCTCTTGTTCCTTCCAATGTTACTGATCACCAAACAGTACCAAGTGGTAGATCCACTAGATCAGTCTCGACTGCAAGAGCTTCTAGAGTAAGTATCCATATCTTTTGCTTTCCATGCTTCTTATTCTTTTTTTCTTAATCTGACACATTTGTTTATGCATTCTTTCTTAAACTTTTCCTACCCCGCTTGCTTCATTAAGTAACACATAATAAAAGGCAAAATTACCTTCAACCGGACATTAGAGCAAAGCAGCTTCAGACACACACACATGCACATGCAGACCTGAAGACAAGAAGAAAAAAGAAATAAAAAGTAAGAATCAGTGAGAGAAAAAATTAAAGTCTAAAAAATTCCGAACAAATTTCTCTCTCTCTTGGTATTACAAAGAAAATATAGAATTAAGATGTAGTTAGAAAAAATTTGTAATTACTCATCAGAAATCCGTAGATTCCCGACAGTTCATGAATGAATTGAATGTTTAAGAACTCTTTGATCAATTAGGTGGATTGTTAAGCTAGTTCCAAAAATTCCGATATAATTGGGAATGTGGCAATTGTCACAAGAAAGTTGCTATTCAACACATTCAATTAACACGAATGGAGATGAGAACAATCCTATATATTTTGGTAGGGGTGGAACCTGCATGGGCGCATATTATCGAAAATTATATATGTATATCTTAACTACTGTTTGACTACCAGCTAAAATATAAAACTCTTCTTATAAGTACATCATCTGTTAGGTCGATATGGTTCTCATTACCTTCACAGTAATACCTAAAATGGAATGTAGCAGCTTATCCTACTAAACTGTAAACATAGATAAGCTTGCTCAATTTCTGGTTACCTTGATGTTACTCTGTGCCTATAGAATTAACGCATTCAAGGATCAGAAAAAAGAAAGTTTTACCATCTCATTTTTCTTTTTCAGGTGTCAACATCTCAATTACAGAATGGCCATTCCACAAAACCAGCGAGAAGCAGTTCAGTTATCCGCCGTTCCACTTTAAACACCTATAGCTCTTTATCCACCAACAGTAATAACAGAAATGCATCAATCCTCAACACTAGCATAGCTTCTGTAACCGGGTCATCTCTGACCTCTTGTTCCGTCCCAGCTCGCTCTGAGACTCTGGCAAAGGCTAGGCCAACCCCAATTTCTCCAGGAGTTAAAACAACCAAATCACACAACTGCCAAATCCCCACAAATTCAAATTCAACTGTATCTTCATCATCACCTCGTCTTCATCCCATGTTGACTCCAACTAAAAAGTCCACTAATTCACTATCGTCACCAACTATAGGTAGATCTGCATCAGTTGGCCTGCGGAGGAGACTGAGCTCCCCAAGTCCACGTGCACGTACTCCAGTTGAGCCTATTGACATACCGGATTTCCTGAGTGATGCCCCGCCAAATCTTCGTACTAAAATGCCTGAAAGGGCCGTGTCAGCTGGCAAAGTGCGTCCTGGAGCAGCTTTAACAACTCGGGCAAACCTGAGTTCACAGAATGTTGATGTCAGACATAGGAAGTTTTCAGGGAACTCACCAAAGGCTGAATTCTGGCGCAATGGACATCATACTGGTGCATCTCTTATACAGAAGAGTGTAGTTTTAGAGGGTGGATTCAGAAGGGCTAACAAGGTTGGTGGTGCAACCGAGAGTTCTGTATTTGGAAGGACTATATCAAAGAAGTCGCTCGACATGGCCATGATGCACATGGTAATTTCTTTATCTCGTTGGCTATTTACATTTGATGGTGCCTGCACTAAGTTGGTATAGTTGATATTTGTTTAAAGCCGGTTTCCCTGCAGGTTTTTGTGTGTGTTTAAAGCTGGTTTCCCTGCAGGTTTTTGTGTGCGCGCGCGCTGCGCGCACACACACGCACGCAAACGCATGCACACACGCGCTGTTCTTCTTTGTTATGGGGGAGAGGGTTTGAATTATTCAATTTAATCATTCAAGACATCTATTTAGGCAAGTTTAGAGGATTTTCTCACTGCTGGAGGAAAGGATGGGAATTATCTATTTATGATGTTGTTTAAAATGAGTTTTAAATATGTCACTCATCAAGGATGGACACATCTTACTGTTGGCACTATATTTAGATCTCTTGAATATGATCAGTGAGGCACCTGAGGGACACGTTAGCTTTATATGAGTAGGTTAACAGACCTCACAAATTTCAATATAGTAGTTCATCTTTACTAGACAGATTGATTGGGCACTATCTGTTTGTTCGGTCTGAAACTTGTTAGGGTGAAATTAATAATAACCAGAGGCCTGCGAAAAAGTAAGTTGAGCTTACATTGTAAAGCACAAAGGCAGAAGTTAGAAAACAAAAACATATACATAATTTTGTTTTTCATGCTATGATGCATAAACGAGAGAGAATGAGAGATACATGGTTTCATATTGCACTGCATCATTTTTTTTTTTTGAGAGAAAGGATAGGGTCAATAATATTGCACTGCATCATATATTTTGTCTAGATCATGTATGGAAAATCCAATTGAAGCACGGTAGGTCATTACATGTACATACTGGCTTTGGCAAGTTCAGAATACTATTATCACCCTTTATTGGTTACTGTTCCAAATTTTATTACAGGATATCAACCAAAGCTATGAAGGCATTAGGAGAACATCCCTCTTTCCTCGCAGCAGCAGCCCCAGGGCACCCAAAGGCCGACCTGCACATATTTCAGTGCCTATGGGTCCACTGACAACTGATGGAGCAGTAGTTAGAGAGAATGATACCTCTGATGACAAATGTGGAAGCTCTCAGTATGAGATAATGTTGGTGCAAGAGAGCTCTGGCAACATGAATTCTGCACAACGTTGATGTTAAATCCAAACAGTGCCAGTGTTTGTTCACGGATTTGAGCGGATTTGAGCCTTTGCCCGAATCTTTTGGCCTTTTATGATAGTTAAGCTCTTATTCCCTATGCAATTTACAACAGCTGATTCTTTTTCCACCTTTATAGGCTTGTTTTCCTATAACTAAAGTGTAATTTTTTTTGGGTTCATATTCTTCCTATATTCATGCTTTCTTGCCAACTGATTGTTATGAGCTTGAGTTCAATAATTATTTTCAGCCTGTGATATAATAATTTAGGTATCATGTAAAGCTTTCCTGGTACGAAGGCTACTCGTTTAGTGGTTATTTGCTTGCTTTTTTATTTTACACGGGAACAACCGGTATGTTGGGAACAACCGGTATGTTGCAAACAACAAGATTGAGTCAAATTTCAGATAAGCTACTTAATCATGCCTTTTCTCGGTCTAGTACTAGAGTAGGACAAAACCATTAACTATAGCATAGGTAACTTGCTTTTCTTGTTCTGTTGTCAAAAGGCTGAATTAGCTCTTAAACACGGCCATGTTGTCGGTCTTCTTCAATCTAAGTCTAATGCCTTGGTAACTCACTTACCAGAAGACCGACTGCAAACTCCTCACAACTGACACTACATAATTAGGTTTCAGTTGTCTTTCTGTCAATACCAATTTTATATTCATTACGTGTGAAAGTTTACTGGATTTCTTATCTTTAGAAGTAATTAACTTTGCCGGCCAAGTTTCTATGAAGTACTAATTAATTTTGATCTTTCATCATAATTTGGAAAGAACTTGTTATCTCTATACAATGAGTCCAACAAGCATAGTGCGGGCCATAATATTGTTCGTGTACATAGTAGAAAAATTTGTTATCCAATCAGTGATCCAAGCTGAATTGATTACTTATATTCCTATTGATAGTAGTTTATGCCAGCTTGGGTTGACCATACCCTAAAGCTCTAGCCAATGTATCATCATGCCAACAATATATCAAGCAACCTGTAAGTTGTTTCCAAGTTATCATTAAGATCACCCAATATTTTTTAAGTTAAATATATCGGATGATTTTAATAGTCCATTGCTTTTTGAGAGAATATGTCTGTTTTTTTCATCACGGCCAATTAGGTTCTTGAATGTTATGATCATTACACAGTCAATGAAATGAGCATTTAACAGTAGGAAATTTATTTGAAAGATGATAAATGTGGATTAAAGATTATACACAGATTTGTTTATCGAGTTCAGAATATCTGAGTCTATCACTCACCTCATTTCTCCCCATTTTTTCTCTTCTAATTCCTTCCATTTCCTATCTCTTGAATCTTGCAGGCAACATGAACCCCTCTGCTACTTCTCTGTGTCATTTCTTTTTTATTATCTTGTACAGAAATTTGCATCTGGTCCGTTTCTATCATTTTTTCCCCAGAAGAATGTCATCTGTTTGTTTCTTTACTTCATTCCCAACTTCCTATGCCTTCTATCTTCTTTGGCTGTATGATTTCTCATGTTATTTTTCTTCTCTTTTGCTTAAAAACTTCGAAGTGGAGGATTTATTGAAGTAAAAGTTGAACTGATCAACTCCAAAGTGGCCCTACAATTATTTATACCTTGTGTTGATCCCTGTCTGATGGTGTTTCACTTTATGGCTTTATCAATTCTGATAATATAGCATCATATCAAAAAATTAACAAGTCTTGAAGAATGCTTAGGCTAAAATGATAATTAAGGTTCAAAATTATTCCATCATTTTGGAGCAAAGTCATAAGGAAACTTTATTTTCAGGTGAGCAATTAAACTAAAGATGTACCAGAATATGTGAAGTCAGTTTCAATTATTGATAATGTTTGAAAGGTTTGTATATGCATCACAACAATGAATAACATCATGTATGCATGATTTCATCATGTGCACATTTTCATACACATGAGGCGACGATGTTCAGGACAATGAATGACACCAATCATGACATTGTTATCATATTCTGAAAATGGATATAAATAATTTATCCATAAAATTTAGTTGTTTATAACAAGATATTAAAAGAGAAACAACAACAACAACAACACAAGTCTTTATCCCTCTACATGAATCATTTACTTCCATTCAGTAGCAAGGGTCGTTTGCTCTTTTCAACTAATAGATGATCCACTTCTGATCATCATAGCCTGTCCTTGTTCGTTCTGTGTCGTTCCAGATATGAAGGACGACTTGGGAGAGAAATCTGCATGATACAAGAAATACCAAATGATGTTTCTTAAAGTAGCCACCAGAAAGTAGTGAATTAAAACCTTCAAATAAACAGAAAACCTATGTTGAACATTTGGAGTGCATACGCACTTGAGGAAAACCTATGTTGAACATCTGGAGTGCATACGCACTTGAGGAAGTTTTAGCGGAATGGCTAAAGGAAGTTTTTGAAGACGAGATCTTTGCCCACGTTCCAACCTTCTCTAACGCTCTACAAGATGTTCTAATGTTAGAACTCAAATTCTTAAGATTGATAAACGGATTTCTTACAACATTGCGCTTAGAAGAAAACATACCTTGTGTGAGCTGTGAAACTTTGAAACTCACTATATATTGAGCTATTATGTGAGCATTCATATTTGCAGACCATATAATGTACCATTTTGGGTTATTGAAGTCATTAATACCGTTATCAAACACCGTCTTACTCAGGGCATGTTGTTTAGATCCTCGAGGGATCACTTCTACCCTGCCCAAGGTAACTTGGCACAACAGCACATGATACTCTCCATCAACATCGGGCATCGTGTAACATGCGCTGAGGACATGTAAATCATTTTTCTTAATATGGAAGATAGAAGTAGTTATATACAAAATCTGAAGTGCAGAAGTGCAGTCATCCTAGCTTTTTTAATTTTGGTTGCGTTACTCATAGATGAAGTTTTAGACAACTGAATGTAAGTTTACAGAAGTGCAGACATCCTAGCTTCTATAATTCTATTGTTAAGGAAATATAGCTCATGTTCGTATTGATGATGGCTTCATAAAATTTTATATATTTACGATGATATTGTGTATGATTCATTACTTTAAAACGGGCCAATCGGTTACACTTTTCAACTGGTAGATTTTGTGGAATTCTTACTTTTTTAAGGCACTAGAAGAGATGATCAGTCTATTTACACATGGAGTTTCAACCTTAGTTTAGCAGAATGCTAAGTCTGTAGATGAAAGCAGAATATATGATTAATGTCTGTATATTTCAATATCAAGTGCTAGATTCTTTACTTAATCATTGTGGCTCTGCGGCATTGAAAACCATCAGAATGTTTGAGAGATGCATGCATTTCTGTTCAAGTATCAAATCTTAGTAAGATGTGATAACTGGTAAATCTACCAGTGTGTGAACATGCATGCATACTCAAACCATACAGATTAATTGAAAAATTCGATAAACCATGCTTATCCATGAAATAATTTGGAGATTAACGATAAGAATCTAGCATAGATGCTAAGCATAAAGTAGCTGGTATATATAAAAACATAACTGTGGTAAGGACATACCTGAAACCGGGGTAGTCTAACTGAGAGAAGTAGAAACCTGCTCCAAATACCCCAGAGATTGCATCTTCAAGCCCCAAACCTCTCTTCACTATGGCCTCAACTCTTGTAGAGTTTGTCCCATACCATCCATACTTAATGTTCTTTGTGGCTTCTGCCATTCTCTTAAAGGTCCTTAGCCTACTATTCCCAAAGGTAGATGCATATGTACATGAGTATACAGCAGAGACCTTTGCTTCTTGATCTACCTTCTTGATTCCTTTCAAGAATGTGCTTTTTACCTATGTTCAACACTACTCTCCTCCAACCTTTTAAGGTCTTCTAAAGAACCAAAGGAAGGCCTAGCCACCTCTCCTGATGCTTCTACTGCCCTCGCTACGCCTTCACCGAATATTTTCTTCGGGAAAAATGTCTTCCCATCCGATTCAATCCACGCAATCGATCTCATGCGACCAGATGAGTCGATGGGCACCATGCCAAGAAGGTTGGCCACAATTTGAACTCCTTCGATATCAACCTTTGTGGCCAGGCCTCTAAGCTGGAAGCATGTCTTGATAGACTCCAAGACGTTGACACTTGAGTCACACGATCTTGAGTTTTGATCATTTAGAACAAAAGTATATTTAAAGGATTCATATGTTATTAACGGCGTTTCCAAGTTCGTAATCATGATTATAGCTAGCACAATATCTTAACATGCTTCAAAAAGATTCATGCTCAAAACGTTTATATGATATGAATAGTCACTACTAAAATAGGGGGTTGCCCCTACGGATAATGAAATCCATAGGGGCAGATTTATTTTGGCCCTACGGATTAGTCCGTAGGGCCAGACGGTTGCCCCTACGGTCCCAGACGTTTAATTTAAAAATATTAAATCGTAATTTGTTGTTTGTCCCTACGGAGCTGCAAACCAAGGACCTACGGACTAATCCGTAAGGGCATCTAAATATGAATTTAATAAAAAAGGCACATAACTTCCTACGCTGATTATCTTCTCTCTCTCGCTCGAGCGCGCGAAACTCCCAAATCCCTAAATCTCGTCGCCACGTCGCCGATCTCGTCGCCGTTCTCTCTCTTTCGTCGCCGATCTTGTTCCCGATCTCGTCGCCGTTCTTCTTCGTCGCCGATTTTCGATTGTCTCCTCCACCGAACAGGTAAGTAATTAAATCTTCAATTAAAGAAATTTTTGATTATTTTAGGGATAGGATTCAGGGTTTGGGTACCGATGAGGGTTAGGTTTAGGCATCGGTTCGGGTTAGGGGTTGCGGTTGGGGTTCGGCTAGGGTTGGGGTTGGGGTTGGGGTTGGGGTTAGGGTTAGGGTTGGGGTTCGGCTGGGGCTGGGGTTGGGTTGTGATTTTTAGGAAAATTATATTTAATGTCTGAAAAATGGGAATTAAAATTAAAAATAGGAAAATTGAAAAAACATAAATGGCTTTGAAAACCAACCAAAATCTTTCCTACATGCATCAACATTTAACATGGTTTATGCCTCCCATCCTGAATTATTACAATTGGCCGTAAAAAATAAAAGGAAATTCAGAATGTTCGTAGGAATCGAACCTAGGTTGCTCCAATGGCATTTTAATGTCCTTGTCACGGCACTAAAACTCCAAAGTTTGAGTTTTTATATCTCAACATGCATCGGCATAATGTACACTTCACCAAATTTCCTTTATTGATATCCTATTCTTCTAATTATTTTCCCTTGCCTTAATAACATCTTACATGCACTACTATTGAGGGGTTTCTATCAAGTCTGTGACTGCCTTTAGTAAAACATTTCATGTATACAAAAAGGCTTCTGAAAATACCCAAAACGCTAAAGTTACTCTTGGTAGAATTAATTAGGAAAAAAAAACCACATCCAAAATCATCTCTGCATCAACATTACTGTTACATTAGGCATATAAAGTTTATGACTTCGAACCTGAATTTTCAAATTTGTCCCAAATAAAAGCCCTCTACATTATATAAGAAAAGAAAAGAAAAGAAAAACATGAATGTGGCTTTATATTGAGAGAGAGAGAGAGGCCTGAAAGAGGCTGATGTTGTTGTGGGCAACTGGTAATGCATGAAGAGATAGCAAGAGATTGCATTGCTGCCATCATATATCAATTTCCAGAGACGAGAGGGTGAGTTTGTGTTGTGTTTTGTGAGAGAGAAAAGAGAAGGAGACAGAAGTTGAAGAGGAAGAGGAAGAGAAACAAACTGATTGGGTGATATTCGTTAGTTTATTTGATCTTCGTTAGTTTATTTGATATATATTCTTTCAACTTGAATTTATATTATATTCATCTTGTTTATTGATTTCTTTTCTATGTTGAAGGTATGTATCTCAATCTCAAGTCTAATGCATCTTAGTTCTTTAATGCTCAATTCTTCATATATCTTATTCTCATGTTGCAACTTGCAAGTAACTAAGCAAGTATTATTTCATAAGTTTAAAATCATGTTATATCAGTTACTTTATATTTTATTTAAATACTTCGTATAGTTTATATAACGAGAAGATTCAATCGTATGATAACCGATAGAAGCCTTACCCCCGACAGCCGAAACACACATACAATAAGAATACACAATAAACGCATCATTAGAGAGTGATTCATGATGTTCAAGTTAAAACCAATATATGATACTCGATGATAATATGAAACTTTCATATTCTCATCGATACTCATATATGAAACTAAAAGCGCCACTTAGTCCCCGTCTATCGGTTAACATATATTCGATATTCGTTGTGACATAGAACTATACGAAGGTTGTTAAATATCGGACGGTATAGCTCGATACTAACAACCGTCGTATAGTCTATGTGACAAGAAGATTCAATCGTATGATAACCGATAGATTTGTCCCGTATGGACAAGTTAGGAATATATAAAGCAAACACCTTCATTCACTTGTGTTTTCATCCGTTTCGAGATATTTCGTCGGTACCTTTCCGCTGGTTCTCCGTGTATAAAAATAGATTAGATGTTCATTTCAACGTTGTTTCACAGCTTTGAAATGATTATTTATTCTATTACAGTGTACTCGGAGAACAGCGGGGAGGTGCTGCTGAAATTTACCCGAAACGGTTGAAAGCACAAGCGAATGGGTGTTCGCTCTATACATTCTTAATAGGATAGAAGCCTTATCCTCGACAGCCGAAACACACATACAACAAGAATACACAACAAACACATCATTAGAGAGTGATTCAAGATGTTCAAGTTAAAACCAATATATGATACTCGATGATAATATGAAACTTTCATATTCTCATCGATACTTATATATGAAACTAAAAGCGCCACTTAGTCTTCGTCTATCGGTTAACATACGTTCGATGTTCGTTGTGACTTTAGAACTATATGAAGGTTGTTAAATATCGGACGGTATAGCTCGATACTAACAACCGTCGTATAGTCTATGTGATGAGAAGATTCAATCGTATGATAACCGATAGATTTGTCCCGTATGGACAAGTTAGGAATGTATAAAGCAAACACTTTCATTCATTTGTGTTTTCATCCGTTTCGAGATATTTCGTTGGTACCTTTCCTCTGGTTCTCCGTGTACAAAAATAGATTAGATGTTCATTTCAACGTTGTTTCACAGCTTTGAAATGATTATCTATTCTATTACGGTGTACTCGGAGAACAGCGGGGAGGTGCTGCCGAAATTTACTCGAAACGGTTGAAAGCACAAGCGAATAGGTGTTCGCTCTATACATTCTTAATAGGATAGAAGCCTTATCCCCGACAGCCGAAACACACATACAACAAGAATATACATGGATTTTCTCTTTTGTCAGTAACTATCCCATTTTTAGATTTCTCAATATAGTCACCATAACCTACAATTTATATGTTATACAGTCTAACATGGCTCATGAGTACGTCAGAGTTAAGAACTGGATGTATGTGGATTGACAACAACGTATGCAACCTAAGTTTGTCGCAGGAGTTGCTGATTTTATTGAATTTGCACGCGCACATAATAAGATCGTGATAGAGAAGATTCTCTGCCCGTGCGATAGATGTGGTAATAAGTACTGGCAGAAGGTAAAATTGGCAGAGCTTCAGATCGTAAAATATGGTTTTACTAGATTTTGTACAACTTGGAAATATCACGGGGAAGGAGAAGAACGCAGTAATGTGGCAGAAGAAGAAGGAGAACACGATAATGCGACAGGAGAACACGGTAATGCGGCAGGAGAAGAAGACGGTAATTTATTTCCATAAGAAGAAATGGAGGATATGGTAGAGGCTGCCCTAGGTGAATCTATTCGTACCGAAGATAACATTCCTTCCGGTTAAGGACCGCGTGCGGATAAATATGAAAATTTCATGAATGATGCTAGAAAACCAATTTATGAGAATGCAAAGTATTCCACCCTCTCATGGTTCGTCCAATTTTTCTAGATTAAGTGCCTAAATGGATGGAGCAACAAGTTATTCACAATGCTTCTTTTGTTCTTGAAAGATTCTATACCCCTGAGAAATAACGTACCCGACAGCTGGTACGGAGCCCAGAAGATGATGTCTGATTTGGGTCTAAAATGCGAGAAGATTCAAGTATGTCCTAAAAATTGCGTGTTGTACCGGAAAGAGAATTCAGATTTGAAAGAGTGTCCAACATACGGAGAGGGCAGGTATAAACCGAAAGATTCTGATAAGAAGCCTGATATACCTGTCAAGATAGCACGATACTTTTCCATAACACAGAGGCTACAGAGACTATTCAGATACAAGAAAACAGCCGAGCCAATGATTTGGCATCACCGTGCTCCTCCAAGTGAAGATGGAAAAATGAGCCATCCAAAAGATTCACCGGCATGAAAAGATTTTGATATGAGGCATGCAATATTCAGTAGCGATCCTCGCAATGTCCGGCTCGGACTGGCTAGTGATGGCTTCTGCCCATTCAACTATATGGCTGGAAGTCACAGCACATGGCCCGTTGTAATGATAATTTATAATCGGTCGCCTTGGTTGGTTATAGACCAATCATACTTTATGATGTCTCTTCTTATCGATGGACCAAACTCACTGGGAAACAATATCGACGTCTATCTCCGACCTCTGATCGAGGAGTTAAAATCTTTGTTCATTGATGGTGTAGGGATTTACGATGCAAACACAAATACAGCCTTCATACTACGTGAGGCTTTAATGTGGACAATTAATGACTTTCCTGCGTATTGAATGCTATCAGGTTGGTCCGTACATAGTCACAAAGCATGTCCTCATTGCCATCAACACACAACATCGAAATTCTTGAATTTTAGCAGGAAGGTTTGTTATTGCGGCTATCGACGTTTCCTGCCTCTAGACCATCCCTACAGGTTAGATACTGTTCACTTTGATGGTCATCGGAGTTTCTTGGACCTCCAGCCCCATTGTCCGGAGAGGACGCGACTGCTCAGTGGGATGGTTACAATAATGTGACCTTCGGGATGGATCAGACAAAACAGGTCAAACCACCATTTTGGAACAAATTAAGCATTTTTTCGAGCTTCCGTACTGGTCAACAAATTTAGTGCGTCATTGTCTGGACGTCATGCATATAGAGAAGGGAGTATCAGAGCACATACTCAACTTGCTTCTTTGTAAAGACGGGAAATCGAAAGACAACCTGAATGCTCGGATGGATCTACAGGAGTGGGGAATAAGAAGTGAATTGCACTCTAGACCGGTAGCAGGTAAACCAGGTAAGTTTGTACTTCCTAATGCCGCTTATCATATGTCACAACCGGAGAAGAAAAGATTCCTGCATGTGTTGCATAATTTGAAAGTTCCCACAGGTTTCTCAGGATCATTCAGCAAGAAAATAAAAATTGTGAAAGGCAAGATCGATGGGCTGAAAAGTCATGATCACCATGTTATCGTGGAGCACCTTCTTCCATTAGCCCTCAGGACTTCTCTCCCCGAATCGGTTGGTCTAGTAATCAACGACCTATGTTGTTTTTTCAGAGAGTTGTGTGCTAAAACACTGGAGCTTGTGACGCTGGATAAACTAGAAAATTCTATTGCGTTGATACTTTGCAAGTTTGAGTGTATTTTCCCACCGTCATTCTTCGATATCATAATACACTTGACGGTTCATTTTGCAACTGAGGCTAAGTTAGCCGGACCGGTACAATATCGATGGATGTATTCCGTCGAGAGGTACGTGGAATTTTTCATTTCACGCAATTTTTAAAATTATTGTTGTCCTGTATGCCCGTATTTATTTATTCAACATATTTTATTTAGGTACTTCTACACTCTTAAAAAGTATATACGCAATAGAAATCGACCAGAGGGTTCTATCATGCAAGGTTATTTTCTTGATGAAGCAACCACATTTTGTTCCCGCTATCTGGACGAGAACATTGAGACGAGACCTAACCAGCCTCGAAAAATTCAAGACGGGCCATATGGTAAAGCCGACTATAAGAGGGTATAGACATTATGTTTATCAACAAGATATACTGGTTTATCTTGCTTAATTGCGCATGTCTTGAACAAATTAGAGAGTAAGTTTTTTTGGATTAATTGTTATATTTGTGTTTGTGTGTGTATGAAATGATATAATATTAATGTCACCCTTATTTGTCGAAAACAGAATTCATTTTAACGAGGTACGTGAGGGGCATCCTGATTGGAACGATGAACGATTGGAAAAATATCACCAGGATAATTTTTGCGATTGGGTCACAGATCATGTAAGTTATTCGAATAACATGTTATTGCTATCAGTTTTAATCTAAACTTATATCGTTATGTATTTGTCGTAAAATTTGTTTTGTTAGATCCACGATCTGAATTTGTCTGCATCATTTGAGAATGATTCAAGATGTTTAACTCAATTTCCTAGTATGAAGGTTGCATATTATAAAGGATTCGATGTCCTTGGATACAAATTCGAAGTTAAGGACATAGAAACATCTAGAACCACTCAGAATAGTAGGATTGCGACGGTAGGATCGGACGGTGTGATTTATTATGTGTACTTAAATTGTATACTCGGCATCCACTACTCTGGACGATCAGAACCCTTTTATATATTCCAGTGTACTTGGTACGATACGCGAACCGATATGGATAAGTGGAGAAGCAGTCTTGCGACTTGGAAAGATGAATATGGATTGACCAGTGTAAACACACTTCGATTTTACGGTCAGGAAGATCCGTTTATTTTTCCGAACCAAGCATTCCAAGTATACTACTCACAGTGTTTGAAGAATCCGGGATGGAGTGTCATATGCCGTTGGAAACCCAGGGATGTCTACGATGTCCCAGAATTCGAGGACAGCGATGAGGATGAAGAAGAGAGAAGGCTTAGAGTGCTCCGACCGTCTGTTTCGAAAGACGGGTTGTTTTCGGCCGATCATGAAGTTACGTGGGTTAGAAATGATATCGATGATGAAATCCAAGTAGATATGTTTAATACGCCCACGAAACGAAAAAAGTTATCAGTAATGTTATATTATTACTTCACATTTTACGATCAATACATATATAGTCAATACTTGTAATGATTGTCTAATGCGTCCACGAACCGTTTATCTAGATTTGCTGACAATGACGGGAGCAGCGAGGGGCGGCAGGAGCTCCAGCCGCGGCACCGGCAGAGGCAGAGGCAGAGACAGAGCGGTTCTGCCGTCCGGAGAGCTGCGTAGGGAGCTTTAGAGGGCCGGTCTTGCACCTAGATCGGAGACCCCTTCGGATGCCTCCTTCCGTGTGGACTTTGCCACACTTCCAGGTATATTGCACGCATATCCATTTTGAATGTAATATTATAGATATTCATGCCTGTTCATGTCAAAATTACTTATATTGTCAATATTTGATTGTCTAGTTGCACCCACAGCGGTTACTTCCTCCGTCTCCGGTGAGCGACGTTTCCAGCAGGAACTGGAGAGCTTGAAGGCCACCGTTCAGGAGTTGAAGGAGATGCTAGTATGTATACTACTTAATAGTAAAATATTATGTCATATTATAGATAGCAACATATCCAATATTAGTACGTAGCCTGAGCTTATTTGGTTGTAGACTTAGCTTTGATTAATCATACATACATATTTAATTAAAATAAACCACGGTTTTCCAAACTAGATATCCAAACGAGGCCTAAGTCCCTAAGTATAAATAGATTGGGGTTTCGAAATAACTTGATAATGATACAAATTCGAATAATACACAGTTCTTACTCGCTTATTACACACGTAGGTCCAGACGCGACAGGGTACATCGGCCGAGCCTCCACATGCATCTCCTTCGGCTGCGGCTCCGCAAGCCACTACATCGGCTGCTGTTCCGCAGACAGCTCCTACAGCTCCACCGCCCGCTCAGACTCCCGCAGCCGTGGCTCCGCAAGCCACTATCTCGACGGCGGCTGCGCAGACCACTCTTACAGCTCCACAGCCCGCTCAGACTCCCGCACGCTCCGCATTGCATGATTTATTGACTCAGGATATATCTGAGGAGCAGGCGCGCCAGATTCTGGCGTTTATCAGAGGTGGAGCTGGACCGAGGTAGGGTGGCTTTTTGATTCTTATATTTTAAACATGTATTTATTTATAAGATACATATTGTACTACATTTTAGACGATATTGATATTGGTGGTGTTTGCGTGTTTATATTGATATCATATTCTGCTTGTTGATTTCTTTTATATATTATGCGTGAGATGTGATTATGTATACTGCGATATATGTTCTGCGTGATGATTAATTTTATATATGATGTATATATTATTGTGCACAGGGCGAAAAAATAGGCAGCCCTTTTTTTTAAAAAAACCTGATAATATGTACCTACGGATTTAACCGTAGGGTCCACTATTGCCCCTACGGATTAATCCGTAGGGCCCAACAATATACCTACAGATTTATCCGTAGGGGCAAAATATCAGGATACCTGATATTTTGCCCCTATGATATCAGTATTAGGGGTAACGCTTGCCCCTACGGATATATCCGTAGGGGCAAACAAATGCCCCTACATAGGCATCCGTAGGGACAAAATATCAGGATACCTGATATTTTGTCCCTACGGATTTATACCTACGCACTTATCCGTAGGGGCAAACACTTGGCCCTACGGATTAGTCCATAGGGACACCTAATTTATTTTATAAAATCATAAATTAAATAAATTTTTTGTCTCTACGGCCTAATCCGTAGGGATAACTGGACCTACACATTACTCCGTAGGAGCAAGTTTTTGACTGTAGGGGCATGTTTAAGGCTGCGACTTGCACCTACGGCGTTTGTACCTACAGGGTATTTTTTTGCTCCTACGAATATATCCGTAGGGGCAGTGGTTTGCTCCTACGGATATATCCATAGGGGCAACCCTTATTTGTAGTAGTGAGTTGACGCAAGCACACAACGCGATGCAAGCTTCATCAAGAAATAAAGACGTCTCAAAGTAACAAATCAAGGAACTGAAGACCGAAGAAGAATTGAGTCCATAAATGCAGTTTTTATTTTATCTTTGAGTCTAGTATCGATCTCACAAGATTAGAAATCATTTTCCTACTCAATTCTATTCATAAGATATCTCTTTCTTATCAAGAGACGTCTAACATAACTGTTGGACTCAAATTCTTTAAATTTTTTTAACCGATTTCAAAATTCATTGTACTGCAGACGGCTTAAGAAAAATTTGAAATGCAGACATCTGTCCTAAACGTCTGCTGAAGAAATTTTTCATTTTTCAAGTCTTTGTTTTTGTTACAGAGATGTCTAAGTAGACGTCTTCTTAAGAAAAATTTAGACTGCAGACGTTTGGTTCCAGACGCCTTCTAAAGAAAATTTTCAATTACTCAGTTTCTGTTTTTTAAATGGAGACGTCTGGGGCTAACGTCTCTAAGAATATTTTTAACTGTAGACGTCTGGCCCCAGACAGAAATTTCTGACAGTATTTTTAAATTTCGAATTTCAAACAAACGGTTGTTTATGCTATTTTGGTTTTGAATTTTTTTAACAGTCATTAACTGTTTTTGACAATTATGATTTTTTATAAAATGGCAACCCTTCCACACTCCTATAAATACCCCAAGAGATCAAACACTTTCTAATTCAATCATTCAATTAAACCTTTTTCTCTTGTTCTTGTGCAAAAATTCTTTTTGTGCCTTAATCGTTCATATTTTTTCTTCATTTCCAAAATAGCCTTAAAACTTTCGATACTCTCAAAACAATCCTCAAGCTTAATTGGTACTATGCTTTGAGATCATAGGATTGTGAGTGAGTATCAAGATTGGATCATTGTAACGCTTTGTAAATCCTTGAAGAAGGATTGTTTTCTTCCCTCCGAGAGAAAGAGTCTCTTACTGTCTCAATCGCGGATTCAGATTGGGAAAAAATAGTTTTTCCTGGGTGATCCTAGTGAAGAAGGATTGTGTTCTTCATACCGATATCTAGTGGAAATTCCTGAGAAGGAGGTCTCTGGTGGGGATTAGCCACAATTGGTGGTGGACCCTAGTCAACAAATCATGTGTGATATATTGTTCTTTACTTTAATTTTTCTTTGCTTTGACTATTGCTACAAGTTTAATTATTTAACTTGTTTAAATTTTTCCGCAGAAACTTGTTAATCTAATCAATCTTAGTTACTGGGATATTCAAAGCAAGCAGTTGTACTTGGATTTTCGATGATTCAATCACAAAAGATGCTTTATGCTTCACAACCTTAAGTTCCATTTCCAATCAATCTTCTTTTAGTTCCTTTCCCTGTAAGTGTGTCTTTCACATTTAATCAAGTTTTGCGCCGATCTTTGTGCTTCATCTTCAGTGTACACTGATTTTGTCCTGTAATCTGAGATTTAGAATCTAAGGGCTGCTTTGCGATCAGCTCCAGGCTATTATATTTATTTTAGAACTTTGGTTCTGCATGAATGAATCCACTACGATATCTGCTCAATAAACCTCCACTGACAATGCTGGCCGCCTTTGGATTTGCCATCTTCCGTTAATTTTATACAACCTCGAGGAGTAGTTCTCCACTTCTAAAATATTTTTTATGCCATTGAATCTATCAGTGATGTGGCCGTTAATTGGACCCTGATTCAGGAGGCGTTATATAAGTGCAGCCCGATCCATTAGGCATGGCAGTACTGTATTTGGAAGGAGCATATCAAAGAAGTCGTCCCATATGGATCTGAAGCAGATGTTAAGTTACCTTTGTTAATTAGCTATTTACATTTAATGATATCTGTACTGTGTTGATATAATGCATGCCTGTAATGGGAGTGGACAAATCTTGAAAGGTTGTTAAGGCACAGTTTTGGCTGAAATTTCTTACTCTTAGGGGAGAGGGCGGGAATGTTCCACTTTATTCATTCAAGATTGTTATACTAAGTCTTGCTTTTGCCTCACGTCAAACATCAAGTATTTGTTTTACTTTCAGTTGACACCTTTATTTGCTCTCAGGACACTTTTAAGATTTGATGATCACCTTAGGAACACATAGATGATTCTATTAGAGGAAAAAGGTCAAAGGACCTTGCAAAATTTAATTTGAAGTTTATATCTACACTAGATGCATTGATATACTATTTTCTGGAAAACAAATTATAGTTTTGCCTGGTTCTTATGCCAGTGGTGATGAAATGTACTTGCCAGATAGCATCGACCTCTAGTTATATGGTTGATAATGATGCACTAGATGAGTGTATGCAGACAAAGCCAAAACACATTATCCAAATAAGCACTTGGATGTACTAGTTAAGCATAAAGGAAGAAGCAGTGGGTAAAATTTTTGCATAATTTTTGCATTTCATGCTATGCTGCATGTAATTACCCCTTAACGTTCACTGGAACAGTGGGTAAAATTTTTAGTTCAGATCATAGATGGAAACTTCGTGTTAGGCACTGCAAGTTATCACACGTAAGAAATGGCGTTGTCTAGTTCAGAAACTGCAGCCAACCCTTGCTGAGACCTATCCCAATAAACTATGACAGGATATCAAGCAAAACATCGGAGGCATCATGAGAACACCCTGTGTTTGATCATGCTTAAGATCACTGAATTGGTTACAGATCGAGATTATGGTATCTGGGATATAATTGTTGCTTAAGATTGCAACAGATTTGTCTCTGATAATTGAGACTCGTCGGCATATAATTCTCCGTAACAGAAGCCCTGTTGGGTTTGGATCCATACCCATGAGTGGACTCAACCGATTTGGGTCTCTTTGTTGATTTGGTGTTAGAGATCAAGCTTGAGTCATTTTGGTTTGGACTCATTTGATATGGGTTAGGACTTAAGTTAAAAGGCAAGAGAGTTTCTCACTCATTCAATCTCTTTATCCTATCATCTATTCTAAGGGTTAGGTTTTGAGAGAAGAAGAGAAAGAGGGGAAGGAAAGGGGTTTATCACAGGAGCTCATTTGAGTTGAAGAATCAATATTCCACACCACATCGAAGAATTGTTACTTTCTATTTGTTTAGGAGGAATTGGCTTCAAATGGGTTTGTGGGTTTGGAGCTAGTGAGGTACTTGTATTTTTCTCATTGTATGAGTGATCCCAAAATTATTGTGTTTTGGTTGAGTATGTTGTATTCCTTTCTTCTTCATTGATATAGTGGAAAGCGCTCTCTCTTGCATTTTTGTGGATTAGGTTTAATCGGGGCTGAACCATGTTAAATCTTGATGTTATTTTCTTGTGGCTTGTGTGCTTATTATTATTCCATATATTCATCGTATTCTCACATAGATCCGGAGGTTAGGGTTGTTTTACTCTATCAAAATGGTATCAGAGCCAAGGTGCCCACAAGGTGTTTGTGGAATTGTTTCAAAGAGATTTTGGCATCTTTTGTTGTATGTGAGAGATGAATTGTAGAACAAGCCGTATGATTAGCCTCAATGGAGGCAATTGGAGTATATGGAAGCCAATAATTGTCACGCCCTGCTTCTCAGTAGACGGAAACGGTGACGTGGTAAGCATGCAACATATTTACTAAGAAAATACGTTAAGCGTAATTAAGCAATATAACAATGTGCAAGAAATACAAG